>OY723409.1:62521484-63721484 GCA_963210345.1 Inga oerstediana
GTCATACATGTCCAACATAAGTCCTCGAACCCCGTTCTGCATATACGATTATGCATCCAACCACAACAAAATAAGTTAATCCAAATGGGGCGTGATCCATTGTGGATACAAGCTTTCAATTATCTGTAATAATGCATCCTTATATTTTCCGATTCTCAAGCATTAATCGACAACTACATGTGTGTATATCATGGATTCCTCGGAGCTCATATAAGCGTGAAGTCTAAGTTAAAGAGCAGCAGCCAATTAATTGAGACGGTTTGTGAACTTCTGATGGCTTATTTAAACATATTCCAAATACTTGGTCTCACTTTTTAGGATCTTTCACGTATAATTGTATGATCATGAACCTTAGATTGCTCGTGATGTTGCTATCCTGACTAGACTGGATAGAGTTAGATATTAAATTTGTTAAATTTAAATCATTATATGAATCAGCTTGAATTAATTAATTAATTAATGACACTATTTCACCTTATTTTAAGTGATTAGTCCATTTTAATATCAAACTTAAAATAGAGTAATTTGTGATAGGTTGGTGAGCATTCAAGTTCAATTTAAGTGTATAGTAGAGATTGAAGTCGTCAACCAACTGTTCTTAAATAATCTATTTTTATTATATATATATATATAATTATCATACAAACATCTTTTTTAGAACTTGAACTTAAGATTAAAAGGGATCTAATAGAAACTTACGCGTTGGTTGCTCAATCAGTTTCCATCACGAGTGATTGTAATGGAAAAATAGTTCTCTCTCTCTCTCTCTCTCTCATATTCACGATAAAGCCAAAGGAGTAAATTAAGTAGGGCGAAGAAAGTAGAAATAATTGTTGAGTAAACGAATGGAAATTGCAGATTATGAATAATAGGAAAGAGAGGGAGGTAGGAGGTTACATTGAGTTGACTGGTGACCGAGTCTTCCTGGTTGGTTGGGGATAGAATGGGGAATCCGGTGGCCGACGCAACATCGGAGCGGGCGTACGAGTTGTGAGTGGTCAACCATGAATACTGGTTGAACGCCAGACCTTTCACCTAAGAATCAAAATCAACCCTTTAATTAATTTTCACATAAAACTGAAACCCTCCATAACAATCATCATCTGGCATCAGGAGTTAGGCAGAATCGAACCTTGGAAGTGGGGCTCGTAGGCTGGATCCGACTACACCTGGGTCGGGTATTTCCATTTGCAGGGCATGTCTCACAACGGAGACCCGCGTCACATTGGTTACCCGACCCGCATGTTTCTCCTAACTGTTCCCTTCCAATGAAAACACATACATATCGGAGTTAACGGCAAGTACCAAAATTTGAAGCATGATCGGTCATGGCAATAACAAAATGAAGACCTTAAGGCAGTACGAAGTGGTCACGAGGCTAAGGGCCACTACTAAAACCACTTGAATTTGTGAAGTGCTGATGCTACCCTCTAACCCTGCAGAACAAAAGGAGTTGGTTAAGTTACCATTTCGAACTGTACTTCATGTGTGCCTACAAAAAAACTCATCCCTGCGATGAAATATCAGTAGCTGGATAGCTTGCCTTCATTTGGGATTTTGCCCTTCACATAAAGTTGAGAATATGTGAGAGGCCTATTTAATGGAGGTTGGCAAAAACAGAAGCTAACAGCCAAGTAAGGAAACACAGGAGTTCAATCTTCAGAACCAGTGAATCAGAATTAAAAATGATGGTCTTCGATTCGCCTTTCTGTTTTTGCTTTTTATAATTGATGTGATCATAAGCTATATAAGTGGAAAAGAATAGAGATGATGAGTTTGAGGGCGAGATGTTTGAATAATTCAGCCTAAATTATAAGAAAAAACGAGCATTTTGATCTGGAAAGGTGTTTAGTTCGCACATGCATATGACTGGTATGCGTAGTTGCCGATTAGAATTAGAATATTATAAAGGAGATGCTTCGTTGTACGTAAGATATAGCTAGGTTATTTTTTAACTATTCGGGGTAGTTTGAATATTAATCGTCAAAAGACCACAAGGTTTCCCCTCTCCATTTCTGGAACTATATATCAATTTCAACTTCGATGACAACATCAATTTAGGTGAAACCTAGACCCGGTTACCTGAAGAATGCTTCTTCATAACCATTTTTTCTTTGACTGGATTGTACGCGTATTTGCATGCTGTTGCAGCTTGCAATTTGTAAGAACGATTCAATTGTGTTTGCCATAATAACGATTTTAAACTCAATCCACAAAGTTATTAAGTTGAAATTTGTACGCAAATAGAATCAAAGGTTCTTGTTTATTAAATGTTGCATATGATCTATATATATACACTGAGTTATACGTATGAACTAGACAAGCAGTTCCTACTCTAAGACTTTCCACTACTACAAAATATAGATACTGCTACCCTAAAAGACGTCCCTTTTTAAAATAGGGACGTCTAAAGTTTAAAAAAAAAAATTTAATATTTTTTTTTTACTTCAGACGTCACTTTAGACGTCCCAAATTCTAAAGTCCCACTTTAGACGTCCCAAATTCAATTTGGGACGTCTAAAGTAAAAAAAAAAAAAAAATTTTTTTTTTTTTTTTTTACACTTTAGAGGTCCCAAATTCAATTTGGACATCTAAAGTGATGTCTAAAATAAAAAAATAAAAAAAAATTTACACTTTAGATGTCCCAAATGGAATTTGGGACATCTAAAGTGATGTCTAAAATAAAAAAATAAAAAAAAAATTTTTTTTTTTACACTTTAGATGTCCCAAATTCCATTTGGGATGTCTAAAGTGGTACTTTAGACATCCCAAATTCAATTTGGGACATCTAAAGTGATGTCTAAAATAAAAATAAAAAATTTTACACTTTAGATGTCCCAAATGGAATTTGGGACATCTAAAGTGGGACTTTAGAAGTCCCAAATGGAATTTGGGACGTCTAAAGTGTAAAAAAAAGAAAATTTAAATATTTTTTTTTACAGTTTAGACGTCCCAAATTCCATTTGGGACGTCTAAACCCCACTTTAGACGTCCCAAATGGAATTTGGGACGTCTAAAGTAATTCAAAAATTTTCCCGCGACCTGTATTGAATATAAGGGACGCTCGTGTCTTATATTAAATAAAGGGAAGCTTTCCTTCCTTTCTCTCTCTCTCTCTCGCTCCCACAGCAGGTTTCAATTTCTTTGATAAGAGTTGCAGAGAAAGACTCACATTCTATAGATTCAAATAGCTTTTTCTTTCAGTGTTTTCGCCATCGTCCCCCCTCTCATCATGCCCTTCTGTGCATAGCTTTTTCCTTCGGTGTTTTCGCCATCGTCCCCCCTCTCATCATGCCCTTCGATGCCTCTATTTGTGATAGTAACTCTCTCTTTATCACTTCTCAAATCTTACATGCTTGTATATTTATTATTATTATTATATAAGTTCCTCTCTTTTTTCATAATTAGATCTGGTACAGTGCATCTGGGTAAAAAATGGATTTTTTGAATTTTAAAGTTTGACTAAAAGAAGTTTGAACAAAGCTAGCAAAGTGGTGGAAGTGTGGTGATGCTAAGAAAGAGAATGGAGAAAGCTAGCATTTATGTTCAGCAAAACTATTACAGAGGATTCTCGTCTGGAACTTGTGTTTGCTTTCGTAACTGATGACCTCAGCATCTACAGGAAATTTGAAATTCAAATGACTTTAGACCTCCCAAATTGAGATTTGGGAGGTCTAAAGTCCTACACAGGGGGACTTTAGACGTCCCAAATCTTAATTTGGGACGTCTAAAGTCCTCCCTTTAGACGTCCCATTTTTTTCGGACGTCTTTTCTTAAAACATATTACGCCCCCCACATAGACGTCCCCCCAATTTTTGGACGTTAAAAGTGCCAAAATAGGGACGTTAAAACCCCTTTTTGTAGTAGTGTTCCTACATTCGCTTCTGTCGGCAAGGCACCATATTTGACTAACTCTAACACTCCCCCTCAAGTTGGAGCATATATATTGATCATGCCCAACTTGTTATAAAGATATTTAATTCGTGTCCCATGTAAGGCTTTTGTCAGAAGATCTGCCAGTTGATCATCGGATCGTATGTGTCCTGTAGATACAATATTTTCTTTGATCTTATCACGAATAAAATGACAATCAATTTCAATATGTTTTGTTCGTTCATGGAACACAGAATTTGAAGCTATGTGAAGTGCTGCTTTATTGTCACACCATAGTTTTGCAGGCAATATCGTGGTAATGCCAATTTCCTTCAAGAGCTGAAATATCCACACAATTTCTTGTACTGACTGTGACATGGCTCTGTATTCTGCTTCTGCACTTGATTTTGACACAACTAATTGCTTCTTACTTCTCCAAGATATCAAATTTCCACCAACAAACACACAATAACCGGTAGTGGACCGTCTTGTGGCTTTAGATCCTGCATGATCCGCATCACAGAAACACTCGACTTTAGTGTGCCCATAATCTGTATAAAGAATACCAAGACCTGGAGAACCTTTCAAATAATGCAAGATATGTTCTAAAGCTTCCCATTGTGCCACTGTTGGTGACGCCATGAATTGGCTGAGCCTACTGACTGAGAAGGTTATATCAGGACGAGTTACTGTTAGATAATTCAGTTTCCCAATAAGTCTTCTATATCTCTCAGGAAATGGAAATGGCTTTAATTTCTCTGGATCAATCTTCTTCTTTAAATCATCAGGAAGCTCATCAAACATACTAGCATCAAGATCTAGAAAGGGATTTGGAATCATGGGGATGCTGCTTGGTGCAGCTCCAAGTTTTCCAGTCTTCTTTAAGAGATCTAGAACATACTTTCTTTGAGTCAAAAGAATACCTTTCTTACTTCTCAATACCTCGATACCAAGGAAGTACTTTAATGATCCCAAATCTTTTGTCTGGAAGTGAGAGTTCAGGAAGATTTTAAGTTCTGAGATTCCAGAACAATTACTTCCTGTAATCACAATATCATCAACATATACTACGAGAAGAATCATGCCTGTATCAGATTGTTGGTAGAACACAGAGTGATCACACTTGCTTTGACGTAACCCAAACTTCTTGACCACATTACAGAATTTATCAAACCAGGCTCGAGGACTTTGCTTTAGACCATACAGTGATTTCCGGAGATAGCACATTTTCCTATTCTCCCCCTGAGCAACGAACCCAGGTGGTTGCTCAATATAAACTTCTTCTAGAAGATCGCCATTTAAGAAAGCATTTTTAACTTCTAATTGATGCAGATCCCAATGATAAGTGGCTGCCAAAGAAATAAGAAGACGAACTGAAGTGAGTTTGGCTACGGGAGAGAATGTCTTGGAGTAATCAAGACCATAAGTTTGGGCATATCCTTTGGCAACAAGGAGAGCTTTCAGTCGTTCCAAGGAACCATCAGCCTTAGTCTTAACAACAAATACCCATTTACATCCAATGGCTTTCTTGCTAGGAGGGAGATCAACAAGAGTCCAGGTACCAGCTGTTTCCAATGCCAAGAGTTCTTCTTCCATGGCGGCACGCCAACCAGGGTGAGCTAGAGCTTGGTGAAGGGTAGTAGATGTGGAAATGGAATCAAGGGTGGCCACAAGAGAAGATGAGACTGTTGATAAAGACCGATAAGACACAAAAAATGAGATAGGATAGATACAGTCAGCATATCGTTTGGGAGGACAATGTGGACTTGTACCTTTACGAAGTGCAATGGGTTGGTCATCAGAAGTATCAACAATAGAAGCAGGAACAAGTGGGTCAGTAGCAGCAATAGGAGGTTCTGCGGAAACAGAGGCAGGAACGAGGGAGACATCAACAGAATCAATTGGCGTAGCAGGAGGTGGCGACAGTGAATCATTAGTAACATTAGCATCAATGATGATATCAGGTTCCGGAACAGCAGCCTGTACTGGTAAGAGAAGGACAGGATAAACCAGGATGTCATCTGAATTCTCCATGACAGAGGGAGACTCAGAGACTGACAAAGTCTTGAAGAAAGAAGATGACTCATGCAACATAATATCGGTGGATACAAGGTAACAACGGAGATCTGGAGAGTAACACCGATAACCTTTCTGAATTCTAGAATAGCCAAGAAAAACACATCTTAGGGACTTGGGATCAAGTTTGCTAACACTAGGACGGGCATCCCTAATAAAACAAACACAGCCGAAGATTTTAGGATCAACAGGAAATAGCTTAGAGTTAGGAAACAGAACGGAATATGGAATATCCCCACTAAGAACAGCTGAGGGCATGCGATTGATGAGAAAACAAGCCGTAGAGACTGCATCAGCCCAAAAACGTTTAGGGGTAGAGGAATGAAACATGAGAGCTCGTGCAGTTTCTAAGAGATGTCGATTCTTTCTTTCAGCAACACCATTTTGAGCAGGGGTATCAACACAAGAGGATTGGTGAAGAATACCATGACTTTGCATGTAATCGGTAAATGGTGAGGAAAAATATTCTTTTGCATTATCACTTCGTAAGATTTTCACAGGTGTATTAAACTGGGTTTGAATTTCAGCACAGAAATGACGAAAATGAGTAAACAATTCAGAACGATGTTTCATTAAGTAAAGCCAGGTGGTTCGGGAAAAATCATCAACGAAAGTGACAAAATAACGATAACCAGTTTGAGACAGAACTGAACAAGGACCCCAAACATCAGAATGTACTAACTCAAAGGGGGACGCAGCCCGTTTATTGACGCGAGGTGCCAAATGAACACGATGGTGTTTGGCAAACTGACATGACTCACAATTTAAAGTAGACACAGAAGAAAACTGAGGATACAATTTCCGGAGAGAGGACAACGACATATGACCTAAACGACAATGAACTTCAAGGAGAGACGACCCACCAGAACAAGCAACAGAACGTGGCACCTAATCATCAAGAATGTAATGTCCACTAGATTCATAGCCTCTACCAATAATTTGCTTCGTCGATAGATCCTGAATTAAACAATAGTCAGGGAAGAGTGAGATAAAGCAATTTAACTGACGAGTGAGTTTACTTGGAGATAAAAGGTTAAAGGTGAGATCAGGAACATTAAGAACAGAAGATAATGAGAAGGATGCGGTAGGTTGAACAGTGCCGGAGCCAGTAACATGGACGGGAGAACCATTGGCGACAAATATGGATGACGGGTTGGCATAGTGGGCATATGAAGAGAATAAGTGATGATTACCTGTCATGTGATCGGTGGCACCAGAATCAATAACTCACTTAGTTGAAGCAGTAGTAAGACCAGAGGATAGAGTACCTGTGGCTAAGGCCCCTGCAGAAGAAGATCCAGAATCAGAAGTACCAGGTGTTTGGGCAATATGAGCAAGGCCACGCTGCTGTTTATTTTGCAATTTTCGACAATTTTTCTTAATATGTCCAGATTCTTTGCAATAATTGCAGATAATACTGCCAGAAGGTATTGTCGGAGGATGATTGTTTTGTCTGTACCCATAATTCCTGTTCTCAAAGGGACCACGCCCAGCTAGAGCACTTGCAGTTGGATCAACAGAGGATTGAATCAGGCTATCAGCACGAAGAACCCGGGAGAAAACATCTTCAAGAGAAGGAAGCTCTTGACTAGACAGAATCTGAGAACGAATAGTCTCATAAGACGGATTGAGAGCCTTAAGGAAACTTATGATAGCCTGAAGTTCCAAGTTCTTGATACGAGTTGAGAGATCTGCCTGTGGAGACATAACAACTTTCATTTCTTCATACATCCTTTTGAAGTCCAAGAAGAAATCTTTCAATGATCGGTCTTGCTGTTGGGAACGATAAAAACCTTTACAGACTTCATGAATCCGAGTAATATTTCCTTTGTTAGAAAACATAAACTCGAGATAGTTCATAATTTCTTTGACAGTGTTATAATGGCTAACAGAAGACAGGATCCGTGGTTCAATAGAATTTCAAATTTGAAACAGAAGTTGAGCATCTGCTCTTTTCCAAGTCAAAAGTTTGGTATCATCACCAGAAGAAGGATCCGCAGTTAAATGGGTTTCCATCGCAATCCCCAAAATATAAACATTAACATTTTTGTTCCAATCACTATAATTTGTCCAATTTAACTGTGAAGCAGTAATCCTCGCAGACATAGGCAACATATCAGAATTTTTAGAATCAGCCATGACGTGAGCAGTACACAAATGATTTTCTCAGAATATCAACAAATAAACAGGAGTACTCACAATGTTTCACGAGCAATGTAACCCACGGGACCCGCAGAAGTATATTAAACCAATGTATATTACCTTAATCAAGGCATGGGACCCACGGACAGAAATACTAACTCAGAAAATGAAGTTAGTAACCAATTTGCAATCCACGAACTTTGAAACCGAAAACGAAGAGCAAAGCGCAAAAAATCAAATGGTGTCGGATGGCCACGAAACTTCAGGAGGAGGAAGAGGAGGTTCAGTCGATTAGAGCGCCGCAAACCACGTCGCAAACGGTGGCCGGAGAAGCCCACACGGGTGGCGCGTGTACCGGCACGGCGGAGATGATGGAGGCGCATGAGACGTCACGCGCAGTCGGAAGGCCGTCAGACTTGGGGATCTGACCGGTCTGGAGGCTGCGGATCCAATGGGCAGGAGCGTGTATGAGATTGAGTAGTGGTGAGTGAAGATCTGAAGCAACCTGGGTTTGTTCACCGGAAGACAAAAGGAAGCTCACCGGAAATTACGGAGGTTGGCCGGAAATGACAGATGAGTTCTTAAACCGGCTTCGATGCCATGTACGCAAATGGAATCAAAGGTTCTTGTTTATTAAATGTTGCATATGATCTATATATATACACTGAGTTATACGTATGAACTAGACAAGCCGTTCCTATTCTAAGACTTTCCTACATTCGCTTCTGTCGGCAAGGCACCATATTTGACTTACTCTAACAAAATTAAAGAAACATTTATTGCTTGGTCGGATGATGAAAAAGGAACCTTTAACATAAAGCTTGTCTGTGGAATTTGAAATCAATTTGTGCAACTTCGCATGCGTTGTTCTATATGAGATGGAAGAAATGAAAGAAAAAGAATAAACGGAACAAAAACATCCCCTCCCTCCCCTCATAACCCTCCCCCTCCAAATTGGAGGGATTTGGAGGGGAAGTTAAAAAAAATCTGACATTGGACAAAAATGCCCATCATATTTTATGATAACCCATAACTATCCTTGGCCATTTTCATTCATCATATATCACCAAATGTTATTTTAAAATATAATTTTAAATACATATATATGTGTATATATATACTTGTATTAAATGTTAGGCAAATGTTATTTATTATTAAACTTTATTATACATTTAATAAATTTTGAAAAAAATCACTTATAATATAAGGGTAAAGTTGTCCATGTGAAAATAATTTCCTTCCCCTCCCTTGTCCTTCCTGCTGATCAATCTAAACAAGGTAATATTAAAATCTCTCTTATCCCCTCCCCTCCCTTCCAACGAACCAAACCGACACTTAGGCCCTGTTTGATACGTGTCACTGAATTTTGATGGACTAGGATTCGAGCTGGGATTGACACCGGAATTGGGATCGATGCTTTAAAAATTTGTTTGATACGAAGTAATAATTAGAGAAAATAATTTTATTAATCTTATAAATAAATAACTATTAATTATGAAAAGACCCAAATACCCATGCCCTAAATCTCAAACTTAGTTTACAGCTAATTGCATATGTAATCGTGTTTTACTACTGCTATGTGATTCTTTATTTATTCTGTTGGGAGTTGAGTTCAGACTACATTGATTCATTTGGCACAGTTATTTTATAAACGAAATTCTATTAGCAGCCAAAAATATATTAAGAGAAGAAGCTATCCCATTCCTTCTCTCCGTCCTTTAATTTTTCTTGTTGTATTGTTCCTTAATTTGTATACATAAGGACGATGATTGATATTATTATTACTCAGATACAAAGAATTCAGAAAAGGTAGAAAGCGAGCAATGATGAGCAATGAAATGCACGTGAGAGTCAGGCTCCAAAACACCTGTGAGAGCGATGATGAGTGATGAAATAAAGTGATGAGTTTTAATTTAGGGTTAAATTGATGGAGAATATTTTTGTCAAGAAAATATTATAAACAAGGATATTTTTATTTCTAAAATTTGTAATTTTAGGATTGAAAACGCAATACTAGGGGAGATGGCTTTACAACAATCCCAATTTTATGGTACTCTCAATCCCTAGTTATCCGTAGTCTCTCAAATCAAAAGATATATTCTAACCAAATCCCTAATCTAATTTCAACTCCTACCCCAAATCCTTCATACCAAACAGGGCCTTAGGGTCTGTTTGGTTTGAGAGGAGGGGAGGGGAGAGATTTTTCTCCCCTCCCCTTATTTGGCAACATAAAAATTTAAAGAGGGGAGAGAATTTTTTTTTTGAAATTTCCCCTCCCCTCCTCTTTTAACCCCCTCCCAAAATGGGGGGGATTTGGAGGGGAAGGACAATATTTTAGCATGATGTGATTATTATGTGTATGAAAGTTTTAAATATTCTTATGATATCTTTCTGACTTTCTTCCTTATCCATATCCTCACTTTAATATTTTGATATGATGTGACTATTATGCCCATGGAAATTATAATTATTCAATTTAATAATTATAAAATTATAATTTTACATAATTATTAAATATTCTACAAAATTCAAAAAATAACTTAAATAAAATAATAAAGTTATCCCTATGAAAATATTTTACCTCCCCTCATCAACCAAACAAGGTAATATTAAAACTCTTCCCCTTCAATTTTCATCAATACAAACAAAGTAATATAAAATCCCTCCCTCCCTTTTCATTAAAATCCTTCCCCTTCTCTCCCCTCCTTTGAAACAAACAGACCCTTAGCTTTTTCTGAGAATTCGGGCCTTGTTAGGAACAAATATTAGAAAGTTTTCAAGGATGATAAGCCCAAACACCAAAAACACCAAAGAAGCGTTCGGGCCGTTTTAACCTGTTGGGCTTACGCTAAGCTAAACAGCTAAAGTAAATCGTCTGGCCTTTGGGGATGATGTGATGAACCCGTGGTTCAGAGAGGGGCAAGGGTTGAAGATTCCTCGTGATAATTTGTTTGGGAACAAACTGAAATATGAACCGCAAATTTAGAGAGACGAATGGTTATGAATATGTTTGTTGCTGTTGCATATTCTTAGGGGACCTCTAAATTTCCGGGGTATCCTCAAAATCCTGGTGGAACATCATTCTCCGGTTATACGAGGGATTCACAAATCCAATGAATCGGGACTTCAGAAACAGCATACATATCAGAATCTTTGATTTCCAATTGGCTCCACAGAGCTCTCTCTTGTGTCATCCAGGTACATGGAATTTAAATTTAAAAACTAACAAAACAAACTCAATTGATTCCTAATTCAGGAATCTTTAAAAAGCGTATGACTCTTCCCAGTCCAACTTTGATAGTTTGACGCTTCCAAAAAAACGCAAGAATATTAAATATATAGTAATAACATTGAATCCACCCTTTCTTCCACTTAAGTATGCGTTCAAACCTCAATCAACGTTTTGTTACTTTTTAAACGGCATGCGTCTGTTACCAACTCAGACCTCCCCCAAAAAAATTTTCTCCTTCAAAAAGGGTGGCCGGGTTGGAGAAGGGAAAATAATAACTTGGCGAAACCATGTTTAAAAAAATAACACCAGAATAACAACTAAGAATCTGGCATTGTCAAAATTTCTGTACAGAGGGTCACAACTCACATGCGAAGCTGGCAAAATTTAGCATAATCAATTAATGTATTTTGTATTTACAGCTAGATATTAACACTTAAGAATTTTATGAAAAAATCCGCTCCCTGTTCTACCACCCAACCTCTGCTTCTGGGCTCTGGCTACAAAAAAATTCCTATTCGCATCTAACACAGATCCAACTGTCAGATTCCGACCAATTTGGCGTCTCAGTCATCACCAACTCCCGGAGCCTATCCTCCGGAGAACAGGTGTTGAACGGGCACGGCGATCCAAATTTCCACTCACACCAGTCATCGGATTCCGGTGAATTCAGGGCTGAAGTAGTTGTATCGGAAACCCAGTCTGGAAAATCGAAGTGACTTCTCGGCGACGTCGACGGTTCTTTCACACGCTCTAGTGAAACAGTTTCGTCGGCGACAAAGGGATGCTCCAAGAGCTTCTCCGCCGTCCATCTTTTTCTAGGATCTTTCACAAGACATCTTCTCAGGAAATCCTTCCCATCTTCTGACATATCATTGGGGATTTCGGGTAATTCTTCGCCTGACCCGATCCGCATCAACAGAGAGAAAATATTGGATTCATCCTTGAAATCCCAGGCGGGTTTTCCGGTGACCATCTCCACCACAGCACATCCGAGAGCCCATATATCGGCCGGAGATTCATGCTCATTGTCATTTACTGATTCCGGGGACATACACACAGGAGTTCCCCTGAGCTCATACTTGGTCTCTTCGTTGCTCTGTTGTTCCCCTGACTTCTTGGCGAGTCCAAAGTCGGCAATCTTGACGTCGCCATTGGCAAAGAGGAGAATGTTGGGTAGCTTTATATCACAGTGGACGAAGCCATTGGCATGAATATGTCTGAGTCCCTGGACGATGGACCTGGTGTATCGGCGGACATCGGATTCCGGCAAGCGGCCTCCGCGAATTTTGAGCTGATCAGCGAGACTACCGCCGGCGGCGTATTCCAGGAACAAATTATAGTAATGGACACCGTTTTCAAAGGTAGAATCATGGCCGAAACACCTGATAATTTGGGGGCAGAGTCCAAGGCGATTGAGTACGAATTGTTCGTTCTGGAGGGGAGAAGAAGCGAAGACGCCAGCGGACTTGACGGCGGCAGGGGATGAAAATTGAGCAGAAGTATGTCTGGGAATGGCCAGGTGAACGGAGGCAAAGGTTCCAGTACCAAGAGACGATCCTCGATCCCAGTCCATGGAATTAGTGGGAGGGAGACGATTTCTTTTTGCTTTGTGAGGAAGAAACAGTAGAAGAATGAAACTAACAAGCTGGCTCTAAATTCACAAAGTGGGAGAGAGAGGGGTATATATATATGGGAGGGGAATGAAGAAGGTAGGGGTAAAGGAAAGGGCATAATTGAAGCACGTGATATTTGAGGGGGGTAGATATTTTCACATTAGAGTCTCCCAATTTGGCTCAACCAGCGTATTCTCTCGCGGCCCACGCGGAAAAACACTCCCACGCTGACCGGCTGCTATGGACTCCTACTATTTAATATTTGTGCATCTCCTAAACTCCCTATGACTTCCTATTATTTAACTTTGACGATTTTATTAATTCAACTTTTACCACTTGATCCTTTGATTCTTATCTCTTTTCCTCTTTCCTTTTTTTAAAAATAGTCTTCCAATTCAGCACGTTTCAGTTCATTACTGTAGCTCATCCACATCTCATCCCATATAATTTACCCCGCACGCCGCGCTGTCTTTTAGTAGTGTTCTGCTTCCTATTGGTCTCCTTTGATTTAGCTTCTTGCCTAACTAACATTCATTTTGAATTCCTCTAACTTGGCATGCCCTATTTCATTTACGTGCCTCTTCAATCTACAGCTTCAGCCTTAATCACCTCCTGGTTCAACAACCTTTTTTTTGTCGGCGGATAAATCTTCTGGTCGTACTTCAAAGGAGTTAATTGAAAAGCTATAGCTCAACCAGCAAAAAACCTGTTAAAGTTGATAGAGAATTAGATCTCTTAAACATGATATCTTTAGTTTAAACTTACATATGAAAAAGGCTTTCTTATGAGAGACAACCTACTAAGAATACTATCTGACTTCTAACAACAACAACAAAAGCTGTAGTGCGGAAGAAGTGCAAAAATTAAAACCGTGATATTAAAAAAATCATGGATCCATCAATAATCGTTGGAATTTGGAAATAAAAAAACACGTGATGAATAAGTTAATCCCCATCCTCGGTCCCTTGTTGACTGTTATTGATAAGCTCAGATCTGATGTGCGGCAGTCGTCAAATTTTAAAACAAAAAAAAAGGGAAAATAATAAGAGGTGGTCACGTAGCCGGTGGCCCCATTAATTGAATGTCTTTTAAAATAATCACTAATAATTAATGCTCCGGTTTACGTCTCTTTTTTTCCACGTAATGGATCTTTGACCCCGTTTTCTAACCCAAAATAATAAAAAAAAAAGAAAAAGAAAAAGTATTCCCACTACTATTTGCTTCAAGCTTCGCAATTCGCATGCTAATCATACTCATATATATATGCTTGTCCCTTAGAGTCATCGTGCAACACTCGTGAAACGTGCATTTCATTCGGACTTATAAGAGATATAAATAATGTCAACGTCTGGTGGCAAAAAAAAAAAAAAAGTCAATGTCTTTTGTATATATCTCCTGCATGTATTTTCCCAAATTAAAACAGAAATTAAAGCATGTATTCCACATATGTTTTCCCACTTTTATATAATTGCACATCTCATGATCTGATGATAAAATCATGTATGAAGTCTTGAAACTGATCATATTATCTAAGGGTCTGTTTGGTTGGAGGGGAGGGAAGGGGAAGGGATGAAAAATGAGCCCCTCCCCTTGTTTGGTATGAAAAGCAAGAGGGGAGGGGCCCCAAAAAAGGGGCTCCAAATCCCTCCCACTCCCTCAAATTGGCTCCCTCCAAATTGGGGGGTTTTGGAGGGAGCCAAAAATTTGAGACTATTTTACCCCCATAATCTTTTCATATTCCTAATTATATCCTATGAGTCTTTAATAAAAATATAACTTCTTTTGTCATCTCCAGTGTTTCACGCTTGTGTGTGTTTTTTTCCAACCTTGTAGTTCAACTAAATCATGAGTATAAATATCTCCAACGGAATGAATGTCGATTAAAATATAATTTTGGTGATGATATTTTCGTAGGTGAATTCGACTGTAAAATGTTATCCATAAATCTTTGTTTTTTTTTTACCAGAGTTATCCATAAATCCATAATACAAGTGTGAGCGCATGACATCTATTTTTTTTTTTTTTTGCAACTCCTCTGCATTGTTTTTCAATAGAAGGAATTTTTCATTTAATTTAATATGATAATTACTGGAATATTCATATAATAAGAAATTAAGTTGAGGGAAATTGAAAAATATTTTTATTTTATATCTTCATCTTTTTTTTATAAATTATATGATTCATATTGAGGTGTAAACTAATTTAAATAATTTATATAAGGAAAAACATATAAACTAATGTTTAAGGATAAAATGGTAAATTAAATATTATCTTCCCTCCCCTCCCATCTTAAACCAAACAAAGGATCATTAAAAAACCTTTCCCTTCCTCCCCCTCCAACCAAACCAAACAAGGTGATTCCCCCTCCTCCCATTCCATCCCCTCCCATCCATCCCCTCCCATCCCATCCCCTCCCTTTAAACCAAACAGGCCCTAAGGCTTTTGAATAGTGTGGCTTTTATAAATTTTATATTTCACATGCATATATTAATAACACGTGTGCTGAACAGAAAATATTATATAATATTTAATTTTTAGTAGATGGCCTAATTGAATTATTGTTGTTAATAAGCCAAACATCTCTGTGATAGGATAAAATCACGAAATATTTTTAATGTGTGTCAAGTGCCAGAGACTACGTAGTTTGGGCGTCATGGCAGACTCAGTGGATAGTCGATATTTGAAATTTTAGAGGGGCTAGTCTCAAACTTTAAAAGATTACGAAAATTAGGGGGTTGCATGGGCTTCAATTACTGAACAATAACAAAAGAAATGGAGATAAAAGGAGGCGCGTGAGTGGGAAAAGTAATAGAATAGTGGCATGGGGCCCCAAAATCTGGAAGAAATCAAAGGGCGTGCATGTGAGTGCAGCAAAATGACCACCGACTTTGAAGCAAATGCCCCACCAACTGGCCTGGTGACGCTCAAAACAATATCCCCACATGCACTGTGCAATTAATAATTTCAGAAAAACCAAACATTGATTTCTTCCTTACATAATGTACCCCCTTCCGTTTCTATTTATAAATAATTTTTTTAAATTATGTAAAATAAATTAATAATTAAAAATAATAAATATGTTAAAAATGTCATATTTTATATATATATATATGCCCCTATTTATAAAAATAATATTGAAAAGAGAATAGATAAAAAGTATGAGAGATGATGAGTATAAGATAGGTGAGAGAATGATTATTTAATAAAGGTAAAATAGAATAAAGAAACTTACATTTTCAGATAAAAAGTGAAAATTATTTATAAAATGGATCAGTTCTATGAGAGAAAAAGTTATTTATAAATAAAACCGGAAGGAGTATTGTTTTATAATTGAAAAATACTAACCTAAAATACTATTTTAATCCAAAAAGGTATAGATCGATTCTTACTCAGTCTCACATCCTCTTCGACCTTTTTTACCCCCAAGCCCTTTTCAACAAATTCTAGTTAGAAAATATATGCATTAATAAGCCGCACACACGCTTATGATAAGAAATTGTTGATTTGTTGGCATGTGATATTTAGAATAATCCACATTCGTCAGACAAGTCACCGACCAACGCCCACTGAAGATTTCGAAGATTTTTGAGAAATGACCGCCTCAAAGCAACCGCCTAAAATAATTGGTATATAATGGTATGGGACTCTATATATATATATATATCACACCGCATATATATACTCCGTCTATGATCCATTGTTGGGTAAGTGATTGGTGTGGATGGGATCTGCGTTGATTATGTGTGGCATTTTGCAATTTGCATCATATTGTTGTATTCACGTGAATATTTTCCAATAATAAAATATATACAGTACATCCTCTTCACTCGCTGACAACTAAAAGCGACTGCATAAAATCTATGGCGAATCTATCATACTCATTAATTGGCGGGAGTAAATCCAATTTATGGCGATTCCCGATTTAATAATTTAGGACGCGAGGAACATGCAATTACTAAATCAGTGGAAGGGATTGCCATCTGAGAGCCATATGTTCACAGCTGCAATTAATTAAAGGCAAAGACCACACGCGGTACTACTCGTCCATCGTCCTAGAGAGCCCAAAAAGGTCAATAATAATTACAATTACTCCTTAAAATGGGAGAGCAAAAAAGTGAATGAGAATTGCGGCGCCGTATGTCTGGGACTGGGAGCACAAGACAGCGCGTGCGACTGTGAGCTTGCGTACGTGTGGGAACAGCGGAGAGAGGAGTCGCTTGCTGACAAGTTACGCCGATTCTGAGGCCAACTTGCTTGTAGTGCGTAATTTTAACCGCACAAAATCAGGCCTTCCTGCTCCAGTTTTTTGTCCATTCATCATCACCAAAAAAACTCCGTTCCACTCTATTATTATTACTGCTGCTGCCGTTATGTTTTTAAACTTGCCATCCAAACCATCACTACTTCACGCAACGGGCATATGATAGCATTTTACTACAAGTATAATTAGTGCACTCTCGAATATACCCTGTGTTTATGCTGGCAAGTGGCAACAACCAAAAAAGAAAAAGGAATATGCCGTGCATATTTTATTGCCCATAAACACACTGTAATACATAAACCAGACATTCTTGATTAATTTTTATTTTATATTTTAAGTAGCCAACATATTCTTATTTTAAGGTAGGAGCTGAAAATTTTGGTGCCAACTTCCCTTCCGCTTTGGAACCTAAACACCCACAACTGCCTAATCTACCCGGCGTCGCAGCAAATAACTGGCTTGCATGCAATCCCATCCTACCCCACCTACACCCACTTTCGGCTCTTGTCATCATTCTTGGCCCCTCCTATTTCAAGCACCCAAATTCGATGCTTCAAGGAGGAAGGGAGAAGCAGTGGGACGGAAGTCAACGTTTGATTGGAGGAGAGAGTCAATTTCACATACAAGCCACAAACACATGCATGAGCAATTTTGGTCCCTTTCACAAGGACGAGAGGTCGGATTCAGAGAACCGCTCGCTTCCCCGCCGCTGGGCCCACTTACAGGCCCCGCCACCTGGCCCGTTAATTGATTCTGACCCTCGCTAATCTCATCTCCCCTAACTTCGCTTTCCCTCATGCACGCGTCACACATTTGCTCCCACCCCTCATTTTTTGTTCTAAATTATAAATGATGATATGTGTTTGCAGATCAAGTTGGTGGGTTGAGCAGCGCAGCCCAATTCGAATATTGCGTAATTGGCGACAAGTGTGGCATTTGGACCAGTAGACGCCGTCAGATCAGTCAGGCCGGGAAGATGCAGTGAAGATTCGCATTTCATACTATAAACTTCAAAGCGAGTCCAGGTTCATGCTTCATACCCCATATATGTCGTGGGGGTTCCCACCACATTGAGGAAAAATTCTACGACTGTGTATGCCGCCTTCTCGTCCTCCAATAGTTCCATTCCTATATTATATGTTCATCCTCGTCTCTCGTTTACTGTTCAGCCAAAGTTAGCTCTTATTTGACCTCCACCCCACTTATATCATCATAATCTGCCGCCCCCAAGATTTGAATCTTCCCTAGTGCCACCTTCCTGAAAATTAAATGCCACATCTCAATTTGCTAAATACTATTATAATCTCTTCCAGTTGACTCCCCATCTTTTTCCTAATAATTAGGATTTAGAATCCATGCACTTGCTCTTTCAACTTTATTACTATTTTTTTATTGCGTCTCACTTCAAGGATCTAGGATCCATGCACTTGCATTTTTTTAACATAAAGTTTTGGTTGGCGGCGCATGTTGAAACATCGGCCGCGCACCTTAAAATTATATACCATAGATTCTTCTAGGCGATTAAATCAGCCTCTCACACATACGTGGTCATCTCATGAGATGAGCTGTCCGATAAATTAGGAACACAATCCCTTCATCATGACAAGAGCGCCGAATCTTAACAACTCAATACTGCTCTAATCCAAATCACAAGCAGGTTGGTGCCAACGATTAGCAACTATATATTCCGACTTTTACAATACGGAATCTACGCTTTATTTTCTTTTCTTTTTGGGTTACTTCTCACAATATATTTTTAGTGGCTGTTTGGATTAGCAGTGGAGAAAGATTTTTTTTTTTTGTAGATAGATTTTTGAAAAAGTCAAATAAAAAAATTCATATTATAAATGTGATTTATATTTAAATTGGCGGAGGTAGAAGTGACTTTTTTTCTGAAGAAATTGGCATCTTGGGCTTCTGCTCAAAAGCCACTTTTGGATTAAAAATCCAATGACTTCTAATGTAAACCCAAACACCACTTTAAGCCAAAAACAGTTTTTTAAATTGAAAGAGTGATTTTTTTTTTCTTCTGACCGTGATCTCTAATAATAAGCCCTTAGCTACAGCTTCCTAGATCCTTACTACCCCGTCCCCTCACATCCCGGAGGCATATTCTCCAAAGGTCGGCTGAGATTCCAAACAAGTGGGCACGAGGTTGTCTGGGTCCAATGCTCAGCCCATAATCAAAATGTCTGACTTTAAATATCCAACACCACCATATGTTTCTCTGGCCCCTAAACCTAAAACCGTAACTCATTGATGGATTGTAGCCCAGTCTTAACTTGGGCGTGAACTCATTGGAACGAGGGCCTTATAAATGGACGGGGGAATCAGACCGATCGTTGTGAGGCCACTACTTATCCTTGAGGTTAGAACTTAGAAACTCGTTCCTGTCTATGGACAGCCGCATGCAGAGGACCTGGCACGGCAGTTGTATGTGAATCTTTTATCACCTGAGTTTATAATCTTAACTACATAGAATTACCAAATTGCCATCTCCATCCTCCTCTTTAATATTGTTCCAAAAAAGTCCAGACTAGAGTAAAAATTGCTCCAACGAGGGGGGGGGGGGGGGGGGGGGAGATAGAAGAGAAGCTCTCCTGAAGCAATTATTTCCTCTTTCAATCTGGATATTACCCTATCAATTGGCTATGACATGGATTGAACATTGTGAGTTGACCAAGTGTTACATTCAATTAAACCTGAGACTTACTCTCTCTTTGACCAAAAGAAAACATGACAATATTGAATTGAATCGCGTGATATATCAAATACAAGTACTTAAAAAGTGGAAAACTAGAGAGAGTCCAGAAAGGAACAGAGCAACACAGAGCGCGCATGAATTCACAGAAGGCCTCTGTTACGGAGGATGGAGTCAAATTGGAATTGATGGTCGGTTGGCCTTGCAATATAATTATACAAGGGCTCCAACATAGTCAAAAGCAGTGCCACTGCCACACAAAATTTTTCTTTTGCACACTCGTCACGTTATTGGTTCGGCTGATGCAAGGCTCAATATTGAAGATGAAGATAGCATTGAGGCTTCAATTCTGAATTCTCAGCCACTTATTAGAACTTGCTTTAAAAAAAAAAAAGAAAAAAAAAAAGATGAGAATCAAAAGCAAAAGAGCACAATTAATAAAATCAAAGAAAAGGATGGAGTAGAAATAGAAGAAAAGATGTCAACCAACGAGGTGATTAATTTATTCTTAAACAAGGCTTAATGGCAAGAACCGAACGAAAAATGGGAAAAGACAAGGCCGAGGGTGGGACATCAAATCTGAAAGATTCGTGTTTATTAACCTTAAATGAACCCCTTAATTTGGTGAACCAGAAGTTGATGGCTGCGGAATCAGTTCCCCTGCTCATCCTTTGGATGTGTAAGGAAATCTGGATTGTCTGATGGGATATGAATAGTTTAGATTTAATTTTTTTTAAAAATCTATTTTAATAAAAACAAAATCTAAAATAAAAATAATTTCTTAATTAATATTTTCTTAAAAAATAATTCTTTAATTGAAAATATCACTCATCTTAAAAAAATCAAATATAAACTATCTAAATTCATATCTAAACGGCCCAAAAAGAACTCTCCTTGCTCATCAGGGAGACCGGGTCCTAATGGCTGCATGCGGCATGCCCTGTACGAATTTCCGAAACTTCGATGTGCAGGGATTTATTTAAATTATAAAAATTATTCTTAAAAACTAAACCAAACGCTAATTAATAAACCCCTGCCAGGTTTTAAACAAGTCCCTGCACATCGAAGTTTCAGAAATTCGTACACGGCCACTGACCTTTTAACTTCGTACTGTTAACATGCATTCCTCCTTTAACTTCACAATTTCATGAGTAAATTCACGGATAAATCATATTCTGAATAATGAACAGAGGTCAGAGGTGCTGGACCACTTTTGTTCCGTGTAATTAACTATTTTTCTGCATGCTCTGTCCTTTTTATTATTTTATAATATCACAACACTCCCACTTCTTTTGACGTTGCTTCCTCTGCCACCGTTGATATAAAATCTCGCTGATGATGAGCCTATCCTTGTTCCAAACAATGCATCTGTTGTCTTCCACTCTCTCAAATGGGCCCGACCCTTCCTCCCAGAGGCCTTGGTTTTAAAAGTTTTTTGATATATATATATATATATATATGTATTATTGATTTATTGTTCTCCAACACTCAACATCCAACAGAGAGCATTATTATAAATACAATGCACGAGTCCACAAGAGCCAGCGCGTGGTGCTCTGGCCTTTCCAATAATGGAAGTATTCGTGTCAAACACAAATAAATTGAAATATTACTTTTCATAGCAAACAATGCATTGGATACTGCATTTTAATCCAGCACAACAAATTAGTAGGTACAAAAGCGGATTCGATCAGGAGAAACAGGGTGGTGGGTGGGTACGTGGGTGCAGACTTCAGAGACTTTACTGCGATTGATCTATTGTGTTTAAAGTTTAAACATTTATTGACTGGCTTGCACACCTATATGTAATCCCCAAAGATGAAAAATAATGCAAAGTTGATTAGCATTAATTATGTAAATGGGGGAAACAGTGAG
The DNA here is from genome assembly GCA_963210345.1 of Inga oerstediana. Lineage (NCBI taxonomy): Eukaryota > Viridiplantae > Streptophyta > Magnoliopsida > Fabales > Fabaceae > Inga > Inga oerstediana. The sequence continues at coordinate 62,543,258 of OY723409.1, forward strand.
CAGAAGAAGATGATCTAAGTTTTCCTCCAATTGCCAGTTTTATTCTAACTCTTTATATGCAGGAGGAGGAGCTGATCGTAGTCAACCGGGATTTATCACCTTAGAAACGGATGCTTCAGTTTTAGATTCCGGCCAGAGTGGAAGTGCTGGTGTTATCAGGGAAGAAGATGGAAGATGGTCTTGCGGCTATATCAGTAAACTTACACGAGTGCCACCGGTCGTGGCCGAGGTTATTGCAATCATTCAAGGACTTCAACTATGCTGGAACCGGGGGTTTAGAAAAGTTTTGGTCCTCTCGGATTGCCTTGAAGCCATAAATCTGCTTACTCGAGGATGCGAAGGATCTTACCCTTTCAGAGATGTCATTGATGATGCTAGACTATGGATTTTTAAGAACTGGCAAGTTCTCCTATGTCACATTCCTAGAGATCAGAACTCAATTGCTGATCGGCTTGCCAAGATGGCTCATTCTACTAGTGTACCTTTTGTTCTCCTTGATCATCAACCTCCTTTCCTTGGGGAGGCGGTCGTTGATGAAGGATGATTAGGTTTTTTAATTTTGTTTGTTCTTGTAATTGTTCCGTGTTGGATTAATGGTATTCAGTTTATCATCAAAAAAAAAAAAAGATGATCTAAGTGCAGAGAAGTAGGGCCCACAGTTACGGCTCACCTCCACCACCCAATTCACTTCTAGAAAAGTGTACCCACCAGGAGCTCACTGATTCGTTTAGATCTAACACCGAACTCGTCCTTTTACTTTCAACTTGCCTTATTTGGATTCTTCTCCTTCTTCATCTATAATTCTACACATTTATATATAATATCTTCGAATTGATTGCCGTTGGGTCCACTTCACTCTATCCTCTCATCTCTGCGGCGCCTTTCGCCGGTGACGATGGTGTTTTGGACGAAAAGATTATAAATGTTATATATTTATCTTCCCTTCCAAAACTTTTCTGATAAATGTCATGTGAGAGTGGGTCTACTTGGGGCTTTATCTTTCAAAGTGAACATTTTGATGGCAAAAACCCAGAGCAATTTTTGTCTCTGACTCAATAGGGAAACGAAGTGGATGTTCATGCACCGACGTTCAACCATTGATTTTACATACCTTTGAGCTTTGACCGGTCACAAAGCCAATAAGATCGACGGTGGAAGGAGGAAGGAACCTACACACATGATGGGCGGTCGCTATCGGCGACAAATAAATAAAATTGAAATCAATCATAAATGAAGATATTTTTTTCGTTTTCGTTTTCAGAAAATAGAGATAACACATGCAGGTGCAAGTAGCTCTATATATATATATAAAAAGGGCTCCCACTTACGGTGTGCCTGCTAGATTGTTGGTCGGTCTCAGAGATAATAATCTGCTCTCTGCCATCTTCTTCACTATTTTATTCATCCTTCTATCTCCTTCCTTATCCCTCTGAACCAGTCTCATCATATACAATACAATTAAAAACTTGAGTTCCAAATCTCTTATCCCCATACACTCTGCTTTTTTTTTCAAACCTTCTCTTTCCCTCATCCCCTAACCTCTCTCCTGTGCCATCCCTCCCTGTCTCTCTTGGACGTGGACGTGGACATGAACAAATCTTCAGGGTGTGAAAGCAGTGGCATGGACATGATCTCCATGATGATGCAAATGGAGAAATTTCCAGTAGCTGATCAGTTCTGTGATCCTTTCTTTAACAATCCCACTGATTGCCCTGAAGCTACTGACTCTGCTAATATTGCCGCCACATTCCTCGACCCTCACGAGGCTCCTGATTTTGTCAACAGTAGCCCAATTATTCAACAACCCATGGCACCACCGCCATCATTTCTTCATTATCAACCTCAGTCGGCGGACGATGTTCCTCCGATGAGGCCCAGGAATAAATATAATCCGAACAACACATCATATACTAATTACGCGTGTGGTTCAGAGAAGAGGAATTCAATGGCGGCGATGAGAGAGATGATATTCAGGATAGCGGTGATGCAGCCGATTCATATAGACCCAGAATCGGTGAAGCCACCGAAGAGGAGGAATGTGAAGATATCGAAGGACCCACAGAGCGTGGCGGCGAGGCACAGGAGGGAGAGGATAAGCGAGAGGATAAGGGTTCTGCAGAGATTAGTGCCGGGAGGGACGAAAATGGACACGGCTTCTATGTTGGACGAAGCCATACATTACGTCAAGTTCTTAAAGAAACAAGTGCAGACTCTGGAACAGGCAGGGGCTAGTAGTACTAGTAGGGCCATTGGTGTTCCTTTTTCTGGCACCTCATCAAGTACTGTCAATGTCAATTATTCTGATTTCATGGTTAGGGGTCGCCAATTATCTGCATCTCCTCCAATGGTGGGTTCTATGCGCATGCTGAGTTGAATCCAACAGTAGAATTCTTCATTTTGATTCTCATAAAGTGTATGTCGCATGAAACATCAATATTGCTACGGGCTGCAACAATATAATAGACTTCTCTTGTTGAACCGACAAGAGGAAACTAATGTGTTTATGAATATGTCTTGGTCTTGCTTTTATTTGATGAGCCATGTATAATTATAATTACTCAGGCTTGCTTGTTTCTAAGTCGCAAGCTGTAGTAAAACCTCTTAAGACAGGAACTCAAATATTTAGAGGCAGTTCGTTTTGTTCTTCTTTGAATGGTCCAGAGACTCTTTATGTTCAGGAATTTTAAACTAACCAATCATCGACTCTTATGATAGAACCATCGACCGATGGATATATATAACATATTTTCTTGTTCAAAATAGTAGCTGCCTATTAGCTCCATATATCTCGGGGACAAATTTAATCCTCTGCCTCGAAATTAGTTATATTCCACATGCGATCTCTCTGACACTAATGAAAATCAAATGCAAGAAAGTTACGAGATAGGCGATAATGATCCTCTGATAAGATGTTTCCAATATACTAATTTGCAGCTGATATACTGGCAGAGGGAAAAAGGCTAAACATGGTTCTTCATAGTTTCAACTATCATGAAATACGATTTGTTGTCAGTTTATGTGTATATATATGGTTATTTGACGGGAAACTCAGATAGTATATGAAAGTCAGATATGGGTGCTGCTCGAATTAAATAAATAAATAATGCGAGACATTAAACAGTTGGTAAGGATGACCAAGTAATGGATCGGATATGCGTGTATTAATTAATGAATTGTTATTGTTTCTTCTGTGGAAGGGAGAGAAGAAAGAAGTAGGTTGCCTCCCAGAGCAGCGTCGAATTATGGGAGTGTTGGTGTCCCTAGGATCATGCCTCTGGAGAGCTATATTTTCCATCACATGTTAGATAATGATAATAATCAATCAGCAATTAATGATAACAAGAGGAAGAAGAAGACGAGGCAGATAAGGAAGAGAATGAATATAAAATTATTAAAAGGAGCAAGAGAATAAAGAAGAAAGTGGCGAATTAAGTACATTGCATCTTTTCTATCTCTGACATCCATCATCTTTCTACCTTCATCCCCCCTCTTCCAATATTAATTGCTTTTATATTCTTGGAACGCATCACTATGCGTCCAAGCCTTATCCAACGTCGGCTACATGAATCGCATTTCTCTACAGTATGTTTGATGTGTTCATATTAAAGCCAAGTCGATCAGGGGCTGACCTGCTGTATCGGTGACACAGATAGAGATTCACAACTAAGCGTTTCTTGAGTGCTTGTGTTAATTCATCTCCTAAATCAACAGCTTTCTTTTTATCAGCTAAACCAACCATGTCCCATGTGCTTCATCATTCATGCCAGCCTTCTATATATTTTAATTTAATGTCCTGTGGGGTACTGGGTTTTTTTTTTTTTTTGATGAATTGAAGTATAACTATGCATTTATGACTCTACAAAGTCGTATATGAGTAATATACCCATTCATGAAAGGCAACGCTGGTAAAATATACTTTGATAAGGAGACTGTGTTGCCCTGTTCTGGGAGTATGAATAGTGAAAATAACATCGCACCGAACATAATAATTCGAAAGATCATGATGGCCACTGTCAATCGATGGTGCAAAGTCTTCCGCTAGCTGGTTATTCTCAAGTCGTTGATACGACAACAGAAATGTAACAGCACTTGCTTTTGTTTGCGCCTCCTTGATGACTTGCTGCGGAGATATCTGTGTACCTGCATGAGAAACTTTGTTCCTTGCAAACCGCAATGATTGTAAAAATTGAAAAGACAAATATGTTAGAAAATTAATAGGATTTTTGTGGTTTGATAACTAAGTAAGTATCCACTGGTAAAGGTCAATATTACTATTAGCATCAATTCAAAACCAGGTACTGGGGTTTAATTTGTACAACATCATCAATCAAGACCAAGTTTCCTCTTTCCTATTTATTTATATAGTCCAGTACTTATAAAAATCCTGTTTTTTATCTTTATTTAATTTCCTTCGGAACTTATAATAATATCTTTTCACATTTTCTTACCGAAATGTCTTTTCACGTTAAGACCAGGGATGAGAGTAAGACCACGTCAATTCAAGTTTTAAAATCTCAAGATATTCGGTGCCTTAACATTTTTTTTTCCCAGTCGAAGTGGAGTTATGTTTTAATCTTCCTCTTTAATTTCTTCCTCAAGATATTCGCTCGTTGAATTATATTTTTTATTTTTACCAAAATGTCTTTAACTCAACGAACAGCTACAGGGAAAAAAACAAGAAAAGAACTGATAGGATGATTCAGGCGTTGGCAAAAAAAAAAAAAAAGAAGAAGAAGATTGGATGATTCAGGCAAAAGTGATATTCTCTGACTTTATATAAAATTTTAATCCTGTCCATTAATTTTGTGCATGTTTGTTTAAGCTTTTTGCATAGTAAATAAGCCCTTATTACGCAAGCCGAGAAAAAACTCCTCTCACATACTTACCTCGTATACTGTGAATCACGAATTATAAGCATTTATTGCCCAAAAATAAGCTATTCCAAACGCACACAAAATGAAGTACATTTTCCGTTCTCGGATTCTAACATCAGTATAAAATAATGATTTTTTTATACCGATAATTGTTATTTTAAAAAATTAAACTTAATATGCAATTTTCAAAATGTTTTGTTCATGTTTAAAATTTTAATATCCACATTTTTTTGTTAATAAATTCAGGAAAAATTAATCTTTTAGTCTTTATAGTTTTGACTAGATTGTAATTTAGTCCCTACACTTTGACTTAATGTAACCTAATTGCTAAATTTGAGGGAGTGAGTTGCAGTGAGTCAAAATTCAGGAACTGAGTTACATCGAGTCAAAGTATAAGGACTAAATTATAACCCAGTTAAAATTATAGGAACCAAAACATTACACTTCCCATAAATTTTACAATATTAGAGTTATATGACTGAAAAGACACTGTTTTTTTTTAAATTCAAAAGAATAACTAATGGAAACTAGCCCCTAGAAGGCTAGAACCCATGCTTGGTAATACATGAAAAGACACTTTTTGAAAATAATAAACCAAACCAAGATAGAATTAGTCCTCCACCACGAACGTTTGTTTTTGACAAAAACAGTGGGTTTAGGTTTTTGGAGAGACAGATAAGTGCTGTGCAGTGTTGATAGTTGGGCTTCTTATAGGCCCAATAACAGGAGAAAATGGAGGGACGAGCGGATAATGAAGGCCCAATTTTAATGGGACGTATTGGCATGGCATTCGAGTGGAGACATGGACTTTCATCCGGAAAACCAAAGTCACTGATGCTCGGTCCGCATACAATTGTTGCTACTCAAACTATAACCATCCGTGGATAATTTGTACTTTGTTTCTCTTTTTTATTAAGAAATATTTTATCCCGTGTGTACAGTTCCAACTCTTTTTCCTCAACACTTAAACCAAAACAGTCATATTTCATTAATTGAGAAAAATTAGTTTATATATACTGTTAAATGTCATTTATACTCCTTCGCAAAAAAAAAAAAAAAAAAACTGCCATTGATATACTATCCTAAGACTACTAGTCCAATGGGCCTTTTAATAACAGAAGCACATATCACACAAACATATTACAAACCCCAGGATTTATATAAAACATATTTCTAAAGCTTATTTTTTACACCTTGCTTAATTCAAGATCAATTTATCTAATGCAATTGGATTAAGGGAGTTAGTTAATAGTATAACTTTTGTTAAAAAAAAATACCATAATCATATTATTTAATTCTCTCAATCTTGCTCTGACTTGGTTATTGTTAATTGAGTATTAATAAGGATAAAGTTTTAAAAAAATTGATAAGTATAGAAAACATGTCTTATATTTATGACTAAGATCAATTCTCAATGTTTTACATCTAGGATGAGTAATTATAAGTTGTTTAATTAATATGGTAAAGGTACACCTTAAGCTAATTTTAAAAGTGCATCAAGCACTCTAAAATATTTAGGGTACAATTCTACCCTAATGCATCCATTTGATTCATCAATTTAGAGTTTGTTTCTCTTTTTTAGTGAGTGATGACTGAATTGGCTTATCTATTTTGATTCATCAATTTAGAGTTTGTTACCTCTAAGTTTAAAGGAGATTCGACTCCCACCCTTGATTATAAGGAAAAAAGAGACTTGAGTCACGTGTGTTTAGTGTTGAAAATTTTATGGATTTTCTAAGACTCGTAAATTTGGGTTGATTGGGATGATGGGACGGGAGTTTTGAGCGGAGTGGGATTCGATATTTTAAAAATTTACCTATTCTCAAATTTTTGCCGGACAATTCTTAATTAAGCATGTACAAAAATATAATGGACGAGATTATAAGGTTGTTTTGATGATTTGAGGAGCAATTATACGCATGTCTAGAATAACGATGGTAAAAATAGTTTTTTTTTAAAATTTGATTTTTTATAATCTTATTTTTGGTAAAAGTTATATTGTATAATGTGATTTATGTTTAGATTGATAATTGTATAAATAATTTTTGTAAAAGTAAAACTTATTTGTATTGGGTTAAACATAAGTGAGTTTTGTGATAATGGTAAGAGAGAGTGGGTAGAAAAATATTTAAAAAACCAAGTAAATATTTAAAAATTACTTTAAAATATTAGGTGCTATTGGAAAAAAATTTTAAAGTGGGTGAAAATTAATAAATCAGAATTCTAAGTTTTGGGTGCTCTTTACTACTAAAAATAATACATTAAATGTAAAATTGTAGTCGATTTCCTAAAATTGGGTACAGCTGAAAAAATATTTTAAGGGGTCAAAAACACAAAAAAATATTTAAAGTAATTTTTGGAGCTGAAAAAATACATCAAGAGTAAAATTATAAGTAGTCTGATAACATATTAGATATAATTAAAAAAATATTTTAAAAAGTTAAAAGTATTAAAAAATATTTTTTTATACTACATGGTATTTAAATTTTACGGGAAAAACCAATCGCTAAAAGTTTCTTTCAATAACAAAAAGCTCCATCTAACAGCTTAATGCATATATTACGAATCAAGCAAAAATACGAATCGCAGTTAACTCTAACCAAACACTTAAAAAAAAAAAAAGTCATTCCCCTCAATAGTACGAATTGGCCTTTAATTACGTGATTTGACCCTAAAATCGCATCACCAAACACTCACACATTGTCGAACAAGATGGATCGCATCTGTGTCGACTGTTGAGAGCAAAAAAAGGTCATTCCTAGACAACGTTATACGAATATTTTTACTCTAAAGCATTTATACAAGTGAATAATGTTATTGTGTTCTTATGTCGTGAAAACTTTTTTAAAAGTAAAAGTTTCTGGCTCATTAGTCTGATTCCGATCGTGATCGATATCAACAACTTATTCATACTTATCTTTATATATATAAAAAAGCGTTCATGTGAGCCAATTTAAGAGAAAAATTAGAGCACCTCATGCTCAATAATCATACAAATATCACAAGCGTATGATATAAAAATTCTAACAAATTCTGGCAAAAAAAAAAAATTCTAACAAATTATGCCATTTTCAATTTATAAAACACAGAAAAAATATACATATAGTTTTTGAATATATAACCCACCCTCACACCGCTCATCAAATTTTATCTGGTCTGAGGCTATTGCTTCTTACAGGGCACGGCTTCTCTCCTCTGCGACTTTCATCCGCTGCCATCCGCTGCGTTTTTTTTTTTTTTTTTAATTTTCTCAACTCTCCACCCTCCAATTGCTTCAAGCCACATTTCCCCTCCCCTTCACTTCTTACACACTTGAACGGTTTATGCTGCAAGGACATGAAACACAACTTTTTTTTTTTTTTTAATTTTAAAGGAAGGTGTAGCTGCACTGCACAAAATTTTTTTTCCCTATTATTTTGAGATAATTGATTTTAGGAAAAGTTCGGTAAAAGTCTCAGTTAAACTGGGTTGAACATTATATTCTCATTGATAAAATTTATTTTATATGCAATGAGTCAATTATAAATAAAATTGTTATGAATATAATATTTATGTGAATCTCTATATATCTCCATTATCTCTAGTATCTCATAATTATCTCTTATCATCCTGGTAATTAAACCTGAACTGGACTGGCCTGTTTCCAGGTGAATTGGTTGGTAAACCGGTTTAGTCTGGGCATCAACCCAGTTCAACTTTTTTTAAAAAAAAAAAAAAAAAATCAAATTTTCTATTTTCTTTAGAATTTCATATCAATAACCCTGAAACCTTTACATTCCCACTGTTTTGGCCCTGGGTTAGTTCCGGTCTGACTCCAATATGACATACTAACACTTGACCCACTACCCTGACAAGTTCAATGGCCGGTCCAGGTTTAATAACCTTGCTTATTATCATCAAATTTGTAGATTTTGATTCCAACAAATTAAGAGCATTAAAACTAATACTTTTAATCGAGGAATAAAACTGATAAGGATTAGTGAATGAATTTTTTGAAAAACAATTAAATCAAGAAAAAATTGGAAAACAGTATCCCATTGGAAATTTTATTAGTAAGAAAGAAATGAAAATTTTCTTTACATGCAAAGTACTAATACTTTGATTTAGGTCATCATCACTAAAAATATTTTTAACTGAGACTTTTACCAAAGTTTTCCTAAAATCAATTATATCAAAATAATAGGGAAAAAAAATTTTGTGCAGTGCAGCTACACCTTCCTTTAAAATTAAAAACAAAAAAAAAAGTTGTGTTTCATGTCCTTGCAGCATAAACCGTTCAAGTGTGTCAGAAGTGAAGGGGAGGGGAAACGTGGCTTGAAGCAATTGGAGGGTGGAGAGTTGAGAAAATTAAAAAAAAAAAAAAAACGCAGCGGATGGCAGCGGATGAAAGTCGCAGAGGAGAGAAGCCGTGCCCCTTCTTACAACTGCTCATTTTTTTTTAGCTCTCTTCAATTATTCGTCCTTTTCTTTTCTTTTAGGGCATCATAGAAGAGGACCCTCCACTTTGGCACAGATAAGAGACACTTGGATTTTTGTTTCGGCTTGTACCAACCGGGCAACCACGTGGGAAGCGTTTTTTTATCTGCTGATTTTTTTTCCTGGCAAAGGGTAGACCTTCATTTTGTTAAATATGCAAAAAGAAAAGAAAAGAAAAGCATGAAAAACGACACGAGTGCTATGGACCCTACACGCGTGAATGCGATTCTGCTCTCTCCTTCAACTTCCACAAGAAACCTTCCAGAGTCAATAAAGAACAGCGCACTATGTTTTTGAAACTGAGAAAAAAAACTCCATGCTCCAACCACCACTTACTGACGTACACTTACGCTACGTAATTATATCGCTGCTTTTTACTTGAATTGATGTCTTACATACTCATGATAAATACGAATATTTAATTTGGTCCAATGAATTCTATGTATGGGACAGAGGAAACTAGGCAAAGCAGAGGAGCCGTGATAGAATATAATATATGGTCATCCACATGAAGCATGCATATATTATTTTTTACAGTACTCTTTCCATGGAAGAGCAAAGAAATTTCCAGGCCACGTGGCTTTAGTGCGCATCTTAGCTTTTGCCATCCCGGCCAGCCTCTAACGACTCTCCATATAAAGCCATGCAACAAAGGGTTTAACCGACAAATTAAACAAACCACTGAGAAAAAGCTTATCGGCGCGGCGGCCATGGCATCACGCGGCGTCTGCCACGGTGGTTTTTCGCGCACTAACATGTTATTGAAGCCGGAAGAAGTGCGTTTTTTCGATCTGATTCATATCTTATTCTCGCCAAATTACCTGCATAAAACAAAGTTCGTAGATTCTCCCGATGACACTTTCAATGATAAATTCCGGCATAGGTGGCTTATTTGTATCTCTATCTTGGCTCAGAAACTTCTTCAGTCTGTAGCCAAACCCCTTGCTTCCATCGGATCCTTCGTTGAAATGTTCCTCAACCTAGTTTCCAGGAACCGCAACCTCTTCAAGCTCCTCCTTAACTTCCTCACAGGTTCTTAATTCTTTCTAGCTACTTTAATCTATCATAGCCGCTTTTTGATTAAACATGCATTCACATGCCCATCTGCTTCTGTTTGACAATGGGTGGGACTTTTACTGATCATATAATTAATTAATCCGTATAATTGAAAAGAGATAGATATACAAAAGGTAACATAAAAAAGCAGAAAAATGGGGAAGGACATTATCAGCAAGTCACTGAATATTTGCCAGCCTTGCATGTATATGTGTATTGTCTGATCTCCATTGATCATTTTGCAATGGCATATATGCTTTTAGAAAAGCATGACATTTAACGGTTTGTTAATAGGCCAAGTTCACTTTACCGAACTTTTAAGTGCTTGTTGGAAATAGGATTGGAGTCTTCAAAAGTAACTTTTCAATCATGATTTATAGAATACGAGATAAGTATGTGAGAGAAGTTTTGTCTCGATTTATGTAAATAAGCATTTTTTAGGTTCCCGAAATCCCAAACAAACACTAAATCATGTTGTATCCACTTAAACTCTATAAATTAAATCTTACTTAGGCTTCTGAATAGACCAAGGTATTAAAACCCGGACCGGGTATTGAACCGATCGGGGTACTGGATTAAGGGTTAGTGGGTTAGACCGGGGCCAAACCGGAGCTAAACCGGGATCAAACCGGTGAGAAATTGAAAATTTTATACTTCTAGTATGAAATTCTAAAGGAAAAATTAAAATTTTTTTAAAAAAAAATAGTAACCGGAACCGGACTGGTTTACTGGCCGGTTCACCGGTTTTTAGGCCGGACCGGCCGGTTCGGTCCGGGTTACATAACATTGGAATAGACCATCACTGACTTTTACCAGAATAATTAAATGAAGAGTGAATTGAGATGTGGACCTTAGAAATACTCTCTTCAGTTCTATTTATAAGCAACTTTCCTCTTGATTGCGTAAAATGAATTGATAATTAAAAGTAATAAGTGTGTCAAAAATACTATATTTTTTCCACATATGCCCCTATTTATGAAAAGAGTATAGGAGAGAGAATAGATAAAAAGTATGAGCGATAATGAGTATAGATATGAGAGAGAATGAGTATTTAATAATGATAAAATAGAAAAAAGAAGCTTACATTTTCAGACAAAAAACGAAAGTTGCTTATAAAAGGGACTAGTCCTATGAGAGAGAAGATTACTTATAAATAGGACCGGAGGGAGTATGTATGGAGGAATCAAAATGCCAATTCGCGGTGTACTAATGGACAATTCTAATAAGGCATCATTTGAATTTAGTCGGTCGTTTGAATACCTAATAATAGGATTCAGAGAATGGGCCAAACACTACTGATTAATTCCATCGTAATTGAAAAAAAGGATAATTAGAGTTAAATATTTGATTATTAATGCAATTTTTTTATTGTTACTCCCTCCGGTCCTAAATATAGGACATAGTTTATAATATAAATTGCACTACAAACTATGTCCTATATTTAAAACCGGAGGTAGTATCTTTTATTTGTTTATCCTATTTTATCTCGCGTATCCCTCTCTCTTTCACATTCTGTTGGAATTGGTTGAAAATTTGATGGCTAAGACTCATACTTCTGCAAATCCTATTTTGCAGAATAGGAGAAGAGTAGAAGACCCATCGTTTGATGAAGAAAAGCCATTATTTATACGGAAAATATTATTTATTTATTTTGTTTTTTGATAGGACTCATTTAAATGGACATGATAAAAGAATCATTGATTTCGACCTATATTAACGCGATTATACACACACATCTGATGAGAATAATAAACTAATCGACTTTATGATTGATATGATTATGAATAGGCAAAGTTGAGAAACCAGATAAGACATCAGCGAATTATTTGTCGTTTATCGGAAACTTGGACAAGCGAGTGGGATTGGATGCTAGCATCAGGCGCGGAGACAGCAGATATAAGGCTGCAATCTCAGTGATGGCTTCTAAAGCTTCCTATGAGAATGAAGCTTACCTTAAAACTACTGTCCAAGACCATTGGAAGGTGTGTGTACACACACACCTACAAATTATTCATATATATAATCCTCACTACTACAAACTTTACATTTAACGACCCTAAAGGACGTCCCTTTTTAAATTAAGGACGCCCAAAGTTCAATATTTAGCGGGAAACATTGGCGCTGGTTGAATTTTAAAAAAAAAAAAAATTTGAACCACTTTAGACGTCCCCAGTCTGACTGGGGATGTCTAAACCTCACTTTAGACGTCCCCAGTCTGACTGGGGACGTCTAAAGTGGTTCAAATTTTTTTTTTAAAAAAATTCAAAATTTTTTTTTAATACTTTAGAAGTCCCCAGTCGGACTGGGGACTTCTAAAGTGTCACTTTAGAAGTCCCCAGTCTGACTGGGGACGTCTAAAGTGCCACTTTAGAAGTCCCCAGTTGGACAGGGGACGTCTAAACCTCACTTTAGACGTCCCCATTTTGACTGGGGACGTGAAAAAGCCTGTCAGACACCCATCCCATCAGCAGCAGGCCAGCAGCTTTATTTTCCTTCCCCAAGCTTCATTCCGTCTTCCCTCGTAAGCTTCGTTCCAAGCTGTCTTCCTCTTTCCCTTGCTTCCTTTCCCGTCTTCCTTCCTCTTTCTCAGTTCGTTGCTGCAACTCCCTTTCCCGTGCTTCCTTCCCTATCTGCCTTCCTCTTTCTCATAAACATATTTCTATTTTTCCCTCTCTCTTCTTTGACGAGCACCATCGTTTGTGTCTCCCTTTCACAACTATCATCTTCCTAGCTGGTGGCACCGTGAGTCATCTCCATTTTCGTCGTCCACAGGTTTGTTCCTCACTCCCACAACTTTGGATACAAATGATTGAACAAATGCTTGTAACTGTTAATTTAAATCAGATTATGAAACTAGAAAAACAGAGTAACTTGTATATGCATACTTTTAATCTACTTCTAATTTGCTTGATATGGAAATGGACTGTCATTATTGCATACTTGTTTTTTTCGTCAGCAGACTTCAACACGGTGATGTATATATATAGACATGAGTTAAAAAAATGACAATGATACTTAGGAATGAATTTGGTTTGGCTTAGGTTAGTCTAGTTTAACTAGCGCCAATATGTTTATTAGATTGTTGTGTTGTGTTGTTATATAAAATGACAATGATACTTAGAGTTGTGTTGTTGTACATACTATTAGATTGTTGGATAACATGTTTATTAGATAGTGCTGAACTGCTGTTGTTTCCATTCTGGTTTATGCAATATTTCTTCTATCCAATTTCTGTAGTTTAAATTTGCCGGACAGTGATGTATATATAAAAGGCCATAAAAAAAACTTTAGATGTCCCCAATGCAAACTGGGGACTTCTAAAGTGGTTCTGAACCACTTTAGATGTCCCCAGTTTGCACTGGGGACGTCTAAAGTGGTTCATAAACACTTTAGACGTCCCCAGTAACGACTGGGGACGTCTAAAGTCTGACCAAAAGACGTCCCCTATTTTAGGGACGTTATTGACAGTTTTTTCTACGACCCTCAGATAGACGTCCCTCTGTTTTCAGACGTTAAAAGGCCTAAAAAAGGGACGTTAAAAGCGTTTTTTGTAGTAGTGCCTCTTGCATGTTGAAGCAAACAGCTGATCCTATTAATTAATGTTATTGCATACAGATGGAGTTCGTGGGGTTCTATGACTACTGGAATGGTAAGAACTACTACCCGGTCCTTAATATAAAACTCAATTAATTTTTTCGTGAAAAAAATTAAAGAAGCTAAATAAGTAATCATAACATATATTACGTAGATTATTATATTATACATTAGTTTGGTATAAAAATTATAAATATAAATATTTTAAAGTATTTTATCCAGTTTTCTTAATTTCTCAAAAAATCAACCGGATCTTATATCAAGAATAAGAAACAGTAATAAAGAGAACCTAGGCAGGTCACCCTAACTGTTAAGTGTGGATCACAAGAATGTCAAAATAGATTAATTGATTTGAATATATAATGTTTGGTGGGGGGCATGATAACTTGGCAGAATATCAAGGAAAGGCGACAACTCAGGTTTTTATTGCCTTGGACAAAAGTGAGGAGGCTGATACTTACGTGGTGGCATTCAGAGGAACAGAACCCTTCGATGCAGATGCATGGTGCTCGGATTTGGACATCTCATGGTACGAAATTTCAGGCATTGGCAAAATTCACGGCGGCTTTATGAAGGCCTTAGGGCTTCAGAAGAATGTCGGTTGGCCCAAGGAAGTCGCTGCCGCCGCGGGAGACGGAGACAGCAGTGGTCATCGTCCCGTAGCCTACTACGCAATAAGGGACATGCTAAAAGACTGTTTGTCTGCAAATAATAAAGCCAAGTTCATATTGACGGGTCATAGTTTGGGTGGGGCCCTTGCCATCCTGTTTCCAGCAATCTTAATGTTGCACGACGAGACCCTATTATTGGAAAGACTTGATGGTGTTTACACGTTTGGGCAACCAAGAGTAGGAGATGAAACATTTGCAGAGTTCATGGAGCAAAAATTGGAGGATCATGGGATTAGGTATTACAGGTTTGTTTATTGCAATGACATTGTTCCTAGGCTGCCTTACGATGACTTGATGTTCAAGCATTTTGGGACATGCTATTACTACAACAGGCACTACCAAGCTAAGGTACGTTTGTTTCTTAGATCGAATAGTTATGCAGCCAAATTATAGTTTGTGTTGTGATGATGGATGGAGAAAGTAATAACCTATGCTCTCTAACCCGGACCGGATCGAAAACCGGTCTGGTTCGGGTCAAGTTTTTTATTTTTTTTTAAATCGTTTTTTTTATATTTTTCCTTTAGAATTTCATACTATAAGCCTAAAATCTTTCATCTCTTACCAGTTTGGTTCTGGTTTAGCTCCGGTTTAACTCTGGTCTGATCCACTGACCATTTTCCCAGTACCCCGACTGATTCACTTACCAGTCCGGATTTAATTACCTTAGTAATAACTCCTCTGTCTCTAGTCATTGATATAAAACATGTTTACCTAATTTAATTAGATTTAGGAAGTTGGTTAAGTTAGTTAATATGACATATATTTTCTAAAACACTTTAGTCATTTTCCTTAATTCCCTCGTCTTCCCTCTTCTCATTGATTATTATTGAAAGAATATTAATAAGAATAAATTAAAAAAAGAATGATAAATATAATACTTATGTTTTATATTAAGCAGGGAGGGAGTAATATATTATATATGTTGTATGCAGATAGTGAAAGGAGAGCCGAAGGAGAATTACTTCTCGCCATTGACGACGATAGTGATGATGGTGAACGCGTTTTTGGAACTGATAAGGAGTTTTGCAATTGTGTATGGGGGTGTTTGTGATAGCGTTTTGAACAGTCAAAACGCACTTATTACGCAAGCCGAGAAAAAACTCCTCTCACATACTTACCTCGTATATCGTGAATCACGAATTATAAGCACGTTTTGGACAAAAATAAGCTCTTCCAAACGAACACTATATGAAGGGAAGAGAGTACAGAGAAGGGTGGCTTTTTAGAGCTGTGAGGGTAATAGGATTGATAATTCCAGGACTAACAGCTCATTGTCCCAACGATTATGTTAATGCCACTCGTCTGGGATCATTTCCTGTTCATGCACAGCAATTCAATAATTCTGCAGATCATCCATCTCAACTACAATCTTAAAACGTCTAAGTTACTTCACTTCCACACGCACTCCTTGTGGATTAATTTGCAGCATTCTTTCTCCTTCTCTGCGCGGGGGAAAAAAACTGTCTCAAAAAAATCCAGTTGTAACTTCAAGAAAACTTGTTGTAATATAATGAAGTTCTTTAATTAATTCAAGTTTTGAATCTAGTAGCTTATTTTTGAATGTGTGCTAATTATTAGGAGAAGACTGGGTTAAGGAAGAAGCAAGCATATAACAAGAGATGGAACAGGCTTCGATGGGTGTGAACGATTTTGTGGTCTCTCGTTCTCGACAGTTTCTCTCTTTCCCTCTGACTATATTCTGCTTCTCTTCTTCTGTTGCTTCTTGCCTCCTTCCTCGCTTATATTTCCTTACTGCTATTTTTCTGATAGTGATCGCCTATGGAGTATGGAGTGTGACTGTAAGCACCCACTTTGAGTCTTTGCTTATCATTAATACAGCGCTAGGGGAATATTTTATTATTCGTAAGAGTTTGTTATCTTCATTGTCCTTTCTCCCTTGTATAGAATATTATTTAGGAAAAATGTTAGCTAGGTCTCAAGGTACACAAATAATTTCAAAAAACTCCTTTTAAAAAGTTAAAGGTTAGAAAAGTCCCTAGGGACTTTTCTGACATGAATTCCCTATGGGCAATTACAAAACTAACCCCTAAGGAATTTAAAAATTGGAGCTTTCATTTTGGAAAGAAAACAATGGAGGGTTCGAATGTGGTCACCACTCGCACGCTCTGCTTCTCGGTTCGTGGTGCTCTGGTTTTGCGTCTCACGTTGGTGCCCTTCGACTCGGCGTCGCTGCCGTTCGACTCAGCGTCGGTGACTCCTCCGGTCCCCAAGCGTGATCACAGTCCGCCGGCCAAGCACCCGCTGCTCCTGGGCAGTGCCAACGTCGGCCGGTCTTGCAGCGACAAAGGATCCGACGTCCCTCCAACAACGTCAGCCGCATTACTCCTACCAACACCCAGCGTCCCTCCATTGCTCCTCCGACGGTCAGTCATCTATACGCCTTTGATGTGTGGCTTTTTTTTTTTTTTTTTTGTGAAATGGCACCATTAATCTATTGGGTTGCCACTAGTTTGGGATTGGGGGAAAGCATTGATTCTTGGAATTTACTTGGGGAAATATATTGGTTAAGGAAGGTGGTTGTCGGGTTTAAATTTTTTCTTTGTCTGTGTCTCGCTGCTCTGTGATGGCTGAATCAGTGTTGTTGTTTTGGGGGTATAGATGTTTGTTTATGAGTAACGTTGAAGGCCAGGGAATGTTTTATAATGTGGTTTGCTGATAATGTGCTGCTCTATCATTGGGTTTGAGGTCAGAATCAATGGGTATGAGGCTAATAATGTGCTTCTCTAGAATTGGTGCATTTGGAAGTAAGTTACTGTTCATAATTGATGTTCTATTAATGCTTCTGTTTGTGTTGCTTATTACAGTTTTTGAGTGGTTCAAATAGAAGAATGGTCAGTATAGGAAGTAAAGTTGGCATTAGGTACAACATACACCAATGTACGAATTGATACTTGTTAGTATAGAATAGTTAGCAACTGTTGAAATGAAAAATTGTATGTTGTGTGTGATGAGTTGCAGAAGAAAGTTTTCTTCATGACCTTTGTTTTGAAGCGTGTGAAGTAAACCCTTATGCTTCATTGTTGATATATATGAATTAGTGATTGATATATATATTGTCTAAATGACTGTGTTCTCTACATTGTTGATATAAAATTGCAATTAACTTTATAAATTACTTGTTCGTTATATACAAATGATTGGTTAATGTCTTATGTTTTTTGTAGTGGGTGATTAAAGTAGTAATTACGCTTAAGGTTAAGCAGAAAATGCCCAAGAACAAAGAAAGGAAAGATGGAGAAGGAGAGAGGGTGAAAAAAATTTCAGGGTATATATTGTTTACACAAGACTATTTTAAGAACAAGAAGGAGGAGTGCAAGCGTTTAAAAGAGGAGACACAGTAGATGAAAGAAGCTTGGGACACATTGAAAGATGAGGAGAAGGAGGCATATAGGGTGAGGGCGAAGAATTTAAGGAGTGAGGCAAAAGGGACAAAATACGTGGTTCTATTCTTGACTCGCTGTGCTCCTAATCAGTTTATGAAAGTGTGCAACAGTGTAAAGAATAGAGAAGATAGGATGGATCGACTAAAGAAAGTTGGATTTGA
Organism: Inga oerstediana; assembly: GCA_963210345.1. NCBI lineage: Eukaryota > Viridiplantae > Streptophyta > Magnoliopsida > Fabales > Fabaceae > Inga > Inga oerstediana. Next base: position 62,561,494 of record OY723409.1, read on the forward strand.
CAAGTTAGTTAACATATGCTGCTCACAAATACCTCGAGATCCCTCGAGATCTTTGTGGTTAGTTTATGTTTGCATTTGACCCTCCAACTAACAATGTTTCGATTCAAGGGAGGTCATTGAACATCCGCCTGGAAGATGTACAACAAATTGATGGGCTTACCGTGTGAGGGGGGAATTGAGGAAAAAGTCAATAATGAAGAAGAAGGTTTTGAACAATTGAAGACGTTGTACGGGATGGTGCCTTACAAGATGATTGAAAAATGGCTAATTGAGAGAGACGAGGATCCCGAATTCGAATTCCCCTTTGTTATGTATGCGTTGGGAACTCTCTTGTGTCCCGGAGCGGGTATTAAAGTGAGTGATAGAGTGTTAAAGGTGATGACGGCAACAAAAGGAGCTCTTGGGGAGTACGATTGGTCAAGTTTTATGTTGATTGAACTATCAAATTCTCTTGTACAGTACAAGAAAAAAGTAATGAAAGGGAAAGATGTAGGCAGGATCAATGTAGGCGGATGTATATATTTTCTAATGGTAAGTGCATGTTTTATCTATGTAACGATTGTTGGCTTTGTTTAATTAGTTGTAAATTGCTGCATTAGATGTTGAATTCTGCTGCTGTTAAGGTGTTATTTAATTTCAGTACAGGTGTTTTGCTTGCAACATTTTCCCCTGGGCCAACTACACGCCTCTACAAGTGACAATGCGATTACATTTTGGCATGACAACAACTTCAAGAGTAGAGCACAAATAGAGAAGGAAAGCAACCAAGGGTTGCTACATTCAGTCAGTAATGTAGTTGGATCTCCCTCTTCTGAATTGCATGAACAAACTATGCTAACACACCCGGTAAGATGTGAAATTTGATGTCAACCGCATATTCAGTTGAAAGTATTGAATTAATTTTTTGTTATGTCTAATTTGCAGGAAATCAAGAGAACATATGATCGAATTATGTCAAGGGTGGTGTCAATGGTGCAAGAGGAATTCGTTTCCCTTCAGGCGAAGCTGTTGGGCGGGGGAAACATCGATGAAGGGGATGAAAAGGTGTAAGACGTGAAATCTTCGTCAGAAAGTGAAGATGATAAACATGTATTACCAAGTGAGGGGGTGACACAAGAAAAGGAGAAAATGATGAAGTGCAGTCTATAAGTGAAGACGAAGGGTCAGAGGAAGAAGTAGGAGGTGTACATGCTATACGAGATAAGGAGGAAGTGGAATCGAAAGAAAAGCAAAAGGCACAATTGAGGAAATCTACAAGGGTTAAGAAATCTGCTATTGCCTCTCCTTGGGTGACAACAATGGGTAAGAAGAGAAGTCAAGATAACAAGGATAAGGAAGTTTTATATCAAATGTGCACTACACGATCTAATTCAGTAGAGGATGACCAGGAGTAAGTAATCACACTTCTTCAATCTCAATTGAGATGAATCACGAAAACTGACTTTGTGTGCTTATTTCTCTATTAGGGAGTTTGTGGATATGTATGATTATTTCTTGACCTATGATGAACTATATTGTCTTCGTCCAAGGGGGTGAATTAGTAACAGGGTAAGTTATTTGAACAATAAACTCATACTATGTTCATTGAATTCCACGAATTGCTTACCCTTTTTGTAATAATGTTTAGTTTATGACCATGGTTGCGAGGACGTTAGTGGGGGATCAAGTACACAAGAGCAGAAATGATGCAAAAAATGGCAGCGGCTCCAAACAACTGGTCATTGGAATCACATGCTGCGGAGATCTTGCCTGAACATATTGGTTACAACATTCGTGATTGTGACTTGATTTTTGCTCCTACCCTGTGCCTGGATCATTGGTTTTGTTACGTTTTGGAGACGAAGACAATACGGTTTTATATGCTGGATTCATTGGTTGACCAATTAACATATGCAATGGCACAAAAGGTAGAAGAAGATGTACGTTCAGCGGCTGACCATCCAACAAAACCCAAGAGATTGAGCAAAAGATAAAAAGAAGATTTTTGAGCTAAAGAACGTCTCGCACAGTAGTGTGTAAGTGCTTCTTTCTGAAATAGTTTATGTGCATTCGTCATTGTTGTTTTGTGACATAACTTCTTTTTCGTACAAATTTCAGAGAGATTGCATCGTTAACATACTTCGTCGAATTAAACTCGAAGTATATGACAAAGGGCAAGAAATAGCAAAGGAAGTTAACTGGGCAAAAGTGCATGTCCAAGTTGATACGTTAGTATTGTTTTTTTTCCTCCAAGTCTTTGAACTATAGCTTTTTTTAACCATTCGGTTGTAATAACATTAGAATTGTGTATGTGGCAATTTGTTTTGCAGCGATTCGTGTGGTGTTCATGTTCTGTCATGGTTACATAGTTGGGATGACTCTACACATGACAAAGCGGGGTACACTATGCCTAAGCTTGTTGATGATCAGATTCGGCAGGTAAAGGTGGATTGTTTATGGTGGCTAGTCGCACATGAGCAGAACAAACACGCTCAAAAGGTATTGTCCCTTCTCAATGGAAGTCAACAAATGAAGAGGAAGAAAGTCGTGTAGCATTTGACATGTTCTTCTATGGATATGGCTAGTTCTAGTATACTCATGTTGATATTTTATAGGAATGCTTGCTTGCAACAAAAGGCACTAACGTATAGTTAGTTTACAACATCATGAGTTATTTTAGCAACATAATCAGTTAATTTTACAACATGTACATATGGAATGCTTTACTAGCAAAATTGCCAAGTGTGGACATTGATAACACATTATGCATTTGTTCACAACATGTTTTTTGGTGGTTTGATCAGGTTGTTTGACAGGTGAAGGGTCCAAACTATTTAGACAACAAGGTCCCCAAACCGGTTTTTTCTTTTTCTTTTTTATGGTTTACCAGTGGATATGCATGTTTTCACAACAGTTGATGTCATTTTAACAACTGTTTGATGTTTTTATGTTTTCACAAAAGTCATTAGATGCGTGCTTGTCCCACCAACTCTCAAAATCTCAAATAGTGTTTACAATATATTTAGTTACTATTACAACATGTACACAACGTGGTATGCTGTCATTGTTCACAATGTGGTTTGTTGTATTTACAACTTAATAAGTTACGTTTACAACATGTAAGAAAGAAAGCGTGCTGGTGCAATGTTACAACATATTCTGCTACGTTTACAACACGTTAAGTCATTTTTACAAGTCTTTAAGCTATGTTTACAACTATTTCCACCAGTGACACCAGGGCAATAGCTTGTGCAACAAGCTACAACATACACACCACTTTCTTCTCTCATCGTTTACAACATGGTATGCTACATGTACAACATCATAAGTCATATTAACAACTTAATAAGTTACGTTTACAAAACGTAAGAAAGAAAGCGTGCTGGTGCAATGTTACAACATATTCTGCTACGTTTACAACACGTTAAGTCATTTTTACAAGTCTTTAAGCTATGTTTACAACTATTTCCACCAGTGACACCAGGGTAGTAGCTTGTGCAACAAGCTACAACATACACACTACTTTCTTCTCTCATCGTTTACAACATGGTATGCTATATGTACAACATCGTAAGTCATATTAACAATTTAATAAGTTACGTTTACAAAATGTAAGAAAGAAAGCGTGCTGGTGCAATGTTTACAACACATGATGCTACGTTTACAACACGTTAAGTTAGGCTTACAAGTCTTTAAGCTATGTTTACAACTATTCCCACCAGCGACACCAGGGCGGTAGCTTGTGCAACAAGCTACAACATACACACCACTTTTCCGGCACTTCTCTCATTGTTTACAACATACACAATACTTTGGTGTCACTTCTGTGATTGTTGACAATATGTTATGCTATCTTTACAACATCATCAGTGATATTAACAACTTACTCTGAACAGTTTAATTTTTGACACTCTCACAGGGTCTTACCATCAACTGAACCCAGTGATGCTTCAATGTGCATAATATTCCTGAGCCAACACTAGCAACATCATGAGGCCTTGTACACAAGCCATTATATATGTATGTTTTCACAACAAAAGAAAGTTGTTTTCATTAGGTCATTGGCCAACCCTCTGAGGGTTGTACAATTTCATGTGGCCCCTGTCACAACAACATAGCATAAATTTAAACAACATAATACATGTACTGTCACAACTGAATAGCTTATCATTTCCATATATACTAAGACAATAAAATATTAAGTACTATGAGTAAGTACCTTTTGTTCACTTACTCATTCCACTTAATATGATATGCTAATTACATAGATACACCAAGTTGGGGACGCATTCAATAAGCAAAAGGGGTCAGGGAATGCGACTAGTTCATGGTCAATATATATATCACCAGAAAGTTACTATCAAAAGCATCTACATTTATGTACTCCTTGTTTTTAGGATGGATTTGGATTTCTACAAGTTTTGAATGTATGCCCAACCTCATTGCATCTCCCATAATGATACATCTTCTTGTTTTGAAACTGAGATTCCCTTCTTTTCCTTTTGGGTCTCCCTGGTGGTCTTGAAGTTATTGGAGGGTCTAAGAATGTCTGTGTTAGCATATGTGTCACTGTCAGAGACTCAACCCGTGGATAATCATGAGTTGCGATTGGCCTCACGGAACTTTCATATATTTTTCCCTGTGCTTCCAGTTTGAACCAGTCATCTACAAATGTGTACATATTACCACTAAGTACCTTAATAGCTGCATATGCATGGGCGCAAGGTACTCCACTCATTTGCCATGCTAGACACGTACATTTTCTTTCACCAAGATCTACATTCACAAAAATGATGGCTTCTCTACATCTATTTTGAATTGAGAACTGATTATCTCCATAATATGCTGCTTCCATATTTTCAACATGTTTAACTTGTTGCAACAATTTTTCTTCAATATTGGGTCCCACTGCATTTTTCCAACTACCCATGGCCATCTTGCTTACAATCAATTTTCGAGCCAATTTTTCTCGATGTTCATGAATTAAAACTGACACGGTGTGCTTCCTTTCTGTTAACATCCATGCATTAAACGACTTTGTAAGATTACTGGTTATGTTATCACACTTTTTGAAAGGAAACTTGCTTAGAGCCCATTTGTCAACATCCCCATAATTCTCCACCCAATCTGCCAATTGTGGATTAAATAATCTTAATTTACCTATTGCATTAGTGAAGTCTTCATCCAACCTTGCATATGCAATTGAATCAAGAAGGAGTGCATTCTCCTTGCTATTCCCCGATGTTCGTGTCCGACCTCTATTGATTCGCAGGAACTCGACACTATAATTTTCCTTCACATGCTGGTAGTAAAAAACATGTCTCTCACTACCAAATATTTCTTTTACAGCACTAATAATCGCATTATTGCGATCTGAGACAATTGTTATCAACATTGAGCCTGTGATGTCTTTCACATTCGATAGAAATCAAGACCATTCATCATATGTCTCACCGCTGACAATGACATATGCTAGGGGAAACATCTGGTTGTCTGTATCGTACGCACTAGCTGGCAACATTGTTCCCTTATAAGGGCCACTTAGATGACAATCCTCCACATAAAGTATGGGTCGACAACCTCCTAAAAACCCTTTAACCGAACAACCATAAGCAATAAATATCCTCTGAAATCTATTGTTAGATGAGGCTCCCCATTTTACAACTGTGCCCATGTCACTCTCGATTAGTTTGTCACATATCTAAGGAATTACCATGTAAGGGTCTTGTACTCGACCATGTAATTCCCTTAACGCTCTTTCTTTTGCCTTATATGCTTGACGGTAGTTTAACCGTACCCCATACTCTCTGTACATGTTTGATCGAATGACATTAGCAGTTTTGTCAATATTGCACCTTAAACTATCCATTACGATTGATGATGTCAAGCTTGACCTGTATAGATGCCAAACTATTAGGCTATCTTGTGCTTGGTGAATGTGTTCACTTTTGAGTGTTATAATGGTTATAAACTCTGTATCTTGATGTTCTCCTGATGAATATGCACCCATGTACCAAGGAAAACCATCAACCTTGCACTTCACAATTATCTTGTGTTGATTGTTCTTGAAAAATTGGTATGCAAACTTATGAGCAATGCTTTATTTGTATAACGTTTGACGAAGGCTCACAGCATTCGGAAAAATCTGTCCTGCTCCAATAATCAAATCCCTCCATTTTCCATGATTCATTTCTGGTATAGGGGTTGGCACCATTTGCGTAGCACAAGTCAATGATGGGATCATTTGACTTTCATTTAACAAACCATGTGGGGATGTACACATTCCTCCTTCACCTCCAAACAAATGATCAATCCTGCAAGAAATTACAAGTTTGAGTGCTCTTGCACATATTAACATTGGAAAAAATTACTTTTCTTAAGACAAATAAACTTACACTTCTTGCTCTTCCATTTGACAGTTCATTGCTGGTTCTATACTGTCATTATCACCATCCTCTTCTATATACACATGACCATATTGTTCATTAAATTTGATTAGATGATCCACCCCTTCATCATCTACAAGATCCATAAATGTTGATGTATCAAGGGCAAATTTGAACTTCATTTGCATTTCATTCATTTCTTTTCCTGTTATGGATGATATGATTCTTCGCAACTCCTCATATGTTGTGCTTTCCTTTATGCATCTTGTTCTTACTAAACCACCAACATATTGCATTTCATCTTCTCCACCATTTAAAAACTTCCCCCACATAAAAGAAACAAAATAGATTCTTCCCTGAACAACTTCCCATCTTTCATGTCAATCTGCAACACAAACTTTGTATTAACAACTTCCAAAGCAATATTTACAACTTCATATGCACATATTAACAACACGTTAACTACACGTTTTTTCCTACACATGTGCTTTTTCTAATAACACAAAACACACTAACATTTAATCATACCCACTTAAAATAAGGCCAAACCTCTATTTGCTTCCCTAAAAATAGAGCACATGTTCTGTACGTATTAACAACTTCCACAGTAATATTTACAACTTCATATGCACATATTAACAACACATTAACTATACGTTTTATTTCTACATATGTGCTTTTTCTAATAACACCAAACACACTAAAAATAAGGCCAAACCTCTGTTTGCTTCCCCAAAAATAGAGCACAACTACGGTACGTATTAACAACTTCCAAAGCAATATTTACAACTTCATATGCACATATTAACAACACGTTAACTACACGTTTTATTCCTACACATGTGCTTTTTCTAATAACACCAAACACACTAAAAACAAGGCCAAACCTCTGTTTGTTTCCCCAAAAATAGAGCACATCTACGATACATATTAACAACTTCCAAAGCAATATTTACAACTTCATACGCACATATTAACAACACGTTTAATACACTTTTTATTCCTACATATGTGCTTTTTCTAATAACACTAAACACACTAAAAATAAGGCCAAACCTCTATTTGTTTCCCCAAAAATAGAGCGCAACTACGGTATGTATTAACAACTTCTAAAGCAATATTTACAACTTCATATGCACATATTAACAACACGTAAACTACACTTTTTATTCCTACACATGTGCTTTTTCTAATAACACCAAACACACTAAAAACAAGGTCAAACCTCTATTTGCTTCCCCAAAAAAGAGCAAAACTACAGTACGTATTAACAACTTCCACAGCAATATTTACAACTTCATATGCACAAATTTACAACAATTTTTTGTGTTCATTTCAGCGTTTTTCCAGCAAAGAATACCAATTACATTCACCATTCTCACTTTAAACACAGCAGCTCCTCTGTTACCATGCCACAAAAACAGAGCACTCTAACATAAACACAACTCACCCAAGGTGAAACCCCAACTTCAATGATCAAGCTCATTTGTCTACGAAATTTTTAGCATTTCTTGTCTACCACCTACCAGTTACTCCATTTTTTAGCCCAAGATCCAACCTTTCACCAACCCCTCAATCTCAATCTAACCAACTTTCACACAGAAAAAAACAAAATTTTCCAGTTCGCTTCTGTACATTGCTACGCGTACCTGGACAGTGATGAAGATGATGTTCCCAGCCACATTAACACCACTTTGTATCCATTCAATGTTGCACTACCTATGCCCTTCTTCCATGTATTTTTCTCTTTTTCCTTAATGCCTTAATCACAAAAACGTGCTTCACTCCTCTCCTTTGTGCGTTTTCTTTTGTTATTTGAGTGGGGGTTATTTTTGTAATTGCTCATAGGGAATTCATGTCAGAAAAGTCCCTAGGAACTTTTTTGACATTTGACTTTTCAAAGAGAGTTTTTTGAGATTATTTGTGTACCTTGGGACCTAGCTGACATTTTCCCTATTATTTACGTCGTGTTTGTTAGATAAAGTTTGCGCATTATTAGGACCAAATAAACCACGTGAATTTATATTCTATATATTGTTCAAAAAATACATGTGATATATATTATTAAGCATTAGTGTTTGTGCAACAGAGGAAGTTAATATATATGTGATCCCTCAATTAGATTATATGAAGTCGGCTATAGGTATGAGCCGTAAGGCAGAACATGTTGCCCATAGCCCAATCAATTCACCCATGCTTAATGAAAAATCGACCATTTTGGCATGCTCAATAAAAACCCAAAACAGACGAGTTTAAATGCGAGGGCTTATGCACTAAACGGGACGGGCCACAAGTACACCTTTAGGCTGCCCATGCCTACCCATTTATGTGTATATATAAAACATTTATTTAAGTATAAATGTATAATATTATAATATATATATATATATATAATGTCATATATACTATTTATTTAAGTATAAGAGATAATGTAATTCTAAAAGATAAATTTTCAAGCTAGTTATATGATATAATTATATATATCTTATGAATCAATGATTATATATTATTATCATGTTTCATAAATTAGAAACTTGATTGAGCTTTTATATATAAGCTATAATTCTATATATATATATATATAATATTATAAATTGCTATTGCTCTAAAGATTTTATCAACTATTAATTAAGGATCAATTAAATTATTAAATAAATTATCTCATGAGAAATGATGAGGATTGTGGTGCTTTAATAATTATTAGTGTTTTTAATAATTTATATTGAGACATTAGTAATAACAAAACAATAAGTTAGAAGTGTAGCTTTTGGAAAAGATGCACTAATGGGCAGCTCATGTCTATCTCAGTCGACGCGAGTTTAACTCAACTCATTTGTTACGAGCATGAGCGGGCTAGCCCATGCCCATTGAAAAATAAATGGGTAGACCATCGGGAGTTCATATAGCCCATTACTCAGCCTTAATGGGTCGACCACTTGTATATGTTTTTTTTATTTTGCTCACTCATATTTTTCCTATTGAGTATAAAGTGTAAGAGAGAAAGAGAATTTCATAGACTTTGAAATTATTTAAATTTAAATTAGTGTTTTTGCACTCAAGTTCAAATGCCTATAACGAATCACAATGTAAAAGTATAATTCAAACAAATTAGAATTAAATTAAGAACATAAAAAAAAGTTAGAAAATCATCAATAAATTATATTAATGATTAATGGATCCAAACTGAATCTCCTAGTATTTATTATGTTTTTCAGCAAAAATAATGATCAATAAATTATTTTTATTGATTAATATGGAGATAAAAAAAATTCAATTATAAGGGAATATAAAAAATAAATTAGAAAGTAATAATCAAAAAATTATATTTATTGATTAATGAATCCAACCTAAATCCCCTAGTATTTTTTTATTTTTGTAAAAAAATATAATTTTAAATTATGATAATTGATTGATTTACGGAGATGCAACAAAATTCAATTATAAAGAAATATAAAAATAAAACAGTGTTACCTAATAATAAATTAATGGCGTTACTTGAAAACCAAAAAACAAAACGTACTTCAACGGTATTATCATGAGTATTATAGAATATATATGTATGTATGTATATTTTTACAAAACTTGCCTGCTGTCTTGAATTTATATCATATTCATTCGCTATTTTATAGGGCTGCCAAATTCGACGATACCCCCTAGTTATCAATTTATCCATCTATAAATTGACTGACACGAGGATTTACGTACTTTAATGAAAAACAAAACAAAATTGTAAATAAGAAACATAGGGCTTGTTTGATTTTATTTTTAAAAACAGTTTTTTTTTTAAAAACAAAAACAAAAACACAAAAAAAGTTGTTTTTTTTGGCAAAACCATTTTCAAGGAGTTGTTTTTAAAACAAAAACAAAAACAAAAAGTTGTTCTTAAATTTTTAAAAAAAAAACAGTGTTTAATTAATTTCTTGTTTCTATTTTTCTATTTTTTATTTTTTGAGGCCACCACATATCCACTGCCGACACCACATCATCGGTGATGACCATTGCCATGTTATCTCATCAGCGACGGCGGTTGCTACGTCACTTTAAAAACATATTTTTTAAAAGATTAAAATATACTTTTAGTTTTTTAAGTTTACGTAAGGTATACTTTTGGTCTTGTAACTTTAAAAATTATACTTTTGGTCCTATAATTCTAACACTATTAATGTTTCTAATGGAAAACGTTGACGCAAAAAACTTAAACAATGACTGTATAATTAAATGCTATTAATCCTAAATTTAAAATATGTGTAAATTGAAAAATATCTAAATATCTAATGAAGTAGTCAATATCAAAACCTGGATTATATTAAAAAATATTTTAGTTTAATAAGATAAATAGCAAAACCTCAATTTCATTTGCAGTAATTTGTCAGTTTATTTTAGTTTAGTAATCTAAATACATTATATTAAAAAATTAAAACTTAAATATGCTTTGTCAACTACACAATTATCACTTGAGTTTATTGGGTCAATATTTTCTGTTAGCAATATTAACGCTGTTAAAAATATAGGATCAAAAGTATACTTTATAAAGTTAAGGGACCAAGAATATACCTCACTTAAAATTTAAAGGACCAAAAGTATACTTTAAATTTATAAAGTATATATACTTTTTGTTCATTATTTCTAACACTGTTAATGTTATAAACGGAAAACGCTAACACAACAAACTCAAGTAATGATAGTATAAACTTAAGTGATAACTGTGTAATTAAATACTATTAATATTAAATTTAAAATAAGTGTAAATTGAAAAATATCTAAAAACGTAATGAAGTAATCAATATCAAAACTTTGGTTGTATTAGACAAATTTAGTTTAATAATCTAAATAGCAAAACTTCGATTTCATTTACAGCAATTCATCAGTTTATTTTAGTTCAATAATCTAAATATATTATATTAAAAAAAATTAAAAGTTAAATATGTTTTGTCATTTGCACAGTCATCACTTGAGTTTATTGTGTTAACATTTTCCATTAGAAACATTAACGATGTTAGAAATATAGGACCAAAATACATCATGTAAAACATAAAGGATTAAAAATATACTTTAGCTTAATTATAAAAGACTCTTTATAACAAGGGGATCACAATTTTTATTTTTTACATAATCTAGCTGATGAATTGTTAGGAGTGTGAAAAGTGTGAAAAGGCTATCACCTGTAAAAATAGAGTTGAATTCCACAAAGCAAGAGAGCCGGCAATATTGGAAAGTGGAAACCTTACTTGAAATTTGCTATATTGATTTAGTGGGATGAACACGCCCCACAACATGTTTCCGTCATCCAAGATGAATTGTTTCACATTTTCAGGCTTACATCATAACTCCTATTGATCATCAACAATATGAACCACATACGTAAAATCGTCTCAGTTCCTCCTCTTACTGGCACTTGGAGAACCCCAAGATTGAGCAGATGATTCATACATATACATCAGGTTCACCACTCATCACTTGCTAAACTGTTAGCTTAAATGGAAGCACTTTCATTTCGTACAAGACGGCAAGGCTATTCCAAAGACTGTGCAAGAGAATGGACGGTAATAAATTCCTCGAACGGCTAAAAGTTACACCCATCAAGAAGCTGAGAAATGTAAGCGATAGAATCTTGGGCAAATTGAAATGCCCAAGAGCAAAGGCAACGGAACTAACCAGTATAGCACACCAGACAGGCATGTATTTGGTAAGTGATGGGAGTAGAAAACCACGGAAAAGTATCTCTTCCCATACAGGGGTACAGATTGAAAGCCGTATCACATATAAAGCCATTGCAACGTGATCCCTTGCCCCTATTGATCGCTCAACACCTGAAAGTGAAACAAGTTCAGGCCTTGAAGGCAAAAGTGATCGGAAGTTCAGGTTGAACTGACTGAGACGTTTGGCCAGGGGAAACATGAGACATCCCAAGATGACATCCAACTGCCATTTCCCTTTCAGACTAAACCTGAACCAATCAGGGGGAAGGGGACGATACCGAGATAGGCAGAGCCGAAGAATTGCTATAGTAGTTAGTCCATTAGTTACTTGAGTAACAAGGCCATATAGTGCATGTCCTCTAAATGTAGATGATTCCCTGTTGAAACCAGCTTTATGAGCCGCATAAGGAATCATCCGATCATCTATAAACCAAAGTGCTGCTGCCCAAAGAAGCATAACCTGCATGATACACACATTGTTTTGCAATTTAGCTTCTCATGTTAAGATTTTACTTTCCCACACTTTTACTCTACATTACCGGGTCACATCATTCGATTGTCCAAAGCTAATTTGGATGTCTTGGTTTTATACTCTAATCACAAGAAAATTATTAATCTCTTTCTATTCATGTAATCTGTCAATTTTAGAATAGCGGGTGATGAAATAAATAGAATTCATCTTAAAATACACTACATGTGCATCTTCTTTGTTGCTCTATTTAAATCCTAGAATTGTATTCTGCATATCTATTCTGTTGAGCGTTAATGATATTTTTCCTAGCCCGGTCTCGTGAACAGGGCTTCAGCCAAAACCAACTCCAGCTAAGAAGATTCAAGGAAGGTTGGTGAACCAAATTGTTATCTGCCTAAAAAGTGAGGTCAAGGAGAAGACCAGTGATCCATTTTTCAAAATTTAAACGACTGAAGAACAATTCTTGGAATGTTATGACGCTAAGGTCTGCTTGATCAGAGTTGAAAAAAAGGAGAAATTAAGGGATAGAGTGAAGATCAAGGGTGCACCATAGATTTCAACTCTACGGAATTGTATAGTCAACATTTGGCAATGCTAGTATTAATCAACATCTAATCTAATCGAGTTTGAAGTATGAAAAACGCTTACTTGTAATATGGTCTCTGCTCCCCACGGTACATCCCATTGTTTGCCAAATATTGTCAATACTGTATTAGCAGACTGAAATAGAATCAAACCTTTCCGTTAGTATAAGATTAGACAGTATTTACAAATTAGCTCTTGTTTATGCATAAGATGTCAATGTTACAGTAGTATGTTGAGGGGGCGGTGAGTAAATTAATGTATCCTTATGTCTAGAAACACTCATATGGAAACCTAATTTTACATCAATTGGACACAGACAAATTAAAACAGATATCTCAATCATATAGAAATGAAATATGAAGATATCTATGGGATTATATGTTTCAACACAGAATTCCATATCCAACTACTTCAGATTGACTACAACTCCACTGAACTGTGCAAATTCCTATCAGACATAGTTATGTTATTCGAGGAGAGGAGCTGAACATCAAGTCTAGACCATCATAGATTTAGGGTCAAACAATGGTCAAAGAAGAAACGAAATTCATTGGATAGCATCGTTAGCATGTTATTTCAGATATAAATGCACTTGTTTTAGTTATGATCATCTCTCTAAAGGGGATTGGTCTACCATTTGTGTATGCAAATGCATATGCACAGATTTACTATCAATAATTAATGACCAAAGATATTGTGATATGAATGTCAGTATTAAAGGCACATTAGAACTCAGTCACACAATAAAGTGAATAACATAAAAAGAAAATAACACAATTACCTTCTTCTGAGGGGTTGAATCACTGTCTCTTCTGGGGACACTTGAATGACTAAATTCAGATTGCATCAACTCCTCGGGAAGATGACGGCTTATACCTTCATCAGGCTTTGGGGGTTCTGAAGAATTATGTTCGTGCCCAGAGCAAAAGATACTGAATTTCTGCGAGTAAAAAGCATCGTGAACACTACATCAGGTACACAATAAAAATAAGTTTGGCCACCATTTTCACCGGAAATTTCGTACATAAAGTAACAAAACTCATATCTGGAATTCAGATTTGTATTACAATCTTTCAAGATTCACTCCTAACTGCTCAAGAAAGGATGTCTTTTAAGAAAAAAGGAAGGAAACTTAAGGGCTGCCCTGTTTACTGCAATAGAACAGAGTATTATGATAGCCACATTCTAAACTCGATATTTCGATCTTCTCATTTTCTGGATAGTAAAGAATGCATTAATAATAATAATATTTCCTATGTTACGTAAACCAAAGGAGAAATCACAAGCGAATAGAACAAGATGAAGCTGACATGTAAAGATTTTGCAACTGGTTGCACATATTCGCGCACGTTCTTCGGTGGCTTAGATTCCAAGATCCGAAAAGGCCGAGGAATAGGACGGAGGGTTGGGTGTTCGGTGAATCCCTTATTCAGAGAGGTTGAGGGCGTAAGGAAGAAACGACAGAAGACAGTGGAGGAAGAGGCACTCGACATGGAGACTGAGACTAATTAGAATCGAACACTGAAAATCTCAAAACCTTTCCGTCAAAACCAGCTTTGTTGTTGAATGAAGGCCGATAAATTGATTTGGTAGCTCAAGTATTCAAGTAGGAATTCAGTCGCCAACAAATGATGGGTTTTCTCTACAAAAAAAAATCCGTTTTCAAGGGTTTTTGTAGGAGATTTGGCGGGGGAATTCGTTATGGAAATCTTGGACAGTTGGACGGTTGGACTCTTGGTTTAGTATTTTTTAAAAAAATTTAAATCTTGGACTTTTGGTTTAGTAATTGTATTTTTTTTTGGCCATCACGCTAATTGTATTTTCATAACATAAAAGCCCTGACCCCCGATCATATTGTTTTTTAATTATAATAAGATATTTTGAATTAACTCTTACAAATTAATATAATCTACTATATTCTTTATATACTTCCTCCGAACCAAAATATAGGAAGTATTCTAAAAAAAATTTTTTGTCTAAAATATAAAAGGTTAATAGGGTAATAATTGATTGTTTCCATTATTATACATTGCAGGAGAGAGATGTGACAGATAAGAAATCAATGAATGTATATTTAAAAATTACATTCTTTTATAAAGAGAAAATATAAGTAAATTTTATCAAGATACATTTAATAGCTTAACTAAGATTTCTTGATTTGTGTAAGTTAATTAATAAGGTTTTATATTTTGGAGCTGATGGAGTATTAAATAAAACTGACCCTCTCAGTAAAGTAAACCAAATTATTAAGAGATATAGGTAACTTTTCGGGGGGGGGGGGGGGGGGGGGCATGCCTTCGTTTTCCTATCTCAATTTCCTCTTCATTTACTATTTATATCATTGGATCAATTCCAATAGTTGAGGTTTGATACAGTTACATCACTGCACGCCCACTCCTCGGTTTAATTTACAGCATTCATCTGGGAGACTGGGAGCGAGGTCTACCTTCACGGAATCCAACTCTGCTAAAAACTATCTCTGGTAAAAAAAAAAACCAAGTTGTAACTTCAAGAAAACTTGTTATGGTAAAGTTCTTTAATTCAAGTTTTTGCGAGCTGCTTAAGAATTTAAGATCCTTAAAAACTAAAAAGACAATTTTATATGGCTTAAAAAGTTTGTGTGAAATGAATGGGCTAAGCATGAATAATAAGCAGTTGGACCATGCATGAGACAGGGACTGTTAGGCTAATTGCTCACTCTTGAATGTGTGCTTATTTTTGAATCTTTGACTATTCTGCTTCTTTTCTTCCGATGCTTCTTTCCTTCTTCCTCATATTTTTCTTACAGTGATCTATTGGACGTGACTGTAAGCACCCGCTTTGATTATCGTTGATGCAATGTTAGGAGAATACTACCTCCCGTCTTTAATATAAAAATTAGTTGATTTTTTTTAGAGATTAAAGAAACTAAATAAGTTATATTAAAGTATTTGTATTTATCATTTTTCTCCAAACTAATTTATATGACTTATAAACTGATATATAATATAATAATACACAACATATTGATTAAGTAACTTAAACCTGGCTTTTATAGATGAAAACAAATCTTGTTAGGAGTGTGAAATGTTTTATTATCAAATATTAATCTCTATTTTATGATTGTATATTATACATTATCTTGTTTTATTTTGATCAGGGAACCTGAGAGAATATTAGAAGCGCCGCTAAAAAAAGGAATGTAAATAATGTTCATTCACGTTTTTTCATTAAAATTAAAAATATAACAAATGTTTGATTTTTCAGTAATAACAATACCGCGCGGCGTAATTTTGACAAACAACCATGCATCTAATATATTTGGCTTTATGATGAAAACTGTTTCGTAGTTTCTGGCATGAAATCGCACTAACAGAACACAGCAGCTCACTGAGGATGTGAATGACATACATATCTAGATTAGAATAGAGTTGAAATTATGGGCATCACAAAATTTCCTCTATTGAAATGTAATGTGAAAAGGTTATCCCTGTAAAATAGAGTTGAATTCCTTAAAGCAAGAGAGCTGGCAATATTGGAATTGGAAAGTGGAAAACTTACTGAAATTTGCTATATTGATTCCACAACATGCATGTTTCCGTTATCCAAGATGAATATTGTTTCACATTTTCAGGTTTATTGATCATCAACAATATGACCAACATACAATCGTCAGGCTTCGTCCTCAATTCCTCTTACTGACACTTGGAGGACCCCAAGATTGAGCAAATGATTCATACAAATACATCAGGTTCACCACTCATATCACTTGCTAAGCTGTTATCGCTTAAAGGGAAGCAATTTCATGAGGACCAACAAGACATAGCTATTCCAAAGACTGTGCAAGAGCATGGACGGCAATAGATTTCTCGATCGGCTAAAAGTTAAACCCATCATCATGCTGAGAAATGTAAGTTGTAGCATCTTGGGTATATTGAAATGTGCAAGAGCACAAGCAACTGAACTAACCAATATAGCACACCAGACAGGCATGTATTTGGTAAGTGATGGGAGTAGAAAACCACGGAAAACTATCTCTTCCCATATAGGGGCACAGATTGAAAACACTATCGCATACAACCCCATTGCCATGGGATCCCTTGCCCTTATTGATCCCTTAACACCTGGAAGTGTAACAGGCCTTGAAGGCAGAAGCGGTTGGAGGTCCAGCTTGAACCGTGAGAGTTGTTCGGCCAGGGGAAACATGAGACATCCCAAGATGACATCCAAATGCCATTCCCCTTTCAGACTAAACCTGAACCAATCAGGCGGAAGGGGACGATACTGAGATAGACAGAGCCGAAGAATTGCCATAGCAGCTAGTCCTTCAGTTATTTCAAGAACAAGGCTAAATAGTGCCTTTCCTCTAAATGTTAATGATTTCCTGCTGATTCCAGCTATATCCGCCGCATAAGGAATCATCCAAAATCCTATAAACCAATATACTGCTGCCCAAAGAAGCATAACCTGCATGATACATACATTGTTTTGCAACTTAGCTTCTCATGTTAAGATTTTGCTTTCCCACACTTCTACTCTACATCACCGGGTCACATCGTCCCTAGAGGCTCATTCCATTGTCAAAAGCTAAGTTGGATGTCTTGGTTTTATACTCTAATCACAAGAAAATTATTAATCTCTTTCTATCCATGTCATCTGTCAATTTTAGAATGGCGGGTGATGAAATAAATAGAATTCACCTTAAAATACACTACATGTGCATGTTATTTATTGCTCTAAATAAAATCATAGAACTGTATTCTGCATATCTATTGAACAGGGCTTCAGCCGAAACCAACTTCAGCAAAGAAGATTCAAGGAAGGTTGATGAACCAAATTGTTATCTGCCTAAGAAGTGAGGCCAAGAAGAAGACCGTTGAGCCATTTTTTCAAAATTTAAACGCTTAATGAAAAATTCTTGGAATGTTTAGGAGCTAAGGTCTGCTTGAACAGAGTTGGAAAAAAGTAGAAATTAAGGGATAGAGTGAAGATCAAGGGTGCACCATAGATTTCAACTATATAGAATTGTATAGTTAAATAGCAATCCTATTAATCAACATCTAATCTAGCTTGAAGTACGAAAAATACTTACTTGTAATATGGTCCCTGCAGCCCACGGTACATCCCATTGTTTGCCAAATATTGCCAATATTGTATTAGCAGACTGAAACAGAATCAAACCTTCCAGTCAGCATAAGATTAGACAGTATTCATAAATTAACTCTTGTTTATGAATAAGACGTCAATCTTACAGTATTATATTGAGGGCTAAATTAATGTATCCTTATGTCTAGAAAAACTCATATGGAAACATAATCTTCCACCAATTGGACACAGACAAATAAAAACATATATCTCCGTCATATAAAAATGAAATATGAAGATATCTTTGGGAATATATGTTTCAACACAGAATTTCATTTCCAACTACTTCAGATTGACTACAATTCCACTGAACCGTGTAAATTCCTATCAGACACAGATATGTTATCCGAGGAGAGGAGCTGAATATCAACTCTAGTCCTTCATAATCCTGAAAGCTAAATAGATTTAGGGTCAAACAATGCTCAAAGAAGAAATGAGATTCATTGGATGGCATCGTTAGCATGTTGTTTCAGATATAAATGCACTTGTTTTAGTTATGATCATCTCTCTAAAGGGATTGGTCTACCATTTGTGTATGCAAATGCATTTGCACATTTTTACTATCAACAATTAAAGAGAAAAGATATCGCGATATGAATATCAGTGTTAAAAGCACATTAGAACTCATGCACACAAAAAAGTGCATAATATAACAAGCAAATAACATGGTTACCTTCGTCTGAGGGGTCAAATCACTGTCTCTTTTGGGGACACTTGAATGACTAAATTCAGATTGCATCAACTCCTCGGGAAGATGTCGGATTTTACCTTCATCAGGCTTTGGGGGTTCTGAAGAATTATGTTCGTGCCTAGAGCATAAGATACTGAATTTCTGCAAGTAAAAAGCGTTGTGAACACTACATGATCAGTTACACAATAAAAATAAGTTTGGCCACCAATTTTTTCTCGGTGATGGCCACCATTTACACAATAAAGTAACAAAACTCATATCTGGAATTCAGATTTGTATTAAAATCTTTTAACGTTCACTCCATTGCTTAACTGCTCAAGAAAGGATTCTTTTAAGAAAAAAGGAAGGAAACTTAAAAGGCTCCCCTGTTTACTGCAACAGAACAGAGTATTATTTTAGCCACATTCTAAATTCGATAATGGCCAGAACTTTTTCGGCCTTTTCATTTTCTGGATAGTAAAGAAGTCATTAATAAAAATACTAGTATTTCCTATGTTGCGTAAACCAGAGGAGAAATCACAAGCGAATAGAAAAAGATGAAACTGACATGGAAAGATGGGGCAACTGGTTCCACATATTTGCGTACGTTCTTTGGTGACTTAGATTCCAAGATCGGAAAAGGTCGAGAAATAGGAGGGAGGGTTGGCTGTCCGGTGAAGCCCTTATTCAGAGAGGTTGAGGGTGGAAGAAAGAAACGACGGAAGACAGCGGAACAGGAAGAAGAGGCCCTCGACATGGAGACTGATTAGAATCGAACGCTGAAAATCTCAAAACCTTTACGTCAAAACCAGCTTTGTTGATGAATGAAGGCCGATTAATTGATTTGGTAGCTCGAGTCAAGCAGGAATTCAGTTGCCAACAAATGATGGGTATTTTTCTACAGAAAAACCAGTTTTCAGGGTGGTTTTGTAGGAGATTTGGCAGGGGTATTCGTTACGGAAAATCTTGGACAGTTGGACAGTTATGGACAGTTGGACTCTTGGTTTGGTAATTTTATTTTATTTTTTTAAAATTTTGGACTTTTGGTTTAGTAATTATATTCTTTTTTTTTCATCACAACAATTGTATTTTTATAACATAAAAACCCTGACTCCCGATCATATTGTTTTTTAAATTATAATAAGATATTTTTAATTAACTCATACAAATTAATATCATCTAATATATTCTTTATATACTCCTTCAGGTCCAAAATATGAGAAGTTTTCTAAAAAAAATTTTGGTTTAAAATATAAAAGATTGATAGGGCAATAAATTATTATTTTCCATCCCCTTGCATAGAGAGAGGGGGGGGGGTGACAAATAATAAATCAATAAATACATATTTGACCTCTTACAAGGATAAAATATAGGTAAATTTTATCAGTTCAAGACACATTATATAACTTAATCAAAAGAATATTATATTAACTAATTTGACTAACTCACCTATTTTAATTAAATTATGTAAATATGTTTTATATTAAGAATCGGAGAGAGTATATTAGATATCTATCGCCAATAAAATTGGAGTTTTTTATGAAATGTTGGGAGTTTTTTTTTTTCTCAGTAAAATATTGTTTCATAATTCATCTTCAACCGTCAAAGTTACTTCACTGCACACGCACTCCGTGGTTTACTTTGCAGCATTCATCTGGGAGGTCTGCATTAATTCACGGAATTCAACTCTGCTAAAAACTATCTCCAGTCTAAAAAAAACCGAGTTGTAACTTCAAGAAAACTTGTTGTGATAAAGTTCTTTAATTCAAGTTTTGTGAGCCACTTAAGAATTTAATATCCATGGAAAAACAATTTTATATGGCTTAAAAAGTTTCCTGGTATCGGGCGAAAAGAGAAAGAAACCCAAAAATAAATCCCGGTTACACACACACACACATATATGGTCATTAAGGGTCTGTTTAGCATAGTGGTAAGGGAACAAAAACACAAGTTAAGAAGAAAAAGCCCGGTAAGCATCAAATGAGGGTGTTTGGAATCATAACAATATTGCTGGGCTTTAATGAAAAAAGCAGGTTAACATCTGAAGCTCAAAACTCCAGCTTTTTCTTACAGTGTGGCAGAAATCGCTAACTTGGTTTGTGGAAGAAAGGGAGAAATATATATATCTATATCCATCAGTGAAGACAGCAACGTACACACACATATGTTCATATATATTGTAATATGATGATGCACATATTTATTCCAACATCTTTCCCATCTGAACCTAATGCAAAACTTTTACTATTTTATCAAATTTTATTTATATTTTTTCACTTCAATTATTACAATATATATAACTAATATATATATATATATGGAGTATTCAATAAGATTCATGCCTTTTTCAGTCATTTTTCATTTTAACGGGCTTTTCAAACACCAATCCAAACACATTTAAGGTTAGAAAAAAGTCACTTTTTTTACCGCCAATCCAAGCACAAATCACATTTACATTTTGACTTTTTTCTTATCTGACTTTTCTTAAAGTCATATAGCAAAAAAAAGCTACTTTTCTACCGTTAATCCAAACGGGCACTAAAAAGACAATTTGATACGGTTCAAAGCCAAAACGGTAATTTTGATAGGAGATTCGGAGGTGCCATGGGTAAGCTAATGTCTATAAATTTCGAGATAAGCATATGAATGAGGGATTTGGTGTGGGGGAAACATTCATGTTTTAGTATATTGTTTTAAAATTAAACTTAATGTTTTTCTCAACAGGTAACAAATAATCAAATAAATATATTAAATTCAATATATGTACATATGGTATGCCCTGTCTTCCTGGCATTTGAAGAGCTGATCAATTGAAGTTCGTGTGTAATGAAAAGGCTAAGCATGAAAATAAGGAGTTCATGAACCATGTATTTAAAACCGGACCAGAAACCGATGAAACGGTGACTGGTCCGGTCCGGTTTGGGGTTAGAAAATCGGGAGAGGGTGACCCAGTGTAACCCGGCAGGGTCACGGTTGCCCCGGGTTGAGTTTTCTATTTTTTTTTAATTTTTTTCCATCTTCAAAGCGACGCCGTTTTGCTTCATTTTTTTTTTTAAATATTTCCCTCAAACTCTAATTTCTTTTCTTCCCGCGGATGCTTTCGTGTCTAACAGTTTCCCTCTGATTTTTTTCTTTTCATTTGAGTTTTTTGAAACCTTCACGTCCGTCTCCCTCCCTCTCGAATCTCCAGTTTCCGTCGCCATTGAAGATGAAATCGAGAATCCAGCATTGGCCATAATCTGCAATCGCCCTTCCTTTTCCCCTTCCTTCTTGTGGTAGCAACCGGAAAGCTTTAACCTTTACCGATGATATGCTCTGTTTGTCGTGACGCCGGCACCACTCTGGGTCTCTGTTTTTCGTTCACGGCAGAGACAAGTTCGGCGTCTG
This sequence comes from Inga oerstediana, assembly GCA_963210345.1. Lineage (NCBI taxonomy): Eukaryota > Viridiplantae > Streptophyta > Magnoliopsida > Fabales > Fabaceae > Inga > Inga oerstediana. The sequence goes on from OY723409.1 coordinate 62,583,796, forward strand.
TGACTAGTCAGGTGTCTCTATTTTCACCGTGACGTCGTCACCGTGGGTGCTGCCCTCTCTGGGTTGTCGTGGAAGCTGATGACTCTGTGACGCCGTCACGTCGTCTGTCGCTCAGGTTTGCTCTTTTACTTGAAAGGTTGCATTTGTGACTCTGTGATCGATTTCTCATTGCGTCTGTGACTCTGAGCCAAAGTCCAGTATTGCGTCTGTGATTCTGTGTGTGTAACTCTGTGCTCGGTTTTAGGCTTTTAGCTATTAACTGGATAGATGGTGTTTAAATAATCATTTTCGATGAAGAGTTTGATTGAAAATGTGTGTAACTCTGTGCTCGGTTTTAGCTATTAACTGGATAGATGGATACTGACTTTCCAAGTGCTGTCAACTTCTGGATATGTGCAGACAAATAAATAATGCAGTGTTACACAGTTTAGGTGTTGTGTTTCCATATTATTGGAGAGTGAAATGGTGAATGAAATTATATATAAGAAAAGCGTTTCAATATAAGTCGGCAAAAGCTTTACTCTTAGATTACAGTACTATATATTTCTGAAATACAAGAATAATGTGAAAGACTATAGAGATAACTTTGATTTATAGAGCTAAGCTACCAACAATTTTGGTCTTTATTGTCTTATAAATGTTTTTAAGGTCATCTTTTTCATCTGGACTGTGGTCGGTTTTCATTGTTGGAATATCTGGAAAGTGGAAACATATCATTATTATTAGTTTGTTGGCACTACTCTCAGCTGAACTTAATGCCTATCCCATTCCCATTCTCATTCCCCTATGATATTGCTGCAGTCAAGGCACAGCACCTGATGAGAATTCTGGTTCATGAAATTTTTTTCAAACTGATTACAAACTGATGAGAATTCCCATTCCCATTCTCATTACAAACTGATTCATGAAATTTTTTTCAATCATTTGCTTCTGCCTTCATTTCTTTCTGAGCTCATTTGCTTTGCCTTCATTATTTTCTTGTAGCTCCTATTGCAATATTTATTTGTGCTCTGTTCTGAGAATTCTGGTTATGGATAATACAAATGCTGAGATTCCGACCCCCACTCCTAATGAGAATGCAACCACTAATGCTACTGGTGCTACAACTAATGCTGAGTTTCCCTCGTCGGTTCATAGACCTAGAAAAACTGACCCAGCATGGGCATATTTTGCCCTTAAAAAAGAAGGGAAAGTAAACGTCTATACGTGTCTTTTTTGTACATCAAGTTACAGAGGAGGCGGAATAAATAGGATGAAGCAGCACCTTGCTGGTGTTATTGGTCAAGTTGCTTCTTGCAAAAAGGTTCCTTTTGATGTACGTAATAGGATGCAAGAATCTTTAAAAGAAGGTGCAAAGAAAAAGACCTGTAAGAATGTTCATGAGGACATTATTGAATATATAGAAAGCAATACTGATCCAATTGCTTCAACTCCAATTACGACAGTCCTTGAGAGTAGTGCCAACAAGAGGAGAGTTGCATAGCATTTATATGCATAAGCATGACTTGCAGGCTTTGGTTGTTGACAAGCATTTTATTGAGCACAAATTAGCAAGAAGTGAAGCTGGGAAATTGTTTAGTGCTATCATATTGGATAGTCGATTTTGGATTGATTGCTTCCAAGTTGTGAAGATCATGTCTCCTCTCATAAAATTATTGAGAATTGTTGACTCTGATGAAAAGCCTTCTTTACCTTATATTTATGAAGGTATGCAAAGGGCCAAAGGGGCAATCAAGGAGATGTTTGCTAAAAGTAAATAACAATATAAACCGTATATAGATATTATTCAGGCTCGATGGGATAAGCATTTGAAGGGCCGCCTTCATGCATCCGCATATTTGTTAAACCCTGCATTCTTGTATAGCCCTACATTTGTTCAGAAACATAGGGTAGTGCAAGGTCTGATTGATGTGTTTGAGTCCTACTCTAGTCCAAGTTATGACTATCTTACGACGATGTAGCAACTGGTTGTTTATCGCGATCGTAAAGATTCATTTAATAAAATGTCATGTGAAAAAGCAGCCCAGAAACTAGACCCATGTAAGTAACAAAGTATACAAATTTAATTTTAATTGCACTTGTAATTATTATAACATGTAATTAACATTCAACTAAATATTGCAGGTGAGTGGTGGACATTTTATGGGGGTTCGGTTCCAGAATTGCAAAAGATTGCCGTGCGCATCCTTAGCCAAACTGCTTCATCTTCTGGGTGTGAGAGAAATTGGAATTTATTTGAGCATATCCACACCAAAAGAAAAAACAGATTGCAACATGAAAGACTAAATGATTTGGTTTATATGAATTATAATCTATGATTAAAGAATAAGTAAGTTTGATTAGAGGATAATGGTGATTTTACGTACCTTTTATAGTTGTAAAGGAACAGAACATGAGGAGGTCTAACATAAGAAATACTTTTGCAAATTATATTTGATTACTTTGATATTCTTTGTTATTGCAGGAGTATATTCAAGAAGAAGAAGACTGATTATGATCTAGTTGACTTTGAATCAATTGACAAAGTTGACTTTTGGGTGGTAGAAGAAGACACAACTCTTGACTTTGATGATACAAATATAACAAATCTTGAAAGTGCTGCTAATGCTGCTAGTAATGAAGAAATTGAACAAACTTCAACTTTTGCTGGGGGTTCTGAAGATTTATATCTCCTATTATGATTTATGATTATATTCTTGTATAAGTAAATACTTACTTATTCATTATTACTTATATTAATTCTTGCAATATAGGTGGTGAAGACATGGATATTCTTGAGCCTCCGTCATTGAATGATGATCATGTTACTATTACTAGTATTTTTGGTTTTCCTCGTGCAGCTTCTCCTCCTAATCCTTTAGATTTGAATATAGTCCAACACAATTTTGAGGGCATTGATTAATTGTTTTGGTGCGTATGGATTTGAATAACTATGTTACTAGACTTTGTTTTGGTTTTTGTTTTACAAATATGATTGGGGGATGCTCTTTATTTTGTTTTTGGATTTGCAAGGAGCTTTGAAATATTTAGGCTTAAAAAAATCCTTATGTACTTATTGATACATAGATATTTTTGTAAGTATTATATTTAGGAGGTTATATTAGACTATTGGCTGAAAAAAAAAACTTTTATGTGATTTTTTGAATAGTATGCATGTACATTTAAATTATATATATATATATATTTTTTTTTATTGACCCCGGTCTGACTTCCGAGTTGACCTCCGGGTTGACCCCGGTCTGAACCACTAACCCTTAAACCAGTGTCTTGACCGGTTTAGTATCCAATCCGATCTTCAGTACCTTACATGCAAGAGAAAGGGACTATTACTATTTGGCATGTTGCTTAATTATTTTTGAATGTGTGCTTATTAGGAGTAGGGTGGGTTCAGGGACTAATAACAAGAGATGGAATAGGCTTCGGTGGGCGTACCGCGTACGGGAAGGATTTTGTTTTTGTGGTCTCTCTTTCTTAACAGTTTCTCTCTTTTTCCCTGTGACATGAAGTTAGTATAGCGATGTAAAAATTCGTTAGATCTTTTAGATATCAAGTTCGAGAAAATTAATTCTAAATTTAGGATATGGAGATAGGCTTTTGAAATTGAAGGACTTTTGTTTAAGTAGGAGTAAAACTAAATATATGCATTTCAATTTTGATAAAAGACAAGATAGAAGTAAAGTGGAAGTTAAATTGGGAGGACAAGTCATTCCACAAGTGACAAAATTTAGATATTTTGGATCAATTATACAACAAAATAGTGAAATTGATGGAGATCTTAATCGCAGAATTCAAGCTGGATGGCATAAATGGAGAAAAGCTACTTGAGTTATTTGTAATAAAAAAGTACCAAATAAGGTAACAAGGAAGTTTTATCGCACTGCTATAAGACCAGCAATGTTATATGGTAGTAGGTGTTGAGCTTTAAAGGAATAACATGAGCAAAAAATGAGGATAGCTGAAATCAAGATGTTGAAATGATTTATAGTCATATAAAACAAGACAAAATTCGTAATACTCATATACGCGAATGAATTGGAGTAATTTCTATTGAAGGAAAATTGATATAAATTGTTTGAGGTCATTTGGACATGTTCAACAAATGCCATTGAATGCTCCAGTGATGAGAGTTGATTTAGTGGTATGAAATCTTATAAAATAGGGTCGAGAAAGGCCGAAACGAATGCTCAATGAGGTCGTAGAGAATGATCTTTTGGTTAATAATATATCTAAGAATATGATTTTTGACAGAACACAATGACGTTGTACGATTCATATAACCGACCCCATCTAATAAAATAAAATTTTTATTATTGTTGTTGTTGTTCCCGATTTTGTTATCTTCATTACTGTCCTTAATTTCACCATCTATCGAATAGAATATTATCGATGTCGTCATGTTTGTTAGATAAGGCACGCGCATTATTAGGACCAAATAAACCACGTGAATTTATATTCTATAGTAGTTCAAAAAATACATGCGATGTTTGTTAATTTACAAGTCAAACTTGCCGAAGGTGCTGGCCTTATTATGGACGTCGTGTTTGTTAGATAAAGTACGCGCATTATTAGGACCGAATAAACCAAGTGAATTTTATTCTATTGTTCAAAAAAAAAAATATATATATGCGATATATATTAATTTACAAATTAAAACTTGCCCAAGGAACCGCCTTTCTTGGATTTATATCATATTCATACACTATTTTATAGAGTTGCCAAATTCAACGATCTGCCCTAGCTGTCAATTGATCCATCTAGAAATTGATTATCGATATGAGGATTTACGTACGTACTCTGAGGGGCTGTTTGCTACAACGAGAGGGGAGTGAAAGTGGATAAAGAGTAAAATTTTTTGAGTTGAATTAAAAAAAATTCGATAAATGGGGTTAAAATTTTTTTTTTCTTTTATCTTATATTTTTTCTTCATTAAAATTTTATAACCAAGTTTCTCTAATTTTTTTTAAATTCAAGTCATAAAATTATTCCCTTCCCTTCAAATCCCTAATACCAAACAGGCCCTTAGGAAAAAAAATTGTAAATAAGAAATATATATTACTTCTCCTGTCTTTAATATAAAATGTATTTGGGGAATTGATATTAGTCCTAAATATAAAGCATAATATTCATATTTGTCAGTCGTTTCCTAATTTACCTCTATTGATACTCTCTCAATAATAATGAAGGATAAGAAGAAATGAGGAAATTAAGGAAGATGAATAGAGTGTTTTAAGAAAAAATATAATATTAAGTAACTTCTTTAATTTAATCAAATAAGTGAATATATTTTGTATTAAACACCAGGCATAAGACATATTTTAATCTCATAGAAGTTGATGCATAGTTTTTATGCGTTCACGATTATAATAGAGGGAAAAAATCCTTATAATTGAGCAACCTATTAAGATAAACCAAAAAAAAAAAAGGTTAAAGTTACTTTTTAAGTAGGGCGATGATCAGCGTGTTAAAATCAGTATGGACAAGAAAGGGATGAGGACGCTGAGATGAAGGTTACGGATATTGTTCAATAATATAATATGATAAATATATAGTTTTAATAGATAATTAGAAAATGCTCTTTGTAATAAGGGGATTGCAATTTTTACATAATCTTCTAGCCAATGAATTTTATGAATGAAAACAAACCCTGTTGGGCGTGTGCAATGGCTTATTATCAAATATTAATCTCTATTTTATGATTGTATATTACTATATTATACATTATCTTGTTTTATTTTGATCAAAGAACTTAATAGAATATAAGAAGTGCCGCTAAAAAAGGAACGTAAATAATGTTAATTCAAGTTTTCTTATCAAAATTAAAAATATCAGAAATGTTTGATTTTTCAATAATAACAATAACGCGCGGCATCTTTTTGACAAACAACCATGCATCTAATACGTTTGGTGTTATGTTTAAAACTGCTTCGTGGTTTCTGACATGAAATCGCACTAACGCAACACAGCAGCTCACTGGGGATAGGCATGGAATACATGTTTAAATTTTTTTTAAAAAAAAACTGATAACTAAACAGAGGAGAATAAATTAATAATGTTGCCGGAAAAATTGGTCCAATATATATATCACTCTGCTCTGCCCTAATTTTTAAGTTATTTTGTTTGCTCGTGTCACTTGAATACTCGTAACATCGATTAAAATGGGCAAAACAAAATTTCCTCTATTGAAATGTAATGTGAAAAGGTTATCACCTGTAAAATAGAGTTGAATTCCACAAAGCAAGAGAGCTGGCACTATTGGAAAGTGGAAACCTTACTTGAAATTTGCTATATTGATCAAGTGGGATGAACACATACACAAAAGCACCACATCATGTTTCTGTTGTCCAAGATTAATTGTTTCACATTTTCAGGTTCATTGATCATCAACAATATGAACGACATGCAATCGTCAGATTGAGTCGTGATACTCATCTTAATCCTTAGTTGAGATGGATGATTTCAAGCGACACAGTAAGAGAAAGACATTCCAAAGACTGTGTAAGAGCATTGGCGGTAATAAATTCCTCGATCGGTTAAAAGTTACGCCAATCATGATGCTTATAGATGTAATAGGTAGAAAATTGGGTAAATTGAAATAGTGGCCAAGAGCAAAGGCAAGTGAACTGACCAGTATTGCACACCAGACAGGCATGTATTTGGTAAGTGATGGGAGTAGAAAACCACGGAAAACTATCTCTTCCCAAATAGGGGCACAGATTGAATACTCAATCGCATATAAAGCCATTGCCACTGGATCCCTTGTCCTTATTGATCGCTTGAGACATGAAAATGAAAGAGGTCCTGAAGGCAAAAGTGGTGGGAGGTCTGGCTTGAACAGTGAGAGTCCTTTGACCAGGGGAAACATGAGACATACCAAGATCACATCCAAATGCCATTTCCCTTTCAGACTAAATCTGAACCAATCAGGCGGAAGGGGACGATACCGAGATAGACAGAGCCAAAGAATTGCTATAGCAGCTAGTCCATCACTTACGTGAGCAACAAGGCAATATAGTGCCTGTCCTCTTAATGATTCCCAGTTCAAACCGGCCATGTCAGCCGCAAAAGGATACACCCAAGATCCTGTACACCAAAATACTGCTGCACAAAGAAGCATAACCTGCATGATACATTGTTTTGCAATTTAGCTTCTCGCGTTAAGATTTTACTTTCCCACACTTCTACTCTACATCACCGGGTCACATCAGACTGCATGTTATTGATTGCTCTAAATATATCATAGAATTGTATTCTGCATATCTATTCTCTTTGAGTGTGAATGATATTTTTCCTAGCCCCGGTCTCGTGAACGGGGCTTCAGCCAAAACCAACTTCAGCTAAGAAGATTCAAGGAAGGTTGGTGAACCAAATTGTTATCAGTCTAATAAGTGAGGTCAAGGAGAAGACCATTGAGCCATTTTTCAAAATTTAAATGATTAATGAACAATTCTTGGAATGTTTAGGTGCTAAGGTCTGCTTGATCAGAGTTGGAAAAAAGGAGAAATTAAGGGATAGAGTGGGGATCAAGGATGCACCAGAAATTTCAACTCTACAGAATTGTATAGTTAACATTTAGTAATGCGATTAATCAACATCTAATCCAGCTTGAAGTAGGAAAAATACTTACCTGTAAAATGGTCCCTACAGCCCACGGCACATCCCATTGTTCGCCAAATATTCCCAATATTGTATTAGCAGACTAAAACAGAATCAAATCTTCTAGTCAGTATAAGATTAGACAGTATTTACAAATTAGCTCTCGTTCATAAACAAGATATAAATGTTACAGTAATGATTTTTTGGGGGGGGGGGTAAATTAATGTATCCTTATGTCTAGAAAAACTCGTATGGAAACCTAATTTTCCATCAATGGGACACAGACAAATAAAAATATATATCTCAGTCATATGAAAATAAAATATGAAGGTATATATGGGATTATATATTTCAACACAGAATTCCATATCCAACTACTTCAGATTGACTATAATTCCGCTGAATTGTGCAAATTCCTATCAGACACAGCTATGTTATTCGAGGAGAGGAGCTGAACATCAACTCTAAAGCTTCATAATCCTAAAAGCTAAATAGATTTAGGGTCAAACAATGCTCAAAGAAGAAATGAAATTCATTGGATAGCATTGTTAGCATGTTATTTCAGATATAAATGCACCTGTTTTAGTTATGATCATCTCTCTAAAAGGGATTGGTCTACCATTTGTGTATGCAAATGCATATGCACAGATTTACTATCAATAATTAATGAGCAAAGATATCGTGATATGAATGTCAGTGTTAAAAGAACAGTAGAACTCATTCACACAATAAAGTGCAAAATATAAAAAGCAAATAACACGGTTACCTTCTTCAGAGGGATCGAATCACTGTCTCTTTTGAGGACACTTGAATGACTAAATTCAGATTTCATCAACTCCTCGGGAAGATGATGGCTTATATCTTCATCAGGCTTTGGGGTTTCTGAAGAATTATGTTCATTCCCAGAACATAAGATACTGAATTTCTGCAAGTAAAAAGCACCGTGAACAATACATGATCAGGTACACAATAAAAATAAGTTTGGCCACCTTTTTCACTTGAGATTTCGTACATAAAGTAACAAAACTAATATCTGGAAGTCAGATTTGTATTAAAATATTTTAAGGTTCACTCCATTGCTTATCTGCTCAAGAAAGGATTTCTTTTGTCTCTTTTTTTCCCTTTTAAGAAAGAAGGAATAAACTTAAGGGCTCCCCTGTTTACAGCAATAGAACAGAGTATTATGATAGCCACATTCTAAATTCGATAATGGCCAGAACTTTCTCGACCTTATCATTTTCTGGATAGAAAAAAAGAAATTAATAATAATATTTCCTATGTTACGCATAAACCAAGGGAGAAATCACAGGCGAATAGAAAATGATGAAACTGACGTGGAAAGATGTTGAAACTGGTTCCACAAATTTGAGTATGTTCTTCGGTGACTTAGATTCCAAGATGGGAAAAGGGCGAGAAATAGGACGGATAGTTGGGTGTCCGGTGAAGCCCTTATTGTGAGAGGTTGAACGTGGAAGAAAGAAACGAAGGAAGACAGAGGAGGAAGAGGAAGAGGTACTCGACATGGAGACGGAGACTAATTAGAATCGAACGCTGAAAATCTTAAAACCTTTCCGTCAAAACCAGCTTTGTTGTTGAATGAAGGCCGATTAATTGATTTGGTAGCTCAAGTCAAGCAGGAATTCAGTCGCCAACAAATGATGAGTTTTTTCCACAGAGAACCAGTTTTCAATGGTTTTTGTAGGAGAATTGGCGGGTATTCGTTACGGAAAATCTTGGACAGTTGGACTCTTGGTTCAGTAATTTTTTTTTTTTTTTTTTGAATCTTGAACTCTTCGTTTAATAATTGTATTCTTTTTTTCCGCCATCACAATAATTGTATTTTTGTAACATAAAAACCCGGCCCTGACCCCGATCATATTGCTTTATTAATTATAATAAGATATTTTTAATTAACTCATACAAATTAATATCATCTAATATATTCTTTATATAGTCCTTTCTATCTAAAATATAAGAAGTTTTCTAGAAACTTTTTTTTGTCTAAAATATAAAAGATTGACATGATAATAAATTACAATTTTCCATTTTAGAGGTGACAGAATACTAGAATAGATACATATTTAAAAATTATATTCTTTTATAAGGATAAAATATAAATAAATTTTATCAATTCAATTCAAGACACATCAGATAACTTAATTAACATTTATTGGTTTGAGGAAATTAATTAATAAGGTATTATATTTTTTACCAAATGAAGTATTAAATAAAATTGACGCTCTCAATAAGTAAAACGATTTATAATATGTTTGTTTGGGCGTTATGATTGCTTATAAGTTGTTTTTTACGTAAATCGAGATACAACTCCTCTCATATACTTACTTCGTATACCGTAAATCACTATTAAAAAGCAACTTATAAGCAATCGAATCGTTAAAACAAACATGCCCTTAATATAAGACATATGTAACTTTTCCGGAGAGTAGGGATGAGCATGGACTGGACTGGACCGGGTTTGACATCAACCCGAAGTCTGGTCTTGAGAAGATCTCGGGTTGTACAAAGCAGTCCGTGGTCTAGTCTGGTCCAGCACTAACCCGAGGTCGGGCTGGACTAGACCAGGTCTGGTGGACTACCTGGACTGGTTCAGGTAGTCCATGACCTAAATTTAATATTTTTTTATTTTTATTTTTATTTTTCCCTTTTTGAAAGACAAAATTTGAACCTATTAAACACAATTAGGACTACAAAAATACTTATAATAATATAAAATATGTCTCCAAAAATTAAAACATCATAAATCTATAAGAATATCCAACAACATTCAAGAACAATAAAATATATGTTGAGAAAAAAGATTTAAATATGATAAATATAATAAAAATACCTATAATCATATAAAAATCATCATAAAAAATAAAACTTGATTATAAATCCTTGAAAAAACTTTAACAACATTAAATAAAAAATAAAAAATAACATCTAAATTATAAAAATATTTTTTAAGAAATTGACCTGGACCAGACCAGACCAGTCTAGGTGATTTGGTCCCCTGGTCTGGAACCCGGTCCAACCCGACCAGTTAGTCTGGTCTAGTCTGGTCCGATTTCATTATAGTGCTTATTTGGACTGGACTGGATCAGACCGGACTAGCTCGGGTCAAATCAGACTGGACCGGACCATCGGATTTTTGCTCATCCTACCAGGGAGTCTCCATTTTCATCTCTCCCTCTTCCTTTATTTGATATATTATAATAATATTGTTATAATATTAAATAACAAAAATATACACACATATAAATTTAAGTAGTAATGTTTAATCAAAATATTTTATAATTTTTTTTTAATTTTCTATCGGTCACAATCACGTACTCGTTTTCACACATTCGTTTTGACCCAGGAGGATAAGACGAAACAGTAACTGTATGTCGTCTGCATTTCTATAATGTGTATGTGTAGATTAAATATTTTTATATTTATTTTTGTTATTAAATATTATAATAATATTATTATAATGTATTAAACCACGATTAATTAAAAATTAATCTAATAATAAAGATAGGAACTGAAAAAAGAATGGAGAAAAATATAAATGAAGACATACGGTTATTCTTAAAATAAATAAAGGTTAATATAATATTTATTCCTTATAATTTATCTTATTTTAATTTTAATTTCTATAATTTTAAGTGATATAGGTTTTAATTCCTATAATTTATTTCCATCAGTTAGTGTCTATATTTTAATAAAGACTTTGATAATGTTAAATACGTTGACGTGTCACTCACGCAGTCAAATATACTAAAGCGGCATTAAGAGTAACAAGCTGATGTGGCAAACATTATAAATTTTTAATTTTATAACATTTAAATAATAAAAACTCACAGGACTTCATAGCTGGGACTCTCAGCGCAAAAACTCGTTTCCTTTTCTGAATCAAAAGGTAAAAAAACGAAAGACAAAGGGACCTTGGCAATTCGGTTGGCCAAGGCGTAGATCGGAGTTGATTTGCCCGACCCACTAGCCCCCATAACAGCGAGAATCTCTCCGTTGCGTGCCTCGCCGGAGATATCATTCAGCAGAGTCTTAGTTCCGTCGTCGGCCACAGCCGTTCCCTTCAACTTCGGAAAAAGCATCGATAAACTCATTTTCCGGCGAAACCTCACACTGTAAGTGAGGTGATTAAACGAGAGCACAAAGGGCACCGGTCGTGGCTGCAGTCCGATGTCGGTCATATCAAGTGCATGGTGCTCCGGGGTGTCGCCACCTCTCCTGTTTCTTCCTTCCGTACGTCCCCGTAGGAATTCAAACACTGTCCAAGGATCGGCAACACCGTTGCGGTGGCGCGTGGTGGTGGATCCCCCCGCTGAATCAGACAAAAACACTTCGTCTCATTTTCTCCCCCACAAGACAACATCATTCTTGAAAATGGAAGTCGCAGGAATCTTCAGGAACTTTAAGGTTAAATTTCAAGAACATGCAGAGAGAAAGATAGAGATACGTGACTTAACAGCCTGAGGTGAAGTTGTTGAAACGTGCTTGTGGTTTTTTCTGCATGTGTGTGTGTGTGTGAAGAAGGAAGAGAGAGGGAGAGAGGAATTTGGGTACTTGAAGGAAGCTAAGGAAGAATTTAATGGAGGCGAAGAGATATTATAGGTTTATTTGTGGAAAGCGTAAGGGTTTGAAAGCTGCAAAATTGGTTTTGAAAGAGTATGGGTCTGGAAGGGAGAGGGGAGAGGCACCTGAAAGAGAGTCCGACGCACCAACGATAAAGAACGCAAGTCTGGGGGAAGCCGTTTTTATTATTTAAATGTTTTAAAATTATAAGTTTATAATGATTTTGCCACATCAACATATGACAGTGTTAGTGACATGTCAGGATATTTAACATTATCAAAGTTCTTATTAAAGTATAGGACTAATGGCTTTAATAGAAATAAATTGTAAGGACTAAAATCAAAATGAATGGAAATTATAAGAATTAAATATTATATTGACCCAATAAATAATATAGTATAATTATGATAATGAAACAACACACGTTGGTTTTAACAAAATGAATCTAGGCTGCGCTTAAGTATATAATTGGCTGTACCAGAGAACAACATCAAAAAACACTACGACAATCATTTACTTTTAACATTTTTCAAAATGTTTTATAAGTACGGAAACACGAAACCTTTACAAATATGTCTAGGCGAGTACAAAAATTCTTCACCTAAATTTATGTGTATATGAGTGTTATATATATTGATATACTATATACATAAAAAGGATTATAGTAGAATAATGATGATTATTATTTATACTGGTCCTCGTCACATTTTGGTCCTGGGAGCAAAAGTTTGAGTGAATCGGATTCATAAATTTAAGTGAATTCAAATATATTAAGTTTGAGCTCTAGCGTAAGTTTGCCCTGATTGCAAACTGAAATGGTCATTTTATTGAAAGAGACCTTTTTTTCCCCTTGGCCTACCAACATTGAAAGAGAATGTGACAGAAACATACTATGTTTGAAAAAAACAATACGAAAGCCCCCATAATGGACGGCGTCCGCATTCCCAGCTCATCAGGGTGATGAGAAAAAACATTCTCATCACCAAAACGACGCAGTTATCCTAAGCCCTTCGGTTAGAGTAGATGCCTATTTTAGTTCATCGTATAAAAAGCCATCCGATTCCATAGGCATAGCTAACGTAAATCACTATATCTAATCCTTCTAGAGAAGTGTTGGAACCAAGCTCTTGCTACACGTGTTACCGTTTTCTACGTAAAACAAGCTTTAAAATCCCGTTGCTTTTAGTATCAAATATATACCTTGCTGTCCTGCAGTGCTTTCTTATAGTCATTGTGCAGCGTGAACCATAATTTTAATTGTCTTACACAGCCTGAATTGGAATAAGCATGTGCTATATTGACGATAATGAAATAATAAATATTACATATTTTATTTTATAGGGAAACATGAAACAACAATGTTTAATTCAACAGACAATAAGCACATTGTGAGAAGACAGCAGTTAAACAAGAGGAATTTTTTGCTGATGGGTACTTACAATACTCTTTAAATGATCCTTTTTTTCTGCCTTTTGCTTTGGCGGGGGACGACAAATAATTTGCAGCAGCCAAGAACATGAATGCATGAATTAGCGGAGATCATCAAAGATACTGTCGAGCAGCAACAAGAAAATAAATAGAGAGAGGAGAGGAACAATAAAAGGCTGTCCCCTGAAACCATGATGAATTATTTGTACCCTACAGATCTCAGAATCTGGGGACACATCCACTTGCCCTTCTCTATCTGTACAAACTCCTGCTTCCGGCCACATGCTCTCTATGTATCATTGAACAGCCTGTAAATTTAAATTTCTCAATCAAATTTCAATGTATGAGAGGAGAATCATTCACAGATCATGGCTGCTGAAGCAGCTTCTTCGAGGCCATATCTGCACAAATTTAAAAATCTTCATAGTCCCACGGCTCCTTTTTTCTGGTATTGATCCTCTCATCTTTTCTGCTTTCATCTGCGCCCATCTCAGCTTGTTTAGAACCTTGTCCATTGATGCCGATCTCTTCTTTTCCAGTTTCATCTGTGTCAAAAACGATTTTGTGGTTAACAAACAAAAGAATTAAATACCCCTGCCTGCATACTTACTTCAGTGAGAAATATGGGTTTAATTGAAAAATGCAAACGCACAAATTTTGATGGATAGATCACCTCAAGTTTCCGTATTGCTGCTTCTGCCTTCGCTTTCTGCAAATTCTCCCAGGCATTGATCTTGGCTTCCTCTCTTTGTACCCTGCACCAAAACAGATATTTAATGGATATTCTTAACAAATTAAAAAGCTGACTTTCTCCAATTTCTTTCCACATGATGATAAATATTTTGGTGCGACCAGCCACCCTTTACCGGATAAAAACATTATCCAGTTGGAGAAAAGGGGAAAACGAAAGTATATACAAAACATACTTGGATGAGTTTATGGTTGAATCTACAGCTACGATATCCCAAGATGAAGGTTCTGCTTCTGTACTAGTTTCTCTGAAACTTTTGGCTTGCAGCAAAGCGTTTCTAGTCATTTTGGTTGCATGCCTCTTGGACCACCTAATTATTGGTGCCTGACTGTCCACCTCCACATCTCTTACTTCTAATTTAGCAGAACAACCACTCTGTTGGTCGGCGACCAAAGCCGGAGAAGATATTTCCGGTGGATGCTCGTCGTCCTCAGACTCCGGGCTCATCTGCGTTCCTTTATCCCGCTTTGAAATCGGGGACATCTCCGCATTCTCATTCTTGCTGTCATAATCATCTCCCTCTTCTGTAAATAAAAATAATCATTCAATAAGGAATCAGGGGTGCTAAAGAAAACCAAAACAGAGCATCAAACCTTGAGAGTTAGGCGATGAAGGGTCATATAAGAGATCCGACCACCTGGGTGCACTACACAAGGGCATCAAACCAATCCCACCGACCGTCGGACAAGGACACTGAACTCCATTGTCTACCTCATGATGGTGAACAGAGAAAGCATCTGGTGCTAGTACTCCCGTGGAAAAAGGGGAAGCGGCCATTAAGTTTTTGATACCCAAGCCTTCAATTATAGGTACGGTGGGGGAGTAATTGGAATAGAAGGCCATTCCATTTGGCGGTGGGACGATAGGACCACTTTTGGATTTAGGTCGACGATGAGGATAGCCATGTGAAGAAGCTTTGGTATTATTATTGCAGACATAACCTGAAACAGGGCTACAGATCCACCTCTCTGCTTCGTCCCATTTAGAGGGCAAAGCTCTTCCACTATTGAACGGAGTCAAACCTGCCAAACTAGAGTGCCTTCTGCTGCTCATCGCTTCCTGTGCTACTCTCTCTGAGCTCCATCCCCTTTGGCTTCCGTCCCTGTAGTTTGTAGCTAGTGAACCTCCTTTCTGATTCCAAACTGGACTCTTCTTCATCACACTTACTCTGTTTCGGCCTTTCCTTCGCCCTGTTGCTTCTAGTTTTACGTGAGGTAAATGTGCGTGAGAGTTGTTGTGCGCAGAGCTATATAAATACCAGTGGGGTGGGGCAATTATAACTATGACAAGGAATCTGAACCCTTTATTTTACCAAACATCGCATCATCAATCTTGGTCAAGTGGCAATGATGGGTCGGTTGTGGACATTTTCCGGTTCGGTCGAAAATTGTGGAATCTGTGACAAAAGGCTTTTTGTGAGGCGTGGATGGAATCCCGGTGAATGAGAAATGATCTTGAAGGATAAGGAACAGCGTGAGGAGGGAAAAGGACGAGACATGAGCTGTGGTACGCTGCCCAGAGGACCAGGAAGCTAATCTTTGCATTTGTCAGGTCGTGTCAGAAACTAGGAAATTCCAAAAGCCAGTCACATGCACCGGGGCCCTCCTCCAGGTCGTTGTAATTTAGACATCTGCCGTACACATAAAATCTTCGACTCAAGATATTGCATTTTTTTTTTTTGGATGCAAAGATATTGCATATGAATAAACCATGTGCTTGCCTGCCATTAAGACCATGACAAGTTACATTTAAGAGACATCAAGAAGTGCACAGTAATTGGGCCTGAAGCTTAGCATTTGCAACCCAATGTTGCATTGGTGCTGGACTCTTTTTGGAGAGTGCAGAGTAGAACCCATATCCGCATTCACACAGAGAGCTCAAATTTTGCTGTCATGGGCGATCGGAGTTTGCATCAGATAGGCTACTAGCCCACTAGTATAGATTTCGGCAGTGTCAGTATTAAAAGGAAAAAAAAAAAAAAAGCCTGTGTCCATCTATATAACTTTAAATACTGTTCCACTGGCTTCCCTCTCTAAAATGACTCATCATCAGCTTAAGACACAGATCACTGTTTACAAGAGGGATCTGGTTTGCTTTCAAAAATAAAATAAAATGCTTCGGGCTTTGGGATAGCCAACCAGTTCATTAATGGAGCATGTGGCTCTGTGTCGGTTGGAAAGGTATGTGATTTAATAGACTTATTCAAATTTCAAATCCACCTCTAGCATGTAGGTTCAATAGGTTTAGCCCAAATTTCCTTCTCCTATTTTCTTTACTCAGTCTTCGCTTCCCCATTTTTTAATTTCAAATTTCGATTGCCACTTTTTTGAAATCTCTTTCTCTCTCTTCATTTAAGTATGGTGTCTTCCCTTTCTTTGTCCTCCTACTCTCCCGCACAGCCTAGAGTTTTATTCTCACTCTCTCTGCTTTTTCTAAGCTTCACCCCCTTTTCTTTATTCCCCTGTTTACCTAGATGTGGACGGACGGTGGGCGGATCTGGCGATGTCGCCGGTGAAGAAGCTGCCATGAGGATGGCGGCGAGTGGACGCAGAGACAAGGATGGATGGTTACAGCCGAGAGTTTGAGATGAATTCGGTTTTTTCATCAAGGTAATCTTCTGTCTTCAGGCAATGGAGATGTTATCAGGAGTTCAACGTTCTAGTTCCGATGATTTTCCTGGTTACAGATGGATCTATTGAAGATGAGAGACATATTTGTGATAGTATGAACAAGCAATGATCGATAAAGAGTCGATATGCCCATGGATTTACACTTTCGGTATAGGTATGGTTTCCAATGTTCCCTACTCCTCAAACTATTTGCTTTGTATTTATTGTTTGAGAAGCCTTCAATAAATTCTTTTCATTATAAAATTCTTTTTTTTTGTTGGATTGTGTTTGATATTTAAGAGTTCAACATTCTTGGAATATCCCAAGTTCGTTCTGTAATCATTATTTCTTGAGCATACTTGCTACGATTGGTATGGGCCAATATGATGCTACATTGAATATGGCTAAATGATTAGTTTTCTTTAACTTCATAAGATAAACACCTTAGTGAATGGAAACAAGGTTCTTTTTCTTTTTTTCATTCTGTTTTCTTAATTAATTTAGATGTACCTTTTCCTTCCTTTTTGTTTACCTACATCATTCAACTGGGATAAGATGATAATATGATGTTTGTTTAATTATCCAGGCCAATATTCTTGGAATATGATGTTTGTTTAATTATCTCTAAACGTCTCTCTTTTTTTTTTTTTTTTTTTGTTGGTGGGTGATCTGAGGAGTGGAAGAGAGTTATTGTTACAAAGTGATATTACACTTTGTGTGGCATGCGTTTGAGATCTTGGATGAAAAAATGTTTAATTTGGTGACATTGTATGTAAGTGAGTCAATATTATATAAAAGTTTTTTCAAATTCTCTCTTATTGCTTTTTTTAAGAGATGGCTCCACTACAGGGCATATCTTGGCTCTTCAAGTATGTCTGGTCTCAAATAGGATATTCATCTTTACTATTTCTTTTAATTTAGTCTTAAATGTTGACATTTTTGAAGATTGCAGCTTTCTCATTGTGGAGGAATGCGATATATTGGCAGTAAAAGACTAATTAGCATTCAATAATTATCGAGTTTAGTTTCTAGGATGGTTATGTTCGTTGAAAACCCAAGTTTATAATGGGATTTTAAAAGTGTATGAGCTTTTCAAGTGGAGAAAATACAATGGATTTAAATATTAAGGACAAACTAGAGGGCTACTTATGCTACTAATGACAGTGTCTCGATTTGATGCATGTAATTCATTGTTTGGCCTCTAACTTTAAGAAATTAGATTTTTGGTTCCTTTTCTTTTTTTTCGTTCTATTTTCTTAATTAATTTAGATGTACCTTTTCCTTCTTTTGTTTACCTGTATCATTCAGCTTGGATGAAGATGAGTCTTCTCTTTGTTTTTTTGTTTGTGT
Organism: Inga oerstediana; assembly: GCA_963210345.1. Lineage (NCBI taxonomy): Eukaryota > Viridiplantae > Streptophyta > Magnoliopsida > Fabales > Fabaceae > Inga > Inga oerstediana. The sequence continues at coordinate 62,602,105 of OY723409.1, forward strand.
TTGTTGGTGGGTGATTTGAGGAGTGGAAGCGAGTTATTGTTACAAAGTGATACTACACTTTGTGTGGCGTGCGTTTGAGATCTTGGATGAAAAAACGTTTAATTTGGTGACATTGTATGCAAGTGAGTCAGTATTATATAAAAGTTATTTCAAATTCTCTATTATTGCTTTTTTTTAAAAAGATGGCACCACCACAGGGCATATCTTGGCTCTTCAAGTACGCCTGGTCTCAAATAGGATATTCATCTTTGTTGTTTCTTTTAATTTACTCTTAAATGTTGACATTTTCGAATATTGCAGTTGTGGAGGAATGAGATATACTGGCAATAAAAGACTAATTGGCATTCAATAATTATCAGGTTTATTTTCTAGGATGATTATGTTCCTTGAAAACCCAAGTTTATAATGGGATTTTAAAAGTGTATGGGTTTTTCAGGGGGAGAAAATACAATGGAGTTAAATATTAAGGACATACTAGAGGGCTACTTATGCTGCTAATGGCAGTGTCCCGATTTGGTACCTGTAATTCATTGTTTGGCCTATAACTTGAAGAAATTAGATTTTGTGCTGAGTTACTTACAGAAAGGTGAACAATGGCTTTGAAAATTTGGGTTAGAAAGGATTTTAAATTTTAAACTTAAAGGAAAGGGAATAATGGATTTCAAACTTATCTATTATGTCCTTTTCAGATGTTGTGCTTATTGACGCTGTATAAATGCTTTGATAAAAAGGACAAGCTATTATTAATGATACAACATGCTCTGCTATTAGCTTTTAATTAAACTTTGGTCATTTAATGATAGATAGTTGTGTGGATGCAGTGGATTAGGATGTAAGGTGAATTAGTGAAATGTAGTGGATTGGACATGTCTTGTCAACTGTTGATACAATCCTTAAATATGTATTATGCTTCTTTTTGAAATTTAGTAACTTAAAATGTGTATTATGCTTTAATTTATTTGAAATTTAGTACATTTAAGTTTGACCATTTGATCAATTAGAAGTCTTTTTTGATAGCTTTCTCATTTTCATGTTTAAGAGTTAGGATATAGGAATACATGTTGTGTTCTTATATTTTGTCAATGCTTTTGATTTGTCTTCATTTTTGTTTTTGTCATATCCTTTTTTTAGCTTATTATCTTTGTTTGTACAAAACGTTTTGAATTTATCATTCGTCTCTTCTTTTTCATTGCCCATTTATATGTCTCAAATTTCTGGTGCAAGTTTCTTTTTGAGTGAAAGAATTAAAGCTGAAGAGTAGGCGCCTGAAAAAGAACATGCAAATCAGAAGAAAGTGGTTTGAATCAAATAGGACAATGCTCTGTTTTTTTGAAAGTGGAACATTGATTGCTATAGGTAGATTCATGAAAGTGGGCCGTTTTGCTTTTTAGGACTCAACATGCTGACTTAGAGATTCCTACTAATTTAGAGAAAGGAATAAATGACTAGTGACTGTAGGCTTGCTATTAGCTGTTATGCTAAACAATACTTTGAGGACTGTGACATGCCCTTTTGTAGTAAGCAAGTTAATTGGTCAAAAAAGTGTTAAAGCACTATATCAGTTCCATATGTAGGAAAAATAACACCTTGTTGTTTTTTCTGCATTAGGGGGACGATATGTTATACATGGGAAATGAAGAAATAGAGACAAAGACTGAGCATAGGACTTCAAAGTTATTCTATTTCTTTCTGCAACAGGGGGAGAGATGTCATAGAGCCTAACTTTGATCCAAAGTTATTCTGCTTTTTTTGTATTTGTTGGCGCGTATGGCTTCTCTCCCATACATTCTCATCCATTGCCTCTCCCTTACTTGAAAACGACACCATTTCAACCTTAAAATTAGATCCCTCCCCAACTCAACAAAACCACCATTTCATTTTGTCAAACCAGTGGGGTCCACTCACCACATTCCCAAAAAGGTTCCAATTTCAATTTTGACCCATTTCTCCACCTTTTATCTACTGGTAACACCCAAAAAAAAAATTAATTTCTCAATCTTCAACTTTCAGCTCATTTTCAATTCCTACCCTTCTTCTAAGCAAACTTTTCTGATCCCGCGTTATTTCTTGGATTGGGTGTGAAGAAATTAAAGGTCGATTCAGAAATGAAGCTTTAGAGTTTCGTTTATGGCTACAGATTTGAGTTCGCATGGGTTAAAGTATGTTAAGAATACGGAGTCTGAAATGGATGAGTGTGATCTTATAGATGCAGTCGGAATTACAAAGGAGGTGTTGGCTATAATATTGGAAAAGAAGGGATAAAAACCACAGACTATTGAAGGTAGTGGGAGAGAACCGGATATATTATTGTTATAATTCCTTTGTTTAATTGTGCTATTGCAATTTGAATTTAAACCTTCTGTGGCAATTTGGTATACCATACTTTATGTTCTCTCTACAGATAAAGAACTCTTACAGTTGAAATAAGGATTGCATGTGGATCTTTCTGATGATAAAATTATGGAGTTACTCAAATCCAACAGTTTAGATGTAAGAAAAAGAGCTACTTGTCTATGTCTATGTCCCCTTTGTTAGTGTGTTTATCATTCAACTATGTTGTAACATGTTCTATTGTAAATTAATATATGATCCTTAGGCATAGTTTTTCACCCTTGCAGAATGCCTCGACTTAGTCACTTTTTAACATAGGAAATAGGATTACAAGGGATATCTTTGCAAGAAACAATGGGGATGTGCCTCAAGTAAAAACCTAGATCACTGTACAATTCCTACAATAAATATGTGACACAAAGCAGTTTTGCTATCCATAGGCACTTTCACATTTTTCATTATTGACCAGCATCTGTATTTTCCTTTTCAATTTAATGTTGGTAGTCTCAGCAAGCAACATTGTTGTTGAGAAAAATTCTTTAAGTGATAAAGTGGCTCTTTTCTAATCAAGCAGAAAGCCTGAAAAATGTATATATACATTCTTTATGCATTTTTTTGCTTTATTTATGTTTTGGTTATTTTTAATGGATGATATTGATGCTATTTTATATCTGCAGCAAACCAATCCCCAACCTTGCTCTCTACAGGTTGTCAATAGTTGGTTACAAAAGTTGAAGGTTCAAGCCAATCCCTTGCACTATCTTAATTCTCGCTATATTCACTGTCATTATGGCTATACTACAAACTTATAGCTTTACTGATTCACTTACAGATTTTGACATGTCTGGTGCTCAGCTAGAGCATGCTTTTATCCTAGAAAGACTTGCAGTTGTGAAATGCTTTCATTAGAGGAATTACTTGAAATTGCTCAACAGGTTGGAACAACTGGATTACAAATTTTATCAAACTTTGTTTCATCCCAACAATTATATATACAATGGTTAAAATCACTAACCACCGAGTTTAGAAGATGCTTCATTGCATTCCTTGAAATATGCCATGTGCATAAGGCATGCTTTACATCTGGCATCACTTATTTCAATGCACGTGTCATAGTAGCATCTTAGTCAGTGAAAATGGTTAGCGGCCTTACATTCTTGTAAGCACACAAGAATGTCTTAAAGAGCTATTTGAAAGTCTCAATATTCTCATCATATAATAATGCCGCTCTAAAAATCACCCATCCTTTGTAATAGTTGAAGCCAGAAAAAATTACAAGAGGTCTGTGGTTATTATTTGTACAATAAGTTGTGTCTAGTGAAATGACTTCTCCAAAGCAAGTATAGTCAACCAACATGCGTGCATCAGCCCAGAACATATTTGTCACTTGCTCCTCTGAATCCATTTAGTGAGCATGGAAAAAAGATGGATCTTCTACTAGTTGTTGTTGAAAATAATGAAATATACATCCAACTTCACCGCATTTCATTGCCCGTTGCCTTCTTGAATTAAGATAATTTTTTACATCAACTTCTATATATCCCAAATTGTCTCGACCTCCTGCATACTGACTCTGCAAATTGAATACCGATTTTTTATTAATCCCAACTTTTTCAGCATTTTCTAATTCACAACATTGAGCTAGTGTTATTCCTCGATGCGATGCAAGAAGGTGAACAGATTTAGGAGGCTGGAGAGGATAATTATGATCTAGAAAGACTTCATTTACTTTGAATTTTCCATTTACTTTCTTAACTTTCATTCTAGCTTCACACTTTCACAGCCTGTTCTTGTCTCATCCTTGGGCTTCCTAGTTTGCACATCTCGTTTGTCTGGTTTTCTCACTCCTTTTTTATTGCACACATATAGGTAACCTGTATATGATGATTTATCCCTTCTACACTTGTTGCCCCCTTGCCTTCGAACACCAAAGCCAGTTTTTCTACCACATGCCCTCCAAAATTCCCATGATTCTTCGATATTATCAAATTCAAGATTAAGTCTTATGAGTCAAATTTATAGCCATGGTAGAAGCCTCCTGCAAAATTGAAAAAATATATACCCAATGTAAATTGATAAATAAATAACCAAAACAATAAAAACATACTACTAGGTTTAAAGTGGATCTTATATAAAGGATTGGGTATAATACTTCACTTGCAATAGGAATATACACAAACATCTACCATATTTATAACCTCCTAACATTAGATCAAATTGAAATTAGAATTTCAAACATAATATATGAGGGGCGATGTTTTCCTTTTCAAATTATGCACCACTTTTTTTAAAGTTTATCATACAACAAACGAATCCAAATTTGTAACCTTAAAATTGAACATTACAGAATTAATATTCATATACGTTGATATTCAAAACATTTTCAACAATAAAAACACAAAACGAAGAGGCTGGTCATAATTTTTTTAGCAAGATTATAAAATAATAGTGAAAAGAATTATAGAAGAAGGGAAGTAATTTCATGGATAAAATATTGAATAGACATTTTTATTTTGTTGCTAAAACCTAACAAACATATTACACTTTAGTGGGTTTAATACAAGGAAACAAAAATGAACAAAAAGCGTTCTCTAATATTCAAGACCAGTAAATGCATTATGTATTCAAGACCAATAAACAAGAAGCATTCTCTAACTTTTCCTCTTTCATAGCCATTGAGTAGTTTTGTTTCAAGAACAGTAAATGCATTCTTTGTTGAGGATATATTTATTCCTGCAACCAGAATAAAAACTAGAGGTGCAAGAGAACTCTAGAACACGTAGGAAAGGCAGAAAAGAGATGGAAGGAGAATTTTATTACTGTTATATACTCTGCTTCATCCCCATTACAGATTCAGTTCTTTTACAATAAATTCCAATGGTGACAATGAAGGAAATCAAGCGAAAGAATGAGCTGCAATGATTGGTCACCAATCTTTAATATTCAATACCCATAGACCCTTTATTGTTGGAAAATTTCTCTGAAAATTTTTCCTTTCAGCACTTTCTACTTTTCCTGAGCTCAGAGACGAAGAAGAAGACTGAGAAACTGATTTTTTGTTTGGTGTTACCAGCGGATAAAAGGTGGAGAGATAGGTCAAAATTGAAATTGGAACCTTTTTGGGAATGTGGTGAGCGGACCCCACTAGTTGACAAAATGATATGGTGGTTTTGTTGAATGGGGGAGGGATCTAATTTTAAGGTTGAAACGGTGTCGTTTTTAAGTAAGGGATAGGCAATGGATGGGAATGTATGGCAGAGAAGCCAAACGTATTTGTTGGCAGCTTGAATTATTTAGTTATTTTGTTTTATATACAAGTGTTTTAATTCTTTTGCAACTTCAAATATTGATGTACTCATTGAATTATTTGGGAGGTCGTGAGATCAACACCATTTATAATATGTTTCAGTTGTAGCTTTTTTGAGCTAATAGATACTATAAAGAAAGAATTTCATTTCTGTTGATTCAGTGAATCCAAAACATCTTGATAAAAGCATGAGATCAAGTGGTTATGATGTCTAATTTGTATTATGTGTATTGAAGTTTCGGCATGGATTGCCTATATCTATGTATAATTGTTATATCAAATTTGTTACAAAATCATTTGTACATACCATGGGCCTTAGCTGAAGCTTGGTGGGTTGTAGCCTTGCTACCCCAATGAACCTACATGATTTTGATGTTACTGTATAATAAAAAGATAAAACTACTCAAGCAAATAGAAAGTCGAAACCCAACTATATTGATAATAAGCATAAATTAATTTCCTGACATTTCACAATATACACTTACAAAATGAATTGATGAAAATGATGTCTCACTACTATTTAAGTTGACACTATTATGTTTGAACTAGACAAACCTTAACAACCTAGCATTGAAAAGTAACACACTGCTTATAATGTTTAACTTTCATTATAAGATATTGGGCATTGGCTACGCTTGAAAAATCATAATTGTGTTCTTACTTGCAATTAAGACAAGTTTTAATAATGAAATACTTATGGAATTTGAGATATCTATTATTTTGCATAGAAGTGGTGAATATATCACATTAAGGTTTGTTTATTGAATTGAGTTTGGTTGATGCAAAATTTAGTTCCCAAATAACAATCACTGCTTTTACTATAGTAATCAATAAAAAGGAAGGACAATCAATAAGTCATGTTGACTTTGTATCTATAAAATCCATCTTTTAAACAAATATAATCAATTGATTATCTTTAAAAAAAGTATACTCAAATAATTATAATCTCAATCAACACAATGATCCCCGCGCAACGTGCGGGGGAGTTTATGCTAGTTTGGGGAAAACAAAATGGCTGTGTGGAACCATAGTGGTGGAACGTGCCTTCTGCTTCCTAACGTAAGTATGTGACTCATCTGGCCCTGCTGCCACGGAACCACGTGCGCCTTATGTGGACCAACACATCATCTGACTTTGATATATACATGGATTAGTTTCTGGATAATAGTTTTTATAATTTATAAGGTAAATATGTGAGAGAAGTTTTATCTCAGTTTGTGAACAAATGTCTTCTAAAACCATGGTTTGGAATTTGGATGCTTCCCAAACACACACAAGATACTACATTCCATTCTAAATATAAGACTTCTTTAACTTTTTTTTTTTAAAAAAATTAATGAAGTTAACTAATTTTTTTGCCAAACTAATTAAATTATTTTAAAGTATATATATCTTTATTTTTTTCTACAAATTAATCAAGAAAAGTCAAATGAACCTTATATTTATGATTTGAGGAAGTAAAAATTTAGTATATCACGCTAAATATACGTCCAATTACTGAAGTTACCTGCTTACATATACGTACAGTTCATATACTAACACTTTTATGTGAAGCCATGGATTCATTGACCGACTATAATACAAATTGATATATGATCTTAACTGCTCAGTTTATCTTAATACAATATGATTGATGAAATATTGATGATAAGATTCCAAAAATACCTTATCAATTCCACTGTGGGCTTTTCCATCTTCCACCAACTGTCAGTCAAAAGGTTGCGTTGTAAAGATTTTTTAATGTTCAGCTGTTTTTCGCTAATTTTCTTAATCTCATATAAAATGTTAATAGTGTCTTATAAAAAAGACCGGAATAAATAACATAGGGCAACATCCAATATATCCGACACTTTTAACCGTAGTCCTACTTATTATACCTGCACTTCTTCATAAAATGGGAATCAAGAGTTCCATATTTCCTGTGGTTGCCACGTTTTTCCTTCCACGAATGATAAACATCAATTTTAACATAAAGGAGGTGACATTTTTTTTTCTTCACTTGGATGTGTCAAACCCGTCATTTTCAGTTGCAGGCACCAGAAACACAGAGTTTACCCTGGGAGGTGAGGTTGAAGAAGACATACATATAAAAGAGGGAAAGATCTTGGGTGATGCAGGAATGATGTGATGTAGTTTGCACAATTTTATTAAAGTAAAGATATAATTTAAATAGTTGGCAGGCCGACAAAAGGTCCTACCCCTCTTGACAATATTAGCATACTAAGCATAGAGTTGGACAAATCTTTTGTTTGAAGGAAATGGGCTCAGAATATCGGGTAAAGAAACAGAAAAAGAAGAAGCAATTTTATTCTTTCGGTATGAGTCCATTTGAGTGCTGACTGTAGCAATTGGGGTCTACGTCGTGGGCGATAGGACTCCATGAAAGATCATTTGCAGGGCCCACATAAATCTGTTGGGAACGATAATTCAGAGATAAAGAAGTGGCATTTTAAAATGAAGCCAAGCCCCTAATTATTGTGAGCCTCAAATTTTTGGGAATTTGCTGGCGCCCTGTGAATACACGCCCTTACTTAACGCAAAGATACCAATCATAACCATTGGTTTCTGCGAAATATCCAATGAGAAAAAAAGAGGAAAGAATAATGACATCACATAATTGTCTGAGCCTTTGAGATGAGTAGCACCTGTCACCAGATCCGGGTTGGGCTTATCTCTTTTGCCCCTCCCATCCCATCCATTGCCTTTCTTTTACCCTCTCTTTTCTTTTTCACCCTTGCATAAAAAGCTTTAATGATCTAGTTTTAATATTATATAAAAAATATTTTTATAAATTCACCTATAAAATATATAAATAAATTTAAATTATTAAAATTTGATCTGAATATTTCATAAAGTCATGAAAAAAATCCATTTTATAATAATAATTTAGGACGGTAAACTATTCAGATCAAATTCTAATAGTTTAAATTTATTTATATATTTTATAAGTGAATTAACAAAAATATTGTTTAGAATATGCTAAATCTGGACTATTAAAACTTTTAATCCGGCGGTAATAAAGAGAGTCCGAAGTAAAGGAGAGTATCTTGTTCTCACGAAAGTAAGAGGTTAGAGCAGTTTTCCTTTTAGTGTTTGTTGAAATGGCTTATTTTTAAGTAATAAGTGTTTATAAATCGTGATTCACGGTCTACGAGGTCAGTATGTGAGAAGAGTTTTATCTCGCCTTGCGTAATAAAGACTTATTCTTAAGTAATTCCATACATATAATTAATAAGAAGGATTCGTGTGTTGGAGAGTTGAAGTTGCTTGTCGGCGAGCTGGAACTAGTGGGGATGACTCACTGTGTTGAGTGATTGGAGGTCGTGACTACATTGTTTTTAAAGGGATTGTTGACATTTGTAGAAGCACTACGTTTAAAGTCAGTTTAGCGGAACTTATTATTTGAATATCTTAATGGGTGTGTCTGGGATAGTTTATTGGGACCTTAAAAGTAAGATTAAGTGTGTGTTTGGTTTGGTTTATTTTTAGACAATAAGTCCTTATTACGCAAGCCGAAATAAAACTCCTCTCACATACTTACCCCGTATACCGTGAATCACGATTTATAAGCACCTATTGCTCAAAAATAAGCTATTCCAAACGAGCACTAATGTGTGTTTGAATTAGCTTTTAAAAGCAGCTTTTACAATTTACGAGATAAGTATGTGAGAGGAGTTTTATCTCAACTCGCAAAAAATAGCTTCTGAAACCATAGTTTAGGTGTTTTACAGACACTCATCATGAGGTAAAAGCAAGATTGGAAGCTTTTGAGTTTTTTTGCTATGTTTTGCATATCTTATGTTCCACTGGGCTCATGAGACAAAAGCAGCTTATTTTGGTAAACTAAAATTTACAGCTTATAGGGGAAGAGAAGCATGATTAGTAGGAAGAAAAGCACCAACCCTATTCTCTCTCTCCCTCCTCCCACTTAAATAATTATTCCAGTTGATTCTCAGCTTATGTTTTTTCCTAGAATTATTCCAATTTATTAAATAATTTCTTGGGAGATACAGCGGCTTTGTATGAGTGTAATATATTTGTTATATAATCTAACATCTGATTTTGTATGCCATATATCATTGTAAAAAACTCAGTTGTTTTTTGAAAAGATAGAAGGAAAAAAAACAAACTTGAATATTCGTCTCCTCTACATGCATGAGCCGTGAAAAGAAGAACGATGCACAAATGAGTTTGAATATATATATATGTGTGTGTGTCTAAAGTCGTGAAGAATCAAAATATTTAATATTCCTTTTGTATTGTAATTTTTTCATGTTGTTAGATTTTTTTATTCTTCTCTTATAATTATCACAATATGTATACATGTAATATATATGTATTATTTGATTTAATAAGATTTACATTCTTTTCCAGTTATTTGTTATCTAAACTTGCTTTTTAAAATAATCACCCAAACAAATTTAAATTCAAAAAACTCACTTATGTTACTGTCAATCCAAACATAAATCATATTACACAATCTAATTTTTATATAATCGTAAATTTGCATAAAAGTTATGTTACAAAAAATTCATTTTTCATTTTTCTTTCTACTATCCCAAACACTTTATCATGTTGCGTTTCAGAAAAGTAACAACTGAAGGACCTGTTTGAGTCATCAAAACTATTCTCTTAATTTTGAGTATTTTGAAGCAAATTTCTCTTGAAATAATTTCTAAAAAAGGGTCCTTCGAGGGGAAAAAAGCACAAGTCAGGAAAGGAAGCGTTAGCCCCGCCATACAGTGAAGCTAGGTTGATTGCCTGGTAAATTTATTTCCTGTAACATCTGTTTATGTTCTCAAGCTCCACTTTACTTCTCATAGCCTAATTTTCATTTTAGCCTTTTAAGTTTTAATCTCCTATGTAATTAGAGTGCATCGCTGTTCAATTACATTCTTTTACTAGTTACATATTACTCCTCAAATCTTAAATATATGATATTGTGGGTGAATTTTAATCATAAATATAAGATGTTATTTTATTTTATCTCTTATAACTCACATGTATTATGATTAAATAAATTATTTTATATTTTTTTATTTTTTTAAATTAGATAAATATATCTTATATCAAGACCAAAATAATAACAAAAACTGTAATAAGAGAGATGCTTTGTGAAACCTCACTAAAGATTTTTTTTATGAAAGACAAGTCAATGGTCAAAAAAAGAGACAATGGAAATTGGAACTACCGTTAGAGACCAATCATAATTAATATTTTAATCCAGCGGCAGCGTTTTAAAAAAATGAACCACTGTGGCGGAAAAATAAAAGAGCAAATAAAAACGAGACAGCTATCCCACACCACAATTTAAAATAAAAAGAATCAAAATCTGTGTGTCAAAATGAATCTAGCCCGTAGCCACTGAGCTCACCATAGACTGCCACATGTCCTTGTCTTCTCCTTGATTGGTGAAACCGCATTTCCTTTTCCCCCTCCAGATATTATTATTTCTGCTCCAAACTCACCACCACCAGTCCACCACCACCATTTCAGCCTATATGTATAGTGCTGCTTCCTTTGATAATTCGTGCACTTCTCTTCTTTCCCCACACATTCTAATCTTTGATAAACTTCCCTACAGCTTTTTCCTCACAGGACAAAGCCCAGATTTTTATTTTTGAATTTTCGCATTAGAAGAGGGATACTCAAACAAATCAACTCTGTAGTTTTCTTCCACGCTAGCTCTAACAATGGCTTCCACCTTGTCTTACAGCTCTCTTAATCCCCCAACGGCATCTTTCTCAAGAACCAATTTCTCAATTCCTACTTGTAAATATTTTTCATTGGATATTCCTCCCCTTGGAAGCAGAACAATTAAGCATATGAAGAAACTGCTGCCGATTACAGCTGCGGTGGCAGAAGCACCACCTTCTGCTTCACCGTCAACACAAAATTTGACTGAAAATCATGAGAATCGAACTCCTCGAAAGAAGATTCGGATACTTGTGGCAGGCGGTGGGATCGGTGGTTTGGTTTTTGCTCTAGCTGCAAAGAGGAAAGGGTTTGAAGTTTTGGTGTTTGAGAAGGATTTGAGTGCTATAAGGGGGGAGGGACAGTACAGGGGTCCAATTCAGATACAGAGTAATGCATTAGGTGCTTTGGAAGCTATAGATCCGGAGGTTGCTGATGAAGTTATGAGGGTGGGTTGTATAACGGGTGATAGAATCAATGGACTCGTTGACGGAGTTTCTGGTTCTTGGTAAGCTCTCATGCTTGTGATCTTTTTACACATAGTATTTAGTATTTAGACTCGAGAAAATTGTCTTTTATTTATGGATGGAAAGGTGTTAGACGTTATACCAACTACCAACTTTACGGGCTACTAGATAGGCATGGTTCTGTAGTTAAAGCAACTCACCCTAAAAATAATTTAATTAGGAACTGATGATGTATGTAATCTGGCATTTAATTTCATGTCTGTTTGCCAAGGTTGACCGGCTTGATAATAGAGTTGTGTTTAGAAACTTTCATTAAACTTCAGAGACCACAGATTTAATTTTTCAGTTGCACCTTTGGAACATTGCTTTATAGTACCTACTCTAAGGCTTATTAACATCCTTTTTGCCAAGACTAACTAATTGATAGCCCAATGATTTAATGTTTGTTTGAGATAGCTTATTTTTTATTTATAAGTGTTTATAAATCATGATCTACAGTATACGAAGTAAGTATGTGAGAAGAGTTTTATCTCAACTTACATAATAAGCACTTATTTTATAAAAAAAAAAGTTATTCCAAACATAGCTTAAGTGTGTGTTTGGGGAGGGTGTTTGAGCCACCAAAAGCTCAATTGGCCCCCAGACGCCAATTGGTAATTGAGAAAAAAAAAAGTGAGTGTTTGGGAGTCATTTTGTTCAATTGAGCTTTTCACATCATAATAGCTTTTACTCAAAAGCCCAAAAAACCCAGCTTATTCTGATTTAGCGTTTGGGATGAGAGTGAATAATTAAAATATTTTTCTAGTTGTATCCAGTGTACTATTAGACTGATTGCAATTTTACCCTTAATGCACTTTTTCAACTACAAAAATTAATTTAAACTATTTTTTTGTGCTTTTAACCCTTAAAATATTTTTCCAACTATACCCAGTGTGTTATTAGACTGGTTGCAATTTTACCCTTAATGTACCTTTTCAGCTCTAAAAATTACTTTAAAATATTTTTTCAGTTGTACCCAGTTTTAGGAGACTGACTACAATTTTACCTTTAATGTATTTGTTTTAGTAGTAAAGAGCATCCAAAACTTAGAATACTGGTTTATTGATTTCCACTCATTCTAAAATATTTTTCCAGTAGCACCTAATATTTTAAAGTAATTTTTAAATATTTACTTGATTTTTTAAATATTTTTTCACCCACTCTCTCTTACTATTATCACAAAAGTCACTTGTGCTTAAGTCAATATAAACAAGTTTTATTTTTGCAAAAGTCATTTATACAATCGTCAATCCAAACATAAATCATATTACTCAATCTGGCTTTTACCAAAAATAAGATTACAAAAAGCTAAATTGAAAAACTCCATTTTTCCAATCACTGTTCTAAACACACACTTAGTCTGAAAGAAACTTGTAGAAATGGATACAGTTGAGCTCAACATATTTATTTCTTGCATAAAAGCTGAAGGAGAATGTAGCGTAAGTCAGTGTCTTTTCGCCCAAGAACAGTATCTCTCTTTTTTTAGTTGAAGTCTTTCTTAATTCTTAGATCAAATATGCCTTCTGTAGATTATGTTTGGGATGCCCCTTCAATTGATATATAATTGGTCATCAGGTACATCAAGTTTGATACATTCACTCCTGCAGTGGAACGTGGGCTTCCAGTCACGAGAGTTATAAGTCGAATGACTTTACAAGAGATACTTGCCTGTGCTGTTGGAGAAGATTCCATTATGAATTCCAGTAATGTTGTTAATTTTGTGGATGACGGAAGCAAGGTAATCAAGGAATGCTCTTGCACTGAAGATGCTGTTCACACTGTTATGATATGCATTTGTTTACTTTTATTTCTTCATTCTGGAATGTGATTACAAGATCAATGTAGGAACATATGATTCAGATGACATTTATTGCTTTGTCGTGCTCTTCTGGAATTTCACTATTTCAGGTAACAGTAGAGCTTGAGAATGGTGAGAAATATGATGGTGATCTATTGGTTGGAGCAGATGGTATATGGTCCAAGGTCTTCTTCAATCTCCTTTAAGCTGAGTTTTTTTCATGAGAAAATTACTTACTCAACATAAGATGCTCACGATGTACGGTAAAAAAATTTTATAAAAAAAAGTTGGTATGATGATCCTTCACGTGCATGTGGTAGCCTTGTTCTCTAAGCATTTAGAAAGTGCTGAACAGTTCCTGCTTCTTTGTGGGCAGCCTATACGGTCATAAATTCTTCCTGTTTGTTTAATTTAACCAAGTGTTGGGACTTGTGTGAACAGGTGAGGAAAAATTTATTTGGGCCAACAGAAGCAGTTTACTCTGGTTACACTTGTTACACTGGCATTGCAGATTTTGTTCCTGCTGACATTGAATCTGTTGGGTAAGTCTTGTATTCTTATTTTTCTGTTTTCTGTTAATATTGCTTGCGTCATATTGAGAAGTTTGGTTGAACTTCTATCATGGAAGGTATCGAGTATTCTTGGGACACAAACAATACTTTGTGTCTTCAGATGTTGGTGGGGGGAAGATGCAATGGTATGCATTTCACAATGAGCCACCTGGTGGTGTTGATGGCCCCCATGGTATGTTCTTTTCATATACTTGTGATTTGATTGCTCTGGAGAAGTAAATTTACTGTGTGATTCTTTCATAGACGCACTGAGTGAAATTTTTATATCTTGAGTTCTTGATTAATTGATTTGACAAGCAAGAAAACCATAATTTGTGTTCCTTTGCTAATGAATCGTGCTAATATTAGTAGCTAGAAAAATTGACATGCAAGTGTTATGCATGGAAAGTGGGAAAAATATAGAAACAGGAGTTTCTCATGGCATAATTAATTCCAAACTAAATATGCAAGCTTAACAAAACATTTATTTGAGATTATATGAATCAATACATTTTGTTGAAATACAAGGACACACCTTAATAACATAACCCAAGCCCATTCTCTGTTGAACTCTCCTTTTGCTTCTTTAGTTAGTTGTTACTTTATCTTACTCCGTATTACCATAGAATAATTGCTCTCATGTTGGGAAAACTGATACTGTGCAGGCTTCTGAAATTGTTTACTGGAAATTATATTTTTCTCCCTTTTCTTTGGGGAAAAAGATCTTATGAGCATGATTCTTATATCTTGTGCATGACAGGAAAAAAGGAAAGGCTCCTTCGAATATTTGAGGGCTGGTGTGATAATGTGATAGATCTATTACTTGCCACGAACGAAGAGGCAATTCTGCGACGGGACATATATGATAGGACACCCATATTCACATGGGGAAAGGGTCGTGTGACCTTGCTTGGTGATTCTGTTCATGCCATGCAACCAAATTTGGGGCAAGGAGGATGCATGGCTATTGAGGTACATATATATATAGATATATCTTATCTGCGGTGTTCATTCCCTCTTAATTAATATGAATTTGCACTACTTCAACTAGTTTCAGCAATTTCCTGAATGGTTAAATCAATATACATGCTCTTTAATCCTTTATGGGCCTTAATATTTTAGATTTCCCCCCCTTTCTCTTTGCTTATTTTAATGTAACTTTTTTTAATCACCTATTCCTATATAGCAAACATTTTTAGTGGTATAGACTGACTCTCCAGGAAGAAGAGGCTAACCCCTTTCTGATTTGCATATTTTATCATTTCAGGACAGTTATCAGCTTGCGTGGGAATTGGATAATGCATGGGAACGAAGTATAAAATCAGGGTCTCCAATTGACATTGATTCTTCCCTCAGGAGGTAATTACTGTTTGCAGTTGGCTAGTCAAATATACAAAAAAAAAAAAAAAACTGACGTTAACACTGAAACTGCAAGCTTGCACAAATCTCAAATTTTGAAAATTGAGAGAGTGAGAGAGAGAGAACTTTTATATGGTCATATGAACTGAAATATTTGACCACTTGTGTTCAGTCTTTAATCTTAGATTATTTGCAAATTGGTTGTTTTGATAAATCATCTCTTCACTGAATTATGGGACCTTTCATCCCTCATTTCATTTTTCTTCACTGTTTTCAGCTATGAGAGAGAGAGAGTACTGCGAGTTGCCATTATTCACGGTTTGGCAAGAATGGCGGCTCTTATGGCTTCCACCTATAAGGCATATCTTGGTGTTGGTCTTGGCCCTTTAGAGGTAAGAAGTTAGTTACACCTACTGAGATGATGAAAAGAATGAGGTGATGGTTACTCCAGATATTGGCAATGGCGTGATGCCTGGAATTCATAATTTGTTTCCCCTTCCTCGACAGTTTTTGACCAAATTTCGAATACCACATCCTGGAAGAGTTGGAGGGAGGCTTGTAATTGATAAGGTTATGCCTTTAATGTTAACTTGGGTCTTAGGTGGCAATAGGTAAGAATTAAGAACCATCTTCCCTTTTTGGTTGATTGACCTGGAGGTAATCATGCTCCAGCTTTAGTTTCTCTTGCAACATGCATGTGAAAAATATGAGTGAAAAGGTAGCAAAAAAAGGATGAGGTGCTCAAGATTGAAATATTAGTGATTTTTTTTTTTCCAGTTTTTGCTTGATGAAACTCATCCATTAAAAACTACTCAATGTCTTGCATAGTCAAACATTTATAGCAGTTTTGGCTTCCCAAAACCAAGGTTTTCCGGGGTGGCACATTTTCTTCAGTCATTTACTCATAAACCTGTGACATGTTCCTACTTATGCAGCTCCAAACTTGAAGGCAGACCTGCATGTTGCAGACTCTCAGACAAAGTATGTTCATTTCAAAACTTTTACTCTTTCTTGATGTAGAGCTATGGTGGTTGGTTTTGTTATATGGTCGTGTCTGTTGGATTTTGCTGTGATCTGGAATCTCATAGGTATTTAATTATTTATGAAGGCAAATGACCAGTTACCCAAATGGTTTCAAGATGATGATGCACTAGAACGTGCTATTAATGGAGAGTATGTCTTTGTTCCAAACATGAGTATAATCCTTTCAACATTTCCAAAACCTCACGCGCTGATATCATAACCTTTTTTTTTTAATTAAAACAGATGGCATAACTCTTGTGTCGATTCTTCTTGCTTGTATTGTAGGTGGACTTTATTACCATGTGGGGAAGAAGCAGGACTTTTGAAGCCTATATCGTTAAGTCAAGATGAGAATAAACCCTGCATAATTGGGTATGGCTTCTGTCACGCCCGCTCAGCTTAATTTAACTTGCATTCATCTTGCTTTCAAATATTATCTTCTTGACTTGGTAAGTTTTAAGGTCTTTCCTGACAAGACTATTTTGATTTGCAGGAGCACCCAGCAAGAGGACCATCTAAGCCGTTCAATTGTAATACCTTCACCACAGGTAACTCAAGTGATCATGCTCCAAGTTAAACATAGTTATATATTTAATGGTCATCCATTCATGCAACAGTGTTTGTATTTTGAAGGTTTCTCAGACACATGCTCGGATTAACTACAAGGATGGTGCCTTCTTCCTGACTGATTTGCGCAGTCAACATGGCACCTGGATATCTGAGTAAGTAAAATAAAGGGTGGCATATATCCTTTCTTCTGAAAATTTTAATCCCTCGTTGTGTATATCTAATTCCACTCTCATTATATTTGCAGCAATGAAGGAAGGAGGTATCGGGTGCCTCCAAATTATCCTACTCGTGTCCACCCCTCTGATTGTATCGAATTTGGTTCTGATAAGGTGGTTGATAATTTATTTTCTTCAGCTAAAAAGTTGTGTAGTTGGTAGCTGAGCAAAAAATTTCTTCTACTTCTTATATCTACATACATGAAAAAGAAATGTTAAATAGAGGGGTTTTGCGTAAATCCTCAATTATGATGACGTCTGAGCGTGTCCAATTTTCTTGCAGGCTGCATTTCGTGTGAAGGTGACAAGGTCTGCTGCTCCAAGATATTCTGAGGAAGGAACTAAGGTTTTACTGGAACGATGACCCGGATTCTGGTGAACAAGAAGTTATTTTGGGTTACACTAAAATTGTACAGCACAAATTTGAAACTAGAAAGTCAGAACCTGCGATTTTTTAGTGGGGGCTCAGTGCAAGAATGGCAATGATTTGGTATGGAAGGAACATCACAGGAACTTGTAATTGTAACAGAAATTGGAATTTCATACATGTTAATATAAGAAAGCACATTGAGTTGTGTCATCCCTGTTTCCGATGTGTACTCAGGAGGAGGGAAGCGGATTCGCCAATCCATTTTCTATGGAAGGTGGAAAAAATAAGCTCTAAGATAATCAAGTTACTCAACAACTGAATTTGCTATTTCATCGTTGCCTTCATTAGTTTCTGGTCTTGTAGAACGAGAAGAGAAATATAAAGGAGGAGGATGAATGAGGAAATGCCTGTTTTACAATGAACAATGCAAAACCAACCAGACATATCAAACACACAAAGTCAACGTATGGTCAGCATGCGTGAAACCACGAACTTGAGCCGCTCCCACTAGAAGGAAAGTGGGGTGGCCAGTGGGTCCGGTCGTGGCAGCGACTTTGGGAGGAGCATTTATTGGCTCGTTTTTTGAGGGCCCTTCCGAGAATTTGGATTTTTGTGACCCTGCGGTTTTTAATTCAAACTCTTAGGCCAATGGGCCTTTAGTTCATCTTCTACCAACAAAGCATTTTTTTCCTTACCATATGGCTATTATTTGAGCAATGCTGAAGCTAATTGGAAGTAACTCTCCCAAAGTGTTTTCTACGGTCACATAGATTTGAACTGGAGATCTTGTGATTAAAGGTTAAAACCCCGTCTACTGGAACTGCACGAAGCTTTAGTGTATGTTTGGGAACACTTAGTGCCCGTTTGGAATAGCTTATTTTTGAGCAATAAGTACTTATAAATCGTGATTCATGGTATATGTAAGTATGTGAGAGGAGTTTTATCTCGGTTTAGACTTATTTTCCTTATTTTTTAGATATAAGTGCTTATTACGCAAGCTGAGATACAACTCCTCTCACATATTTACCTCGTATACCGTAAATCACGATTTATAAACACTTATTATCTAAAAATAAGCTATTCCAAACGAACACTTAGAATGACACTATTTCATTTCACAGTTGTAGGAGGCATCCCGTTTTGGAATGGGGTCACAAATTCAAATATCATGCAAGCATAAAATCCACGAGGATAAACCTGTTATGCGGACCCCTTTGGAGGCCTATGGAATTTGTTGGTACACAAACGAAAGAAAAGGTTATATCTTTCTCCGGGATAAACGTATGGTTCAGGAATTGAATGGCCATACTGATGCTAGCTTGTAGAAAGTGCATACCAAATCAAATGTAGAAGTGCAGCCGTACGCGCTAGATGCTGCCTATCAATGTTTCCAGAACGAAGCAAACAAGAAGCAACCCAGCCAAAGTACGACCAATTGTTTGATTGCTCATTCACACACCCACTGAACGGTGTGGAGGAACTTATGCTTTTGAAGCCCCAGCCTTGGGTGTGCCCTATCACCTCGCTAACTTCCAAATCTGACCCTCTCCTTTGGATTAATTTAATATATAACTTGGGCAGGCTTTTTTCTTCGGCCATCCCAAATCCAGAGAGAAAACGAAGATCTTGCTGTCATCGTTTTGTCCCTGCACCTCTGCCCGCAAAATCCATCCCATTCATGCGTGCACTTCCTTTTCCAACTTCCAAGGAACCCCCATCTTTCTATATTGTCATACAATTAAGCTTCTTAAAAGAAGATAATTACTACCTTCTCCCCTGCCCCTGTCACTTTCACTTACATTCATGTTCTCACACTCCGAATGAGGAAATCAAATCATGGCTCGCTCATTATCCTTTTGGTTTTTGAAATTGGATAAAACGACGACGCTGTGGGTTTGATTGCACGTGCACTGCTCCTTCCTTAACCTCAAAAATCAAGCATCCAACATAACGCATTGCCCAATTAATAATATTTGGGCGTGAGTCAAGGGCTCATAAACATAACAATTGATTAATTCATCATGTTATTGGTAAAAAAAAAAAAAACTAATTCATCATGTAACGTCTCTATTATAAGTATAACATCTACCAACGGGGAAGGGTTCCCACGCGTGGTATTAATTCCGTATCCTTTATTATACTTGTGCCACTTCATTCATTTCATACGACAAGGCGTGTTTCCCAAAATGTTTTAACCCCGAGGCCTCTTTTTTCTTAACACCAGAGAGTATTACATAAGTATATCTAATCAATTAACCCAAGCAAAACAATAAGGAAAATCTCCCGAGCCGGACCAGGGACCAACCGTCATGACCGGGAAACCGATTCCACTAGTTTACCTATTTTCTCAACCAGCTGAGGGGAGAGCTTCTTGGCCGGTTTCCGTTCCTTCTCCGGTCGAAAATCAAATCCTAAAGCATCCGACACCTCTTCGGAGCTCCACCCCGCTTTCCTCAGAGAGTCCGAATGCTTGTCCGCTTTCAGCAGCAGAGCATCCAGCACCGCTTGATTATCTAACAACACCATGTCACCTTGGAAGAATCCCGACGCCGATACCTCCATGACTTCGGATATATCCGATTCGCACCACCCACCTTCTCTCAAAACCGACCCTATTTGCCCTATGTACTCCTCCACCCACTTAGGCATTTTGGACCGAGGCATGTCAAAATACCTGTCCGGTGAAGACGATGTCGAAGACGACGAGTTTCTCCTCCGACGATCGATGGCTGCGTCGCTCCAAAACTCGACCCACCTCGGCGTTCTGCCCCCGCTCACGATTCCCGTATCCAGGCTTCTTCGAGATAAATTGTGGGATGAACCGGCAGATTTCTCGCTGACGGATCTCTGTTTTTTAAGCATCTGAGGATTGGATTCGGAACTGCAAAACAGCGACTCGCGCTCGAAAAATTCCGAGAGATCCAAACCGCAACAGAAGATCATATTCTCATCTACGAAGAATATTGGGTTGCCTGCTAGAGATGGGTTACAGGGAATGTAGCAGTGGTTGAATATGGGTATCAAAAGAGGGGCTCTCTTCAGTGCATTTCTAGCGACCCGCAATGCCTTTTCGGGCTCAGATGGTCTGGGGCCCCAGGTCTTGGACCAGAGTGTGTTTCTGGCAATCTGAAAGGAAATCGCAGCGATTGGAAGGTCCAGCGAGGCACGGAGATGAAGACGAGCTCCGGCTGAGCGCCAGTCAGGGAAACCGGGGCCGACAGGCAAGCCGGCAGCGAGAACGGCACGAAGGTCTGGAGGAAATACAAAGCCAAACTCGGCCTCGGCGCGAGCAAACTCTGCGTAGGAGAGGCCTCGTTGCACCTGTATGCCCGAGTTGCGGAGGTGGGTTATGACTTTGTCGGCTAGAGAAGAGAATGAGAGAAGACCGTTACGTGCGGGAAGGGAGGAAGCGACGGTGGCAGAAACAGAAGCCGCTCGAGCGGAAAGGCGCCGGAGACCGGCAATGTGAGCCGGGTTTAGACCGGTCATCCTCCAGTCCACGTCGACCATTGTTGTGTTGCTTGAACTTCTATATTTCGTTCAATAGGTATGTGCCCAGTAAGGCCGTAACCTCCCTGCCGTGCCGGAAAGATATTCTTTAGCCTCTTGCTTTCTTCTTCTGGGTTTGTGACCGCGAAGACAGAAAGAGCGAAGGAAGCGATGTGATGTGTACGAGAAAGTTGAAATTAGGGAGCCTAGAGGTAAGAGAAGAGTTCGAATCGGCATTAAACGGAAGCGAGCAGATTTATAGCAGGTAAACAGGGTAGCCCACTGATGGGACTTTCTCATTTACCATACTACCCCTTTCTTCTGTGACAATGACCAACAAGGAAAAAGTCAAAATAACAAAAGAAAATTTCAGAAAACTATAAAGGAAATCAGAAAATGATAAAAAGGTTGGGTGAAATTTACATATCTCAAATCAGTGAGGGGTGAGGAATCTGGAATATGAAATCTTAAGATAATTACCTAAATACCCTCCTAAGTGACAGCTAAAAGGGAAATGAAGAGATACGAGAAGGCAGAGTTGAAAGGGTGTCAGAATAGAGAGTGATAGGAAAGCTCGGGGAGACGGAGAGACAACGTGAAGGACGGTGGGTCGACAGTTGTCAGTGGCGATTTACGGTGTCGTCGATGAAGGCAAACGAGGCATTTGTGTGGTTGTGTGTTCAGCTCTCCCTCTGTCGGAGCTTCAGTGGTCAACCGTTTTAGTTGACGGTGTTGGGCGGCGCGGGGCGACGAGTCGACTGTCTCACAGCAAATTGGACAGCAACTTGTCATGAAATATGTGATCTGACAACTGATAAATATATTAAGGTGTTAATCAATAGAACCATGTTGTTAATATAGAGCGGTTTAGTGTTATTACCCATGGAACATCTATTTTTGCAAACTTTTTCCTACACACGTCTTCTATTATCTGTGTGAATGGAAGATGTCGAAGATGTTGCGTTTGGGCAGTGACGTTAAAACTTTCCCATTTCTTGTTGGCTAGATGTTAATCAATGAAATAATGTCGTTAATATTGAATATGATCTTGTTAACTGTGGGTGAGGTGTTGTTTTGGGATCGAACTTGTGATTTGGCAACCACATGATTCATTAATGGCTCTACCTGCTAGATTAACATCTTCAACTGAAAACTTTTGCAGCGTCCCAAGTTGTATGCCCGAAAAAGACATATGAGCCATAATTAACAACTTTATCTTCTTTGTTTACGACTACGCTTCGTTCATTAACATCTTAAGAGTAATAAGTTAGGAACGTCATAATGTAAATGGGAAAACACAACATCTCTCCCCAAATTAACAGTATCATCTTCATTGTTAACGACTCTGTTTTCTCTATTACCATCTTGTGAGGAATAAGTGGAGATCATCCTAATGTATATGAGAAAACATAACATCTCTCCCTCGATTAACAACATTACCTCCATTATTAACAACTACATTTCATCCATTACCATTTTGTGAGGAATAAGTTGGAAATATCCTAACGTAGATGGGAAAACACAATAAGTCATCCTCGATTAATAACATTACCTCCATCGTTAATGACTACATTTCATCCATTACCATCTTGTGAGGAATAAGTTGGGAATATCCTAACGTAAATGGGAAAACACAACAAATCATCCTCGATTAACAACATGAGTTTCTTCATTAATAACTCCTATTCCTCCATTAACATCTTCAAAGGAACAAGTTAAGAACATCGTCATGTAGATGGGAAAACACAATATCTATTCACATAATAACATCATTATCTTCGCTATTAACGACTCGATTTCCTCCATTAACATCTTCGAAGAAACAAGCTAGGAATATCGTAATGTAGATGGGAAAACACCTCTCTTCTCGTAATGACATCGTTATCTTCGATATTAATGACTAGATTTCCTACATTAACATCTTCGAAGGAACAATTTTGGAAAGTCGTAATGTAGATGGGAAAACACAACATCTCTCCCCATAATAACATCATTATCTTCGCTATTAACGACTCAGTTTTCACCATTACCATCTTGTGATGAATACCTGGGAAGGTTGTAATGTAGATACTTGGGAATAGATGTTCCATGGGTAATAACACCAAACCGCTCCATATTAACATGATTCTGTTGATTAACACCTTCATATATTTATCAATTGTCAGATCACATATTTCATGACAAGTTGCTGTCCAATTTGCTGTGAGACAGTCGACTCGTCGCCCCGCGCCGCCCAACACCGTCAACTGAAACGGTTGACCACTAAAGCTCCGACAGAGGGAGAGCTGAACACACAACTGCACAAATGCCTCGTTCGCCTTCGTCGACGACACCGCAAATTGCCACCAACAACCGTCGACCCACCGTCCTTCGCGTCGTCTCTCCGTCTCCCCGAGCTTTCCTATCACTCTCTGTTCTGACACCCTTTCAACTCTGCCTTCTCGTGTTTCTTCATTTCCCTTTTAGCTGTCACTTAGGAGGATATTTAAGTAATTGTCTTAAGATTTCATATTCTAGATTCCTCATCCCTCACTGATTTGGGATATGTGAATTTCACCCAACCTTTTTATCTTTTTCTAATTTTCTTTGTAGTTTTCTGAAATTTTCTCAAATAACAAGGGTTTGGCTACTAATTTTTTTGATCGGAGGGTTTTGCTACTAATTAATGGACCGTGTCACTACTCATTCAATCAAGTCAAGTAACGATGGGAGTACCAGTAGTATATTATAGCTGTTAAGCAACGGCTCTTTCTCATTCAATCCTCGGGTCAGGCGTGAGCACCTTTTTTTATATAAGAAAAAAAAAATACAGAGATGAAAGTGGAATTTTGCCGCCGTTGACCGTAAGTAGTCCTTAGAAGCAGAAAACAGTACGCTTTAGAAAAAAATTAAATAAAAGTATAAAAAAAAATTCAATGACAAAATCAGTTAATAGCCCTTTGGTTTGTAATATACGGATTATCCGGGGACTTGAGTTTATCTCTAAATACAAGATGTATTTATAATATTTATCAATCTTAATATAAATTACACTGCGGGTAAGATCTTATATTATGAATAAGAGGTGATAAATAATATTTACCTCTTTTTTTACCTGATTTTGTGTGCGTGTTTAGCATATTGGTTGAACGAGATGTCTGTGAAACAGAGAGCAGGATTCCTTTATGCCATGGATCTGCCTGTCATCCCCAAGTACCCATGAATTATTAATCTGAACCCAACAAGAGTCCAGAGTTCATGTATCCCGTGGTCCTAAAACAGATCACATAATGGTGTCTTTGGGGGCAAAACCGGTAGTACAATGGCCCCACGATGAATTACAACAAGAAGAAGAATAGATTTGTTGTTTAGAGGGAAGTGGAGTAAGCTCCTAAATTCACAAGTCATCCATCCACACTACCTCCTCTTAATTAAAGGCATCGGCCACAAATTAGAAGTAGGCATTCACAAACTTTAGAGGATCACGTGAGCCTATCTCAATCTGAGCCGATAAAATTCCCCCAACAAACAAACGATCCAACTTGGGATGTCAAAACAAAACACTGATCCTCCAAAAATCATGATATAGTTTTTGTCACAAGCTTCCCATTTAGGGGAGCACGTCATCAGCAAACGTTGGCGGTGATTATGTTTGGATTGGCGATTGGATAAGTGATTTATTTTTATTTTTGACTTATAAAATCTTAATATTGGAAAAAAGTAAAATTGGGTAAAAAGATGAATGTTTGGATTGGCGATTGGATAAGTGACTTATGTAAAAATGAATAATATTTGATTTAGCTTTTATATAAGTGTCTTTTGTGCTATTTAAACGAAAAAATTTTAAAATTATCAAAAGTGAAAAAATTAACTTTGAACATTTAGCAATGGTCAAATACATAATAAAATTACAATAAAAATGCGGATAAATTAGAAATTATACAAACTTAAAAGGTTTTTGATAAAGTAAAATATAACAGAACTAATTAGATAAAAAAAGTCTCATACGATCTGGTCGAAACTGTACTTACGCATTTTTTGTAATATTTTGAACATATTTAACCCACTCCAAAAGTTTTTTCTTTTGTGCACCTCAAACTTAAATTTTATAAATTATATCAAACTTTAATTGAAATATTAAATCATAACTCATATTTTCACATAGGTCAAAATCTAACAAAATAAACCAATTAAAATTTCAATAATACCTCCAAAGATCCAAATAAATTATTTAAACTAAATTTAATCGGTAAAAACACCATATAGAAACTAATTTATGACATGTTTATAAAAGAAATTGATTATAAAAGCATAAAACAACTAAATAATAAATCTAAACTGATTAAAATTAATTATTAATTATTCTCTACGTTTCTACAGTCATATATTGACAAAACTCAAAACTTGCCTAAACTCTTATCCCAAAGTATTTTCTAATTAGCAGAAGATTACTATCTAAAGAAAGAGAAAATTATTTGGAACATTTTTCATAAAAAAAGTTTTGTAATTAGAAGTGATTTTGAGTATCTCATTGATCCCCAAAGATCCTCAAAACAGAAGCCATCACTTGAGGGCTCATTCCTAAGCAATTTTAAGCTCCAATTCTGAGCTTATATCCATCGGCACTTTTCTTAACTTTTTTCTTAAAGCCCATCACCCAATCAAACACTAATTTTTGAATAAATCACTGTACACAACTGATTAGTCCACTCAAATGTTCGATTGGCCTCTGAAACGGTAAAACAAACACTCACATATCTGGGAAGAGTGTGATTGATCAGTTAAAGATATTAGGTGAAAAAAATTAATAATTTAAATAAGACATATTATATTATGAAATATGCTGGAGATACTTGCAATAAGGACTCAAGAGAGTATCTTATTACTCCCTCCGGTCCTAAATTTATAATTAAATTGTTGAGTTGGTTTTGATCATAAATGTAAGACCTATTTTTTATATATGTTAATCTTTTCTCAATTTACCATCTATTGAATATTGATGATTATTCAGTTATAATCAGGTAAAAGAAAGATAGAGGAAATTAAGGAAAATGGTTGAGATGTTTTAAAAATAGCATGTCATATTAATTATCTTAACTAACTTCATTAATCTAAGAATAATATATTTTATATTAATAAAATTTTGTGGGCATCATTTCATAAGGCAATACATGCCTTAGCGGATAAGAGTTGATCAGAATTGCTTGATACGCTCAACAATATTGAGGTGCACTTTAGATGCTTAGCAAAACGGTTAATCCAACTAATCACATAAAACGTTCCTTCTAATGGTCCCCCCATGCAACAGCCAACAAGATCCCTGAATTACGA
The DNA here is from genome assembly GCA_963210345.1 of Inga oerstediana. Taxonomy (NCBI): domain Eukaryota; kingdom Viridiplantae; phylum Streptophyta; class Magnoliopsida; order Fabales; family Fabaceae; genus Inga; species Inga oerstediana. The sequence goes on from OY723409.1 coordinate 62,628,628, forward strand.
AACACTTAAAAACAGTGCTTCTTATGAATGAAACAAGTTTATCAGTTCTGTTCAAATTAGTTGTCAACCTTTGCAGCTCTTGCATTTGCAGCAATAAACAATACCTCTTCAAGTTCAGAAGCATCCTTATCTAATCTTCTGCCTCTAAACTAGTCACAAATATTATATTCCAGTATATTTCTGCAACATCATGTTCTAATTCCCTTTCTCAATGTCATGCTGACGCATACATGTTCATCACACTCATACACGTACAGGGACGATATTTAACACCTGTGCCTTAAATGGAAACTAGATTTGTGATGCGACCTGGTTGCTAATCACCAATAGAGGAATTTCATGTATTTGAGGGAATCATCATTGTTATGGTCCCATTGATGGCAGATTCTCCCCAACTTGAAACTCTTTTACGGAAACCCATTCACTCTGCTTTTGCCTCCTTCCCTATGCCACGCATACGTGTTCATATGGTTTTTCGCCCTAAATATACCTCTAATTAATAGTAACTTGCTCTTCCTTTTTTAATTATGGATAGCAGTTTCGCTATCGAAGTGATAGGGTGAGATAAAATCATAATAAGTTTTGTATTTATATAATATGGGATCCACACTGGTACAAGAGCTCTGCTTTCGCATTCTCATTGAATGCTCTGTTCCAGAACAGAGCTACGCCTTAGTAAAAAGAGGCCGTCGCCGCCCCTAGCACTGTACACTGATCATTTAATTCACCATTGCTCTGTAAAATGTTCAGGACTTGTATATTTTTAAGACTCTGATCATCTATATTTTATGAAGGTCCAAGTGTATAGAAGATGAAGCAGCCCGCCAACTGTCTTATTCAAATTGCCGAAGCAGAGGATCGAAGACGTTTCATAGATCAATCATGCTTGTGGCTACATGAAAGAAGGTGACGCCACAATGATATGTGTTTGGGGGATGTGATTAATTTAAAGAAGTAATTTCCTAGATAGGTACTTAAGTGTACTGGGGATGAAATTCGAATTTGTATCTGCTTAGATGATATTTACAGGTTTAAACTTTAAATATCATGAGCATGTGAGCGTCTGACAGATGACAGTAATGAATGCCTAGAAGGATGAAATCATATGTAAGGCGAGGTCGTAAGGAGCTTTGGCCACTTCTCAATGACATTTTATTCATAATTTTATATAATTAATGACTTACTTAATCAAGTGGCGCATTAATAAATTAGTATATCCAAGATAGATACGTCACACCATGTGCATGCTTCACTTGAATGTGAATATTTTTTCCCTGGACCACTTACTTACATTTCTTTAAACATAGTTTATCATGCTAATTAATTAAGCGGGTCAAGCTAATAAGGGTCCCTGTAGCGAGGAATAATAATTATGTTAGTTGAAGTCTCTCACGTATATAATTGGTTAAATGTGATTCATTACTTCATTGTATATACAAGCCAGGAAACGCCTAATCATTTCTTGTTGGAAAGGAAACCACACGTGGTCAGGCCGAGACATTCTCTTGGCCCAAGAAATGCAATGAAGCAAATTGTTTGATAGTATACAATATTGGGGGTTAAAATATAATTTACATGCGTTTTAATTAATTTAAATGGAATTACATTAGGTTTCTAATCGTAACTAGGAAATGAGATACTCCGTCTCCCACAATCTTTTCTCTCGTTTACTTTTCAAAATCTTACGTCAACCCTTAGATCATTTGGTAACTGTCAAATTGCCTAAAAATAAATGATTATGTTGAGACTAAAGTAAAGAAGAGGGGAAGAACTAACAAAAGAGAAAAGGATAGAAAAGAAGGAATTACGTGGGGAGCGAAGAGCGTGGGAGAATATTATAAGGGACAAAAGGAATTGATTGAGAGAATGAGAGTGTGGGGAAGGAATCAAGTAAAGGTGAGAAATGGAAGAGATAAAAGCAAAGAAGAAAGGAAGAAGACGTGGGGTTGTAAAAAAGTACGGAATAAAGTCAAGTTTTAGGCTCACTCGAGTTCAAATGAGATTCCTTTAGGGACTCACTTTAGAAGCAGATTGAGATGATTCATTTAGCAGAGGAAGCTTTGCAATTCCCGTGGGGTTCAAGTGAAGTGAAACCCCAAAAAGATGAATCAAAGGAACAAAGGCAGGCTTAACAGCTTTAGAGCTTTTGGGGTAAATTGATTCATGTTGTTGTCGTCTCTCTCTCTCCCCCTCTGTGTTGGCCTACACTTAATCATGCCAGAGATGGAATCGAATCTGTTATTTGATTTTAACTTTGATTATTTAATACTAACAAGTTATCTCAGACGGTTGAGAAGAAAAGTTAGGGAGCCTTATGTGATTGACCCTTAATGATGGCAAAATCCCATAATTGTGTTTAGAATGTCAAATTCACTCTGCTTTGTAATTGCGGGGTGGATGGGACAATGAAGGGATAATGTCTGAGGTGGGAGGATAGTGGGATATGGGAGCTGACAAGACTAAAGAGTTAAAAAAAAGAGTGTGTCACATTTTCATATTTTAATTTAGAAAATTGTGGGGGGAAATAAATGAAGAGTGGGCGGCGGAGTTTTGGGGGTTCACGTTATCTTTTATCATAATTCTGATGGCTTCAACATATCCACTTGCAAGGGGAGGCTTTCGTAAGATCGTCCGGTGAACAGTACGGTGCCTCAGACTGAAGCATACCCACATGCCCTCTCCCTTACGTTTCTCCATAAACCTCAAACCCTTCTTCATTCAGTTCTTCCTCTTTCATATTCCATATCGCATCAGCTTCCACCCAAAACCAATAATTCACCCCACAATTTCAAACAAAAGAAAAACTCAGCGGTCATTTTGATTTTCACCTTATTTATATGTTCGTTGCTCTCATCAAATAATCGCCAGAGTGCTTTTTTAAAATCTCCACGGTAGGAAGCAGAATCTGATGCATTAATAATATATTTTAATTTAATACTATATGTATCAATATAATCATTAATATTGATTATTTTTCAATTGTTAAAACAAATGGGATAATATTTTCTTATTCTAAGTCAATATATCTATATATCATATACAATTTAGAAGAAGCTACGTTACTCATGATCCATAAAAAAGTGCAGTACATCGTAGACCTCGTGCAAAGCATAGGGTTTAAAGAATAAGCATAACTCTGAAAAAATTATAAAATCCCCAATTATAGTAAAAATAATCGTGATCTCAAGTATGAAAAATGAATTCTCATATGATTTGGGAAGATCCTTCAGAGCAATATTGGGGCACGCCTTTTAAAATCCCTTGAACCTATTAGCATCCAAAAAATTATTATTGCCTCCAACCCTAAGGTCTGTTTGGTCTTTGGGGAAGGAGAGAGCAAGTGAGCAGAGGAAAAAAATTTTTAAGTTAAATTTAAAAAAATTAGAAAAGTGGGGTTAAAAATTTTTAATTATTTTTTCTTACTCTTTTATCTTATATATTCTCTTTATTAAAATTTTATTACCTCACTTCTTCAATCTTTTAAAATTCAACTCATAAAAATTTTACCTTCCCCCAAATCCCTCACACCAAACACACCAAACAGACCCTAAATATAAAATCCAACTGACCTTTTTTTTTATAAATATAGAAAACTAATTAAATTAACTCAATATTTATATTTATCGTTTTTCTTCAAACCAATATATCCAATTCATAGATCTGAAAACTGGGATATGATCTGAAAACTGTTCCCAGAGATTGGTTGTAGCAATAGTTTTTTTTTCCTTGGGGATTTTTCTTAATTTTCCTATAATAAAATTATTAAACCCGTTTAATAAAAAAGTGACCGCAATTGATTGCAAATAAATAATCGCGTCATTTATTTAATTAAATAAATAATAAATAACCACCTCAAAGAACCGAGCACTGCATTTTCATCCGAGGATATTCGACTGGAAAAAATTATGACGCCGCACAGGTTTTACCGAGTCCATATATGTCAAGCAACTCTATTTCTGATACATTACTAAGCAAGTAATTCACTTTAAAAAAGATCCATCCGGTCATGTATAACAAAAATTACCTAATTCACTCAAGCGACCCCGCACTCAATCAAGGACACGACTAACGTCTGTCTCCAACCCTGGGGAGAAATTTTTGGCCAAAAAAAAAAACCCCTGGGGAGAAATTAAATCAAATATATAAACTAATTACATTAAAGGCCTCTCCTCTGCTATATGATCACCCAATCTTCAATCAGCGTCTTGAACGGTTCGTATACCTGAAATGGCAGCTATTAGAACAAGTCTTGATGCCCATGCGGCTGTGTCAATTTTTTCAGCAAACCAAAGCCTTTACCTGGGAGAGTCAGAAGGCGACCTAGACCTGGATCTTGAGCGTGGGCGAGAACGAGAACGAGACAGAGACCTAGACCTGGAGCGAGAACGAGACCTAGAATGATATCTTCTAGAACTCCTGCTTCTACTAGGACTTCTACTACGCCTGTGTCTTCAGCAGTTAATCATAATATCAATACTTCCACAATCAAACTACCAAGAGTGGAAAAATGCAGGGAGAGTTTCCAATGAAATAGCCATATTAGCTATACTGCTCCCTCTAGTCCTAAATAACAAAGTTGACTTTTTTTAGAGATTAAAGAAACTAAATAAGTTGCTTAACCATATCATATGCTGTATATCATTAGATTATATATCAATATAAATAGTTTGGAGGAAAAAAAAATATAAATATTTTAAAGTAATTTAACTAGCTTTCTTAATATCTCCAAAAAAGTCAACTTTGTTTTATATTTAGGAGCGGAGGAAATAAGTAATTGTAAACATATTGAGAAGTCTGAAACACCCTATCCCTAATGTAAGCAATTAGCAAACTACCACCAAGCTCAATCAAATCAAAAGTACCAATTTAGACCTGGGAGTTGATTCAAGTGCACAAGCACATCAACCAAACTGGAAGTATGTTGAAATATCTACCTTGGGGAGGAAGGGCTGTAGCTCCTACTGCGGCTACGACGTCTATACCGACTAAGTCGGCTCGTTTCAGCAAGTTTTTCCAGCCTCTGCCGCTCTTGTTCCCTCTTCTTAGCAAGTTCAGCAGCAGTATCTTTTTTAACTGCAAAAGCGATAGTTTAAACAATTATACTAGTGCCAAGAACTAATGTCAATAAATTCCACATAAACACTGCTAACTCCTGAAAAGAACTACAAAAAAATTGAATGCAAATAGGATCACAGATAAAGGCAGTGGAAGACAATGAAGATTGAAGAATTAATTAATGTAATCATTAAAATCTCTAATTTAAACATACTTTGCTTGTTTAGTTGCCTGTTCATGATCCTTTTAAGCCTCTCTTGAGGAGTTTCTTTCTTCTCCCCCTGCTGCTTCATGAGTCCTCCAGATGAACTTGCCTTACTTAACTTAGCTAATGCTGAAGAAGTACTGCAGAGAAAGGACAACTAATTTTAGAAGCAACAAACACGGGCCTTCACATGTCACGTACACATGCAGTAAATCAATTAAAATGAAAAAACGACTGATATTCATATTCTAAATATTTTGGCATACTTGACCGAAGGCTTTGACACTTTGGTGCCCATATCCTTATCAACAGATACACCAGAAGCAGGATCCACATGCAAAGCCTCAAGTATGCGACCAGATGATGGCCTGCAAGATCTTAAGGGAGTCAGATAAAACCATAGCAATATTTCCATGCAACTCGAGAAGTTATGCAAAAAAAAAAAAAAAAATTGTGACAAAATCAGCCTCAAAAGGGAAGCCTCTTCCCTCCTCCTCTCTGCAGTTACCCTGACCATCCTAGTCCTGATCTATTCTAAACCACAAAAAAATTGCCTCAGGCAACAATGTGGGTGATATGCGGCAGCAGAGAAAAGACTGCCCAATCTATCTTGGCAAGAATTAAAGGTCCAGTGCTCCGACCGGTTTAACTTATCAGCTAGAGAAGGAGATGGAGGTGGAGTAAATCTCTCATGCTTGGGTTCATCTGCTTCTCCAGAGCCCCCAAATTCAGTGATATATTCTATTTTAGGAGTCCGCTGTTTGCTTCGGAAGACATCATCTGGATTACCACCACGAGAATAACGCCTTGAGTATGATGGAGAGAAGGACCGTGATCTGGATCTTGACCTTTAAAAGAAAGAAATACCAGATAAAATTTACTTCATAGAAAGAGATATCAAATGCATTTAAAACCTTCGATGGAAACCAGCAAAAGTAGGGCTCTACCTTCTAGAACGAGAATAAGCCTCATAAGTAGGACTTCGTCTAGGTTCCCTACAGGTATTCAGGTGCATCATTAGCACTTAATTTTTAAAAAACATAGTAGGTCATACCATTTTTAGTAGGAGGCACATTGTCATTTTCATTCACTCAATAGTCAATCTAACATAATCTCCACAGTTTCTACCGGTAGGGATCATGATGCAGCACACGAGTTCCAGATATCCGAGCAGCTTCTCTCTCTCTTTCCCTTTCAATCTGAGAAGCTTTCCTCCTTTCCTTGCGACTCAGTTTCCTCTATAAGTTTTGTAAAATATTTGCATGAACATGTAATATATAACGATCAAGAAAAATGAACAAAAACACCACTTGATCTCTGAACTTACGATTGCAGGATCGCCTTTGATCACCTCTTTTTGCCTTTTCTCTTCCTCCTTAGCTTTCTTATCCATGTATACAAGCCATCCATACCTCTTAACCCCATATTCTTTTGCTATCATTTCCATTCCTTCATCATTGCTATCATCGCTATTAAAGTCCTCTTCATCTTCCTCATCTTCATCTTCATCTTCATCATTATCATCATCTGAAATTTGGGATTCTTCTTTCCCATTCCCATCATAAGAAAATCCCACCTGTGAGTAAGAACCTTTGCTTGCAGGAGGCTGTGACAAGTGAGACCTACAAGTGTGCAATAAAAGGAACATCAGATGATTGTCCAAGATGACCCAATAAAACATTCATAAGTTGAAGAACATAGCTGTCAGCATATACTAAAAGAGTCAGTATTTGCTATACCAGTAACATCTATCTATTTTTTACCTGAGGCAAAAACAGTTTTACAGCTTAAGACAAACAATACTTCAGAGGGGAATAGAATATAAATTAATACTGTAAATGGAAAAATCAACCAAAATCTCGCAGAGTTAGCTATTACACACAAACTGAAACATTAATGGTTTTGACCTGCATGGCTGCATTACATCCTAGAGAATCGAGTATCCCAAAGGTACATGTCGACAGCCATATTTAAAGGATACAACTCCAAATCCTTGTCCAGTATTACTAATTTCCAAGAAATCACTTTGAGGATAATGGAACACACACTACCTCAAAAAATTATGTAAGTTAAAAAATTAATCTTTTCCAGAATCACAAGGTAGTGGAAAATAAAAAGTGGACGCAGACTAAAGACATTTTATGATAGAGAAACAAAATACTGCGAGCAAGTATTGCCAGGTCATTTAATAATTTGTGTTTCAGATTTCAAAGTAGACTGAAAACCAAGAAAGGTTTGCCCATGTATACCAATAGCATTAGACTCTTCAGTAACAAATATTTGGATACATGCAAGATACGCCTGCCAAATGTAGTTAAAAGTCATACAAAATTTTAGATTCCTGATGTACTTACTTCACGATTAATTCCACCCAAATAGTAAAGTCTTGGTCCCCTCAGGTATAACATTATTTATATGACCTCACAAGAAGTAAGATAACAAAACAAATCTCATCTAACCTATCTGATGCAAATGGGGCTGCCGCTTTGGCCTCCATCTCTTGATTTACATGTTGCAAAGCCTCCTCATCGGTAACTGTTAATGTAAAAGCTTTGTTTGATAAATCATCTTCAAATTATATTGTGGATGTAGTCATATTGACTTTGAAACTAGAGAAACTTCAGTCTTGCATTGCTCTATCATTAATTCACAATGTTTGAGGAAAAAGGATGGGGAATGAAAGAGATAATAGAATAGTCAAAGCTTTTCAGAATCAAACACTTTGTCAGTAAATAAAAAAGTACCGACATCCTCTATGCCGATGCTTTATTAAATCCCGATAACGCTCAAAATTAACAAACTCTTCTAATTCTTCTTCTTCCTCTGACTTTTCCTGCACACGCCTTGATCCGGGATCCCGAATGAAATCAAGGAGAGCACGGCCATCAAATCTGATCAAACAAAGGAATGGTAGTCAATTCTAAAATAATTAAAATGTTACAAAATACAGATCTTACTACTCCAACCATCGAAGACAATAGAAAAAACCCAGCACCTGTCAATCAAAATATCTTGTTTCCCATTCCATGGAATCCTGAGACACAAATTTTTCATTAGCAAACCACATATAAATTACATGTTTCATAGAATAAGATAGGGCAAGCACTAATCATTACTCGTTAGGGTAATCAATAATTCCCAACCCTGCCCCCACACCCACCCCCCAAAAAAAGAAAAGAAAAGAAAAGGCAGAAAAAAGGGCCTTCAAACATTCTCATACCAATATTATACCTCCACGCATTCAACCCTAAGCCATAAACAACCATAAAGAAGATATTATTCTTCTTGAGATTACTGTTGTTACAACAAACAAAAATTAATTCCAAGCTTGCATTACCACTTGAATCTAAATTACAATACTTAAGCCATACAACTTCAAATTAACGAACCTAATCCTTTCCATGCAATCTAAAATCATAATACAGAACTCGAATTTAGCTTCCGTGCTAAACTAATCTGAAGGGCATATGTATTAAGAGTTGATACTCAACCCATAATCCTGAACAAACACCCATTCTAGTTCCAAAGTAACCGCATGTGAGCCCACCAAGCAAATCTAGACGGCAAAAAAGGCGCCAAGGCATGTTAAAGAAAATAAACTTATGAAAATATAGAAACTGACAGGCCCTGCTGATCCTGGATGGCTTGGTAGAGACCGTCGTCTCGATAAGTTCGGCAACGAATGCCAATGGCCTGGATTGATTGCTGAGGATCACCCCGCCTCTTTGCCAAATAAACAGCTCGCCTCTGAGCTCTCTTTCGAGCTGCGTCCATCATGTCATGGACCCTCCTCTCCGACCTTCTCGCCTCGTGCCACATCTTCTCTCTTTTCAGTCGGATCAATTCCGTCGATCGTGTTTATCACAGAAACCCTAGTTCAGTTTTGATTTTGCGTTCGATGCCTCCGCGGTGGACGACCTCCAGGTAACGGGCATGACCCGCAAATTTTCTATCGTGAACGTTGTTTCCTGACCCTTCTACAGTTCTACTTTCACCTTCATCTTTGGACCCGGATCTTACTGATCGTTCTTACGGCCCAATAAACTATCATAATCTCTTTCTTAGATTTATAAAAGTTCTGTACAACTATTATTAATTTTAGAGCAAAGGAGCAAAAATACCCATGTTCATTTACATCAAGAGCACCTAACACCATGTACAAATTTAAGGTCCAAAAATGCCTATGGGATCTGAAATTCGTTGCAAAAATGCAACAACCGTTTAAAGAAGCAAACGTCCGTTTACTAGTTGAGAAAGCTGTTTGCAATTGCTGAGTTAGAGCTTCACATGGCAGGTGAGAATGATTAATGGTGTGGGTGATGGAGTTAAAGTCGATGCCTCCGTCTGTGTTTGCCCTCAATTCTTGGACCTTAAATTTGCACAAATGGGTTGGCATTATTTTCCAAGAAGTCACCTTTGTTTCAAGAAGTTATTTTTTGAAACAAATGGGTTGGCATTATTTTCCATGAGCTCACCTCTGTTTCATGCTTCCTGCAAAAAACTTATTAGTGCCGCCGGTGATGACATTTCCGACAACGGCGACACTATGTTGGATGACTGTAATCCCGAAGAGTATCCCAAGAAGTTATGTTTCGGCACAAATGGGTTGGCATTATTTCCCATGAGCTGAAGTCTGTCTCGTGCCTCCTGCAAAAAACTTGTTAGTGCCGCCGATGATGACATTCTCGGTGGCAACACTATGTCCGATGACTGTAATCCCGATGCGGCTCTTGTCTCTTCCCCCCTATTGAGTCTGATCCCACAGGCATTGCACAGAGACTGCCATTGCGATTCAAGAAATTAAATTATTAAATGCAGAGTGTATAGAAAGAAAGAATAAGAAAAGGGAATAAGTAAATGGATGAGGCAAGTAAGTACCTTTTGACCTATGGAGTCACTTCTCCACTAGGTCGTGGAAGTGTTGTTGCAATTGGCACAGCGAAAAGCGCCATCGCTGCCACGCCGGTCTTCGGACGACGACGACAGTTTCTTCATGGTGTGGGATTCTTGGTTGACTCTGAGAGCATGTTGTTGATATTGTAGCAGCTGATCCTTTTTTGATAGCAGAAGAAGTTGATCTTTTAAGGCATGTAAACCTGTTCTTTGGCCAGCGGAGTATAGTGGCGGCGATGGTTTCTTGATGGTGTGGGATTCTTGGTTGACTCTAAGAGCATGTTGTTGATATTGAAGAAGTTGATATTTTTTTGATAGCAGCAGAAGTTGATCTTTGAAGTCCAATAAACCTGTTCTTCGGCTGGCGGAGTATAGTGGTCGCGATGGCTTCCTAATAGTGAGTGATTCGTTGTTGACTCTAGAAGGAGTTTGGCTAGGCTCTTGGATTCCAAGTTGTCTCTGGGAAGAAGGCCACTGTGGTGTTATTCTTTCGTCGACGACATTATGATGTCGTGGCAGAAATGATTGGTTGATAATGTGACATTCTTGGTTGGCTATAGGAGGAGTTTGGCGAGGCTCCTCGATTCCAAGATGCAGGGGCCACGACGGGGGTGTTCTTCTGCTGTCGGCGACACGATGCGGTGGCAGAGATGGTTCGTTGATGATGTGAGATTCTTGGTTAGCTACAAGACGTGTTTGGCAACTCAATACCCACACAACCTTTGCCAACTCATTGCCCACGTCAGCATCTTTCCTTTTTTTTCTTCAAAACCCAGTGAACGTTTACTTCTTTAAACGGTTGTTGTATTTTTGCAACGAATTTCAGATCCTATAGGCATTTTTAGACCTTAAATTTGTACATGGTGCTAGGTGCTCCTGGTGTAATTGTACATGGGCATTTTTGCTCCTTTGCCCTTAATTTTAAACATTTAGTAAGTAATATTAATTAATTATATATAAACACATAAATTATTGATGCACAGTAAATATTTGTATTCGTTTTTATTACATCTCTGGCATTATTTTTATCATTAATTACAAAAGATCATGAAAAAAGATATAGGGTACATTTGGTTCGATCTCATTACACCTTGCACTGAACTGCAATATTAATTACAGGGATAGTGTTTGGTTTGGTTTTTAAACAAGGTGTAATAAGTTATTTTTTAATAAATAATTATTTAAAATTAATATATCATACAAAGTTATTTTACCCTTAATGTAATATTTGTAGAAAAAATAATTAAGAGCCATTGAGTTGCCTCATAATAACCATCATGCTATCTCATTGAGGATCGTCCGATGTCGATGGTTGTGGTTGTGGAGGCGACAATAATAGTGATGTGGCGGTGGTGGCGGGGGATGGTGATAGCTACAATGGTGGAGGAGGAGGTAGTGGTGATGGTGGCGGCGGCGACAACGGTGGAGGAAAAGGAGGTGGTGGTGGTGACAATGACAATAGAGGAGGTGGTGGCAGTAAGGGGTGACGGCAGAGGAGGAGGTAGTGGTGACGACGAAGGTAATAGTGGAGGTGGACGTAGTGGCAGCGGGGGTGGCGACAATGGCTGTGGAAAAGGAGGAGTTAGTGGCGGCGGCGGCGGCAATGGTAGGGTAACAGCGGCGAATGAGGTAGTGGTGGCGACAGCCCTAAGGTGGAGGTGGCTACACTACAATGGTGAAGGCAGTGGCAAGGTTGGTGACGATGGTGGTGGAGGAGGAAGATGTAGTGGTGGCAACCACAATGGTGGGGCGGTTACGTGAGTTGGTAACGATAGCAATAGAGGAGGAGGAGGTGTATGGTGGCTGCCATAATGGTGGAGGTGACTGTGGTGGTGTGGGGTGGTGATGACAGCATTGGAGGAGGAGGTAGTGGCGGTGGCCACAATGCTGAAGGTGACGGTGGTAGCGACGAGGGTGTTAATGACAGAGGTGAAGGAGAAGGAGGTAGTAATGGCGACGATTGTAGCATGATGTGACACGTGAAATGAAGCAAGTGAAGTAATGACAAATGAAATTAAAAGGGTAAATTGGACTTTTTAACCATGCAATGGGGTGGTAATAAGTATTCATAGGGAGTGAGGTATGAATGAGGGTTATAAATTTTTCGGTAATCGTCATTACCACGGTAAACCTTATTACCATGCTAAAAAGCAACCAAACACTCTTATATTGGTAATGTAATCATGATTACTATTGTAGGCATGCAATGCGGTTGAACCAAACTGACCCATAGTATTTTCATTAGTACTTATAGCTATGATTTAATTTATGAAAAAATTATTCTTTTAGTTCTTATACTTTTTACTTGGTTGTAACTAAATTCTTATATTTTAACTTGTGCAAACTCAATTCGGGAAAAGAGTTTCTCTACTAACTTCCCTCTCTATTCAATGTCTCAACCATTAGATCATGTTTTAACTCCCAATTAGTTATTATAATTTTGACTCGTTTGTAATTTGATTCATGAACTTTGAATCACTGTTACGCAATCTTTGTAGTTTCAACCATTTTATAGCTTAGTCACTAACTTTTGTTACATGCATGATTTTATTTCCCACGACAAAGGGATTATATTGCAAGAATCAAACTATAGGAATAAAATATTAATTTCCCCTTTTTTTATTGTTTATAGGGTTACTAAAATCTAAAAATCATGCAATGCGTCCCTCACAGTCTTGTACTCTCAGGTAACATTTGAAATCACATGGATTTTTTTTAATTTTTTTTGTAGGACAAGGTATCTAGTGTCAATAGTGATGACTAACCCCCTCTCACTGAGTATTGGAAAGATCCATGATTGAACTATTTTGGAAAGATCCAAGAAGCCCAAACACTGAGCAAGTGAGCAGTGGGCTTGGTGAGACGGTGGGAGTCCAATTTATCATCATCAACACACACACACACACACACACACACACACACACACACACACACACATATCAATACTGTTCCACCAAGCCGCTTCCCCATCATCGGCTTGCATTTGGCTTCTCTCACAAAAACATTATTCACAACAACTGGATGGCTGTAAATTGAACTTCATTATTTTAATTGGTTCTTCAGGCTCCTCAACACACTATGGCGAGGCTCAACTATGTAGTCTGCATTGCAGCTATGTCTGTACAAGCAACCTAAACTTATCAAAAGTTGTTCCAAATTCAAATTTCAAATTGTCAAGCATATGTCCAGCCTAACGTCATTGCCCTCTCACATTTACGTCCTTCAAATTGTAGGCCTAATAACTCATTTTCTGCAGAAACATTTGTTGCTCATTACATCAAAGCCAAGATGCCATGCAACCGCGTAGGTCCAGATTTGATAAGCCATTTGGATAGACAAGATTTGCTTTGCACGATTATTCAGTTGAAATTAAGAGGTTAGACTATAAAGTATAGCACAACAGCTCAACAAATTGTTTTATGCTCTGACTTTATAACATTTGAATGTAGAGGTTATGATCTGTAGCTGCTCGATGGTTATGATCTGCAGCAAAGAGGAAACCATCTGCAACCGCTGGGTGATGAAGGTCAAGTAATGCGGAAGCAACAGATTAGTGGGAGTTGGGGCTCTACAGTCATTCTGAGGAAACCAAATGCACCAGAACAAATACAGTTAAAGGTATTAATTTTACGGTATTTGGCTCCTCAAGGTAGTGGCTCGCTAAAGGGTCGACCTTTTCCCACTAATGATTTATTGGGTTTGAGATTTGCTATAGGTAGGATAGCCACTTTAGGTGTTGCCCTTGCTATGGTTATTTCTGATGATTCTTTATAAGTTTTGATTCCTGATGTGCCTGGATTAATCTTATATGGTTGGGGAGTTTATTATCTATCATTACTGGTCTGTGTGTTTTATAAGTTAGTATACCCTACCCAAATTGGCTTTGCCCAAATTGAACTGGTGTGGAAGGATTCTTGGTAGGACAAAGTCATATTGACTACTCAAAGTCCTAAAACCAGAGTTCTTCAGTCACATTCAAGACTTAGGTATGATTGGTTGAAAGTAGTTGTATGTGGTAGGAAGGTCAAGAATTTGGTGGGCTTTCAATCTAAGGAATGCGCATTAGATAGATAATTGGCAAACATTATTCTAGGCCCGTTCAGTATAATTGTATGCGCTGTTCATTTTTGGTTCAACATGTGCCTGTTCAGTGTGTTGATCAACACTATTCATTATGGGACTCAACTTGGGCCTGTTCAGTGTGTATGGCATTACTGCTCAATCCTCAATCTGGAATTGGGTTTCTTTTTCCTATTTTCTCCTTGATTGTGTGCACTTTGATATTATGTTGAATGGTTTTCTACTTTAGTGCACTTTTGTGTCAAGGAATTTGGTTAGAAACATCTCTTGTAGGTATGTTCCTATGGAAGCAGACTTGGTAGTCGGGAGGATTTTCAAAGCTTCATTGGCAAGGTCTTGCTCCTGTGTTTGGGACGGGTATTTTGACCTTCGTCCTAGTTGCAAGCTCATGAATCGAAGGGAGTGGATGATGTCTCACCTCTACTATCATGTTATTGTTGTAACGAAGAACTCTTATTTATTGGGTTATCTATATATGTTAGCTAGGTTTTGGGGGCTTTCCCTTTCATTTAGTGTGATTGGTTGCAATAAGTTTAATTATGGGACATTGTGCCTTTGCTGCATTTAATCCTATTAGTTTGGTTGTTGGCCAAAAAAAAAAAGATCTGCAACAAAGACAAAAAGGTTGGTGTTTGGATTCGTGTTCACGATTCACTAATTTGTTTTCCATCCTTCCTTCATGCAGTTCCCTTATCCTCCTAGTGGAGAAGCTACCACAAGGATGGCGACATGGAGTGGACGCAAAGGCGAGAATGATATAGTGTCAATGGAGAGTTTGAGACAGATTCGTTTTTATCTTCAAGGTAATCGTTTTCCCCTGCCCACCCCTCTTTCTCATTATTCTTTTTAGATCTCATTCTTCTCATTTCTCCGTCTTGCGATTTTTGTTTAAAGCTAGGATGAAGATGAATCTTCTATTTTTTTTTTTAAGAAAATGAAAAGAAAAAGCCTAAAAAGGGTCAGTAATCTTCCTTCATATTTTAGAAAAAAATTTCCGTGGGAAAGAGAACTCGAAATCACGAAGGATCTGGGCATCAAGGAACGGGAAGGGGAATTAAGCTTCAAAATCCCTTAAATCTTTGAAGGAGGTCCAGTTTGTCTATAATTTGCGTTCTCTATTTTTCTTTTTTGGTTTTCTTTTCGGAAATAATATAAGCCATATGTAACCTCACAGGCTTGGTATCTTTACTTTTCTTTTCTTTTCATTAACGTCACTGTTTATGAAGAACATAGAATTTCCGAATATTTAAGCATGTTCTTGAGTGTGTCATCCTTCTTTTCTCTATTTTTCTTGTGCCCCTGCTTAAGACATTTCCTTTTAGTTTATTCCCCTATTCATGTTCCACAAACACTCAGCCATGGATGGACTTTCGATCACTCTAAAAAACCTCTAGGACTTCACTGCAATTCCCTTTCGCCTCAGCCTATCTGTCAAATACTTTTGCCATGGGAGGACATCGTTTATTGCTTCAAAATGTTCAAGACTATTCGGATGAGGTTCGTGAAGATATTTCTAACAATCTTTGAAAATAGTTTTCAAGACTTTCGCCTCTCTCCCCTCTCTTATTCACCAGTTTCTTCTTCTTTTTAACAGCCCTCTTCCTCCTCATCTTATCTTGAGAGAAACGATGAGAATGAGTTGGATTTTTAACAACGAAGAGTGAAAAATAAACTGCACAGATTTCACTTGCGTCATTTTTCCTGCATATGTTTGTGGTTTTATCAGGTATGCATCTCCAGTTCGGCTGGTGAAAATTATGGGTTTGTATGAGAAGGAGATGGTCCTAACACTGGAGACATGCAGAAGAGGTTTTGTTATCTAACCTATCCTCTCAATCAATGCTATTGAGTTGTTAAATGGATTTTTTTGTCTCTCGAGGTCTATTCTTTATGTGTTTATAGGGCAAGGGATGAGGTACACTGTATTCTGTGTGGGTCAAGTAGTTCGTTATCTTTTCTCACTTGACGGCAGTTCCTTATCTTTTCTAATTAAAGCAGGTGTTCCCACCTTTAGGTCCTTTCTGATGCAACAAGGGTCCTCTATGATCCTGAGTTTCATGTAGTTGAAGAACCCTTCTGCAGTTTTTCACCTGGCCCTGCCCCTATCTTTATTATCCTTTTCTTTTATCTGTATGTAACAGATCAGAGACTATTATCAAGATTAACCACAGAATTGACTCTGTTTCTGCGCAAGCTTTATGCTGGTGGTTAGTATTTTAGTGGAAGATGTGGACCACTGAAGCTGAAATGCGAGAATCCAGTACCCCGAGATTGTTGGAGGAATTTTCTTATAGTTTATTCTTCATTTATGGAGCAGGCATCTCTCCTATGTTTTTCATTTTGTGGCCCAGCAATATGTAATAAAAGCTATGGACAATACGTGTCTCAGACAAGTCCTGTCATTTGTATATTCAATAACCCTACCTGTATGGTTTGGCAGTGGTGTTGCTTTCCCACGTCTTTCTCATGCTTTGTAATTTTTGAACCGTTCCATGTTATGATCTTTGTAATCTCATTATTAATTGTTAAAATTGTTATATGGCCGCTGAATTGTTGAACTAATTAAATCGATTGCATGTTTAGGATCACGTTTAGGATTTTCAAAAGTACTTATTCACGTAAATCAAGACAAAATTCCTTTAACATACTTACCTTATATATCGTAAATTACGATTAAAAAACTGTTTTTAAAAGCTTCAATCGCTATTCTAAATAAGTACTGTTTATATATTATTCCCTTTAATTTTTTGGCAATCCCTCAAAGATTTATGAAGTGATCACCCCTTTATTTTTGTCACTATTAGTAATAGTAATTTATTTGTTTCAGCTGATTTTTTAAGGCTAACATTTACGTTGCACCGCTAAACCCTCAAAAATTTGCATGCGTAATTTACACTCAGGTGTTCTTTTTTAAATGATTCGTCACTTATTTTCAAATACTTATTTTAAGAAACAGGTATGATTGACGATTCTTACTTAACATTGCTTATTGTCAGGCTATGTATGTTTTAGTTTGTCTGCATCGTATGCCTGTGGCTACTCTTTTGTTTCACAAATAAGGCAAATTTCTCTTTTCCTTGTATTTAGAGCTCATTCAATCAAATACTCATATAAGGAAAAAGCTTATTCAAATTAACAATGCGTACAGTTCAAGGAAAAAGCTCATGCAATGTGATATAGGCCTGTAATAAGGTCCAGCTAAAAGTGTCAATTTCGTTTTTGCCCTTTGCAGTGATTATTTTCTGATGCCTCCATCCTAGCTAATGCTGACTTGGTTTATTCATATTTGTCAGCTTCATATGTATTTGCTTTTGGAATGATTTTGTCATTTTATGTTTTCTTCGTAAGTGTGTGTTTTAACTCCTTATCATTGGCACAACTCCATTTATGTTCGTTCAAGCCAAAACTAAACATTTTGATAAAGCATTGGATAGAGATCTACGGTTGGTGCAACAGTTTCATTTCTATTATATATAATATAAAAATTTTGGTTTGGAGTGATTATGATTATATTCCATGTTTTGAATTTAATTTATACTTTGAAAATAAGGTTTGGCAATAACATTTAAACTGATTTAGACCAAAGATAACTAATTATTGCAAAATATTATTATACAGTTTATTTCCAAACCTAATGATATACTCTAATTGTTTAAGAGTGTTTCTTAACATGATTTTTATTTATATACATTTTTAAGTGATGTATAATCTAATTAGTTGTTAAGCTGTCATCCCACTTTAATTGGCATGTAAATATTTTTTTTTTGTTTCATTCCATAAAATATCCAAATTAATAAATTACAAATTCATATTTATTTTGTTTGGTGATGAACTTTTGAGGTTAATAATCTATTTTTGAATAGAAAATTCTATTTGCTAAGTCTAATAATATTGAAAAAAATAACAATATTATTTTTAGAGATGGCTTTTGTTAGCATGATACAATTTAATGACATCCATCAGATGGATATAAAATCATTTTAACAATATTTTAGAAATGGAGTTATATTTGCCCCTACTTTAATGGTTGATCTAAAAACTCCAACTTTATTTTGTATTAATTACAAGTGACATCACAAAAAAATTGGGAGGCCAGAATGTTTGCTCCATATGGTTAACTGTAGTTTATTCTTAACAAAAAAAAATTTATTTGATTTGTATAACTTTTTTTAACTGGGTTTGATCACAAGTCTTTAATGACATATTGAACTAATGTTGGGTTGTATATTTGCCGAAAACAGTATTCACGCATCATAATTTATGCTTTGAGGAAGCTTTCTCTGAAAATGGGATAACCAATAATGTCATTATTAATTAACCAACACTGACCTCTTCGCAATTTTTGCATATCTCTTCCTTCTTCCCAGATGCATCAAAAGTTTGGATAGATGAAAGATGGGCATTTAAGGATAGACGCTACATTTTGATTTCTTAAAGATATTCTTAATCAAAACAACGTTGATCATTTAGTTCCTACGATACACATTATGCACCTTAATATTTGATCATCATGAATGACTGATGCAGCTTCTTATTAAAACAAAAAAAAATGTATTCACATGCTTCTTTAAAAAAAAATGTTTGTCATCCCCACACATATGTTGTAAATAAAAATGAAAAGTTATTTCTTAATAAAATTTTTATTTATTGTTAAATCATTTCTTTTATAACATTGCGCGGGAGTAAATAGTTGTTAGTATTATTTATTTTCAGCTACCTCTTATTTATTAAGGGTGTGTTTGGATTAACGGTGACAGAATTGAAGTGACATTTTTTCAATCTAACTTTTGCAGATATAAGATAGGTAAAAGTTAGATTATATGATACGATTTATGTTTGGATCGACTTTTAAAAAAATTAGTTTGTTAAAATGAAACTTGTTTAGAAGATTAATGTAAATGTAAATTTGGATGTAAAATCATTGACAATAATATGAATTTAACAAAAATAAAAATAGTTAATGTAATATTGGAAAAATTTTGAAGATACTGAATTATTTAAATTTTAGAGAAAGTTGGAGAAAAATCCCCCTTTAAGAATTTAATTGGTGAGAACAACCTCAATTAGAGTACTATCATTCTTTGTATATATAAACTTATCAAGTTATTTATGTCAATTAAATTTCTAATGAAGGAGTTTTTCCTGATTTCCCTTGAATTTTATTATATATATTTTTTCTTTGGATACTTTTATAAGGATAAAATTGAAAAACAATCGTTATTAACCTTTAAATTTTCATCTACAAGTTAGCTTATAATAAGAATCAGAATATTATTTTAATAAAAGAAGGTGGGAGGTAATATCTTTTTTTTATGACAGAAACTTCTTCTCTCTTCATAATGGAAAAATTAAAAACATGAAATTTTGACTTATGACTTGAAGTTGTTTTTTCTTCAAAAACCCAATTGATAAAATAGGGTTCTAAATATCACAAAAAACCAAAATGTCACTTTTGCCTCTTGAAATGTACATTTGGGCCTCCAAACGTAATTCTAAACACACCTAGAATTACGATTACGAGTAATATAATAATACAACGCACGTACCCTAGCCAGCGCCCACCCACGATCTCAACATACTACCTTTTTTTTTTTTGCGCCATCTCTGCTAAGTTAGATTAAATTAAAAGTGAGATGCTGGCGTTTGTAAAGAGCGATGGGACAACCTAGTTGATAATTGATACCATGGCCACTCTCTCAGGTTTTTATTCGTGATGCTCACTTTGCTCTCTTTTCGGTGTCCTGACCACTTAGAGATAAATAAGTGGTTTTGATGATGTCTTTCAAGTAAGTACCCCCACCAAAAATTTGGCCTCCCATTAACTTATAAGTAGGTCACCCCCTCCCTTCGCACGCCCAACTCATCATTGTTAGCGCACCTAAAGGAATTAAAGTAATTACAATTAAAGGGTTAGTTATTAGATGTTATACAGACGCTGACATTTACCTGCCACCCTCGTTGATGTCTCATAATCTAGTGATGAAGTCCAACACGCCAAGCATAAATATCTGGAAATTCATTTGTTTGTTAAGGTTGCCCAAGCAAATAATTATAGCAAAAGCCCTTCTTCATCTTAAAATTAAAGAGATGTGATTATATGACCAAGCAGCAGTATATATATAGTTTATTATCAGAAGTTAGTTTGTTAGGTTATTGCTTTACGAAAACATCGCACTTGTCTGTACAAGTGCCAGGAACTTTCCTTTGTAAACCATATACAAACATTCGACGTCCATTTCTCATTTTGTCACTTATTATTATTTCTTTAAACCTCTGTAAAGAAAACGATCGATGACTTTAGCGTTATGCGTCAGTAATTAGAAAATGGATTCTAAACTCGTAAGACAGCTTCGTTGTTCGATTTGAAAACATATATATATATTGTATTCAGTGTTGGATGGAGCAACTAAAGCACTATTGATTTTGGGAGTGATTTGGTGATTCATTCAGCCTCAATGAATCAGATTGATTGGCTAGCTCGTGACGTTTTTGGACACCTTGCCCAATACTATATACAAACTCCACTTTTTCCTTTTCTTTTTCAATTCCACGCATTGCATAATTCATATTGCCAGCAATCACATATGGTCTGTGATCCTTTTATATAATATTCCCAGTTGCTCTGGCCACGCAAGCAATCATCTAAGTTGCCCGGTTATATTAACTGATAAGTAATAACCAGTGTTAGAAGTCAATCAATTAGTATTAGCAGTAATACTAAATTGAAGACACTGGGCATAATTTTATTGGAGAGGAGCAGATAGCTAGCCGCCCAAACACCACCATTCACGTCATATATGTATTATTTTATTATCATGCAGTAGCAAGCTGGACAGTTACAAATTAAAGATAAGGATTGCCTAAGACCATCACTTGCTCTTTGTTAATTAAAAATCTTCTAGAAACTATTCAGATCGATCGTAGTAAGGACTTAGAAATCGGCGGATATTTGAATAATAAGGAAATTAAAACATGGGACTAGCTATATAACACATAGCTCAATGTTTTGTGAATGCATGATTCATCCTGGGAAGCATGTACTTTCGCATATCCCTTACATAATATGCTTATTAATAGTCAATATAATCCTCATACATGTTCAACCAAAGTCGGCAGCTTTATATATATTTATATATACACACCTCTATTGACAATTTGTTTATATCATTCATTTTTTTTAAAAAAAATAAAAGGTAGGATGACTAGTTATGGTTCAACAATTTGCTTGGATCACAGTATTTGGAACTTTCGAAGCTCTTACGGGATTTGATTAAGACCCAATACGGATGGATATTTTGAATCTCCATTCAAATAAAACTTCATTTAGACAAAAATAAATGAACGACTTAATTAGGTTGTTTGCATTTAAAAGCAAGAATCGTATCGTCACTGATGTTACTATTTTAATTTACAATCTAACAATAACGTTGAAATATAGGCTTTTCATTTTAGAATGGACCACGGAGTACGGCAACAACGAGTTCAAATAAAAATAAGTATCCTCGTAATCAAGAACATAGTACGTTCTTCTAACCGCATTTTTAAATATTTTTCGGATTGGGAAAAATAGCGAATTATAAATAATGAGGATTTTTCGTGGGCAACAAGCTATAAAGACAGGATATTTTCTACGAAGGGGGAGGCAATTATTATTGGTATTTTTATTTTGTGGCATGGAACGCGACATGTTAATTAATTAATAATGAATTAATTAGCGGGTAAGAAACGGGGGCGTGGGTGGAGGCCAGCAGATCATGGAGGGACAAGGGAGGAAAGAGAGATGAAAATACAGGTAATGATGAGGTGGACGAATCAAAAAGAAGAGAAGGCAGGCCACGTCAGCGACTCGATCCCTTAAAAGGCATCGACGAGGCGGCCATAGAAAAGGCACACCATTTCAACCCTAACAAGCCATAGGGTTCTCTAACCCATCGTGCGAGGTCACCGGACCTCCGCACAAGCCCCGTTCCAAGGGGCTGTGCTCAGGGTCTTCCTCCTCCGTTGTCACAGCCACCCCCATGCCTCTCTACAAGCAGAAATCCTGGTCCCCCGACGCCCTCCGCGACGAGGCTTGGCTTCGACGCCAAGGCCACTGGAAGAACCGCCGCTCCAAGAGCGTCACCGACGAGGACGTCGACGAGCTCAAGGCTTGCATTGAATTGGGCTTCGGATTCGATTCCTCCCCCGAAGTTGAGCCGGACGAGCGTTTGTCCGACGCTCTCCCCGCCCTAGGCCTCTATTACGCCGTCAACAAGAGCTACGACTCTCTTTATCCCAAGTCCTCCGTCTGCACCCCGCCGTCTCCCGTCGCCAGTCCCCCCTCCACCGCCACTCCCATCTTTTCCCATGGTATTCTTAATTACCCCGTTTCTCATCGTCTCCTATATATCTTTCGTCTGATTAATTTGATTCTACTGATACCGATTCATGTAATGTTTTCCCCCCTTTGGTGAATTAAGGGGATAATCCGCAGATGGTGAAGGCAAGATTGAGACAGTGGGCTCAGGTTGTTGCTTGTGCGGTGAGTCAAAGTCCACGGGGATGGTGATGATGAGGGGGTGATCATTAGGAACCTTCCCTACTTGTTTGATCAATGATAGATTCCCCACCAGCCAGGAAACTTTCTCTGTTGTTATTTTATATGTAATTAAAAAGAAAAGGCCAAATCGCGTGCAGTAAACAAAATTGTAGTAGTGGAATATTTTGATCAGTTAGTAGGTGACCCGGCGCTGCCCGCGGTTTTCACAAAAACTTTATTCTCCTTGGAATGCCAGGTCTGGGCAGATAACTAGATATTAATATTCCGCTCTGACAATGTTTCATGTAGCACACTGGTGTTTTGTAACTTAAATTTGGGTGTGAACAAAAGTCAAAAGATGTTGTGCTGCTTTTGAAATTCGCTGCCTTGTCAGAGCGGAAATGAAGATTTAATGCACCGAGTAGGCTTATGTGGAATATGGCTGTGCTGGCAATTCCTTAGGCTGAGGCTGTCTCTGAGCTGTGACTTTCTGGCCATGGGAACATGCATGTTCCTTCGACCTTGGGGTAGCCCATAATATGACTTTGACGTTGAGCTGGCTCTCTGCTTTTCAAGGAAAAAAGCAAGCCAGGACTCCCCCCTTTGAGATGACCAGCAATATTCTAGAAGGATCGTTATTCATCCAGACATACCTACACACTATTACTATTCCATTAATTCTTTACACAACACAAAACCCTTCCATCGATTTATTTTCTATTTAATTTGTCTATTTTTTTTTTTTTAGTTTTAGACGTTAGTCTTCGTGTTCATAAGTTGTTTACATACCTCGTTATGCCACAAGGTGTTTGGCGAAGCGAGGAGTGGATGAGGCTGAGCAAACAAGTTTTCTTTTATATCCTCCTTGTTTTTTGGTACGTTGCAATCAGTTCGACTCATTTTGACTTCAGTCTACAATCCGACTCATAAGTCCAACACCTTGCCAATGGCCGTAGCCATATGGGCTCTACTGGGCCTTCGATGATTCCCCCGTGTATCTTATGGTGAAAGTAATTAATCATTGAAGCGTCCATTATGCTAAAAACTCCAAAAGCAAGTTCAGCTCCTCCTGGTAAATTTCGTCGAGCGAGTCGCTTTCCCATGCATTGTAATCTTTAGTTTACAGTCAGATTTTGAAAACTTGAGCACTGATATTTTGCATCCGCAAATGCCAATGATATCATTGTTTTATCTTGTGACCCACACTCAACCGTACGTGACAACAATAACTGAAACAAGATAGATATGGATCGTTAATCATAAGCTAATAAAGAAAACAAAAAATCTCATTTTAACACCAACCTCTAAAATTATGTGTGTGTGGCCTGGCGATTTAGCAAATTTAAATATTGCAAGGCTTAAATAAGTATATATCTTTTAGTGTCCCCCCCCCCCCCCCCCTAATTGTCCACAAGGTTTGATTATTTTACTTTGCACATGGGATTTTGAAGATTGCTGGGATAGGCCAAAATTTTGTTAAACTATAGACCAGCTTGTGGATTGTAAATTTCGTGCTTAAGACTAGCTAGCCCAGTTATTTACTTGAGCCACTTTTTTAAGGTTTAGACGATGGTCTCTTGAAAGCTTGGTTTATCCTAAAAATCAGCATTTTTACTGGCATGCCATACACAGTAAAAAAACACCAAAAATGCTATATAAGATAAGAAATATTTCCTCAAATGCTGCACTCAAACTTGTTCCCCATAAGAACAAGTTTGAAATTCAGTAGAAGCCGTTCAGTGTGAGATGAAGTTCCACTTTTCGTACGCTGGGAGCCTCTGACAGCCTTCTCTTTTCTTTGTTGCCCTTTGGTGAAAATTACAGAGAAATATCCCATTTCATTTCACGACTATGCTGGCCTATTATTTCATCTTATACAAAAAAGAAAAGCGAAGGCCATCAGACATGCGCAATGTACGAAAAGTGGAACTTCGTCCCACACAAACGACTTTAGTTGTATTTCAAACTTGTTCTTATGGTGTAGGAGTTTGAGTGTAGTATTTGAGGAAATATTTTTCATCTCGGAGCATTTTAATGTTTGTTAACTATAAATGCCCCTAAAAAGTCTGTCAAAAAGTAACCATTTACATGGGGTGCTTAGTTTCAAGACTCTTTCAACAGGGTTTGAACCTGTTGAATTCTACATCACCATACTTACTTCACAGTATTAAGAAAGAAAATATATATAACAAGTGAGGTCAAATCCAAATCAAGGGGGGAAGTTTCTTATGCTGCTGTTAGGGCCTTTTGGTACGATGGAATTAGTCTTGATGGAAATAGAAATAAATATGGATATGGAAATGGAAATGGATATGGAAATGAGGTGTAAAAGTATGTTTGGTATGTCATGGAAATGAGATATGATTTTTAGGTGAAAAGACCAAAATGTCCTTCAAATTTTTTCTCCCAAAAAAACATCATTCAGAGAAGCCCAGAACTTTCTCCTCCCGAAAACCTGCACCATTTCATTTTTTTCAAATGTTTGATATGTCATGGAAATGAATCCTAATTTATATGTGAAAAGACCAAAATGCCTTTATAATTAAAAAATAAAAAATCCCTCTCATTTGAAAATTTTAGGTTTATAATATGAAATTCTAAAAGAAAAATATAAATTTTTTTTTTAAAATTGGAACCCAGACCGGACCGGTTCACCGGCCGGTTAGCCGGTTTCCGGGCCGGACATGCCAGTCCGGTCCAGGTTCCTGAACCTGAGTCTCATAACAGAAAGAGCAAGGTTGGAATTGAAGACATGGAATTGCAAATCTTAGCTATTTGGGTGGAATTGAGTTTGATAGAATTGACCCCATTTGGCTTCCATGTGAAATTAAATTCCATGAGCATTTTTTTATACCAAACATACACAACTCATGGAATTAAATTCCAATTCCAATTTTATGCCTTCAATTCCACTATACCAAACAGAGGATTATTGTTACAATCATTGTTGACATTGTTAGGGGGTCAGAGGGGGTACAAGTGGGATGTACTATTCTGGAAAGTTGTTAAACTTAAAACCCAGTTACAGTGTGAACACTAAATTGACTTGGTAGTTCCGCGCTACTGGTGTTGAATTGATCTGTGAGTGATTATAGTTTCCTATTTGATATGGGAGAAGAAAATTGGGGCACGTCGAAATAGCCATATATTATTCTGGTAGCACGGCCATTGTCATCGTTTATATTCATATATTTAAGGAAGCAAAATAAATAAATACAATGTGAATTTCTAAAATCTAAAAAAGTCCGTTAATAATTGAAAAAGACAGTGAGATCATCTGACAAGAATATGAAATTTTGAAGTTTGTGTGTTTTTATTAAAATGCCCTCCCTTCCTTCTCTCTATTTCTCACTTCCTTCTCTCTTCTCTTTCTATTCTCTCTCCCCTCTCTGCCTCCCTCTCTCTCCTCTCTCATTTTCCAATCAAACTCTTCCCTCTTGGCATTCCCTTCCATGCTTTTCCCTTCTATGCTTGTCATCGTCATTGATAGGGACAATGTTGCCACCAAAGCTTTCATCGTGAGTTTGAAGTCCGATATAGCTTCCAACGCGAGTTCAAAGTTTGATCTATATGTTGGATTTGAAGGGTCATAGTCACAAATAAGGGACACTGTTTTTGATAAGCTATCTTAATTAGAAAACTTTATTAATCACATCTCAAATTAATGATTTTTTTAAAAAATATTATGTGATTAATTACATTCTTTTCATGTTTATCCTTCTTTAATAAGGTATCTTAACCAAAAAGCTTTATTAATCACATCTCAAATTAATGATTTTTTTTTTAAATCTCATCAATCATATTTTGAAAGACTAAAAATACCCCTTTATTTCTTTAACATGATACTTCAGGGGAAAATTTTTTTATAATTAATATCTCGTGGGAAATTGATTATGGGAATGAATAAATGAGAATTTAGGAAGACACGAAATTATGGTTTCAAAAATTTTTTTCTACAAATTAAAATAAAACTCTTTTCAAATATTTAGCTTGGAAATTATAATAACTATTTTTTAAAAGATAATTCAAGAGCAACCTAAATAATGAACGACACCTATACACTTCCAGAAAGTTGTTGCGGGGACGCAGGACCCACCCACATTCATGTCACTGGATCTTATGCGTTCCGCATACTACTTTTTTATTTGTAGAAGAATAATTTAGTTTAAGATATACTCTCTCTTGATATTAGTTATAACTAACTTTTTTTTTTATACGTTTTATCCTTTTTATAAATAATTTTCGCTTTTTATTTAAAAATGTAAGTTTTTTTTTTCTATTTTACCCCTATTAAATACTCATTATTTTTCATATCTTATACTCATTATCTTTCATACTTTTATTTATCCTTTTTTCTATACTCTTGTTATAAATAGAAGCATATATGAAAAAAAGATAGCATTTTTTACACATTTATTATTTTTAATTATCAGTTCGTTTTGCGCAATTAAGAGAAAACTTGCTTATAAATAGGATTGGATGGAATAAGTTATTTGTAAGATAATTAATACTCATTTAGTTGTTTTTTAGTTTTTTTGTTGTAATTTATGCTCATTTTTATTTTTTTTCCTATTCATTAAATTTTCAAATATATTTTTCAATAAGTGTAAAACTGAAAAAAAAAATAATTTATGACATATTTAATAAATTAATTATATATTACTTTTTATTTCTCGTAAATTAGTTAGAATGCGTGTATCATAGGCAGGGGGAGTATCTCTGAATGAGCCTCACTCTCCAGTCTCAACCTTCACCGGTTGTGAGTGATGGATTGGATCCATAAGCATCTTTGTAGTTTAGAATTGATAGTTAGCATCGAAAGTCGAAGCCATTCTCCAAACAATATATCTATATCTGATGCTCTACTTTATCAGAATCAAGCATTTGATGCGCTAAACCCGACTTTCCACACACGTTTTTAACACAGCATACTAATGCTAATGATGATGATAATTTAATCTGCACAGGGTTCAACTGTTCAAGTCCTTAAATTGGCTCAAGGGAAAAAATAATCATGCAAATCTTTTTAACCCCGTTATTCTGGCTGTTAATTTGAGTCTAGGCGATTTTAATTTGTTCTTGTTTATCTGTCTCTCTTAGATTCAAGCACAAACCATCTTTGCTCACGAGTTGAATGGAATATATGACTCGTAATACATGATAAGGTCCCGAATCTTCAATCTGGGTCGAGTTAGAAGCGTTGAATGTGTAGGTGGACATTTTTTTTTCCCCCTAATAATGCCCTTAAAGAACTGGTTTATTAATGACTGAGTTTCAGATATAATTTCTCTCGTTTTTTCTCTCGTTTATAGAATATACTCCCTCCTATCATTGATACGGGACATATTTACAGTTTGTATTTAAAACAGGAATCAAAATGATAATGATTTAGAAATGACCAAAATGTCATTCAGCTCCCTGAACATCATATGCTTCAGATCTATAAACACGGGTGCATCATAAAATTAAAACTTGTTTTAATGACTTACCATCCTCATTTGGCAAGAGAGACTAGATTTAATACCTGGGGCTTAAGACTTGCTACAGTGATGGGAAGCGATTATCTAGCGAAATAGAGAAATATCGGTTGGATATTTCAGCTTAGGCCATTGGCCCAAAAATAGAGCTAATATATGAATTTGTTCCAAAGTAACGTGACTAACGTTTGCTGTTGATTTTCTTTTTTTTGACGTTCCTGGCTAGTGAGGGCAGCGTGGAATTCCAAATTGAAAACGACCCCAGACATAAACAGTGCTCGGCAATGGGCCCTTGACTTCCTGGGGCTACCCTTTACGTACTTTCAAAGCGTCTTCCGTTCATCTTCAAGTAAGTTACCCCCAAACGTCATTTTATGATCTTCCCCACATAGAACGTACAAGTGTCAATATGTGGTTCTAATTGCAGAGTGCCGACTACGTAACAGAGGAGGCTCGTCATTCAAGTAAAAGCATGGTTCTCGTGTTTGGAACAGTCCTGGGTTCACCCAAGCCAATGTTTCTAAGAGTGGAAAACTAAGCTAGTTGGGATAATTTTTTCAACATCTGAATTATTTTGTTTTTCTCCACCATATCTAAGACTATAGGCTGGATTAGGTTGTATCAGAAGCATTTTGAATGAGCTATTGCCTAAATTTTAGTTTGTGAATATTTCAATTTTAGAAACACGCTATGGCATGGTGATATATTTAGGCTTAATTTGATCTGGCCTTACTTTAATTTATATGATAGTTGGAGGGTCGTGGGGGTGAGAAAGGAAAGGTGGAACCAAAGAGATTACGAAACTAAAGCATAGAGGGAGCGGCCAAATAAAGAAAATATTGATGACAGTAACACTAATATAATAGCAATAATATGAATAAGTTGCTGCTTAACGTGGTATCTTATCTCTATTGTTGGAAAAGGTAAAAACTTTTTAGGGAGTGAGTCTTAAAATTAAATAAAAAAATAACAAATAATAATAGTAGCAGAAGAAATGGTGAGCTAGGGATGGCGATGAGCAGAAGCAATCGAGAAATGGGAAGCGGTAGGTGGGATGGAAGAAAAACCCACCTTACCCACTCCCTCAAGCGTCTTACTCCTTCCTTGAAAATGTTAACACCAAGCCCACGCGTCCACACATCATAAAATATCTTTTACCAGTTAAAATACTATAAAAGCCCCTCCTCTTGGGAAAATTCCAAAAAAAATCGGTCCCCCACTTTCCACGTAGAAATTTAATAGAAGCTTCCTCCAGGAAAGCGTGTCTTATTCTTTGAATAAGTCTACCGGTCTCCGTCTCCCCTCCCTAGCTTTTGAATATTTATCTAAACTTTGGGCCTAGGCCTGTGATGGCTAATTCTCAGAATTACTGTGAACCATCAAATTTTATTAAGGGTTAAGTTGTAAAAATATTCATAAATTTTTTTTAAAAGTGCATCCAACACCATAAATTATTGAAAAGTTCATGGGCATTTTTACACCCAGAAAAAATTTTATGGTGTTGGATGCACTTTTTAGAAAAGTTCATGGGTATTTTTGTAACTCAAAAAATAAAATTGTGGGTCCCACAAAACGGACGTTTGTACTAATTAACGGTTTGAAATTTTTGCCTCATTTTGAGAAGTTCATGGGTATTTTTGCACCTAAAAAAAGTTTATGGTGTTTGATGCACTTTTGAAAAAAGTTTATGAGTATTTTTTCAACTTAAACCTTTTATTAATTATATTTATAGAACATAACAATTAGTTTAAAAATTATAAATTTGATAATTGTTTCAATTCTAAATGTGTCGGGTTGCGTATGTAGATTAATGCGCTTCTCCAAATTTCTAGAACCTACGTCAGGCTCTCTTCCTGGAGTGGCGGTGCGAACATTCTTATATTAGAACAACTGGGTGGTGGCGCCCAAAACCAATATTCCGGAAGAGCAGGGCGGTTTTCTGTTATGGAAGAGTCCAGTCATGATCCTTGTGACCCAATCTGAAAACCCATGGATTCTCATAGTCGCTCCCTTCAATCTCGCTTCTTCTTCTCTGGTTTTTATTGCTGGGGTTGGGAGTTCTTGACCGCTCTCCTTCTTTTCAGTTGTACGTTCGTCCCAGGCAGATTCTTCCCAAGGGAAGGAATACTAGCTAGCTAGTAGCTCATACATATACCGGATTTTTCTAAACAGACAAATTTGTTTGGCTTTTCTTGTTTGTTTTATTTCATTACCAAGTTAATTGAGAGTAGATAGATAACAGTGGGTGGGAGCTAGGAGTGAGGGGCGTGGAGATAGATCGGAAGAAATGTCATCGCAGAGATCGGTGCCGGCTCCGTTTCTGACGAAGACGTACCAGTTGGTGGATGATCCGGCCACCGACGATGTCATATCGTGGGGTGAGAGTGGGAACACGTTCGTGGTGTGGAAGCATGCGGATTTTGCCAAGGATTTGCTTCCCAACCATTTCAAGCACAACAACTTCTCAAGCTTCGTCCGCCAGCTCAACACTTATGTATGTTCCCTTCCCTTTCTCTTTCTCGCCTCTCTTCTTATTTCCTCGTTTATTATTATTGCTTATTTTAATTTCCCGGCTTGAAATCTCTCTTGCTGTACCTTTTAGTCTGAGTTCATATAGATTAAAGCTTACTGGAGAAACATAAGTTCCAACAGAGCTGTGATAAGAGATTATAGTATATGTTATCTTGATTTACAAAATAAGGGATAGAAACTGATAAGATTCGGAGTCAGTGATCATTTGTGTCATCTTAAAAAACAAAAAAAGGACGTCATCACGTGCCTTCAAAACGCATGTTTGTGATGAACAATTAGGGCTTTTCTCCTCCGGGCAGTGGGGATGCCCTGGGTCTTCCGGGGATTGGAAATAGGGAAATATGGCATACGCGGGTCAGAAAACAGGGGAGCGCAAGAAGCTACTGGTAGTGCATAGAATTCGATGGCAAGCGATGTCATGGCTTTCTTTTATGTTAGGTGGCCTATCAATCCAAAATTCTTGTATCTTTCCAAACAAAAAGCCTAAACGTGCGTTCCACGGTGAAAATAATATTAAATATATTTTCTTATATTTTCCCCGGAGATTTTAATTTCCCTCATAACTTTAACCTTCCGTGGAGATGTTGACAAAAACGTAAACAGAGTAATGATTAATAATTGATATGTAATTACCAGCATATTGTGAAAATTTAAAATTCTTTTATTCGGCCCATAATGTTATCACGTGCCAAAATACTCCCTCCGCTCCTAAATACACTACAAACTATGTCTTATATTTAGAACCGGAGGTAGTATCAAATATCTTATAGAGAATGAAAATACACCATTTTCATCTTACACGATACAGCCATACAGGTAGGGAAAGTATATATTGATTATATTGGTGCCTTCCTAGAAATGGGAAACTGATTTAGTGAGTGTTTGACAAGCATTAAAATCATGGTTTGCATAACTCGAAATAAAATTCTTTTCACACCATTAAAAAAGCTAATCCAAACACATTCTAATTATTATTAGATGCCCACCAGATGCTAATGATTGTTGTGCCGTCTATTTGCCCACTGTGCCCTGAACCTAGTGTCCCGTTACGTTTGGATGTTCACGGCTCAAGTTTCACACCCGTGGTGAATTTTTCACTCACTGACAACTAATTGTGAACTGTGGGTAATTTACAGGGATTCCGGAAGATTGTTCCTGACAAATGGGAATTTGCAAACGAATATTTCAAGCGAGGACAGAAGGAGCTGTTGGCGGAGATCAAACGTCGGAAGCCCGTGGTGCAATCGGCGGCGCAGGGGCCTGCGGCGTCGAACTCCGGTGGGGACGACATGGGATCTTCCTCAACTTCGAATCTGGGAACCGTAGAGACGACGAGTTCTCAAGTGGCCAATTTATCGGGAGAGAACGAGAAATTGAGGAAGGATAACGAGATGCTGAGCTGGGAACTGACGCAAGCGAAGAAGCAATGCGAGGAGCTGATAAGTTTTCTGAAGGAGCGCGTGAAGATGGGTCCGGACCAGATCCATCGGATCATGCGGCAAGGAAGTTTTGGGTCCAGCCGCAAACACGAAGGCGAAGATGACGACGAAAAGGCTGTAGGTGAAGGGGAGGGGTCTGGTGGGGAAAGCCTGAAGCTCTTTGGGGTTAGGTTGAACATAAGCCATGGCACCACCAAGAGAGGGCGCGAAGACCAAATCGGGTGTGGTGGTCCTCACTCTAATAAGCAGCTGAAAACTGTTGACTTTGTTTCACCTGTTATGATGAAGAGCAGCAAGGTCTGCAACTGAATCACCTCTGCTCATCAAGCCAATTGTAATCACCGGGGTTTAGAGGGTGTCGCCATGACGGTCACGTGCTCGCCCTCATCATCTGGTGCAAATTTTTCTGCCTACTTTGATTTTGTGCTGCTCTAAATTTCAATGTACTGCGTAGATGCAAAGGCATATTATGCAATATATGTCGAGGATGTTCACCAATATACGTACGGTTGTTAGTTTGGTAGTGCAGTGTAGAAATGAAGGTCATAAGGCGTCTCTCATTTCACATACAGCGGTAACTTCTAATTCAAGGTTTGCGTGTAAATAGTAATGTATTGTGGATTTAATATTCTGATGTGTATCTTGCTCTCCCCTTCTGAACATGCGCGGTGAATACGAAAACATCTTAATACAAAAGTGCATATTTTCAGCAAGGCAAACTTTGAAATCAACGACACTAACTACCCATAGGCCACTGCTTTTCCTCACCAATCTCAACATGATGACCCTCTGTGTTAATTTATTCCCGCGTCGATTCCAGAATGAAAACAACTGTATCTTGAATGAAGATCCCCCCCCCCTCCTTCACCATGATCTTGTATGAAGGTTTGAATGTTGAAAGAACAATGATATTACATAGCAGGCGTGTAGCACGACTCCTCCTCACACTTGTAACCTTTCCCCACTTTCCGTTTCCTTTTTAGCATTTTTTGGGGCAACCAGGAAAATTTTCGTTAAACAAAGGTTTCTTGCGGCAACGAGGAGGCAATCCATTGTACATTAAATTTACTATTGTAAAAATTAAAATGCATCTTCTTGTAAGACAACTCCTCCGGCTACCTGTACATTCCATCTTTTAAAATGCGTTGTAGGAAAATTCCTTCTAGACTTCAGTGATCCTTCAAATCATCCACATTTTGCATCAGAAACAGGAATCAACTTAGTTGTAGTAGCAAGCAAAATAGCACTCAATAACGCAGTCATGCTCATTTGCACAAAATGCATAAGCACGAGACCGGCAAGCAACAACAAAAGTCATAACCGAATCAATCACTTGAACCGCCAACATCTAAACTAAACCGGCCAGCCACGATGAAGCTTCATCAGCAAAATGAAGCAACAATTCCCCGACTGAGTTGCTGCTACATGGGAGAACTTGGAGGAAGATGTCAAAAATCAGATATGGAGCGCCCCTGCAATTTGGAGCGATTTCGATGCCTGCATCGGCACGCCTTCGTTGTCGTCGTTTCCGGGAGAAGGGAAAAGTGAACAGAGTCAAGCTGGGATTCCCACATTGACCTTGCTACCCAAAAACTATAAAATCTAGGGAGAATTACATTGAAGTCCCAAGGAAGAGGAGAAATGAAGAAATGGTCCCTATAAATTGTAAAATGAAAAAATGGTCCCATGGAGTTGTCAATACAGGCTCCTGGAGTTGTCATTGACAACTCCAGGAGCCTGTATTGACAACTCTATGAGACCATTTTTTCATTTTGCAATCTATAGGGATAATTTTTTCAATTTTTTTCTTGCATGGGACCTAAGTATAATTCTCCCTAAAAACTATTCTTAACAACTAAAGCTACGTGGGCGCAGGCCCATCACATACCACGATTCATCGAACGGCACATGTCAAAAGAGCAGGGCAGCTCACCTGCTCTATTAAGAAAGCGGGCGCCCCGATCATCATTTTGTCCTGCGCTCGCTCTTTCTTGGAAGGCTACAACGGTGAAATTTTCAGTGCAGGATGGTAAGTTTTCCTCCATCTCTTCCTCCGCACTTTCTTAATGAAATTTTGGTTCAATCTGGGGCTTGTGCTGAAAATTATGTTCTTACCTTTATCCGCCCGGCAACTGTCTGTTCTCTAGTTGCTAGATGATCTAATCTGTTCCTTCAGTGAAGATGATTGAATTAGAGGTAAACTTTGCAGGATTGGTATTAATATTTACTAACTATCAATTATCAACAATTCTACAATCATTTGCGAAGTGGGAATGTTAAAACAAAATATAGCAGTTGAAAAGGTTAAAAGAGGGGGATAAAATTACAGATCAAAATCTAGGTTTAAAGATGTTCTTCATCCCACTGACCTCTTGCTACGCTGGGTAAATTTGTTGACTATACATCAATTCTTTAAAAATTATATCAAAAATTTGCAGGATTAAAGATGATGGCATCTCTAACATCATATGGGGATGTTACCAAAGTATGACGTCTTTAGTTGCAGACCGTGAAAGAAGATGGGCGGCTTTTTGCCGAGGCATATGTGATTAAGGAAAGAGAATTAATTTTGATTAGTCATTATGTATTAGCTAATTAAATGGAATCCTGTATCAGGGCCCGCTGTATAGAGGGGAATCTACGAGATCTTATAAACCTAAAGGACGCCATCATGGATTGACCCAACAGAAGAAGCAGGAGATTAGGGAAGCATTTGAATTATTTGACACCGATGGCTCAGGTTTGGTATACTTAAGTATCAAATTTGAGTTTCTTTTGATTTACAAATAATTTCTTATGACATTTCTTGATGATTTTTAGGGACCATTGATGCCAAGGAGCTGAATGTTGCCATGAGGTATGATTGTGGCTAAATATAACTTTTGGTCTTGAAGTTTGAAGTTTGGTCTGATTTTGATTTTGGTCCCTCAAATTTGAAATCGGTGGTTTTAGTCACTGAAGTTTGACTCGATTTTGATTTTGGTCCCTCAAATTTGAAATTGGTGGATTTGGTGCCTTAAGTTTACTTCGTGTATAAGTGTTGGTCCCTCAAGTTTAAAAAAGACTTGGTTTTTTTCCGGTCCAAGTTTCATAACCTGGCCACCAAGTCCTTTTCAAACTTGAGGGACTAACAGTTATAAACAGAGTAAAACTTGAAGAACCAAAATCAAAATCGGGTCAAACTTTAGAAACTAAAACCACCGATTTCAAACTTAAGGACCAAAACCAAAATCGGGTTTAACCTCAGGAACTAAAAGTTATATTAATCCTATGAATTTGTTGTTTCAAAACTCCAAAGACTTGTCTTCTGAAACAGCCTGGCAATATCCATAACAGACATCTTATTTTGACAGGGCCCTTGGTTTTGAGTTGACAGAAGAGGTATAATCTATATCTATAACCCAGTACATTCATTGAACTCCGTGTGTTTATTTGTTTATTACGATGGGATGGTGCATCCAGTGATTTATTCTTTGTGAGGCTGTGGCCAAGGGAATGAGTATGTGGCTATTGTAATGAGGAAAAGAGACATCTATCTCCTTCTCTATTATTCCTCTGCTGCCTATCTTACCCTGCTCTCTTTCATACGTTTGGCATTTTTCTGCAGTTCTACTTAATCAGAGCAGTCTCCCAAGTTTGTTGCTTATGAATATGACGAAATCTAATTTTATCAGAGTTATCTTCTTTAGTATTTTTGGATCTTGGATGTTGTTCTTTTTGTCCGAATTTTGTGTGCATCTCTAAAAGTTGATCCACTGTGTCATTCCAGCAAATTAATCAAATGATAGCAGATGTGGACAAGGATGGCAGTGGAGCTATTGAATATGATGAGTTCGAGTACATGATGACAGCCAAAATCGGAGAAAGAGACACTAGGGAAGAGCTCATGAAAGCTTTCCAGATTCTTGATCTAGATGGAAATGTGAATTTCTTCACTTTTTACACATGCCTCCCCCCCCCCCCCCCCCCTCCTTTTTGTATGGCCTCTCATTTGGTATCCATGCAGGGAAAGATATCTACAGCAGACATTCAGAACATTGCGAAAGAGCTAGGCGAAAGTTTTACTGCCAAAGATATTCAGGATATGATTGTGGAAGCAGACCTTGATCGTAAGTTTTCCATATCATAATAACATGGTTAAAATTTCAATTTATAGGAAGTTAATTATCCTCATCCAACTGCATATTTGATGAATAAAAGTTCATTATTGCTTTTATGATATTGTCACACTACGATTGGGTAATTCTTCTAAAGATCCTTTTATTGCTGCACAATTCTTTTTTTTTTTTAAAAAAAACTATTTCCCTTTTTGGATCAGTTACTGATTTGCTTCAAAATTCTGATAGTGTTTAGTCCTTTGAAATTTAGCAGCATGCTTTTGGGAAAAAATGAAACAAAAATATTTGCAGTTTAATTATGTCTTCCATATAATAAAGGCTGCCACTCACCCAAAAAAAAAAGAGAGAGAATTGCTAAGCGACATAATATTCTGGTCAAAATAGTATATGGCGATATTGGGCAGAATAGGGAGTATGTGGAGGAGATTGGAGAGGCTGGTACAATTATTGTATTTGCTTTCTGGACTAGTTTTAATCATCTCTTTGTATGTCTGTGACACGATATCTTTTTGGGTTCAAAATGTTCAGATGATGGGGAGGTGGATACAGAGGAGTTCATCAGGATGATGAGGAGAACCAGCTATGGCTACTAGTAATATGAATATCCAAGCGCCTGCCAGTAAATGTTGTAATATAATATCAGTAATTAAAGCTGAGAACAATAGATTGGACAGAAGTTGCAAAATGTTAGAGAGACAACTGTGATCGTGCTTTGCCTGTGAATAGGGACGACAGCTTGAGATTGAATATACTTGTTCATGTGGTAAATTTATTATATGATACCATGTCTGTAAGTATGACAAAGGAGAGGAAGAAGATTGAATTGTTGTAATCGAATTTCCTAATCATTTGCCAAGTGAACATCGAACCACAAACTTGGGGAAATATGAAGATGAAGGCGCACGACACAGAAAATAAACCAACTTCACAAACAAGTTTCACACCCCCGATATACACCACTGCAGTAACACTGCAATAACAGTCTGCAAATGAAAGTTTCCGGCATCCAATATCAACATAAACACAAGATTCATATCAATTTTTCAGCAACTCATTTCTGAACACATTCTATAACATACAAGGAATTCCCAAATCATAGAAAATGAAGAAGCACGCTTCACATTCTCGAGACGAATCCCGTGGGTCAGATGAAGAAGCAGGTTTTGAAGCTAGTGCCCGGCGAAGAAGTGGCCTCATATGCCGAAGACGCTCTGGGTTACTTGGATTTTCTGGAGAGAAGGAAGTAAGCTCATATGGAAGCCTGTTTGCCATGGAATCTTTAATTGAAACTTGTTGGCTGTTGAGATCTGGATGCAATTTGTCCGCAAGAGCTTTTGATCGAAGACTCTCCCACCTCGCGGGACTTCAAAAATAAAATAAAAAGAGAAAATGTCGCGCCAATTTTTATCACCATTGATGAAATCTAACGCTTTAAATTTTGACACGTGTTGCCTCGCATTGCTTGCGAGGATTTACCTCCAAGCCCATTTCTCTGGGGAATTTTGCAATTCGTCGTGCGACTGTCGTTTTGGGCATTTGATCGCGCTATAAGGACGTCGCTTCGCCGGACCGCCTGCTTGAAGACGATGGCCATGGACGCTGGCGAAGCTCCGTTTCCACCCTCTCAGAATAGCCATTACAGGTTCCATCGATTCTCCCTCTCGTGTGCCTCTTTTTTTCTTCTGCTGCTCTGGTCAACTTTTGCAATTGTAGGTTTCTCCTACAGTTGTCCTGAAATCTAAAGCTTTTTCGTTTCGTTTCAGTCAGTCGCGCCATTTTTATCTTGCGGTAGACAGGCTGCAGTTCAAAATGGTTTCTCTCTTTATCTTCTCCCCGCAATTTTAATTGGTAAAACCATATATATTTTTTCCCTTTCAATTGAAAACACTACGTGTAAGACAATAGAATGATTGTTCAGGAAACTTTGAAGGATCTGCTGGGTTTGGTGGGCCGGCGTCCCTGCCTACCCATTGTAGTCTGTTGCAGTACTCGCGATGAGCTTGACTCCGTCTGCTCTACCTTTTCCAGCCTCCCCTTTATATCTTTGTCAGTCTTGGTAATGATTTTTTTTGTTGAGATTTTATTTGGGATTCATGATTAGAATATTCTCTGTCTACATTTTGGTTGCTGGCGACAAATATTAGTTTTTAATTATGCTGATGAAAAAACAATAGCAGTTCATATAGCTAGAGTTGTAATCACGACTTCAGTCTCCCTTTTCTTCATGACATACAACCGGAGCCTTCTTATTGCTGTTGTTCCTGGCTATTGTATTGCCCTTGATAATATAGTGCAAAACAAGCGTTCTTGAGATTTTCTCAGTTGTACGTTGGATGTCATTTTGGGTATCAGCGTACTGTAGTCACTTTCTTACTGGTTATATCTCAGTGTAGTATCAAGTTTCCTAGTTGACACAGTATGATTGTGGACTAACTGGACTGGTTTCATTTTTGCAACAAGATTAGCCGTCAAGTAATTTTAAGAAATGAGAAGTCCTTTATTCATAAAATGCATTTATCATTTGATGAAAACTGAGTGGTTGGTTTAGAATTCAAGTTTAACTTAATTGGTGTTTAGCTTTCTTTATCTATGTGTCAGATGATTGTTATATATGCTTTATGAATATCATTTGTTTGATGGGACTTCTGTTTTTCAATTGACTAATACTTTCCTTGAGGATTTTTGAGGTACGATTCTGCATGCGTTGTTGGCTATTTGGGCTACAGTTCTTGTTTACAGACGCTAGATTTTTGGATCATTATGTTACTGAACGCTATTATATTGGCTAATCTATTGCTTTATAATCCATTTCTTTTACTTGCGCATGTCAGTATAGTGACCTTGCTGAATCAGAACGTGCTCATATCTTAGAGAAATTTCAGCAAGTGACTACACGGTGGAGCCAGGTAAACCATGTTGGAACAGAAAATGAAGATGAGTATGGGAAAGATGAGCAAAGGTCTCATATGATAGTTGTGACGGATGCATGCCTTCCTCTCCTTGCTTCTGGGGAATCTCCATTATCTGGCCATCTTCTGATTAATTATGAACTGCCAGCAAAGAAGGTTTAGTCCTTTTTCTCAAGAAGTGTATGTCTTATTTCACTTTGCTGCATACCATTTTAGCATTGCAAAAGAATGTGGTTTATGTGCGTTGAAAGTCTTGTATATGAGTATTTACATCACATTGTCTTTTTCTCCAATGGATCCTGCGTTTATTTTCTCATGTAATTCTGTGCTTCCTGCAGGAAACATATATGAGGCGCATGGCAACTTGTTTGGCAGCTGGTCCTTTGAAATGCCATGTTCTTTTATTTTTTTTAAGTGGTAGTTTGGATTTATGTAGGTTGCTAAAATTGCTCAAAAATGTGCAGATGGATTTGTCATCAATATGGTCGTTGGGGGCGAAGTGGTAAGTCTCAAAGGCATTGAAGAAAGCAGCGGTATTGTCATACAAGAGATGCCCATGCAGGTATGTATTTGTAGTCAGTCTTGGTTGACTAGCTTGAATTTATCTCGGCAATATGGCATTCCTACCTATGAGTAAACCTCTATCAAATTGCTTTCCAAGCATGGAAGTTGGCCATTTTATTGTAATTGTTATATTGGAGAAACCTGAAAGTTGAAAACCCTTCAAGAAGGAATTGTTTTCTTTATGCATAGTCCTTTGTTTTCTAGTCTCCAAGACTCTGTTGATTTTCTAGCTGGCCTTATACGCAGAAATATTAAACATGTTGCAGATTCTTGATATTTTGTGAGCATTTGTCTTTGGCATTGCGGGAAGACAGCTGGGAGTAGGATACTTTGGACTCCTATAAAAGGTTAAAAACCTTGAGCGCTTTTATTTCTCTGGAAGTTGTGTGAGTTGTTGCTAATACATGAAGAACATGATCATTAACTTGTACAATCTTTTTATACTATTTCACTATCACCTTTAATGGTGGATATCCTATCCTACTTTTAGGATAATTAGATTAGAATATGGATCTTTGATTTACTTTTACATGAATTCTTAGGTATAACTTATGAACTATGCAGCTTAATTACATTGTTGTTTCCATAACAGCAACTTTTTATTACATTTTTAAATTTTCTTTTGGGGCCAATCTCTATAGTATCCCGATCCAAGCTCTTCTAGGTTCCTAGTTGGCGTCTTATTAAGGAATATTGGATTTTATTTTATTTTTTCAAAAAAATATATTGGACAACAGGGAATGTGAATACGGTGCATCTGGTACATTTTTGCAATGATGAAGTGTACCTTTTTTTTTTTTTTTTTGAATTTCTTCCCCGATATCCCACACCCTGGCGAGTGCAGACTAATCCGGAGTCGCTTTAGGGAGGACTTCCCAGGATTTGAGCCCAAGACCTGGCAGGTGTATGGTTACACAGACCACCTGTTCAACTAGTTGGACCAACCCTCCTGAGTGTACTTTATTAATATACATGAAATATGAAATACATATGAAAGATATGATCATAAGATGGTACAGAAAAATAATATCACGATTGAAGAACAATTCTTTCCGATCATAATCATTGGCCAAAAATACGGTATCAACTTATCACCGGAAAAGAAATACAGTAATGTACCCAAAAAAAACACAGTATCAACTTCAAGTTGATATATATTTTCGATTCTAAGTAAAATAAAAGTTGAGAAATCATTCGCAAAACAAGTGTTAACTTGATGCCTATGAAATATGAATGAAGAAAAAAATTCTTTTGAAGAGTGATAAAGACAAAGATGGGTTAATGCATTTGGCCGGATAAATGTTCTAGAGTCGTGGTAATTTGAAATGGAACTGGAACTGGAATATTCCAAGAGAGTGACGGAAATTTGGCCGGATAAATGTTCTAGAGTCGTGGTAATAAGTTAATGCATTCTGATTCTAATATTCTGAGTAGGTACTTGCTAAAGCCTAAAGAGACTGGTTATGGCTTTGGCATGGCATAAAATGAAAGTGATATGTAACGATTACTTATTCGACTTTGTAAGTGGGCATGGTGCTGAATACACGGTATGCCCAAGTGGGAGTAGAATATCCTCACCTTCACTAGACGAGTCTCCCACTTTCGGCGTCCACAGCTTCCCTCTTTTTATCTCAACTTGATTCTTGAATTACCAATTGTTCTCAACGCGCAACAATTATACATCATAAGTGTCATCTCGAATCTCATCTGATCCTTAGTTCCATTGGATGAGATATATTGAGAACAATAACTACGTAATCAGATTCCATCAAATCTCCATTTAAAAAAAAAAAATCATCGCAACGAGCGTCCGAAGGAATCCAAGAGCGTCTCTTATATAATGCTCATGTGATCTGACTGATCCAAGTAGCAACCTTCTTCAACACACACAACAAATTAAAGTGAGCGTATCCCTTTGATCAGATTAAAGAGACGATGTCGAACATGAGTTTCCTCAAGTTTCAACATGGTTTCTCATGGAAGTCCTTATCTTTCCCACGAAAAAGTAGCACACCCGCCACTACCAGCAGCTTCAAGTCGGCAACAAGCCGACAGACTTCGAATTCTTCTTCATCAGGATGGAGCGTGCAGCCAAAGTCAGAGGAGCTAAGATGGGTGTTTGCTAAATATGACATCAACAAGGACGGCAAAATATCACTGGAAGAGTACAAAGCCGCCATGAAGGCAATCAATAAGAGTATTTCCAACGCAGAGGCAGAGAAATCATTCCAAGTGATGGACTCTGATGGAGATGGCTTCATTGATTTCAAGGAGTTTCTAGAAATGTACAGTGGAGGAGGCAAAGTGAAGGAGAGTGAACTGAGGAGTGCATTTCAGGTGTTTGATTTGGATGGAGATGGGAAGATAAGTGCAGAGGAGTTGTGCAGAGTTCTGAAGAGGCTGGGAGAATCAAGCAGCATGAGTGCCTGCATACAAATGGTGAAGGGTGTGGATGGAGATGGTGATGGTTATATCGACTTTGATGAGTTCACCAGGATGATGGCTAGCGGCAAAAAACTCATCTAACTCTACACACCACCTCCTCTATGTTAAATTTGTGTCTGGTTTGGGCTTGTTGAGTAGATCTTTTAGTTATGTGGAGTTCCAACATGTACTATGTTAATAAACCCCATGGAT
Source organism: Inga oerstediana (assembly GCA_963210345.1). NCBI lineage: Eukaryota > Viridiplantae > Streptophyta > Magnoliopsida > Fabales > Fabaceae > Inga > Inga oerstediana. Next base: position 62,671,055 of record OY723409.1, read on the forward strand.
ATCACCAGTATTTGCCCAGTTGAATCAAAAAACGTGGTTTTGTTGTCCTATATCTATTCCTAAGCATGCATTTATATTAGTTTTTGAAAAATAACTATTACGATTTATAAAATAAGTATGTAAAAAGAGTTTTGTTTCAGTCTGTCAAAAAGAACTTCTAAAACTATAGGTTGATAGTTTCCCAAATATTCATTAAAATATTGATAGAAAATGGTGAGAAGCAGGAAAACGCCATGTTAAACAACAAAAAGCCATGTTGAGGCTCTCGCATACCGCTTGGATTGGCGATTGGCCTGGTGTGCTTTTGATTGAAAAGCTACGGTGAAGATAAAGTTGGATTTTGTAGCTTCTGCATCTCGCAACGAGGAGAGAGAAAATGTAACACATTGGAGGGGGAAGGGAGGCGAGAGGAAAGTGACGTACATGATGAAGGGGAAAGAAGATAATGGGCTTATTTATTTAGTTAGCGGTGATAAAAATTATTATTTTTTAATCTGATTTTATAAATTTCAGATAGGATAAAAGTTAGATTGTAAATATGATTTGTGTTTGGATTGAGGGTGGCAGAAATGATTTCTTTCGGAAAAATAATACTTTTAAGCTTCTTTTTAAAAGCTACTTTTGGAAAAGAAACCCAATTGCTAAAACGTTAACCCAAATATCCCAATTATAAAAAATTTAGAACCCTCTGATTTTTTTAAAAAAAACCCGTTCTACCATCCCAAACAGGCACAATGTTATACAACATCGTGGGTCTCATCCTCATTTAATAGAAAAAGGATAAAATCATGGGAGAATTGTTGATAAATACTTTTTTGGCAAATTAATTGCTGAATGCTACCATGGAAAATGGTTTGCACAAAACGGAAGATGATTTGCACAAAACGGAAGATCGCTTGCACATTTATACGGAAGATTTTTACACACATGGAAGATGGTTTGCACAAAACGGAAGATCGCTTGCACACACGGAAGATCGCTTGCACACTTGGTAGCAATCAGCAATTAATTTGCCCCCAAGGTATTTTTGGACAATTCTCCCTAAAATTATTTTATAAAACCAATAACCTTGTATAAGACAACATTATTCAAATGAGCCCAATAATTTGATATTTATAAATATATCTAAAATGGGAAAAATTAAATAATAAAATTGAGGGAATATTCTCATATTAAAAATTTAATTGATAAGAATGATCTAATAATTTTTTATATACAGAGAATAATAAACATATTTAATTGAGTATTTTAGTGTTCTCAAGTTTTTCAATAATTAATTAACTAATTTTTATTTTATATAATTTTAATTTTAACTTTTCTCTTAAATTATCACAATATATACCTATAATATATATGTATCATTTAATAAAATTCATGGTCTTTTCAATCATTTTCCATCTAAACTTGTTTTCCAAATTATCATCCAAACAAGTTTCAGTTTGAAAAAAAAAATCACTTCTGCCACAATTAATCCAAACATAAATTATATTTATAATTTGAATTTTATCCTATTTTAAGTTTACAAAAGTCATATTGAAAAAAAAAATCACTTTTGCCACCACTAATCCCAACAGACTTCATTATTGTCAGGTGACCCAGTTTATTCAGTTGATCAGTAGCGTGCTATATATATGTTTGCAAGAAGAATAATGACAGTAAATTGAGAATATTGACTTGAAAATAGCCAAATCTTGACTGTAAATGGCAACTTATAAATCAAAAGTCAGTTGAAACTAGTTTATGGATGTTTGGCACTTGCTGCAACTCTTTTAGGTGTGTTTGGTTTGAGAGGAGGGTAGGAGAAGAAATGGGGGGTTAAATTATCTTTTTCGAGTTGAAAGTATTTAAATTTTGGGTGGGAGCCCAAAATTTAAAAGGAATGAGAAGGTAAATTTTGGGAGGGAACCCACAATTTTAAAAAATAAGAGGGTAAATTTTGGATTTTTTTTGTCCAAAATTATAATTTACCAACCATCCCCTCCCCTCTCTCCCCTACCCTCCCCTCAAACCAAACACACCCTAAATTACAATTTTGAGTGGAGGAGAGAGGAGGGGTGGTAAATTATAATTTTGGATAGGAGAAACCCAAAATTTATCCTTTTATTCCTTTTAAATTTTAGGTTTTCGTTCAAAATTTAAATACCTTCGAACCAAAAAGGTAATTTAACCCCCTTCTCCTCCGCTCAAACTAAACATACCCTTAGATTAAAGGACCAATGTACAAATCGTAGAATACAAAATGGAATATAAAGACAAGAGAAGACATATAAAGAATTAGATTCTGCTCGGAATGAACAGTTGCGTGCATATAATATGAAGGAAATTGGGTGGCTCACAACGCGAGATGACAAGGAAAATTAGTTGATTCTGGCAATGCAACTGAGAGTATGTGTGGATTGATCTCACATAGATTGGCTGAACTTATTATTTTGACCATTCTAGTTGAGATTTAGGGTGCGTTTATTTAAACTTTTACTATTTCATGTTTGCATGAATTTCAAACTTGCTTTTGTTGGACATAGTCACGTTAAGAACAGACACACTTTTAGTAGTTGCGTTACTCCCTTCAATTTTTGATTTAAGAGTAAGTAAACTTTTATTGAAGAGATTGAGGAAGCTAAATAAATTAAATTAAAATATTTATATTTACTGTTTTTAGACAAACTAATTAGTCTAACTTATAAACTGATATATAATATAATAATACATAACATATACTATAATTGAGTAATATAGAAGTATCTAGCTTCCTTGGGTAGAAGGTTCATGTGCTAGAGGAGGGTTGAGTTTGGGAATCAATAAAAAGGTTTAATACTCCATCTGTTTACCTTATATATCCACGGAAACAAACAAGCATGCACATAGTGTACTTCCCAACTCAGCGAAGCTTTTGATGAAGTAGGCCAAGTGCGTGCATGGGGATATGGAATTCATTAATATCAACAAAATGAGTTTGACTGTGAAACATTAAAACTATAAAAGCAAGGTTGTAATCCCTGAATAATCCGCCCGCTGATTCTACGTGTTCCTAATTTTAGTTTCACCTCTTTCAATATGTCGGTCGGGGAAACATCAGCCGAGGATCCTGACAGGGCTTTAATACAATAATTAACACTGTATCTGAACAGTAACAAACTTCAATAATGATGTCAAACAATTACGAGCCCAATTGCATTCCTAAAACCATTTCACTTAAATTAGTAGTCCCAATCAAACTCACTCTCTCTCTATCTCTCTGCACAGCAGCATCGGCCAAATTAAAGAATCAACCAGGGTTCGTCCGTGTACTTTCTTGCGATCTGAGGCAAAAGAGCTTAGCTGACCTATTAGGAAAAATCAGAGGCAAAATGGGTATTAAATTAGTCGTCCCACGGCCACTAAAATCGAAGTTGATGCTAACAAGAAGGGCGACCAAAAGGTCAGCCCAATCCTAATCAACCTTGTACTCTTCAAGAATTTCCTAATGACTCTCTTTGACTGGTCCATGTTCAAAGCCCTTTCCCTCTGTGGGGCCCACCATCCCTTCCGCGTGTAATTATCCCATTAGCCTGACCCTCCCCAAACATACACCTTCACCACGTGATTGACGCTTCTGTCCTCTGGCTGCAAATTCAAAACCCTTTTTTTCCTGTCAAGGACCCTCTGACCCTTTAGTCCTTTCCTGCATGCATGTTATCAGCAACAAGCACCCTCCACTTCTAAACTCTGCTCCATCACACACACACACACACACACACTCTCTCTCTCTCTCTCCCCGTCCCAAGACCAAGATGCCACCAGCCATTAATAGATTCCCACGAGTTAAATGAATGAATCATGATGCATTGGCAAACATTTAAAGTCCATAACTAACAATACTGAAGCTGCACGATGCTTCTTGTGTTCATTTCCCCTGCCTAATTGCCTCTGTCTGACAAGACAAGAGTTGGGTACAGGGACTAGTTTAATTTCCGTCTCCAGGGAAAATTTACGTGGATGTAACAAACAAATGTGCGATGGTGAAAAGCACAAGTGTCTATTATATAGAGAAGGATGTGGAGGAATCTGCGCGAGGCCACGTGATTCCTTAACGGACACATTATCGAGGAGCGAGTGCACGAGTGGCTTGGAACAAGGAACTAGGAAACAGCTGATTCAAAAATTCATAAAAGAAGACGGTAAATGTGGGTAAGTGTCCCATTTTCGACATAGACAACATTGATGCCTTGAACAAAACTTCAACAACATTAATGGCTTCAACTAGCAAAATTAATTGATCCACCTTCTCCACTTACGGGTTTTGAGTGCCCTGTTTAGGAGCATCTGTCCGCTGGAAATCCTCTTGTCGTGAAATTTCTTATTTTGGGCCACATGTCAAGACCTCTTAATGAAATGGGTCACGTGTCCACTTTGATCCGTCAGTATCGCCAGCTCATTCCCCTGCCTAGTTCACTTTGGAGTCAAAAAGATTGGTCAATGAAGCGTGCTTAGTTAGCTACCTCTCTCTCTCTCTCTCTCTCTGTGTAACTCTCTGCCACTGTACCTCTGTCTCACTGTGGTTTATTGAGCCTTCTTTAAGGCCCTTTTTGGTTGGAGGGGAGGGGATGGAAGGGGAGGAAAAATGAGCCCCTCCCCTCATTTGGTTTGACATTTTAGAAGGGAGGGGAGTAAAAATTTGCTTCTCTCTCCCCTCCCCTTATTTTGATTCCCTCCAAATTGGGGGGTTTTGGAGGGGAGCCAAATATTGGGACTAATTTGCCCTCATAATCTTTGTCATATCCCATCAATGTCCATGGTTGCAACTCATGCCCTCTCCGCTGCTGTTGCTCCTAGTCTCTTGCCCTCAATTCCCTTCCTCTACTTTCTGCCAAAAACGTAAATTTGGACTTTATTTTTATGTTCTCATTTTTTGCACAGTAACATATAAGAAATCCTGATGGTTGATAGTTTCATCTTCACAAATCCTGATGCATATTTGGCTCAATAAATTTTGTCAGCAATTGAATTTTGAGAACCACGTTATAGGGTGATCTAAATAATTTGCATTGTTGCTAGTCATTTTTGGCTAAAGCATTGTTACTGGAGTCATCTTTTTTTAGAGTCAAATTAGCCCTTCGTTGAAAACGTAGTTTAAAACAAAAATTATTATATCAGTTGTTGTATACATATTAAGGTGAGAGTAAGTTTTCAAAAATTATATAATTTATATTAAGGTGTAAATTAATTTAAATAATTTATATAAGTAAAAATATATAAACTAATATATAAGGGTAAAATGGTAAATTACATATTATCTCCCCTTCCATCCCCTCTTGAACCAAACAAAAGATCATTAAAAAACCTTCCCCTTCCTTCCCCTTCGACCAAACCAAACAAGGTAACCTCCTATCCTTCCCTTCCATCCCCTCTCCTCCATTCCCTCCCATTCCATCCCCTCCCATTGAACCAAACAGGCCCTAACGTTCATACTTTGCTCAATCTCATTTATAGCATTTTAACTCTCTCACTCACACCCCCAACATCCCATCCCTTTAATTGTCGCTGCTGTTGCTTTCTGTATCTTAAATGGTAAGCTGGACTAATGTTCCAACTAGCTGTCATGAAGAGGATTAAGGATGGACTTGTGATAGTGAGATTTCCTTTGTCCACCGCCAACTCTACCAGGAAACGAAAGATGATAGGTCGTCTGTTCTGTTTTACAAATATTAAAAGCAATCCTTGGATAATACTCCCCCGTTTCTATTTTATAAACAACTTCTATTTTGTAAAATTTTTTGGGCTGGTTTTTTTTATAAATAAATTTTTTCTTATATTCTAAAATTTAAAATTTTTTTCTATCCCAGTTAAATACATATTTTTATGTTAATTATCTTTCACTCATTATTAATTCTCTTTCATCTACTCATTTATTATACATTCTCTCTTATATTTTATATTCATGATATTTTTTATATATTTATTATTTTTAATTAATTATAATTGTCAATTTATTTTACATAATAAGGATAAAAATTACTTATAAAAAAAAAAGAATCGAGACAGCTGTGTACGTTTTGTTATTATGCATTGGATTTTGAGATGACATAGTTCTTAGAATCTTCCCAGAACTTCAGTTTACAAGTAAACAAACATTAAAAATAGCAATAAACCATGGATTGGTCCGAAAAGACTAGCTTTTTAATTTGATACCCTCCAGGTAAAAGAGAAAGAACCCAAGAAAAACGAAAAATCACCAGCTTCATGGCATAGGCTCGCTCACTTACAGCCAAAGGAGAACGGAGGAACTGACAGATAGTATATTTTGAAGATTGGTCGTCAATTGAATGCCGAATTAACAAATTATAGCAGGTAATGACAAAACATCGTGTCAGCATGCCCCTTCAAGAAAATTGTCATTTTTATTTTACAAGTTTGAAAATAATAATAATAATAAAAAAAAGAACCCCACGACGATCCTCCTGGATCCCTTCTTCGATATAAATAATGGCCTCTAGCTACTGAGGCGAGGAGGGGGTCCCGACTAGAATTTATAGGACCTTTGTTTGTCTGTTTTCTTTTAAACTTCGATATGCTGTTCTGAAGTCTCATGGCATGCGTAGACATGTATAACAACTCAGAGCACAACGGTCATCCCTGCACTCCAATGAGCCCCAGAATCTCGTTCTCGAGCGATTTTGTTGATGTTCAGCAAGCTCTTGAGCAAGAAAGACTTTCCAGAGACGCTCCAGCAGCTTCCTCAGACTTTGAGTTTTCTGTCACAAACTATTCAATGATGAGCGCCGATGAGCTGTTCTGTAAAGGCAGGTTGTTGCCCTTCAAAGATGAACGCAGCAACCAGATGCAGAGGACCACCACAACTCTCAGGGAAGAGCTCCAACATGATGATGAATACGAAGATTTCTCGCTGAGGCCGCCCAAGGGATCGTCCTCAAGAAGGAAGGGATTTATGGGTCTGAGAAGAAGTCATTTTGGTTCCAAGAAAACTGATAAAAGTGAAGGTTCTTCGGACACAGGAGGTGGAGGAAGAAGGTCCAGACTAGCGAATGAATCTGCTCGAGTTAATATGACCTCCCAGGTGACGGATTCTCTGTTTCAGTTCAGATTTCCCCCTATTTCAAAGTCTGAGATTACTTGATGTTTTCTTATTCTTTAACTTGTGAATCACTTTTGTGTTATTACAGGATATGTTGAACGATGGAAGCTCAAGTTCCTGATATGATAGAGGCGTGGTTGGAGGTGCTGAATTCTTAGAGGAGTGGACCAAATATTTGGTTTTTTTTATTCCTTCGGTTTAAGGGGAGTATTGACAAGGTGGGCGAATGAAGGTCATTTCTTTATTCCGTTCTCTGTTCTTTTCCCCCTCTAGCGGATTGAGATAAATTGAGCCGGTGATGTGAGTTAGGATTTTGCTGTCAACTTCGATTCATCTTTGCTGAATTAGTACTAGGAGTTAGATTTTGGATGTTTATTGTACAAATTGTTTTAAGTTGAAGGAACTTCATTTTGGGTTAGGATAAACGAAGAGTTTTATTCTGAATGCTTTTATAGTATCATATCAGTTTGGGCAAAAGAAATGTAATTTTAACAATTTTAATAACTAATAAAATACCAGGAGGAAGATAGAATGGACGCTTGACGAGAGGCTGTGTAAGGGCAAAAACGTTGGAGCCGTTGGGTCGTCAAATCTCTCACTGGAGGGAGCTTTATTTTAAAATTTTAAAAATATAATAAGATAGTGACAGTAATTGCTCAATAGTTGGAAAATGGAAACTCAATGGTAAAACTTGGAGTTAGGAGTAGTAGTAGTCTTTCTTTTCCTGCCATAATTCAAGCAATCGAAACTCTTTACATTTTCTTTAAGAAAATCTGAAGAAAACAAATCTTCTTTTTCTTAGTTATAATCATATTCCACAATTTGCAGAAGATGTCTTCAATCTTGATGCAGACATGAAAAAATCAAAAGCCTCTCATATTTTTAGTGTCATGTAATTGACAAGTTGGTTATAACTCCGCAAATAAGTAAACAAGTCTCGAATACAGATGTCAAATGTTTTTCATAAAGATTCATTGGAGAACTCTTCAAGAGCTAACTTTTTTTATGGGGAAGAAACAGAGATGGTGATGATGGAATCTTTGACGTCAAAGTCATGTCAATTTTAAGAAATGAAGCCGGGGTTATGCTTCGAAACCCAAATTAAAAATACATATAATACATTTCTACAACATAACAGAGATTGACGTAATCTTATTTACCAGGGAGCAGAGCAGTGACCTGATTGGTGAAACTAGTGATTATGGAAGCGCTCAGCTTTGTACTTCAAACTCTCAATATAAGCACCAAAACCATCACAAGCTTCTTTCAATTCTCCAAGCTTTGTTTCAATATTCATTATTTCGTTATCTGCTCTGAACTCAGTTGGGGACGTTGAATACCTTGAAGTCTCAGAGGCATCCTGGGTTTCATATGCATCTTGTGTTTCATATGCCAAGTTTAGAAACCTAACTAACCGGTGTCTTAAAAATTCCATATTCATCCCCAAACACTCAAATGCCAGCAACTCCTTATCCCATTTAGCAAATTCAGCGGCTGAGATTCGTAGTGAGCTGGATCTCAAGGCATCAGCAATGCTGACAACTTCAGATATAATGCCCACAATGAGGTTATGGTTGATGCCCTTTATGAGATTCTCGTGTAGAAAGGCCTGCTGGCTATGGCACAGTTTGTAATACTTATTTCGAACCTCCTGGGGCAGCTCAGAATCTATTGGAATTCCATCAATTATGATACTGAAATTTTCGAAACCTTTTACATCCTTGAATTTGAGCTCCATTCCAAGGCCCTCCAGTACTTCTGAAGCAGCTTCATCACTTTCATATTCACACTGTTCTGCACACTGCCTAACCTTGGGGGAAATCTTTGACACACTTGTCCTCTTTTTCTTTTGGATAGCTGGAGATGGTGGGCTAGATTTTTCTTGTTTCCTCTTAGGGATATTACTCGGCAGAGAATCCTTATTTGCATGATCTTCATATTAGAATATCCACGAGCAAGAACAGAGAGTTGTTAGCATACTACCAAGAAAGCATGCATTTTTATGTTACATAATTATCACAGGAGTCTAGAAGATAGATCTAAGGCTTGCCTCTTGCTTTTTGCTTGGTATAATCATCCAGATTCGCCCCATCCAGTTCGCTCAAGCCATTTGCTCTTATTATATATACCTGAAAAACAGGCGTAAAGAGAGGTGGCATTAGTTCCAGAAAAGAGGAGCATAGAACGAGAGATAAATCATGACTCCTTTCTCTCAGCATTGGTTTTGTATCTGTTAGAATAGGGACCTATATGTAAAGGAGGGATAAGGACCTATAGGTAAAGTAAGGATTAGTTAGTTGGTTGGTCCTAAGATGACCGTTAGAATGATTAGGCGCTAGAGGAAGACATAAGTGTGGTTTTAGCATATTATAAATAACCCACTGGACCTATTGCAAGGGAGTCTGTTCAGTTAGTGAATCAACAAGAGAATTACCGGAAATTATTCAGAATTCCTATCTCCTTCTCCTCTCTCTACTTCTGTCTTCTCTTTCTAATCCTCCTTTTCTCTCACTCTCATCTCAATACCATAACAGTATCAAAGAGGAAAAAAAAGGCAAAAAGGTGAAGAGAAAGAAATAGCCTACAATGAATTTCAAATCACATATCGCAGCAGCTTTTAGAGGCACAAAGCTTGGCCATAGAAAGATTCAGAACACTTCCATCAGAGGATATTGGCCTTGTCAAATATGCCGGCCAATTCAGTAAGAGAATCATTTTATTCGATAGTAATCAAGTACCAGGCTAGCCATTGTACTTTATGCCTAGACTTTTCTATTAGACAAGTCAGGTTTCTCTCACGGATAAACTAAGCCTGCTACTAGACTATAACATTCCCATAGAAAGGCAAGAAACAAGATTGGACCCATCCCTGAACAATGACCGTAAAAGAAAGCAAGAAAGAGACCAAACCCTCCATATCATTTACTCATATTTGATGGTAACCCATTTTCACTGAATTTTCCTCCCCGTCAAATGTCTGCTCCTGTGCTTTAAACATTTAGGACCCATGGGAACAAACTAAGTGACACTGACCTCCCACATTTAGTTGTTATTAGCATCTCATATTGAAGAGAAGTGATTAATACCTATACAATGGCATGTCCGCGACTTACCCAGAGAACTTACAACGGAATAAGTGGTCATACATGTCATCCTTCTTGCTTTACAATCTAGTCCTCATATTTCCATTGAAATATAAAATCCATAAACTCACAGTATAAGCACCAAAAGAACAAGGAAAAAGGAAATCCAACGAATGTACCTTAAATTTAGAAGTTTCAACTAATTGGAAGACCAAAACATCTCCGTCCTGCAATTTGTGGACTGCAGAAAACTGCCTCCAACCAGCCCCTAAACCTGTCTTGCAAGCAATGTATTTTAACTGGTATTCTTTACCAGATTCATCTTCCAAAGTAATCGTAGTGTCAATATCCGGTAAGAATCTTTTACAGAAAAACTCTGGGAGCCCCTAAGAGATACAGAAGATACTGCTCTATAAATACAATGCAATGGGAGTTAATTTTTATTTCAGTCTCTTGGACTGCTTAGTTGCTTACCATCCAAAAAACACCAGCAACATGTGATCTAACCAATGACTTCACAAAGCTAGGGAATCTGGGATCTAACTTTGATTGGACCACCTCTGCTCGAAACACCGCAGACGACCTGGCCTCTCCTGATAATGTCCTGTCTGTTGCCACCTTAGAGGAGCTTCAAGCAAAGTTATGCATCAATGTTCAATGAGTAACTAAGAAAATTGGAAGATGAACAGAGATGCATGTCATACGAAGTGATCCACCAACCTTGCAAGCTTCTGTGCCTGATCGGATAAACCCTGCAAAAGCATTTGTTAGAATGTTCAGTCAATGATGCCATATGATTTAGCACCCCCAACCAAAAAAAGAAACAGGGACAGAGAGAAGCCATTTAATTAACATGCTTGACTTTTTAAAGCACTTGGTGTTAATAACTCAATAAGGCCAAAAAAAAAAAAAAAAACTCTGGTTGTTAATAACAAAATTTAAAAACACACCAAAGTAAATAAGCTCGAACAACGAGTATGAAGAGCAAATAATACAAGTTAGAGCCAAGATTTATGGATGCGCACATATGATTTTTCTTTTTGACCTGACTCATATAATAATATTATATTATAGGTTCGTTCTTTAAACGTTGGCTCATGTACTATAGATATCTTATTATGCATTTTATATTTGATATTTGATATTTAATGCGTCGTCATTATAGCAAACATGAGTGAATCCCCTCCTTCCTCCTGGCCGTTGACCGGAAAAATTTAATCATGGTTATGCAAAGAGACTTATTCTGCTTCGAGCCTCGAGCCGAAAAGGAAGACTGAAAAGGGATTTAAAAATGGGAAACTCACGTGATTAGTTGGAGAATCCAAATGTTTTTTCTGAATGTTCAAGAGCCTGTGCTGACTCTGTACCATCTTGTTCCGTTTGGGCTGCAAACAATGCAGCGTAAGTTTCAAGCAATCAATATTAAATTGCGAAAAAAACAGATCTAAAGAAAAGCATTTTTCATATTCGCTTCATATAGACATTCCCTTGGACGTGAATTCACGAGAAGTGTCGGAAGACGAAAGCATTACAAAATTAGCCGGCATTGACAATTGAAGGAGTGCAAAAAAAAAATAATGCCTCCAAAATCCTAAGATCTCCGCCGAGTCAAATAAAATACACATTAAAGAGAATCACGCATTTAGGTTAATTATTATGGGAAGAAGCAAGGTAGAAGAGAGAAAAACCGTAGTTAAAGGAGGGGAGCGTTTGGGAGACTTTGACCAGTTGGCTAGGGTTAAGTCATCATCGTAATCCGTATTTTTACCGTGCCGAGGCGGAGTAACGGCTTTTCCGGCAGCCGTAGAGGCACGGGGTTGGTCCACCGCCTCCTTCTTATTACCCGACCGATCATCTAACCCTCGGTTCTTTCCATGCCCCACCACCATCTCAACACAATACAGACAAGAATCGCTGCCGGCCTGCAACAGATTATTGGCCTTCCGCTGTCATTACCGAAAGACGTTGACAGACAGAGAGGAGGCCAAGAAGGGCCTCCGATTTTTAATCATGCCACCCTTCTTACATTTTTCTACTCCTTAAAATTCTTTTTTTCTTAACAAGCAAAACAATATCATGTGTCATTAGGGATAGGTGAATTTTGAACTATTATTGGGGAAAAATATTATCATATTTTTATTAAATGAAAAATCATACACGAAGAGCTAAATTGCCGCGTTTTTCTCTCCCCTTTTTTCGGTTGAAAATAGGAATTGAATATGATATTACGAGTAGAAAGAGTGTTGAGGAAAGCAAAACAGGGCATGAGAAAGGTACACCCAGGAATGATGTTGGGAGGCAGCTATAACAGAGGACAAGATTACTTGGAATGGAAGAAGGAGACAGTTAGGCCTACGTGGACGACTAACTGTTCATATGTAGGGACTGACCGAGTCATAAAAAGTTCAAATATTTATAGTTGAACATGAAAGTGGCCTGCGCTTGAATCGAATTGTCATCAAAAGAGGGTAACAATAGATATTGCCTGCCTTGTTCAATTATAAAAAGATCAAATATTTATGATCCTCTCCAGCTCTCCTCACCTCTTCAATTAAATTAAAATTACGAAAGAAACAAAAAAAAAACAGAAAAGGGAATGGACTAGGGGCCAGGTGATAGGGACTCTGGATACTTCGGCACCCTGGCTGTCTCGCCATGACGTTGGAATCTCTTGCACGCCTTGTTCCCTGGGTATTCCTTGTTTTCTATCCTTTAGTCTTATTTATAAATAATTTTTTTAATAATGTAAAATAAATTGATAATTAAAAATAATAAGTGTGTCAAAACTATTATATTTTTTTTATATATGCCTCTATTTATGAAAATAGCATAAAAAAGAGAATAGATAAAAAATAAAAGAGATAATGAACATAAGATATGAGAGATAATGAGTATTTAATAAGGGTAAAATAAAAAAAGAAGTTTACATTTTTAGATAAAAAATGAAAGTTACTTATAAAATGAATCAGCCAGAGAGAAAGTTGTTTATAAATAATACGGGAGGGAGTATAATAAAGAGACTTTTGTATTTCAATAATTTATCTACGAACATTCAAGAAAAGTGCGATTCACATGCAGCCAGCCTTTGATTAAATAAACTGGATATGTCGTTGCAAAAGTTTCAGTTAGGTGATACCTGTTTCCTTTTCTTACCTGCTATTGTATGTTTTCCTTGAAAACCTACGCTTCCAACTATGTTTTTGTCTCTCTTTGTTTTATTTTTCTGTTGAATGAGGCAACTTGAGGGTTCCGCTGAATAAGTGAATATAAAAAATTTAAACAGGCTCATCATCACAATCGTATGAGTCATCTTGACCATTATTATCCCTGTCTTGACCAAATCAAATGGCGATATCGTTGATGCTGCTTTTCAATCTTGGCCGTCCACGTTTCACGTCCCTGAAATTTCAAAAACAACTCAATTTTCCCACAACACAGGCATTAATCAAGACACAATCTTTTTCGCCGTGATAGCATATGAGGAGTGGAACAATAATAATTGAATAAATGAAACAGAGGCTCCGCTCACTTGTCATTGTTAATGACCCACAACTTCTAGACCTCCTCTGGGGTCCTCAAATTCCACATTTGTGGGGCATCTCTTGATCATAATCTGTCTTCCACAAAGCTTCACTGGCCTTATCATGGAAGAAACACTCCTACCCTACACAAATACTCTAACTTGTGATTAGCCCCACATAATACAACTTATAAATTCAAAAGAATTAAAAGCAGTGATACTAACTTGCTGATGATATTGTTTTGTTTGGCCAAGCTTCTATTTTTGGGGCAAATGAAGTTAAGGCTTGCATAGATGAATTCTGTGCAAGCTCAGGTTTAAAGGTCAATGCTATGAAGACTAAAGTGTTCTTCTTCAGGAATGTGAATCACAATCGACGCGCTGAGTTGAGCAATATTCTGGGGTTCCAAATGGCAGCAGATCTTGGTAAATACTTTGGAGTTCCTCTGCATCATAAAAGGGTGACTAAGGAGAGCTTCAGTGAGGTTGTCGATAAAGTGAAGAAGATGTTATCTAATTGGAAAATAAATTCGTTATCTCTAGCTGGACGTGCTACTTTGGTAGGGGCTGTCACATCTGCTATTCCAGCTTATACTATGCAAACAGCATCAATACCTCTTAGTTCATGTGATATGATTGAGAGTAAAAATCGAAGTTTTTTGTGGGGCCACAATGCAGAAAAAGCAGAAAATTCATCTTGTTTCATGTGATACGGTGTGCAAGTCAAAGGGTAATGGTGGTTTGGGATTGAAACATGTTAAAATCCAGAACCATGCATTTATAGCCAAATTAGGATGGAATCTTATCAAGAAAAAGGATGACTTATGGGCAAGAATTATTATAAGCAAATATAAATATGGAAATGATTTGATGCCTCAAATTGATATGCAGAGGATATGATCGAATACTTGGGCAGGAATCAAGGCGGCATGGAGATTTGTGCAGGAGGGTTCCGAAGTTGAGCAGAGGAGATAGATTGTTCGATGGAAACACACAAGAAATGGAGATTTCACTGTGAAATCTGCATATAAAGTTATTGCAAATGAAGAAGATAACCAGGAAGTATTATGGCAGAAAATCTGGAAGCTTAACACTATCCCAAGATGTAAAACTTTTATGTGGCTCGTTGCTCACAACAAGCTTCTTACCAACGTGGAGAGATATAGAAGAGGTATGTGTGATGATGATGTGTGTGGTTGGTGTAAGAAAGGCTCAGAAATGGTATTGCATGTTCTTCGAGACTGCACTGAAGCTAAACGTTTGTGGATGGAAAAGATAACATTGCCACGGGATCGTTTTTTCTTTGAACTTAATCTCAAGGAGTGGTTGAACTTCAATATTCGACGCTTGGATTGGGGTGACTGGTTTGCAACGTTATGCTGGTTATTCTGGAAAAGGAGAAATGAACGTCTTTTTTAGCAGAAGAATCAGAATAATGAGAGCCTACAGAATCATGCCCATGCCATTATATCCAGCATTCAAAAGGCAAGTAAAAAATTTGTCGGAATCAACTTTCAAGGCACATTACTAACGGATAGGGGGGCCACATGAATGCCGCCAGAGGAAGGATGGACTAAAGTTAACGTAGACGGAGCATTTGCAGGGAAGAACAGAGCTGGGTGTGGAGGAGTTATTCGAAAGGCTAACGGGAATTTTATTATGGCTTTTATGCACAGATTAGAGTTGGGAGATCATGTTACCGCTGAAATATGGGGTATTCTTCTAGGATTGAAGACAGCTTGGGATCAAGGAAAGCGTAGAGTGGTATTAGAATCCGATACGAAAGAAGTTCTTGATTTGATTAACAGTGATAATTGCCAGAATCATCCGGACGTTAATACAATAGCAGAAATTCGTTCCATGATGCAACGAGATTGGAGGATAGAATTGAGGTTTGTTCCAAGAAACGCAAATAGGGTTGCCGACTTCCTTACAAAAAAGGAAATTTCATGTGTAACGGGGTTTCACCCTATTTTGTATTCCACGCCTGAGTTAACGGCTGTTTTAGAGCTGGATAATTGTATTCTTACTGATGTAGGCTGAGTTTTGAGAGTTTTCTACTTTATGTATAAAAAAAAAAAGAACTTTCACGCACAGATTCTTAAATACATATTGATTTTATTAGTCATCTAAATAGCATTGAGGTAAAAAATAATATTAAGCTGTCTGAGCTCCTGCCATGCTATATATGTATATATATGTTGTGTGCATGACCTTGCACCGGCGTTGGGGTTTCATTAGGATTGTAGTGCCAACTGCCGTTAAGACCGTTGCTTTTTTTCTTTTTTTTTTCGTTTTCTTCTTCTGTTTCTCTTTTGAAGTTATGGAATAGGCGTCGGAGTTTCGAGACTGGTCAATGCCTTCTTTTTTTATTCCTTCTCCCCCCCCCCCCCCCCTCCCTTGTGACAATATCACTTTTTGGCCCCGAATATCTTTTTGACTGATTTTAGGCTTTTGTCTGAGTTTCCATCTTCTTTCTCTTCTTTTGTTACCTTCTTGCAGCGCACGCCTCCTCCCCTATCTTCAGAGCTCTTATTTTAGAAATTTTCCTTTTCTTTACGATGCTCTTTGAAATTTGAACCCCAACTTATTCTGTACGATTGTAGTCAAAACTCCATTGAAATTTCAGTTTGGTGCTGGTAACGTCTTCATGATTCTTTAGTATGGACTTTCCTGGCGATTTTAATGGTTGGATGAGGGTTGCCTACGTGGTGTTTGCGTTCTGCTCTGCTTTTGTTTGCGGCGCTATAAAAGGTCTCTCGCCCCTTTTCATTCCCTTTCTTGCCTGATTCAGTATCTGTTGGTGAATCCAAATACTCATGATTATTTCTTTTTATCCTTTTGTGGTTCAAAGTAGATTTGAACAATAAATTCTTGAAATTTTCATGGAATTCTGCAGGCTTGCTTGTGGGTCCTGTTGCTGCTCTGTTACTGATTATAGGGAATGTAAGCGTAATTTTGGGATTGTTTCCTGCACATGTGGCCTGGACGGTTTACACCCTGTTGAAGTACTTCTTCTTCGCTCTCTCCGAATTATTTTTCCTCCATGATTATGAGTTTCAGTCTTCTACCTCTTTTGCTTATGGATTTATGTTTGCAGGGTCAATATTTTTGATACCGCTATGAAAGTTGCTATTTTTCTTGCTTTGCCTGCGTTATTTGGTTTATGGTTGGGTCTAGGCATAGCCGGAAGCGTTCTTGTTGGGGTAGGATATGGCTTTTTCACGCCATGGGTTTCTACTTTTGAGGCCTTCCGACATGATCACGAGTCCAAGAAGTTTTTGCACTCTTTAGTGGTGATGCTCTTATAACAAGATCTTGTTTTCTCAGCACATGTCTACTTTTTTTGCTCTCGTTTTTATTTATTTGTATTTGAATTTAGGACGGTACCTCGGGAACTATCAAAGGGAGTTGCACTGTAGTAAGAGATTTTGCAGATATATGTTACCATTCGTACTCAGGTTACTTGAAGGAATTACGTGAGTCACCTGCTTCTGATGAGCTTCAAAGGCTAAGGTGAAGTTCTTGACATTAACTATGTGAACCACTCCTTTAGTCTCATGTGCTTGACTAGGTTGCTCTGCGAAGTTGAAAAATATAAGGATGATTATGACAAATGAAAATTTTCTGTTCTTTGGGTGTAGGTTAATTCATGTTCCTGCCTGTATCATCGTGGGGATAATGGGGCTAATTGTTGAGATTCCTCTTTTTACTGCAATTGCCCTTGTAAAGAGTCCGTACATGTTGTTCAAAGGCTGGTTCCGACTGATTCAGGATTTAATTAGCAGAGAAGGCCCATTTCTTGAAACTGCTTGTATCCCAATTGCTGGATTAACAATACTGATGTGGCCACTTGCTGTCATTGCTAGCATTTTGCTGGCTATTTTCTCCAGCTTTTTTATTGGAGTTTATGCATCTGTTATTGTATTTCAGGTTTAATCCCCCCCCCCCCTCTCTCTATTGTTTCTCATTCCAGAAGCTAGGCGATTTTGCCTTCACTTAACCACTTGACTCACTTTGAAACTTCCTTGTTGGTGAAGGAAAGATCCTTTCGTAGAGGTGTAGCCTATGTGATTGCAATGGTTGCTGAGTTTGATGAGTACACAAACGACTGGCTCTATCTTCGTGAGGGAACTATCTTTCCAAAGTAATCATTCTCTCATTTAGTTTCTTTTCATGTTTTCTAGTGCCTGGCAATTTGTTCCATTAATATCAGCAATCAATTTGCTCTCAGCCAGGCCCCGGTACAGAAAGAAAAGGGTTGCACATTCATCAGAGTTCTCTGTGAAAGCTAATAGTGGGGCTGGAGGCGTGTCAGTTATCACTACAGATTCACCTGCAATCTTTATGCCAGACTTAACTGCTTCAAGATCAGTAAGAGAGACTATTCAAGAAGTGAAAATGGTGCAGGTATTTCAGGTTTCATCCATGGTCATCATTTGGTCTAGAATATTAGGTCAAGTCAACTGTTGGAAAATTGAATTTCGTTCCCGCAGCTTGAGCCTTGATAATATAAATTGAAATTCTCATGCCCTACTTAATGTGTCAGATCTGGGACCATATGATGACGTCCTGTGAGATGAAAGGCAAGGAATTACTGGATGCAAATGTACTCACAGATGCTGACCTTTATGAGTGGTTGAAGGGAAAGAACAACAATGAAGCAGCCATTGTTGGAGTTGGCTTGCCATGTTATTCATTTCTGCAAACTATTCTGTCCTCCATCAAATCCAACTCAAGTGGATTTGTTCTAATTGATGGTCTTGAGATAACTCATTTGAACAGACCCAAAGACAAACTATTGGATTGGTTCTTCAATCCAATAATGGTTCTAAAGGAACAGATTAGCGTCATAAAATTGGAGGATGGGGAAGTCAGATACTTGGAGAAAGTAGTTCTGTTTGGAAGCAACACACAACGCATGGAGGCTTGGGACAATGGTAGTTTAGTGCTTCAGGATCCTCTTAGAGCTGCTCAAGTCCAGGGAATTAGCAGAAGGTAAGTGACTTGCTTTTTGACTTGTAGGTTACAGAAACAATCTCTGCATTGTTTGTTTCTTTGACTGATGGGCATATGTCTTAATGCATTGGTAGGATGATTGGAATGATAAAGAGTGTATCCAAGTTTCCAACTTACAGGAGAAGATTTCAGCAAATCGTGAAGGCTTTACTTGTTCATTATGTGGATCATGACATTTCTTTACGATCAGGCGGGTTTATAGTATCCAATGCCTCAGATGAACATGTTTAGGATATCCAAGTATTGGTTTTTCCCCCTCCCTCCATCATTGTGAAATGGATTGTTGTCTACACACACGCACACCCACCCATCTGGGGATTCAAGCCAATCTCGTTTTTTATATTGCTCACTGCTCTATATATTCTTTCGTTTTCTCGTTTGGTCAAAGATAGGGTGCAGTCACTCTCTTGTACTTTTTTGTGGTGAATGGCTAAATTGAAACCAAGTGAAGTACAAACATGTGTAGGCTAAAATGCAAAGAGACGTACCAAGATCTACGCGTGCCAGTGGAAAAACTAAAAGCGATCCCCGTCACGTGGCTGGATGGAATGACAGAGGCTCTTGGGCCATTTTGAAGTTTGAGTGCCTCAATTGGGATTGGGCCTAAACTTCAAATTGTGCGTGTACTTAAATGGCCCAGGTGCAATCGGATGGCCCACCCGATGACATCATCACGGTGGCAGGTAACTATCCGGTCATCGTCTATTGACATGATATAAGACTTAGTGAGTGTTTGGGTTTCTTTCAAACCTAGGTTTCAAATCTAGGTTTACGGAGCCCGAGACAAAACTCCTCTAACATATTTACCTCGTAAAAGTTATTCTTAAAAGCTAATCCAAACAGATACTTAAACGAGGGGAAAATTCAACGGAGTTGTTGGCTTGTTATTTGTCAGACCATAAATCATATGGTAAACTAGTTTCATACAAGAATTTCTCCCATCTCTCCAGACTTTTATGACTTGAGTTTCGACTTCTTCACAGTTAGTTGATAATTGCTGCATTATTAAATATGATAAGAAATGAGTTGTATAATTCATGACCTAAATCGTGCAACTTTTTCCATTTACGAGGGGTTAGTGTTAATAACAACCTTCTCTGCTTGGATGAGAGTACTAGAATGTGCGACCTTCTAGAAAGTTCTTGTGATGAACCTTGTCTACTGGAGATGCAAAAAATGGATGTTGGGTGCTAGAAGTCAACTTCAAACAACTAACATCAAGATAACCTTTTTTCCAAATTTGTAAATATATGTCAGTTCTATCGTTCGTTTGTGTATTCAACAAATTAAATAAATGGCCACATATATTTGTCTTCAGTATATGTCGTGTGCAGCATCATTCCCGCATGGCATTCCCATTAATATTCCCTCAAGTGCATAGTACGAATCAATTATAACTAATTTCTCAGAATCAATAAAAATTAGTTGTATTATTAAAGTGGTCTAAAATATGTTCTAATTTTCATCTTTACCCCTAATAAATACCATAAATTTAAAGGATGAGTACTGCAAATACTCTTCATCCTTCATTGTAAATTAAGAAGAATGGCATAGTTTATATATAAATTATTCAATGCTATACAAACTGTTGTAAAGTCATTTATATATAGGACCACAAAATTCTTGTA
Organism: Inga oerstediana; assembly: GCA_963210345.1. Classification (NCBI taxonomy): domain Eukaryota; kingdom Viridiplantae; phylum Streptophyta; class Magnoliopsida; order Fabales; family Fabaceae; genus Inga; species Inga oerstediana. Next base: position 62,691,377 of record OY723409.1, read on the forward strand.
GAAGGTGGGTTACGTCATGCACTGAAGGGAGTAATTCATGATAGGTAATTCTGGGAAAATTTTAATGATGCCTACGTGTGTGTTCGTGCGTCCTCAATAAATAGCTGCCTTGCATTCTGACTCATTTCCAGCTGTTTCTTTGTTGCCCAAGTTCATTTGGCCAAACAAAAGGTTTATTTGTTGAATGAAAATGATAAATGCTAGCGTCTATTGCGTCATTTATTACTTCATAAGTAGTACATGGTTTGATTATTTGACATACACATATTTTTTCATGTTTTTTTTTTTTTTGGGTCAAGCAAAATGTAAATCTTAGAGTTAGAGTTGCAGCCAATGAGACTAAAAAGTGATCAGCTTACTCCAAATTGGATTTGGTTTCTCGCATTTTCTTTTCTTTCCTACTCTCATTCTTTATCCTTTTTCATGATCATTTGATCAAGATCTAATAATCCACATTCAATGATACACATTATGATGCACGATAGTCGATAGGGGCACGTGGAACTGCCCATTTTTAGTAATTAATCACAACCGGAGTTATAATTGACGTCCGTTGACTAAGTTCATCGTAGTATCCTACTCCCTCCGGTCCTAATTATAAGATAAAGTTGACTTTTTTAGAAAAATTAAGAAAGCCAATTAAATTACTTTAAAGTGTTTATATTTTTAGTATCCTTAGATTATATATTAGTTTATTAGTCAAATTAATTAGTTTGAAGAAAAAAATAAAAATATGAATACTCTAAAGCAATTTAATTAGCTTCCTTAATTTCTCCAAAAAAGTCAACTTTGTCTTATAATTAGGACCGGAGGGAGTATTAATTAAACAAATAAATTTTAAGTACCTATCTTTTATTCTTTTTTTTCCTTGCCCACAAGTACCTATCTTTTATTCAGTCCGCTAGAGCGTCTTAATCATCTATGCACGCCTACGCAAAAGATTTCATTTGACTTTAACACCATATATTTTTAAATATACCAGCTTCCAAATCCATGTGGATGCAGGTTTAAGTATGAAAGGAGTATATAATATTTTAATCGCTTAAAAAATGAAACGAATTATGCTATGTAAATAAATAATTATTATGATATAAACATTCAAACATAAAAATTATTAATTATTCTATATTTTTTGGCAACCTCCTTCATAATAAACAATAAAAACCAATATGTAAGAACCGTCTCGCACGTTACTACGAGGCCTTATCTTAATGTATTCATAGCTGAAAATGCCTATTTAGTTGTTGTTGTTGATATGGGAAAGTCAACATAATTTTTCAATTAAAGAATAACAATAAAATTTTTTTTATCTTTTTGATTTTTTGACATTATTTGTAAATAATAGAGAAATTTGAAAATTTGGATATTGGGCACATAAAATTCATAACGTAACAATTCATATTCCAATTGAATATTTCTTGGGTAAAAATAATGGGAAAAATTTATTAACAATATAACAAAATGTATCTAATGTTAAATGATTTGAGGTCATCCTTGATACAGATTCCTACACAATATAAAGAGCTTTGTGACTTAGTATTGAATTTACTGTTTAATACTTGATTACTTCGATAATAATATATAACTTCTCGAAAAAGATTTCAGCCATAATCAATTAAAATGTTACACGTAGAAGTGAAATGAACTTCATCTAGAGTCTTCAAGTTTTTGTAACGTGCCAATGTAATGTTTACATAAATTTTGGGGCAATGTTATATATATATATATAAAATTAAAAAAGAGGAAAATTTGAGAGCTAGGGCTCCTCTCTTCTGTTATATGTCAAGATGGCATGTCAGAGGATGAGCAATTGTATGTGTCAGCCTAGTTGATTTTAGGGAGATTTACACTGTAGTCCCATGGAAGCTAAAATACGAAGAAACGGTCCCGGGAAATTCTGAAATTACCCTCAAGTCCCAAGGGACCATTTTGTAATAAAATCCATGTGAGAAAAGACATAAACACCCTTAAGATTTGGGCAAAAAACAAAGTGTGTCCGTGTCGTGGGTCCTCATTCGAAAAGCTGCTTTCCTCATTCGAAATTGAATCCCACCGAACCCTAGCCGTTCCCTCTTCGTCTTCCTCAGTTCCTCTCGTGTGTCCGTGTCTCGTGTTCCTCAGTTCCTCTCTCGTCTCTGCGTGTCTCGTCTCGTCTCTGCGTGTCTCGTCTCGTCTCCTCAGTGCGTCAGTGGAGCTTCAATCGCGACTCTTGAGTGGCGACTCAGCGGGCCGGCCGTCCGGCGACTGGCGTGGTGGCGGTGCCCATCTGAAACCGAAGTACCGAATCCTAACCCTCCTCATCCTCTTCATCTTCCTCTCGTCTCCTCTGCTCTCAACACAGTTGAGCTTCATTGTGGTGGTCGACTGCCCTTTGGTCGTGAAGCACTAAAGTTTGAAGCTCAACGGCGATTTCCGATTCTCGTCTTCGATTTTCCCTTCTTCGTCCGGTGTCAGAGATAGTGCAAGAGGTATTTTTGAAGCCCTTTACTGATGCAAGTATTGCATTACACATTTGGATATTAATAATTGCTTCTATGATGACATATGTTAGTTCGTTATTGCAAATCTCTGATTAGGCATGTCTCATTTTTCTGAGATTTGATTTTATAATAGTTTCATTTCACTCAGACTAGGTGTCCTTTATTTTGTGAAATCCCTACATTTCGAAATTTCTGTTTATAAAATGCCGGCCATATAATAGCTTTAAGTATAAATCACTATGCTTGTAGTCAGGAGTAATCCTGTACTGTGAAATGGCATGTCCCAAGTAGTACGATTAACCCAACCTATTGGATAGACTATTTACTGTGAAATTTTTGCTTCTGCAAAACTTGTGTGATTGGATTTGTATGTATGAATTTATTAGTTTGCATTGTATTTGGGATTTAACGATATAGCTCAGCTATAGGTGTTTAACCATATTGCTGCAGCATTTTTTGATTTCTGGAAATGGTTCAAGATCTATTGTAATTTCCTGGTTTCGAAATTTCTTCTTAGAGACAATTTTTAAAAGATTTTGTATCATATTCAACTTTGTCAAGGCAGTATACTTCCTATCTTTACCCATCCCTGAACACAGAATTTTCAAACTCTCTTGTCAACTTCAGATGTGAACTTGTGCAAATTCTGTGACAAGACAAAACTCTTGTGGGCTTTCAAAGGAATCAAGCATTTGAATGATATTTTCATGCTTAAACTTTCTATAGTGCCAAAGGAAAGTGTAAGTGTGGTATGTAATAGATATATATATGCTTAGTGTGCTGAACTTGGAATAAAGAAGCTAAAAATTTATTGAAGATTTGCTGTTTGTGTTTTCTAAATGTTTAGAAACTCTTTTAAGGGTAAAAAAAGGAGTGTTATAAGTGTTGAAATGGTGATTTGCAAACCTGGAAAAATAGTTTCAGGATAAGGAAGATGATATGATGTATGAGAGTGAATATATGGCTTGGTGGATTGAACTTTTGAAGTTGAAAGTTGACAAGGAACTTACTATTTCATACTATTATTTTAGGAACTAAATAGGTATTTGGATTGTTGAAGCATGTTTAAGGTTTCATTAGAATGACTAAATTGACATGATAAATTGGTGAAAATTTTTCTGCACCTTAAGAAGAGTTTTGAAAAATCTGCAAAACGAGTATGTTATCTCCCAATAGCCTCATATCAATTGTTTGTTTTTTTTTGGTTTGCAGGGAGAACAGTCAACACTTTGAACCAACACTTCCAAAGGTTCTCTGCCTAACACTCTGGTGTTTAGTTCTTTTATTTATATTTGATGAATTAAATTTATAGCTAATACTTGTCCAGTATTATTGATGAGAAGTCAACCTATTTCTGCATAAGTACAAGTAAAACATGGATATTAACCACTTGTCCTACCTTTAATGCATCCTTCTAAGCTTCTGCTGTTTAAATTTCCTTTATTAATTAATTAACGAAATTTTCACAGAAGGAAAAAGGGAAAGGAAAAGGAAGATACAACATTCTTGTTGAACAAAGCAACACATTAAACTTTACCCTGATGTTATGAGTGTATTTTGGATTTTGTTTTTGCAACTAGTTCATTCCTCTCTACTTCTTGCATTTGTCTTCGTTGTAAATCTCTGAAGTCACAACTCTGGCTCTTTTTCTGTATTTGTCTTTTATTTTCATTTCTATTCAATACGCTCTAATTAGTTACTATCTGTGCTGCCTGGACTGAATAATTGAATGGTGGTGAAGTTGGAAATAGTTCATAGACAAAAGAGTTACTATTTGTGTTATGTGGACTTATTCGTTGTCGATTAAGTTCGGTTTTCTTAAATATGGTAATGAGTTAATATATGTTATATTTATTTGTCCCTATCCAACTGTTAATCAATTGTGTTATATTTCAGTTGTTTGTATAGCTTAATTTGTTCTGAACATAGAGGTATGATGAGGAAAAATCTGTGTGATATGTTAGAAGTGCTCAATTGGTGTACATTAGCTTCTTCATTACTGATCATGTATTGTATGTTTTCAATTTGCTTCTCTTTGTGCCTTAATATTCTGTCAATCTCATTCGACATGTTGTCCCTTTCGTTGAGAATTATTTGAATCTCTGCTACCATCTCCTCCCCCTCATGTAATTTATTTTCCCATCCCTGTAAGTCCTCTGTATGCTTAGAGAATGTTGTGTCATGCATTCTTTTAGATGGTCTATTATGTTAATATTATTATCATGTTGCCAGGTTTGATCTAATTGTTTGTTGTCAGGATATTTTGTAACTGTCTCAAGTTTTCTTACTTGTGAACTACCACTCAACTATTACTTGGCCCAAAAAAACGTCCTACCCTCATCTAAAGTTGGGAGGTTGTCATTAGAAGGAGGCTACAGAGGCTGCTGCTGAACGTTCACAAGGAATATTTGAAGCTACTTAAGTTGTCTCTAACTTTGAGGTTTGGTTTATTGAATTATAAATTTTCATATCACACAGGTAAAAAGTTTCAGCGGTTTAATCATTATGACATTATTTGCACCAATGTTCTTGTTTTGCCTGTAAATTTTAATCATTAGTAATCAGCAATTATAAGGCATGGTTTGTGTTTCCAAGTAGTTAATTCCTCTCTACTTTGGCATTTTTTTGCACGAATGTTGTGTTCTTTGTCTTATATTTCAAAGTTTGAGTGGTCGTTGTTTTCGGACATGGATTGATTTAATTGTGCATTTAAATATTATGGTCTGCCATGTTTGGTCTTGTAAATAAAGTTTTGCTTATATGATAAGATTTGGGGAAAATCCGGAATTTTTCTTTGGCTATGTGTGTGGTTTATGAAAAATTCTGAATCTGATGGGCCTCTCTTTGCTGCATATGTTAATTTTCTTAGTAGATCCATCTTAAATGTATAGCAGCATATAATTTTATAGTAAAGTGCAGTAGGTCTTTGTATAAAAGTATCACCTATTTTTCATTAACCATGTCCAGGCAAGGAAGATGGAAACACGTGGTTCTGGAAAAACCAAACAACCAACAAACACCCCCACAGGAACAAGGCCAGCCAGCTTTTCTGGGTATACTCTATTCACAGAAGAGTTTTTCAGCCACAAGGAGAAGAAGCAGAAGGGAAAGGTGAAGGACAAAGAGAAGACAAAGGTGAATAAGGTGCACAATTTTCAAAAGTCAAACCTAGAGGTGAGGGAGGCTTGGAATGGATTAAGTGAAGAGCAGAGAAAAGAATATGGTAAACGGGCTGAAAAGTTAAGAGGCCCTAGCAAAGGCAAGATGTATGTCGTTCCATTTTTGACCCGATGCGCACCAAAACAATTTATGGCTGTGTGCAAAAACCTGAAGTCCAGACCCGACGCCATGAAAAGGCTGAAGAATATTGGGTTTGACAAGCTGGTTCATATTTGTTGCCCACAAATAAACCGGCACATCTGCGCGGAGTTCATGCGCTGTTTTGATCCTCCGACCAACCAAATATCATTTCGAGGGCAGACGCGTGAGTTAAAGCCTAAAGATGTGCACCAATTGCTTGGGCTGCCTAATGGTGGGGTAGATATTCAAGTACATGTGAACGAGGAAGATAGAATATTCAAGGACCTTAGGAGCGTATATAGAAATCTAAAATACCAACAAATAGGGGATTTGTTGACGGGTGCTTTAGATGAAAATTTTGAGTTCCTCTTTGTCATTTTCGCCTTAGGAACCTTATTGTCTCCAAGTGCGAGCATTTATGTTAGTGACCGTGTCTTAAAGTTGATGACACTAACAAAAGATGCACTTGGTGACTTCAATTGGTCATCCTTCATTCTCAATGAACTTTGTGCTGCAATTGGGGATTTCCAAAAGGAGTTGAGGAAAGGGAACACTAAATGCAGAAAAACTGTTGGAGGTTGTATATACTTCCTCATGGTACGTGTCTATGTTGTCTTTATTTTCTACAGTTGGAAACGTAAATGTATAATTGCTAATTGTGATGCATATGTGTTGCAGATGTTTTGCCTCCAACATTTTCCTCTGGCCAATCTGAAAGCAAGTAAAGATGAAGATGCTATCCTTTACTGGAATGAGGAAAGGGTGAGGAGCAGAGTTCAACTAGAGAAATCTAGTAAAAAAGGCCTTCTTTATGGTGCCGGGCAGGGGGATGGCCCTTCATCTACATTATCTCATCCTGAAACAATGCTAACCCACCCGGTAATTATGCCTATTTAAATATGTAGACTGTTATAGATTGCATTTCAGTTAACTTGCTAATGCCTTAATTACAAAATGTGATGAGTATGTTAATGTTACAGGAATTGAAGCGGACATACACTAGGTTGGTTAGCATTATTGGCAATGAGCTGCTTGCGCTTCAAAATAGGTTGTTGCATGGAAACAACAACGAAGTTGATGACGAGAACGACGATGAAGATGAAGAAGAAGATGCAACAATCCATAAGCCATCAACTTCAACTATTTTTGAGAAGGATGATGACAAGCCAGCAGAAGAGGAAGAAAATGAAGATGATAAGGAGGAGGACGCATACACACAAGGAGAGGAGGATGAATCAGAAAGTGAAGACAAAGGTCCCGATGATAAGGACGATGACAAAGACGATGAACACCATGAGGCCATCATTGAAATTGACGCACATGATGGAGGTGAACCATCAAAAGAAGAATTGCAGCAGCATGAGCTTGGAGAAAACCAACAAGAAGGGAGTTATGTGGAAGTTAGAAGGTCAAACAGGATCATAACTCCTAGTTGGGTTGTGAAATCTCCATGGATAGATGGAACTAGAAAGTCAAAGGGGAAGAGAAAAGTAGATGACAAGGATAGCTTATTTCAGTTATGCACAACGCGGTGTAGTGACAAAGAGGGCGACGAGTAAGGACGTACTAATACGTTTCAATTGTATTACATTGCTGTTCTAGTAATAATTACATATTTTCTGTTTCTTTTATTTCAGGGAGTTTGTGGCAATGCATGATGACTTCCTGACAAGGAGGGAACTGCAGTGTCTAAGACCAAGAGCATGGATAAATGATAGAGTATGCAACAGGAAAATAATTACATATTTTTCTGTTATCGCTTTGCTGTCATATTTGCGTTGCGTAACTTTTTCATGTCATTTCTGCAGTTAATGACAATGGTCGCAAAGACATTTATTGCTGATCAACAACAAAAGGAGGGTAGAGTAACAAGACATATATTTACTGCCGATTTCACGAGAAAACTTGTTGCTAACCCATTTAAATGGTCTTTGCCTGAGCATGAAACACAAATCCTCCCCAAGTACGTGGGATATAACATTGGGGATTGTGATTTCATATTTGCCCCATGTGTCTGGCAGGATCACTGGTTCTGTTATGTTGTTGACACCAAAGCCATGCATTGCTATGCCCTTGACTCGTTGGTTGACATCCGGACATATGGTAGGAGGCAGCGGGAATTGGAAGAGGGGTGTAAACCAATAGAGCCAAAGAAGAAGAGGGGGAAGCGTAAAGGAGAGATTGACCCAAAGGATCACATGGCACAAGCAGTTGTATGGAATTTTGTCACATGACACCTCACACTCTGTTTACATTCATATCTGGTACTGATGTTGTATTTCTTGTTGCAGCGGAATTGCTTATTCCAAATGCTGCAAAGAGTAAAGCCAGAGCTATTTGTGGATGAGAACAAAGTTCAGCCGGGATTCACTTGGGCAAAAGTACATGTTCAACATGACACGTGAGTTGCCTCTGTGATTTTTGTTCATTCTTTTACGTTATATGAAAAATGACTCGGCTGGTTTGTTACGTGTTAATGTGTTTGTGCAGGGATTCATGTGGTGTGCATGTACTTTCATGGCTACAGATGTGGGATGGCAATGAGCAAGGGGAAGACGGCTACACCATGCCCTACTATACCGCCGAGGAGCTCCACGAAATGAAGGTTGGCTTCTTGTGGTGGCTCGTTACCCATCCGCTTAACAAACACGTAGACAAGGTTATGTCTTTGGTTCAAGGCATGCATAAGAGGACGAGACCCAATTAGGTAATCATAGAACCTCTTTGTTGTGCCCCATTATGAAGTGAGTGCACCTTGGCATGACTTGTTGTTACTGTAATTCCCTCCTGCACGTCCATTTTGTTTTTCGTCTTTCTACAAAATAAAAAGTAACTAACTAGCCCTTATATTCCTGGTGGTAATGTGATAAAATCAGTAACTAACATGACATTTTTGCACAAGTAGAATAATAATTGACTGAACTAGATTTGTTTTCGATATTGCAATGTTCTACAGTTCTGCTATATATTTCTCTACTTTTGCCAAACTGCATTCTTCATTTCAAGCTGCATTCTTCTTTTCAAGCTGCTGACTATTTACTTGACTATCAGAATTGGTATTTAAGTCTTGTCCATAGACCTTATTTCAGCATGTAGCAGAAAGATGAATGAGATAGTTTTACTTAAAGTGCAGTTTGAAAAGGATGGGGCTTATGTTATTGTTATTAGGCAGAAAAGCATATGTAATTACTCATAGGCATGTGGTTTAAATTTTATTATGTTCTGTCTATTAGGGGAATTGTTGTTGATGTGGTTGGCGTAGACCACAAGGATTCTATGTTACCCACTTTGTTTGTATTTGCAGACTGTATTTGCAGACACATGAATGTGCACATATTTGCATTTTATTCTGGTTGTATCATGGTTTCCTTTCCCAAGTTTCTGTTTGTGAGGTATAGTTGTTGTTTAGTAGGACTGTGCATAATAGAAAAATGAACCTTCATTGTTTAATTTTACAGCTACTTGCAACACAGCTCGAGAATCAAGCAAATGTAACTGATCCATTACAATTACTGACAACTGATATAGCAAAGAAAGCTCCATTTCAAGTGCTAAGTCTGGCCTGTCCATGGTACATCACCTGTAAATTTGAAGGCAAATGAAGCTAGAATATGTGACTCCATTGCTGGCCTTCCCTTGTGCAGAAGTTAGCAGTCACCTGTCTGAAGAACATGCCTTGTTATCTGGAGCAACGATGATTAACATTAACCTTTGTAGTCATGTTGATTGTGCCATTTATGCACTGAAGAAGAAGCTGTATATTGTTTTTCTCTGTAATGGTAGCCTCCTAGGACGTTTTAGAAACTTGGTAGCCTTATTTGAATTGGCAATTTATGTACACAAAGAAGCTACTTGTTTATTTAGTGAAATGGAAAAACAGCTTTGTAATGTTTTTCTCTGTAATGGTTGCGTCCTAGTATGTTGTTCAAACTTTGTAGCCTTGTTTATGAAATGAAGAAGGTGATACTTGATTCGTTCAATTACAACATATGGTTCTAGTTTATTCATATAAGCATGCCCTGGTGGCATTTGTGTTTTTAAACTAAAATTGTGCATAAACTTTATACACAGTGCAAATTTTGAGCTACATGTGATGTGTTGAACATACTTGAAAAAGTCCAAATTTTGAGCTACATGTATAGGGTTTTAGTCACAATTGAAGAAAATTTGGAAATCTCATAAAATAGGCCATTCTGACCGCGTTCGCTGTGGGGACGCTATAGCGAAGCTAAAGCGAAAACACATCATAAATAGGCCATTCTGACCGCGTACGCTGTGGGGACGCTATAGCGAAGCTAAAGCGAAAACACATCAAAAATAGGCCCTTCTGACCGCGTACGCTGTGGGGACGCTATAGCGAAGCTAAAGCGAAAACACATCAAAAATAGGCCATTCTGACCGCGTACGCTGTGGGGACGCTATAGCGAAGCTAAAGCGAAAACACATCAAAAATAGGCCATTCTGACCGCGTACGCTGTGGGGACGCTATAGCGAAGCTAAAGCGAAAACACATCAAAAATAGGCCCTTCTGACCTCGTAAGTCATAAAGGTAAACAAATCACACACTGACACTCACTTGACAATTCATAACAGCATAAGTGTGTTAACAACTCGAGGGGCTCTACTGACAACTCTATGGGCCTTCACTGACAACTAAAGGGGCGTTCATTAACAACTCAAGGGGCATTCACTGACAACTCTAAGGGCCTTCATTAACAACTAAAGGGGCGTTCATTAACAACTCAAGGGGCCTTCACTGACAACTAAAGGGGCGTTCATTAACAACTCAAGGGGCATTCACTGACAACTCTAAGGGCCTTCATTAACAACTAAAGGGGCCTGCACTGACAACTCTAGGGGCCTTCACTAACAACTCAAGGGGCCTGCACTGACAACTCTAGGGGCGTTCATTAACAACTCAAGGGGTCTTCATTGACAACTAAAGGGGCGTTCATTAACAACTCAAGGGGCCTTCACTGACAACTAAAGGGGCGTTTATTAACAACTCAAGGGGCCTTCACTGACAACTAAAGGGGCGTTCATTAACAACTCAAGGGGCCTTCACTGACAACTCTAGGGGTCTTCATTAACAACTCTAGGGGCCTTCACTGACAACTCAAGGGGCGTTCATTAACAACTCAAGGGGCCTTCACTGACAACTCTAGGGGCCTTCACTAACAACTCAAGGGGCCTGCACTGACAACTCTAGGGGCGTTCATTAACAACTCAAGGGGCCTTCACTGACAACTCTAGGGGTCTTCATTGACAACTAAAGGGGCGTTCATTAACAACTCAAGGGGCCTTCACTGACAACTAAAGGGGCGTTCATTAACAACTCAAGGGGCCTTCACTGACAACTAAAGGGGCGTTCATTAACAACTCAAGGGGCCTTCACTGACAACTCTAGGGGTCTTCATTAACAACTCTAGGGGCCTTCACTGACAACTCAAGGGGCGTTCATTAACAACTCAAGGGGCCTTCACTGACAACTCTAGGGGCCTTCACTAACAACTCAAGGGGCCTGCACTGACAACTCTAGGGGCGTTCATTAACAACTCAAGGGGCCTTCACTGACAACTAAAGGGGCGTTCATTAACAACTCAAGGGGCCTTCACTGACAACTCTAGGGGTCTTCATTAACAACTCTAGGGGCCTTCACTGACAACTCAAGGGGCGTTCATTAACAACTCAAGGGGCCTTCACTGACAACTCTAGGGGCCTTCATTAACAACTCTAGGGGCCTACACTGACAACTCCATGGGCCTACATTGACAACTTGACGTGCCTTTGTTGACAACAAAATTTACATCAGCTTCAAACATTCAGAACATGACAGTGGCTTACAAAAATGTCAACATTACTGCATAAATATATATTAACAACTCTAGGGGCCTACACTGACAACTCCATGGGCCTACATTGACAACTTGACGTGCCTTTGTTGACAACAAAATTTACATCAGCTTCAAACATTCAGAACATGACAGTGGCTTACAAAAATGTCAACATTACTGCATAAATATATATTAACAACTCTAGGGGCCTACACTGACAACTCCATGGGCCTACATTGACAACTTGACGTGCCTTTGTTGACAACAAAATTTACATCAGCTTCAAACATTCAGAACATGACAGTGGCTTACAAAAATGTCAACATTACTGCATAAATATATATTAACAACTCTAGGGGCCTACACTGACAACTCCATGGGCCTACATTGACAACTTGACGTGCCTTTGTTGACAACAAAATTTACATCAGCTTCAAACATTCAGAACATGACAGTGGCTTACAAAAATGTCAACATTACTGCATAAATATATATTAACAACTCTAGGGGCCTACACTGACAACTCCATGGGCCTACATTGACAACATAATTGACAACTCATTACAACCTTCCATAAATGAAAGTGGGATACCAAGCCATATTATATCCAACCTTCATTTACAGTTGAAAATGCATGCACAAGTAACACAAAAGTGACATACCATTGCTATATAACTAGTATGGACTTGTAGCTATTCATATTTACATAAATACTATGACATGCACTTTCCAAAAATTATAAGAACCAAAAGGATCATGATTTATCAGCTGGGATTAGGATTCTTGCAGGTCTTTACAGTGTGGCCAGCTTCATTACACCTTCCACAATGATAAACCCTTTTGTCTTGAAACTGAGATTCAATCCTTTTTCGTTTTGGCCTTCCCGGGGGCCTTCTAGTAAGTGGTGGTCGCAATAAATTCTCAGTCATCAGCTGTGTCACTGTAAGGCCTTCAGCACGTGGGCAATCATGCGTTGCTACAGGCCTCATGGTCGTTGCATATATTTTTTCTTGGGTACACACTTTGTAGCATTCATCGACGTACGAGTAGACACTACGATGAACTAACTTGATTGCTGCACATGCATGTGGACAAGGGATTCCGCTCATCTGCCATGCAAGGCAAGTGCATGTGTGCCCTATGAGGTCAACACTCAGATGGATGACTCGGCTGTCACACACTGTTGCAACTGAAATCATATCATCACCATAATATTCACATTGCAGATTTTCAGCGCCCTTGACTTGTTCCATCAACTTAGACTCTATATTCGGCCCAATCCCATTCCTCCAATTTCTCATTGCTGCTTTGCACGCAACCATCTTCTTGGCTAATTTTTCTCTATGCTCATGAATGAAAACATCAACATTGTGCTTCCTCTCTTTCAATACCCATGCGTTAAATGACTCCGCAACATTTGATGTTAATTTATCCCATCTTTTGTGAGGAAACTTGCTTTGCGCCCATCTTTCAACGTCTCCTTCAGTCTCAACCCACATACCTAACTCCAGAGAAAACAATTTCAGCCTACCTAATGCAACATTATATTCATGTTCATGTCGTGCATATGCAATAGCATCAAGCATTTTAAGTGCATCTTCTTTGCTGTTCGAAGAAGTCCTATCCTTTACTCTTCTAAACTTGACAAACTGTGAACTAAAGTTTTCCTTCACGTGCCGGTAACAAAATGCGTGTCTCTGAGATCCAAATATACAACAAACAGCACTTATGATGGCAAGATTCCTATCTGACACTATTGTGATCTCCCTTGTGCCAATTATATCCTTCACAATCTTAAGAAACCAACTCCAATCATCATGTGTTTCTCCACTGACTATGCCATATGCCAAGGGAAACAATTGATCATCAGCATCATACGCATTAGCTGAAACCAGTGTTCCCTTGTAAGGGCCACTGAGGTGACATCCATCTATACACAGTATGCCTCGACACCCTTGTAAGAAGCCTTTAATCGAGCATCCATAAGCAATGAATAGCCTCTCAAATCTGTCACCCTCAGAGAATTCACACCGGGCAACCGTGTCTGGATCGGTCTCTATAAGCCTATCACATATCCAAGGAAGAGTCATGTATGAATCTTCGACGCGGCCATGTATTTCTATCAATGCTCTTTCTTTTCCCCTGTACGCTTGACTATAATTTAGACGCACCCCGTAATCTCTATACATATCTCTCATAACCTCATTTGCATTCTTGTCTATGTTACACCTCAAACTGTCTGCGATTATTAATGAGGTTAATTTGGATCTCTTCAAGTGAGGTACAAGTAGATTATCCTGTGCGTCATGTTTGTGGTCAGCTTTGAAAGTCCTTATAGTGAGGAATTCTGTATCTTGTCGTTCACCCATTGAATATGCTCCCAAGTACCATGGACATCCATCAACCATGCATTTGGCGATGATCTTTTCCTTGTTGTTTTTTACATATTTATATGCAAACTTGTGGCCAATGGCATACTTGTATAATGTTTGTCGAAGGCCATCCGCATTGACAAAAACTTGTCCCTCCCCGATTATAAGATCCTTCCACTTTGTAGAGTTCATTTCAGGTGTTCCTATTGGCACCATTTGGACAGCGCATTGCAATGCAGGAGAATCTTCAATAGACATAGTAGCTGATCCTCCATCCCAACCTTCTGACAAGTTATCAAACCTGCACCATATTGCAAAGTAAAACATGTTACTAACGACAAGCTCATTTGCATTCGTTCACAAGCTTTTTCTTATAACGATTTTACACTTACACATATTGCTCATCACTTCGATCATCCCTTATTGCCGTTGTATTATCATCTTCATTTTGTCCTTCATCTACATAGACATGCCCACTTTCTCCGCTATAATTGATTAAATGTTCAATTGCTTCATCATCTACTATGTCCACAAATGTTGTTCTATCACACGGCAATGTGAACTTCATGACAAGTCCTCCACTCTCTTTTCCCACAATGGAGGATATCATTATTTTAAACTCTTCTAAACTTGTTCCTTCTTTAATGGTTCTAGATCTGACGCTTCCACCAACATATGTTAAATCACCATCTCTACTGACTTCAAACCTTCCCCTTATATGAAGGAAACATAGTAGAATCTTGCCGGACGTCGTAGCCATCTCCGCTGTCTACTGCACAAAAAAGTTGTCATTAACAATGTCAGCAGCCTTAGTAACAAATGCCACAGCCCCTATTAACAACACTTTCTTACTACATAATCAACACCGCCAACCACACATATTTCACACCTTGTTCATTAAATCCCACTTATAATGACTGAAAACGGCACAAAATACTGAAAAACATTCCAAACTTTTCAGCCCCATTACACCACAAGGAAAGAACATTTCAATATGATCTTAGTTGTTATTAACAAGTTATGGAGCCTCCATTGACAACTATCGCTGCTGCCATTAACAACTCTTTTTTCCCTACGCAAATAAGGTTATGTAGCCCCTAACTTTTGACCCTCATCTTCATTCCTTACCTCTTCTATTGCAGAACCACACCAGCATACACCAGAAAACAGAGCATAATGACTAAAAAAACAGAGCACACAAAATCATAGCAAAACACATTGAAAACTTAGCCATAACATATTCATTGCATTTACAAGACCTTCCTTTATAGCTTGCAAACATATGGAGGACAATTCCCACAAAAATCTTGACCAAAACAAATATCAATAAAAAAAACCTTTAGTTGTCACAAAAATCATTTAAATATGACCTCTAGTTGTTATTAACAACTTAAGGCGCCTCCATTGACAACTATCGCTGCTTGCATTAACAACTCTTTTTTCCCTACGCAAATCATGTCATATAGCCCCAAACCTTTGATCCACATCTTCATTCCTTACTTCTTATATTGCAGAAACACATCACCATACACCAGAAAACAGAGCTAATAACACCAAAAACAGAGCATACAAAATCATACCCAAACCCAATGCAAACTTTGTCAAACCATATCCATTGCATTTAATAGATCTTCCTTGTTAATTTGCAAGCATATATAGGACAATACCCATCAAAAGTACATAACTTTTTCCATTTTTATGATCAAAACGAAAATGACTCAACAAAACCTAAACCTATGTTTACCAACTAAATAGAATATGTGAGTCATGTGGAGCTTAATCAAGACAAGAGAATGGATGCCATGAAATCCCTACCTTAATCTTCATCCATAGATGCTGATCTTCGCTGCGTTTTTTCCCGCCTTCTCCGGACGTTACGTGCGTCATTCACAGAGCATTTAATCACATTTGTTGTTGTTTGTATGACAGGGGCAATTGTGACATTTCTCACATGGATTTTATTACAAAATGGTCCCTTGGGACTTGAGGGTAATTTCAGAATTTCCCGGGACCGTTTCTTCGTATTTTCGCTTCCATGGGACTACAGTGTAAATCTCCCTTGATTTTATGACATCTGTTCAGTGGACACCATAAGTCACAAAATTCGATCATTAATATCATAGACGTGTCATTTTTTCATCCAAATTTGTCACACTACAAAAAAAAAAAAAGGTAATTTGTAGCGGTGGACTTGTAGCGGTTATATTAAACCGCTACAAATTATGACATTTGTAGCGGTTTTTACCTAAACCGCTACAAATTTGTAGCGGCAAGAATATTTGTAGCGGTTTCCTACAAAAAACCGCTACAAATTTGGCGCGAAATTCCCGCCAAAACTTGTAGCGGTTATTTTGTAGCGGTTAATGCACAATAACCGTTATAAAATACCAAAGGTCAGAATTTTGTAGCGGTTTTGGGCAAGAACCGCTACAGAATTTCAAGAGACTCTAAATTTGTAGCGGTTCTGGGCAATAACCGCTACAGAATTTCAAACGTTGTGAATATTTGTAGCGGTTATTGTAGAACCGCTACAAATTTGGAAATTTGTAGCGGTTATAGTAGCGGTTATTTTAATAACCGCTACTAATTACTGGCTATTTAAACCCCCCTCCTTCATTTCTCCGTTTGCTCATTTTGTTTTCTGAGGTTTCTCTGAGTGATTTTTTCGAGATTTGAGTGTTCAGACGTATCTATAGGAGTTTTTGGTCCGTATTCCGCAGTATTGGCACTTGAGGTACGTATATAACACGTATTTTTATTTATATTTGTATTTTTATTATATTTTTTCATAAAATAATATGACTAATTTTTTTTTTAATTTTTACAGTTGAGATGGCTTCAGGACAGGATAAGGGGAAGGCCCCTGAGGTCCCCAGACCGATTTTACGGGGCGGCAGCAGCCGGGCAGGGGGCAGAGGGAGGGGGCAGCGCGCAGGCAGGGCTACCGCGGCATCTCAGCCCATCCCCCCACATGTACCGCAGACGATCCCACAGGCGACGACCCCACCAGAGGTGCCTGAGGTGGAGAGGCCAGAGATTAGCGTTGAGGACTTCCTCAACGAGGAGGAGTTCGAGATCCCGATTGGGTTTAGGGAGATGGAGCAGTTCCTCGATGAGGAGGACGCTCGGGAGCAGAACCACCCACGAGGGTCGTCTTCGCGGTCGACTGGGTTTGAGGTGCAGGTCGAAGGTAAATTAATTTTTTAATTTAGTAAATTATTTATTTAAATTAGAAATGTAAACTTTGAATTATAATTTATCTAACGTGTGGTCAACTGTGCAGATGAGCAGGGGAACGTGACGACGAGGAGGCTGGATGTGGCCGGTCTGAACAGCATGGACCGGTCCCTGCGAGTTATAGTGCCGTGGAACGAGGGCACTGACCAGCCGATCCACAATGGGGGTCACCTGCTCAACCGCTTCCTGAGCGATCTGGGATCGAATTGGATGCGGTTCCCCCTTCACTTCCCCACGTGGAGCGGATGCAGCAGTCGCAGGCTGAGCTGCGACAGACCCAGCCTGAGGAGTCACAGGGGTCAGTGGACCCGACGGCTCCTCTGAAGGTGGGTCTGGCTCAGCCTGAGCACCCCGGACGCTTGCGGGGTATGGGGATAGGCGCCAGACCCAGCATGGTCTACGGCAGGAGCGCCGCCTCTGAGGCTGGCAGCTCTAGAGGGGTCAGACGTCGGAGGGACTAGTCTCTTGACCAGTTGCGGTCAGATTTGGAGCAGACGCAGCAGCAGATGGCGCAGCAGCAGCAGCAGATGGCGCAGATACAGCAGATGGCGCAGCAGCAGCTGCAGATGCACGCAGATATGATATACGCTCAGCAGACGCAGTGGCGTGAGATCGCGAACAACATGCTCGAGGGAGCATGGAGTCGCCTGTTCCCAGACGAGCAGCATCCAGCGGTTCCCCCTGTCCCTCGCTACGTCGTCCCGAGTTCTACTCCTCCTCCTGCTACTGCTCCTCCTCCTGCTGATGACGATGGTGCAGTTCACTCCGCACAGCGGCCCGATCCAGCGGCATCTGAGGGAGCCCCACCTGAGGGAGCACCAGAGGATCATCCCCCAGCTCCTTAGTTTAGGACATCTTCTTTTGTTTAAACATTTGTAAATATTTATATGAGTTTTTATTTCAGAACTTTCTTGTTGTGTTTTATGTCATTATATTTATATTATTAGATCGCGTTGAAATAATTTATGAATAACTTATATCTAAATTAAAAAAAAATAAATTATATATATTAGTAGCGGTTTTAACTTAAAACCGCTACAAATATATGTGTTTGTAGCGGTTAGTAGTGTGTAACCGCTACAAAGATATGTGTTTGTAGCGGTTTCTGAACTAAAACCGCTACAAATATATATATTTGTAGCGGTTTTAGTTCAGAAACCGCTACAAACACATATCTTTGTAGCGGTTACACACTACTAACCGCTACAAACACTCAAATAATTTGAATTTTGAAATTTGCCGCCTTTGTGCACATTTGTAGCGGTTATCTTATGTATAACCGCTACAAATAATAAAATTATTTTTATATTTAATGTCCAACGGCTTTAATGTTAGTAGCGGTTTAATATATATAACCGCTACAAATATATTGACCATTAGTAGCGGTTTTATATAAAAAACCGCTACTAATACTCAACAAGGACATTTTGAATTTCCCACCAATTAACGGCTTGAATATTAGTAGCGGTTTAATATATCAAACCGCTACTAATATTTTATAACTGTAGCGGTTTTATATATATAACCGCTACAAAATTATAAACGTTGGAATTTCTGTATCGGTTGGTGTAGCGGTTTAATAACCGCTACAAAATTATAAACGTTGGATTTTCAGTATATAAGGTTCTAGGCATTCGTCATTATCTTCTCACTCATCTTCTTCTCTATACTTTCTTCTCTCTCACTTGTAGCTATGGATAAATCATGGATAAGGTTGCCGCGCAATTCTCCTGAATATTTGTACGGATTAAACAGTTTCTTAGATTTCGCATTCACTCACGCCAGTTGTAACGGCAAGATCGTCTGTCCGTGTCGGAAATGCAAGTTCAAGAAGTGGCATCCACGAAATGTTGTGAAGGAACATTTGCTTGTGAAGCCTTTCCCTGAGGACTATACGTTCTGGGCAGTTCATGGTGAGAAGGCCGGCGTTAGATATGACGAGGCTCTTCCTCGAAGTTCTCAAGTAGGCGTTCAAGTAGATGAAGATGATCCTGTGAATAATGCTGTGCGTGATGCGTTTGGATTTCAAGGCGACAACTTTAACGAAGAAGTGCACGGCTCTGAGCCGGCTTTTATGGGGAATGAAGCAGCTCGGGATTTTTTCAGCTTGATGGATGAGGCAGATCGTCCTTTATATCAAGGTTGTCGCAAATATTCTAAATTATCTTTCTTGATCAAATTGTATCATATCAAGTGCTTGTGTGGGATCACGGATAAGGGAATGTCGATGTTGCTCGACTTATTACAAGATGCATTCCCCGACGCCGAGATTCCCACAACCTTCTACGAGGCCAAGAAGATCATCAACAGGTTGGGGTTGAATTATCAAAAGATTGATGCGTGCCCAAATGATTGTATGCTGTATTGGGGAGACGATTCCAGCAGGGAGACGTGCAAGAGATGTCACACATCGAGGTACAAGACAATTCGGAAGGGGAAAAAGCAGAGGAAGAAACCTGCAAAGATTCTCAGGTACTTCCCTTTGAAACCTCGTCTACAAAGATTATTTATGTCGTCTAAAACTGCTGAGCACATGAGGTGGCATGCCGTTGATAAAAACGAAGACGGTAAATTAAGACATCCGCGGGATGCAGCTGCTTGGAAAATGTTTGACAACGACTTTCCAGATTTTGTGACTGACCCCAGAAATGTTCGGCTTGAGTTGGCGACCGACGGTTTCAATCCTTTCAGGAATCTTAGCACAAGTTACAGCATTTGGCCGGTAGTCTTAGTTCCCTACAACTTACCCCCTGGATGTGTATGAAACAAAGCTCTTTCATTATGTCTATGATCATTCCAGGCAAAAAGGCACCGGGCAATGACATCGATGTGTATCTCCAACCGCTTATTGCCGAATTGCTTGACCCGTGGAATGTCGGCTTGGAGACGTACGACGCTCACAGCAAGACTTTGTTCAACATGCGTGCAGCCTTGATGTGGACGATCAGTGACTTTCCTGGCCTTGGCACATTATCTGGTTGGAATGTGCACACTGGGTCGGCGTGTCCGGCTTGCAATTTCGACTCTGACGCACTGCGCCTTCCCCACAGCCGAAAGTGGTGCTTTATGGGGCATCGGAGGTTTCTCGATGGAACGCATAAGTTCAGATTGCAACGGAATCGCTTCAATGGGAAACCAGAGAAAAGAGGACCACCACAGACTTTGTCCGGTACAGATATCTTACAGCAGCTTGAGCATGTTGACGTCGAGTTTGGAAAAAGCGACGATTCAGCACAAACTCGCCAAAAGACGCGCAGGACTTCGGCGCCTCAGCAGTGGAAGAAGATAAGTATCTTCTTCACGCTTCCGTATTGGAGATCTAATTTACTTCGCCACAGTCTTGATGTAATGCACATTGAAAAGAATGTTTGCGACAATGTGCTGTATACGCTGCTTAACGAACCCGGCAAGACAAAAGATCACCTTCAAGCTAGGAAAGATTTACGCGACATGGGAGTTCGTGAAGAAGCTTGGCCAGATGAGCATGACAGATTTACACCGGCGAAGTTTACCCTCACAAAACCGAACAAGGATGTGTTCCTCGCGACCTTGAAGAAATTAAAAGTTCCTGATAGGTATTCAAGCAACATTTCTCGATGTGTCGACTTGCAGGCTCGAAAGGTTGCTGGCCTGAAGAGTCACGACTCACATGTTCTTATGCAGCAGTTACTCCCTCTGGCTATAAAGAATACACTTCTTCTCGATGTTTCCATCGTTTTGGTGGAACTTTGTTCTTTCTTTCGGAAGTTGTGTTCTAAGGTTTTGATCGTTGAGGAGCTCGATCAGCTGCAATCGAAAATCATTCTTACGCTTTGTCACTTGGAGATGATCTTTCCTCCATCCTTTTTTACTGTGATGGTTCTCCTCACAGTCCACCTCGTTCATGAAACAAAGCTCGCTGGACCAGTACAATATCGTTGGATGTATCCGATTGAGAGGTACTCATTTTAAATATGTGCTTTCATTTATTGTCCGTATTTAATGTTTGCTCGTCGTCCTTTTCATCATTTTATATCAATTTTCTCTTATGTACTTCGTAGGTTCCTTGGGAAATTAAAATCTTACGTGAGGAATAAGGCGTGGCCAGAAGGTTCTATAGCTGAAGGCTATATAGGGGATGAGGTGCTATATTTTTGCTCAAGGTACTTTGATGATCTTGAGACGGCTTTCAACCGCCCGCCTCGTGTTGACGATTGTCCTGAACCTGCGCCGACATCAGGAGAATTTATCCTTCGTGTTGGTAAACCAGTTGGAGCAACTGAGAACTTCAAACTAACGGCAACTGAGAAGTTCCAAGCACATAGACATGTCTTGATTAATTGCACTCAAGTTGAGCCTTTCATACGGTAAGAATTGTACACTCACATGTATATTATTCGATCTATATCTTTCGTAACATTTCTCAC
Source organism: Inga oerstediana (assembly GCA_963210345.1). NCBI lineage: Eukaryota > Viridiplantae > Streptophyta > Magnoliopsida > Fabales > Fabaceae > Inga > Inga oerstediana. The sequence goes on from OY723409.1 coordinate 62,713,006, forward strand.
TTTCATTTCACTAACGCCTTTCCATTATTAATTGCAGGGAATTCAGAAGTCATGTCAAGCGTCAGCTCAGGATCCGTACACAGACATCCTCGGAAGTTGATAGGAGGGTCCACAGAGAATTCCCGGGCTGGTTTGCTCGCAGAATACTAAATGACCACAACCCACACTCACCATATTTCAGAGCTCTCGCAATCGGCCCTCTTGATCATGCAAAACGGTTTACAGCATACAATGTCAATGGTTTTAAGTTTTGCACGGTTTCACGGGATCAGGGATTGCAAACACAGAATTCGGGTGTTTATGGCACATTTGGGACAAGGAGTTATGCGAGCAGCAGTGACGCCAACATGCAGTTCGGAGGCGTCCCTTACTATGGCAAGCTTCTTGATGTGGTCGAGCTTAATTATCAAGGCCGTTTCACCGTGACGCTGTTCAAGTGTTTGTGGGAAAATACCACTACTTCTCGGGGACTGACAACTGACGACCTAGGGATCACATCAGTCAATTTCTCACGCCCGATTCATACTGGTATTTCTCAAGATGATGAGCCGTATATTCTAGCTTCAGAGGCACATCAGGTTTATTATGTCGAGGACGAGCGGCATAGGGATTGGCACATGGTCGTTCATTTAAAGCCAAGAGACCTTTACGACATGGGTGAAGGCGATAACATAGCCTACGAGAGTGAGCCATTTCAGCCAGCTGATTTTGAAAACTACTTCCCTGAAGGCGATGACAATTTACCTCTACTGCGGTGAGTTTTTTTAAGTCCACGTCATTTCAATTAAATTTTTTAAATTTAATAATACATCAATAATAATAATAATTTTTCTACAAAATTTCTGTAGGGATGGCGACGATGAGTGATCAAATTCAATTGTAAAAAATTCGTCTTTACAAAAAATGCAAAAAATTTGTGTTAAAATAAAATGTAAAAAAAAAGTAAAATAATATTTGTAGAATTCAAGTGTAAAAAATTTTTCTTTACAAAAAATGCAAAAAATTTGTGTTAAAATAAAATGTAAAAAAAAAATTTTAAAAAAAAATTAATATAATATTTGTAGCGGTTATTAAACCGCTACAAACAAATTAAAAACCGCTACTAAATAATAACCGCTACATTAACCGCTACAAATAATTAAACCGCTACAAAAATATAAATAACTGCTACTAATTAGTAACCGCTACATTAACTGCTACAAATAATACGTGAATCCCTATAAATACCCTTATCACAACTCATTTCAAACACTCCCCAATTTCTTTTCACCTTACCCTTCTTTCATTTCCTCTCATTTACAACTTCTTTCGTATGAGTAGAGGAGCTGAATAATACGATCAAATATGGTAACACGATTTTCAATTTCTTTTAGAATACTTCTTTCCTTTCTATAAAATTTATTCTAACTATTTTTTTTCTAGATATATCATAACTCTATCTCATTTTCATCTATTTTTCATACACTATTACATTATATTATAAAACATAAAAATTCCTTATTACCTAACTATCCTTAATAATATTATTAATATAAATTTTATACTAATCCTATTCAATTACATTTTTCCATTTTATTTATTAATAAGTTAAACTATTAAATAATAAACTAATTGAAATAGATAAAATAATAACAAAATAAAATATTTAATATAATATTGAAAAAACAGAAAAAAAATTCATTGTATATTTATGAAAAATATTTTAAATATTTGTAGCGGTTATTAAACCGCTACTACATAATGCGCCTTTTAATGCCTCAATTTAAATTTTTTGGCGCGATTTTTGAATTTAATGAAATTAGTAGCAGTTTTTAAAACCGCTACTAATTTTGAATTTTGATATTAGTAGCGGTTTTATATAACCGCTACAAATAAATAATGTCATTTTTTTCCGCCAACAAATTTTTAAATTTTTTATATTTGTAGCGGTTTATTAACCGCTACAAAAAAAAAAATTATTTTTTTAAGCTGTAAATAAAATTTTTTATATTTGTAGCAGTTATATAACCGCTACAAATATCTCTGGGTGTTGTAGCGGTTAATGATAACCGCTACAAATGTTGTAGCGGTTATTTTTGATTGAGTAGCGGTTTTATAAAACCGCTACAAAGCGGCTTGCAACGTACGATTTAGTAGCGATTTTTCAAACCGCTACTAACCTATTTTGTAGCGGTTGGAACCGCTACGAATACCCATTTCAGCAAATCGTGAAGGCTTTACTTGTTCATTATGTGGATCATGACATTTCTTTACGATCAGGCGGGTTTATAGTATCCAATGCCTCAGATGAACATGTTTAGGATATCCAAGTATTGGTTTTTCCCCCTCCCTCCATCATTGTGAAATGGATTGTTGTCTACACACACGCACACCCACCCATCTGGGGATTCAAGCCAATCTCGTTTTTTATATTGCTCACTGCTCTATATATTCTTTCGTTTTCTCGTTTGGTCAAAGATAGGGTGCAGTCACTCTCTTGTACTTTTTTGTGGTGAATGGCTAAATTGAAACCAAGTGAAGTACAAACATGTGTAGGCTAAAATGCAAAGAGACGTACCAAGATCTACGCGTGCCAGTGGAAAAACTAAAAGCGATCCCCGTCACGTGGCTGGATGGAATGACAGAGGCTCTTGGGCCATTTTTAAGTTTGAGTGCCTCAATTGGGATTGGGCCTAAACTTCAAATTGTGCGTGTACTTAAATGGCCCAGGTGCAATCGGATGGCCCACCCGATGACATCATCACGGTGGCCGGTAACTATCCGGTCCTCGTCTATTGACATGATATAAGACTTAGTGAGTGTTTAGATTTCTTCCAAACCTAGGTTTTAAATCTAGGTTTACGCAGCCCAAGACAAAACCCCTTTCACATATTTACCTCATAAAAGCTATTCTTAAAAACTAATCCAAACACATACTTAAACGAGGGGGGAAATTCAACGGAGTTGTTGGCTTGTTATTTGTCAAATCATAAATGATATGGTAAACTAGTTTCATACAAGAATTTCTCCCATCTCCCCAGACTTTTATGACTTGAGTTTCGACTTCTTCACAGTTAGTTGATAATTGCCGCATTATTAAATATGATAAGAAATGAGTTGTATAATTCATGACCTAAATCGTGCAACTTTTTCCATTTACGAGGGGTTTGTGTTAATAACAACCTTCTCTGCTTGGATGAGAGTACTAGAATGTGCGACCTTCTAGAAAGTTCTTGTGTTGAACCTTGTCTACTGGAGATGCAAAAAATGGATGTTGGGTGGTAGAAGTCAACTTCAAAGAACTAACATCAAGATAACCTTTTTTCCAAATTTGTAAATATATGTCAGTTCTATCGTTCATTTGTGTATTCAACAAATTAAATAAATGGCCACATATCTTTGTCTTCAGTATATGTCGTGTGCAGCATCATTCCCGCATGGCATTCCCATTAATATTCCCTCAAGTGCATAGTACGAATCAATTATAACTAATTTCTCAGAATCAATAAAAATTAGTTGTATTATTAAAGTGGTCTAAAATATGTTCTAATTTTCATCTTTACCCCTAATAAATACCATAAATTTAAAGGATGAGTACTGCAAATACTCTTCATCCTTCATTGTAAATTAAGAAGAATGGCATAGTTTATATATAAATTATTCAATGCTATACAAACTGTTGTAAAGTCATTTATATCTAGGACCACAAAATTCTTGTAGAAGGTGGGTTACGTCATGCACTGAAGGGAGTAATTCATGATAGGTAATTCTGGGAAAATTTTAATGATGCCTACGTGTGTGTTCGTGCGTCCTCAATAAATAGCTGCCTTGCATACTGACTCATTTCCAGCTGTTTCTTTGTTGCCAAAGTTCATTTGGCCAAACAAAAGGTTTATTTGTTGAATGAAAATGATAAATGCTAGCGTCTATTGCGTCAATTATTAGTTCATAAGTAGTACATGGTTTGATTATTTTTGACATGCATATATTTTTTCATGTTTTTTTTTTGGGTCAAGCAAAATGTAAATCTTAGAGTTAGAGTTGCAGCCAATGAGACTAAAAAGTGATCAGCGTACTCCAAACTGGATTTGGTTTCTCGCATTTTCTTTTCTTTCCTACTCTGATTCTTTACCCTTTTTCATGATCATTGGATTAAGATCTAATAATTCACATTCAACGATACACGCACTACAAAAAAACAGGAAATTAGAGACGGAAATTAGCGACGGAATTAATTCCGTCGCTATTCCGTCTCTAAACCGTCAATAATTCCGTCGCTAATTTTAGAGACGGAATCAGAGACGGATTAGAGACGGAAATTAGCGACGGAAAAATTCCGTCGCTAATTTCCGTCTCTAAAATGTTAGAGACGGAATCAGCGACGGAATTTAGCGACGGAAAAATTCCGTCGCTAATTTCCGTCTCTAAAATGTTAGAGACGGAATCAGAGGCGGATTAGAGACGGAATTTAGCGACGGAAAAATTCCGTCGCTAATTTCCGTCTCTAAAATGTTAGAGACGGAATCAGAGGCGGATTAGAGACGGAATTTAGCGACGGAATTTTTCCGTCGCTAAATTCCGTCTCTAAAAATTTAGAGACGGAATCAGAGACGGATTAGAGACGGAATTTAGAGACGGAATAATTCCGTCGCTAATTTCCGTCTCTAATTAGAAATTAACATAATAAATGAAGAAAGAAGAATTGTAGTGCTAATTTCTTGAAATTAATTAGCCTGCTAATCAATTTATTCATACACTTATTTATTAGTGTTACTAATATGATTTCTTTAAAAAAATAAAAATACAATAGTTGTTTTGGAAGCTATATATAGTTATGAAATCCGTAGATAAAAATTAAAAAAATACAAATAAAGAACACTAATATATAAAAGTTAAAATTCATAACAACTCATGATACAATTTATAAAGTATAGTAGACATCACAATTTGTTTCTTTGAGTTTTATGCAAAGCATAGAATTTTATTTATAAAATATTGAATTGGTGACAAATTACAATAATATATTCTATCATTTCAAATAATACATAAAAACATGTAATAATTACTACTACATATATTATAGGGAAATTTCCATATAAAGCTATTTAAAATTGGACAATTCTAAATCAGGTTGGCAAGTATTATTCTTTCATTTTTCTTTTGCCACACTTGATAAAAATAACTACATTATTTTTATAAGAAAACTCAAATTTTTAAATTTTTTTATCTTTGATATCAATTGAATGATTTTTGGTTGAAAAAAAATCAAATTTTTTGATTAATTTTAATATCAATTAAATGATTTTTAGTTGGTATGTATCATAGTTCCTTTTTTTTTTTTTTTTGCTTGAATTATTTTTTATGATCCTTTTAGAGCATAAAAAATTCCTTTGATTTAGAAAACTTATGTTTTGTTTAATTATATATTAATCTTGATATATATATATATATATATATCAATAAAGTCATAGAGCAATAAGAGGGGAGAGAAGAAAGGGGAGTGCATTAAAGTTATTTTACCCATTCCTAAATTGGGTTAATAACTTAATTAAGGATTTGTTAAATTTACCAACCTCATTTAGAATTTTTCTATTTTAATAGCTCTCCTCTCTCTCAGAATCATTGAATCACCGTTTTCTCCCTTCTCCGTCAGCCATTGCAGCTCTCCTCTCTCAAACTCTCTCTTCCTCAGCCGGTTTGTTTAGTTCAATGTTAAATACTCATTTGATTTGTTAGTTGAGACTAATAAGTAGGATTAGAGTGGTAGTCAACAAGCCAAAGCAAATAATTAGTCAAAGTATAATTTGAAAATTCATTATAATGAGTTGTTGTATTTTGGACTAAAACTCTCAATATTTAAGTTATACAATTTGAAAATTCACTATAATTTAGAAAAATAAAGTAAAATATATTTAATTAGTCAAAAATTAAAATTAGAACTATAGCTCTAACCAATTTGATTTTGAGTTGATAACTTCATTGTTATGTGTTTCACATAATTTTTCTTAAATTTATTGAAGTTATATTATTAAATTATAAACATTTTGTAAACTTAAAAAATCAAATTATTTTAAATTATACTTAGAAATTAGAACTGATAATATTTTATTGAATATATCACTGTATATTAATTCAAAAATTAATATTAATTCTTATATTCAAGATCTCACACACTCACGTATCTATATAATCTAAGGGCCTGTTTGGTATGAAGTACTTGAGGGCAGGGAGTGGGATTGGATCAGAGATTGATTTAGAATATGTCGTTTGGTATGAGGGACTATAGGAAACTAAGGATTGGGAGTACCACGAAAGTGGGATTGCTGCAAAGCCACCTCCCCCTTGGTATTGTATTTTGAATCCCAGGATTGCAAAATTATGAAGATAAAAATATCCTTGATTAAAATATTTTCAAACAAAAATAACCCTGATTTTAACCTAAAATTAATCCCTCTCACACATAATCACTCCCTCCTTTTTTTTTCTCACCATCGAAATCCAGTTATAAAATACATCGGATGAAGAAATAATTTCATGACAGTCAATAGAAGTTAGATAAATTGTTAGCCCCGTAATAAGTTATATAGATCCCGCTAACAGATCCTTCAAAGATTACATATAGCAGTCAAATTAGGCAATAAAGACTTTCGATTGAATAAAAGTACAATTCTTCTGAAATTGACATAACTACCACCAAAGATGGCAGTATAAAGCAGATTTTGAGTGGCAAGGGCAACAAACCTCTCTTCCAGAGGAGTCACAGGGGGACCTTTGTTTAGCCAGGGGTCAGGGAGGCTCGTCGTTGATGAGTTCGACGATGATTACCCAGGACTTGGACGATGGATTGATTAAGTTTGGGATCTAGGGTAGGGATATTTGGGTCTTTTTATAATTACTATCTGTTTATTAAATATGATTAGTGAAATCATTCCCTCCAATTATTATCTCATACCAAACATATTTTTAAAACACCAATCCTAGTCCCAGTCCATCAAAATTCAATGTCTCGTACCAAACAGGGCCTAAAGGTTTCACTATAGTTTAGGAAAAAAAAAGAATTAAAACGTGATCTAACCAATTTGATTTTGATCAATATTATAACTTTATCATTATGCATATCACATTATTTTCTTTAAGTTCATTAAGATAGTTAAACAAATTTAATTTATATATTACTTTTAAAAATCAAAATACTTTTTGATACATGTTGATAAGTTAAAGTAATTAGTCTAATTTTAATTGAGTTTTTGAATTTGTAATTTTTTTATTTAACAAGTTAAATTATTAGTCTAATTTTAATGAGGTTAAATTATTATTTATTTGTGTGTCAAAATTTCCCTACCCCCAAAGAAAAAAAATTTCGTATTCTCACATAAAATATTTGATAATTCCCTCCATAACCCGCCTTTTAAAAACACTCAAAAGTATTGGTTAGAATCCCTCCCGCCTGAGTCCTGACGCGCCAACGCCTCCTCAAGTTTTCACTCTAGCTTTTTGTTTTTTGGACTGAGTAGTTCACTTTAGGCTTTGGCAGTTTAGAAAACAAGAACAGATTGCAATTCGCTTCACTCGGTGGAACCCTAGGTTCGTTACCAGTCTTGGCTTCACTCGCTTCAGATTGCAATCAAGACTTGAGTTTCGAGTTTCGACTTCAGATCTCGATCCCTCTCGGCTCCGGTTACCGTCTCCACCTCGTCTCCCTCTCGGCTTCGTCTCCCTCTCGAGTCTCGGTGTCTTGAAGTATCTTGGTCTCATAGCTTAGTCGCCCAGATCCGTGCTCATATTCGCCCAGATCCTTCGTCCTCTTGGCCGCCGCCCAGATCCACATCACTTTGAGGTAAAGTATCTTGCTTTCCGGCTTACAATTTCTGTCTCAGATGGTCTTTGTTTAATCTGTCAAACCCTCTTTTAGCATCCTGGTGCCTCCCTGTATTGTACTTATAGAGCTTACGGAGAACTTTGAAATTGATTCAAGTCAGCCAATGACACACTAAATTAACGACTTTCATTTTGATGAGTAATAGAACACCGTCCCCCAATTATTCAACAAAATGAAATATTTTACGGTCTTGTTGCCTGCTGATCTACTGTCCCTTTACATCCTAACACTACAGTGCTCTACTTGTTTTGGCTCCTTATATCTGGTTTTGGTTCTAAACTGAGTTGACTGAAGAACAAGAGGTCTCAATGTTTTGAGCACACTGTCTGATATAGAAGATTTGAGGTACTCCTGATGATCTATGGTAAAATCTAGAGCTGTGAGTTTCCTGATTTGTAAACCACTTGAACATTGACCTATTACTTGCTGTTAATGGAGCTCACCCAACTATTTTGCTTGACAAAGAAGGGATCACTTATTATTCTTGTTTTGCTTCCGTTGAGAGAATACTCATTTTTCTAATACATGTTGCCTAGTAAAGATAATTCAAAAGGATGCCATGAAATTGCTGAAGAATATCACAAGTCAAGAGATATCCTAATTCATGAAATTGTTCCTTAATATAACTTTTGTCTGAGATTCTTGTAAAGAGGAAACTCGTTTTCTGGCAATTATTCGGGCTGACTATTCGAAGCTTGAAAATTTTCTTTTCTTTCTTTGTTTTTCAGCTGTTTAATTACAACTGAAATTTGATTTTGATTATCAAAGAAACAGATAATTTTTCATGAATAGGGATGCGAAAAAATGAAACTGAAGTTGAACTGGCTCTCAAATTTTGACTGTTCCTTTTGCTGCAGAGTTGGAATGGCTTGAATGAGTGGGTGGGTGGCTAACCAGACTTTGGTCAAAGAAAAGTGAGGTATGAGTGGCTTTCCTTCACATCAATCCATCCACCCTCTTTCTCTATTTTTGCGTGTAAATTAAAGTGTGTTTATTCTTAACTATGCCCTTCTTCAACTGGTTTAAGTTCTAAATTCTGTTGTCCACATCTCTTTTTGCCTCTTCCTATCATACAGTTTGTTTTTGGGTTAATACCACTGTTGATACTTGCAGTTTGATCAAATTTTGGTTCTGGTAACTATAGTTTCACTATAAAAATCAGACCCCATGGTGTCCTTTTGCTGTACATAATCTCATAAAGTAGCTTTAATTTAGCATTAACCACCCTATCTCCCTCCTTTCTTCATGCTCTCTCTAACTAGGGATTTATATTTCTTCACCTACCCTCTAAGAAAGGAATAATGGAAGTGTCCCTTCTTGAACCGCCCCAAACAGATGACCAGTGATAAGTCACATGATGATGTGAATAACTGATAAATAGGTCATTTAATAATGGGTGGGTCAAGTTAAAAAGACATGATGCCTATCAAACAAGGCTGTAAGTATAAGTCTTGCAAATAGGAAAAAATTAGGGAAAACAAATGAGAAGTCCCTATTTAAAAATTTTATTGGTCAGAAAGACTTGATATGTTTTTATATACAAAGAGTATTAATAATCGAAAGTGGATTTTTGCGTTGGTTTTATGGTATAATTTCATTGTTCCCTATTTAATTTATGATGATTCTACATAATTTGGTGTAATGAAAGTGGATGATGTCGGCAAGGGCTTACCAATGAAAAAGAAAAGCCTATTACTAGTTTTATTTTTGCGTTGGTTTTATGGTATAATTTCATTGTTCATTCCAGTCTGGCTCTTGTAGAAGGAGTGATAGTGATGATTGGGGCACAGGACAAGACCATCTTTTTACAAGAATCTTCATACTTTCAATGTCTCCTCATCATTAATCTCCTTTATTCATAATGTCTCTGCTTTTCCCTTCCCACTCACTTTAAAATTGTATATCATGTATGTATACTAGCAGCTGTGAGATAATTTACTATAATATAGTGTCAGTATATTACAACAGGTATTTTCAGTTTCACACTAAACCCTCTGCTTGTTCTAATAAATTTACTGGTTTTTCTGGAAGCTCTCAGCTTTTCATATCAGTAATGTGGATTGATTCATTGTTTTCACTTCAAATCTTTGACCAAAAAAATTGGTCAACCCAAGAATGTATCAAAAAAGTTGTGTTATCGAACTTGATTTGAAAATGTAATTTCTTACAATGAGCTCAAGTTTATTTGCAGGTTTTTCCCTGATGATTGGTTTTTTTGTTTCCTTTCTTGCTTCGTTAATATATATAAACCTTTAGGCACACAGATCTGCGAGGAATGAGATCTGCCCCATAATCCATCAAATTAAGGAAGCTGAATCTGAACTATATTTCATGGTGATATTGCTCCTATTTCATGGTCAGAGCATCATATGAAAAAAAAAAAAAAAAAGTAAACAGAATGACTTGTTGATTGCTTGTTATTGTTGTGTTAATTTGAGTGGTCAAATTCATCTTAGTGGTTGTATACTGTCCATTATTTTATATTTATTCATATCTTTTAACTTTTTGTACTCATTATTTTCTTTAATAGGATCATTACATGAGGATCAAGACATCTAGAAGTTCTAATACAGATTCTCCAAGTGATGTGCAATCAAATCAGCTAGATGAAGAAGAAATGAATCTATATTTAGAGGCTGGAGGTGGTAAATATTATAGGATGGTTACTAGGTTGTTTGACATTAAATATTTGTGTAATTTGTTTGATATATTATATACATTTTCACTTTAATACTTTTGTTGCTTTGTAATTGTTAATATCCTATCATTTTAGAATTTGGTTTGAATTTGATTTTATTTGCAATCAATTTAATTACACTTTCAATTTTTTAATTATTATAGGTTATTAAGATTGACTTACCGTTAAATTCAACATATAAAAAAAAAATTTCAAAGAAAATATTTAAAAGTTTAGAGATGGATTTGTGACCGAAAATTAAATATTTTTTCTAAAAAAGATTTCACTTTGCAACAAATTAGTGACGGAATTTCCGTTACTAATTCGTCTTAAAAATTAGCAATAGAATTAAATTATTATTTTAAAAAAATTTAATTTGCGACGGATTAGGGACGGAAATTCCGTTGCTAATCCTAAACCAATTAGCGACGGAAATTCCGTCGCTAATCCGTCTCAAAAATTAGCGACGGAATTTCCGTCTCTAATCCGTCTCAAAAGTTAGTGACGGAAATTCCGTCGCTAATCCGTCTCAAAAATTAGCGACGGAATTTCCGTCTCTAATCCGTCTCAAAAGTTAGCGACGGAAATTCCGTCGCTAATCCGTCTCAAAAATTAGCGACGGAATTTCCGTCTCTAATCCGTCTTAAATATTAACGACGGAAATTAGTCATTAGAGACGGAATTTCCGTCGCTAATTAGAGACGGAAATTCCGTCTCTAATTCGTCTCTAAATTAGCGACGGAATTGAAATTTCCGTCGCTAACACAATTAGTAACGGCCTTTTTAGAGACGGAACATTTTCCGTCTCTAATCCGTCGCTAATAAATTAGCGACGGAATTAGCGACGGAATTTCCGTCGCTAATAATTTTAGCGACGGAAATTCCGTCGCTAATAACCAATTTTTTTGTAGTGACGTTATGATACACGATAGTGGCACGTGGAACTGCCCATTTTTAGTAATTAATCACAACCGGAGTTATAATTGACGTCCGTTGACTAAGTTCATTGTAGTATCCTATTAATTAAACAAATAAATTTTAAGTACCTATCTTTTATTCTTTTTTTTCCTTGCCCACAAGTACCTATCTTTTATTCAGTCCGCTAGAGCGTCTTAATCATCTATGCACGCCTACGCAAAAGATTTCATTTGACTTTAACACCATATATTTTTAAATATACCAGCTTCCAAATCCATGTGGATGCAGGTTTAAGTATGAAAGGTGTATATAATATTTTAATCGCTTAAAAAATGAAACGAATTATGCTATATAAATAAATAATTATTTGATATAAACATTCAAACATAAAAATTATTAATTATTCTATATTTTTTGGCAACCTCCTTCATAATAAACAATAAAAATCAATATGTAAGAACAGTCTCGCACGTTACTACGAGGCCTTATCTTAATGTATTCATAGCTGAAAATGCCTATTTAGTTGTTGTTGTTGATATGGGAAAGTCAACATAATTTTTCAATTAAAGAATAACAATAAAAATTTTTTATCTTTTTGATTTTTTGACATTATTTGTAAATAATAGAGAAATTTGAAAATTTGGATATTGGGCACATAAAATTCATAACGTAACAATTCATATTCCAATTGAATATTTCTTAGGTAAAAATAATGGGAAAAATTTATTAACAATATAACAAAATGTATCTAATGTTAAATGATTTGAGGTCATCCTTGATACAGATTCCTACACAATATAAAGAGCTTTGTGAGTTAGTATTGAATTTGCTGCTTAATACTTGATTACTTCGATAATAATATATAACTTCTCGAAAAAGATTTCAGCCATAATCAATTAAAATGTTACACGTAGAAGTGAAATGAACTTCATCTAGAGTCTTTAAGTTTTTGTAACGTGCCAATGTAATGTTTACATAAATTTTGGGGCAATGTTATATATATATATATATAGATATATATAATTAAAAAAGAGGAAAATTTGAGAGCTAAGGCTCCTCTCATCTGTTATATGTCAAGATGGCATGTCAGAGGATGAGCAATTGTTTGTGTCAGCCTAGTTGATTTTAGGGACAATTACAATGAAGTCCCACACAAGAGAAAAAATGAAAAAATGGTTCATGAAGTTGTTAATAACAAGTTGAGGAGCGTTCATTAACAAGTCGAGGAGCTTACACCGACAACTTCAGGGACCATTTCTTCATTTTTTTCTCTTATATAGGATTTCATTGTAATTGCCCCTTGATTTTATGACATCTGTTCAGTGGACACCATAAGTCACAAAATTCGATCATTAGTATATATATTTAGTGATGACACTATAAGCACTTTTTTTCCGGGATGTGATGATACGAGCTTCTGTTCATGCCATTTAAGAAAACTGGTCAAGTGTATGAATTAATTTTAAGGGACAATCATTATATGACGTCCCAAAAAATAATATAATCACTAAAAAAATTCTTAATAATAAATTAATATCATAGACGTGTCATTTTTTCATCCAAATTTGTCATTACATGCTATTTACTTATTGTGGGATTATTTAATATTTATATTATTTGCTTCAGATCTATGCAGTTATTCTCTCTAATATAATTTTAACTGCTTTAATCATAACTCATAAGTAATTTAAAAAGTGGAAATACATGAGTCTGCCTTTATTTCCGTTTTTTTTTTTTGGTTCGTGGGGGTGGTTAAGCAATCTGCGGAAACAAAGCAAGAATGAGACGGGGGACCAGAAGAAGGGGTGGCAAGCTGGAAGAATTGGGCACAAGATCCGAGAACAATGGCTCCCTTCTTCTCAACAATACTCTTCTTCGTCATAGCTTTTTCAGATTATGCCAACAGCTTCCTAACAACTAACAACCCACTCTCTCCCCCCTATATTTGTCAAGTATTAAAATTTTACTATTCAACAATGCTCCTTATATCTTTTCATCCAAAAAAAAAAGGCAGACTACTTAATTACTTTTCCTATTTCACTTCTTTCATCCCTCCACCCACATCAAAATCTCTCCCAATGTGCGTGTATAAGTAGCAAATTAAACAAACCCTTATATATATATGTGCTTGCATTTCTTTATATACACATCAATAATTCTAATGCTCGCCACTTCAAAGGTAGATCCTTATAGTCAGTCTCTCCAGTCTCCACCATCCCATGTCCCTATCGACTAGAGTGTCGTAGGGGGAGGGTCCACCCCAAGCGAGTAAAAAATTGCTTTATCTTTATCTGTTTTCAAGTTTAAGCAAGCCTCTGCTTCTTTCTGGCTACGGAATTACCCTTATCTGCATTTAGTCACTCTTCGTCGTACCACTCTCACTTCTCTCCATCCACTATCTTGATTTCCAAGTTTTATTTAATGTCGGCATTTAGTTTAGGACTCTCTAACATAAAGTTAGCCCATATGCCACTGTCTCCTTTATCTCTTTATTATCTACTTGTGCATCTCCCACTATCCTCCTTTTTCTTTAACCTCACCCAACGTACCCTCTCGGCTCTTCTTTTTTTCGCCCCCCAAAGATTTAGATCAGCCCGTCATATTTTTAAACACCCCTGCACCTACCTGGCGCCACTAACAAGGACACCAAGACAAAACCCAGTAATTAATAATGTAAGGCGCTAAAATCCTAAGATCAAAATTACTATTTCCTGATGTGAAACTCGTATTTGAGGACAACGTAATCTTGTCGCTGTTCTGTCAATTGTCTGTTGACAATCACGCACGCCCGTACTATGGAGAGAGATGGACAAGCGATTTTGATCTTCCTCGGGGACTGCCGAATATCTTCAGCACCGTTAATATTTTAAAGATAAATGCAAAGCACTCATGATCATCCTATTTTATTTTCTAGTACATGGATAGTTTTGGGTTCAAACCTTTAACTAATTTACACGGTACTCTAATTTATCCTCAACGATCGATTTCACATCCAGTGATGGTGTTCGGTGACTTTGGACTCCACACTGGTTAATGCTATTCTCACTGTGAATTTATGCATAATTAATTTTGTCATGTGGCAATAAAAAAGAGGCCCCGCGTTTGGCCTACTTATAATTAGAATGAAGAAATGGATAGCAGCGTGAATTTATTTCTTGTCTTATCTTCATTTTTCTCCAAATCACTGGACCAATGAGACTGATGGAAATAATTACTCCCTCCTATCCAATCCTAATTATAAGACAGATTTGATTTTTTTAGAGAAATTAAGGAAACTAATTAAATTACTTTAGAGTATTTTTATTTTTATTTTTTTTCTTCAAATTAACTAATTTGACTAATAAATTAATATATAATCTAAGGATATACAATATGATATGATTAAATAATTTATTTAATTTTTTTAATTTCTCTAAAAAACCAATTTTATCTTATATTTAGAATTAGATATAGGAATTCATATGAGATCCGCTGTATCACCACCAATTCGTGACGTGATTTGTTCATTGCGCATAACCAATAATATCGGCGGAAGCAAAAAGGCAGTCATTTTAGGGGGGGAAAGGTAAACAGCTGTGTAGTCCAGCTAACTTGCTGGGAGATTCCTTTTCTGGCGAGGAAATGACGCCTAAAAAGTGATAGTACACAGAACTGGTGTTGGTAAAGGTAATGATTACCGTATAACGGAAAGCAACAATTTCTCGAGTACCGCACTGCGTGCCATAAAGCAATATCGTCCCCTAGACGCCTACCTTACCACATCATGAAATTGAGACTCAGGCGAATCTCACTCCCATGTGCTTCACTGCTAACCCACTTCCTGAATATTATGCCACCTAGCCACTACGTGACAAACACGTGACTCCCACGCTGTATGCAATTCTCATTAAAATAAAGGAAGAAAACTAAAGATAGTAAACCAAAGTGAAGGGGAAAGGCCCAATCATCTAAGTATATCGTCGTACCATATGTAGCCTACGCACTGTTTGCAGGACCGCCACACTCTTAACTCTTCTTTAATTTAGTACTCCCTCCTCACCTCAACCTCTTCCAAATTGATATTTTCTCTACATACATTACCTTCGGATTGATAATTAACCATGGGATGGTCTATATATAGATTTCAAACGAATAGAATACAATTTAGACTTTAACAGTTTCTAGCCCTGTAAGTAGCTTCAAGAATTTGCGATATGAGAGATGGATGTTTAGGGAGCGAGGATGATCGGAGAAACGAGGGAGAAAGAGAATAATGGGTGGAAATAACCAAAATCTTCTAGTTTGGTACATTTTGTTTTACTTGCGCGTGTTTGACTTGGTTCCAGCACTGCAAACACACTTTGCCACATGAGAGATAATTGCAGCTTTCTTTCATAGCCCTCAGAGACGCGTACGTGTCCGTAACCAACTCCTATCCTCGGTTCAGCTCATTCGTCTCCCCGGCCGTTTTCAGTTTTTCATCATGCTGATCTCTCACTCTTCTCCGTTGAATTCAATTCATTCTTTATCACTATCAAATAAATTCCCTCACCATAGACAAATGTCTCGATTATTAAATGAAAACAAATAAAATTGAGAAGAGGCACTATTTTTTTACAGCAATGCAAGGAAAGGACAATTCAGCACTGAATTAAATAAAATGGAAGGAAAAAGACAAGATAGATCGATGAAGGATATTAACGTCACGAGATAAGAAAACTAGTTTTAAAAAAATAAAAGAAAACGGAAAATGAGATACTGTCACTGACTTTACTCGTACCTTGCAGGTTGCAGAGGAAGGACCTGCAAAACATGTCACAGAGAAACAGACGCGAATATTTGGGAGGTTGAGGAAAATGGATGCTAGAATTCTGTTATTCAAACCGTCTGTTCTTCACCGTGGCAATTTACAATTTTGCGCAAGCTTGCTTCTCCGTATAACCCGTACAAAGAACAAACGTAGGAGAATTCTACTAGTGCCTAACGAGTAACGATAAAGCAACAATCTGTACATCAAACAAAAGAGGAATTGAAATACCTAAACTAAACGTAAGAATAATGTCAGAAAGTCGCATGCTCGGATCGCTATCTTCTTTATTGAAGGTTGGCCGGGGCGAAGAGAGTGTTCATGGCTTTAACTTAACCCACTCGTAGCGTCCTTCCAGGGGCACGTCGTTCACAATATCGTAATTATACCTGCACCGAATTTTGAGGAATACAGATGTATATTACCGTTACCGCGAAAATAGATCCAAATGATAGAAAATTAAGCCGTTCATTATGTGAAATAGAATGCCATTGATATGTGAATGAGCGAAACAATTTTGGTTTGATCGACTTACTTCTCCGCAAACCGATTTTGAATCTCTTTCTCGGCGGCACCAAAGAATTCTTCCAGCTCTAATTCTGTTGGCGGCCTCTTTTTACCCGCGGATTTACGCTGGGAATTCACCTCCGTTATGAGCTTCTCCTTCGGTTTCTCCTCCGAGTCCATGTCTTCTGACTTGGTTCGGAGCTGGCTCGTAAGGCTCATGTCCCTCCTGCGTAAAAGGAACAATTAGGGTGTCGTTTGGTGGAATTTGTAGGATTTGAAATTGAAACTGAAATTTGAATATTTTTTTTGGTGGAAGAATGACCGGATTTTAAACGGAAAGAATTAAGAGCTCCAATTTATTTCACGCTTTTTCGAATGCAAATAAATAACTGTCCAAAATTTGAACAACCGGAAGCAGTTTAATTTAAAGTTTAAATATATATATCGGCGTTTTAAAACCTTTCGTCGTCGCTGCAATTAGACGTCGATGTTTCAACCTGAGCGCTCTCTACCTGCAAACATGTTCAACAGGATGCATTCAATTCTATTTCGGTGAAAAATGAAAGACCGATAAAGACAAGCAATTAAAGAGCGCAACAAATGGATGTCCAATAAAAAAGCATCGAGAGAGAAAACAAAAATATTCACTGTCATCAATTGGTTCACGAGGTAATGCTAACACTCTACCTCCAGATCTAAGAAGCCGATGCTCTCGTCTTCTTGCTCAGAGGATCCGTTACTGGAACAACAAGAGTCCGGAAATTCATCGGTGTGAAGGCTGCTGCAGTGTGCCTCTGACTCCGCCGGCGGAAATAGCGTCGTTTCTGGTTGAGAGTTGACCGGACACCTACTGTTATGCTGAACAAAGGATGATCCCGCAGTAAATTTGAGATGTTCATCGCTGTTAAGCTTCCTCCTCTTGCGTGTCGTTGCAGATGAAGGTGTAGCTCCCACAGCTAACGCTGCCCCAGCGCCGGAGATCATACCGACCCGAGCCATCTCCATTACTGCGTTAATCTGCTCAATTTTTCGGCACTTCCTCGTCATGTCTTTCAACGGTTATGCTCTCGTAATTTGGTTAGTGAAAACGAGAGAATGAGACGAGGGGAGTGAAGAATGTGAGGGGGGACGGTAGGCTCGTGTGGTTAGACGAGGAAATTGTGATCATGAGTGCAGGATTTGGATTGTGCAGTAGGTTTTTGTTAGTGGCGGTGGCTGTGGTGGTCCAGTACGAAGAGACGGGGGAGGGTGGAAACGGGGAATTTGATGGCGCCGTTATGAAGAAGAAGCGAAGAGAAGGGGACGGGGGCCACGTAAGGAGGCTGCGTTGGAAGTAATTAATGGGAGGGAAATGAAACGGGGAAATGAGCTATTGAGCTCTGCTTAGCTTAGCTTGGTTAAAAAGTTAATGAGGGTGCGGATGAGGTTGTGTGGGAGGAGGGAATCATTTATTTGACTTGGAGTCCCGTTCGGTAAAGAACCCGTCTTCAGCAAAATAATTGTGTCGGAATGGAATTACTGATATATCCTTCATGATTCTACGGAAACCCCAAATTGCCACCGTCCACGTCGCATTATTCTATTCTATTATTCTTAAAAGGCCGAGTCAGCACTCAGCACACGAATATTTGGCGTATATCGCCCCCATTTTATTTTATTTTTCTCTCTCTCTCCCGCCACCAATTTTACGCCCTTCTAAATTCGCATTTGCACTTTCCATGGTTAACTACCTAGCTAATGAATCTCTACTTATTTCTTTGGGATCCTAAAACATGCTGTTGTTTTTACTCTTCTCATATTTAAGTTAAGAATCATTTAACTAGTTTGATTAGATTAGGAAGTATACTTAAATTAGTTAAATATAATAAATTTCTCAAAAATCTACTAATGATCTTTTTGTTTTTTATCCTAGTTTATAATTTTTTTAAAAATAAATTTATTATAGATTCCAAAGTTTATAGATTTAAAATGAATTTTACGGTTTAGGATTTAATGTGTAGAATTCCATTTATTTAATGAGCAGAATGTCATTTTTTAAATGTTTACTTAATTTTTTTCAATTTTTTTCTATTTAGTAAACATATATTTGGTGAAGTAAAATACAAATGGAAGCGTATGTTAATCAATCCAAATTTAGGCCTATACATTTAATAAATTATTAATGAGGTCATTAGGTATTTTTGAATGTTATTAAAAGACAAGAACACCCTTCTATAATTAAAAAGGAAACTTGAAGGTAGTTAGTTAGATGCAGTCCATTTTTTATTATTTCAATGATATTTAATTAATATTTTCTCTTTATTCTTAATTTGTTGTTTGTTTGATAAAAAAAATTAGTTAGTTTGTTTTATGATTTGTTTTTTTTATAAAACAAACAAATATTTTTCTATATATACAATATTTTTTAAAAAAAAAACAAGACTATTTGTCAAAATAAAATTATTCAAATTTGTATATATTCTATATAATCACAACAAATATTTTTATTCAACTAAGATATTATGTAGATATAAGAATATAATGGGTGGATTCATTCTTCTATTTCATCAAAAACCTTTGCATGTGGTGGTTGGGAAATTTCAGTTATTCCATTTCTCTAACATTGATCCTATATGCAAGACAAAGAATTTAGTTGCCCGCTTTTCTAAAAGAAATTAATGAACACATGTCTATTCCATTTTTGAATCATATATTAAATCATGGAGTAAAGTTCATTGATTTTTAGTTAATACACTAATAATCGTAACTAAAACCAAGAGAGCAAAGAGAGAATTGAATTAGTAGGCAAAGAAGATATGATTTTGATTGGGCAATATGATCATTTAACAACATTCAGAAATCTCTAATTAAGCCTCTCGGCTTGATCAAGTATTTGTTAAAAGTGGAGAACTAAATTTAGATTTTTGTTATCTCAATTGAATTTATATAGAATTCTCCTATTGTCTTTCTTGTGACAAAAAAACAACATAATGAGATTGATATTTTATTGTTGGACTATATTTCAAGAGGGAAAAAACCCAATCACTTTGAATGAGTATTTGCATTAAAATAATGTTAAAAATATTAAAATTATTTATTGGAAAAGTATATTTTTTTGTTTATGGTATTAATGAATTTCTCTAAAGTATATTAAGCATTACTCTTATAAATCCTTAGGTTAAGGAGTAATTTTGCTTTAAAAGTAATCACTCAAGAGTGTTAGATATTTAAAAAAAAAAATTTAGAAGAAATTTCATCCCACAAGTGTTAAGTAATGAGAAAATTTGCCTTAACTATCAAAAAATTAACATGGATCGTTAACATTTTTAATGTTAAGGGGCAAAATTGCTAAACTTTTGGTTACTTACAGAGCAAAATTGCTCCTTAAAAACTTCCAAATATCCAGAACTCATAAGTGGTTACTTTTAAAGCAAAATTGCACCCTAACCCTAAATCCTCTCCGGCAAAAAAAAAGCTTTACTCTTATAAGATAAATGAGTGCATTATTAAACTATTGTTGTTGGGGTGTTGATAAGCATTGTTTGGTAAAAAAAAAAAAACAATAAATATAAAAAATAAGCCTCATATTTAAAAACAAAATCAATTCTTCCCAGGTATAACAGACATTAAGACTATATGTGTATTATATACATATATTTCAGCATCCACCAGTATTTCCAATAATTAAGCACCCATTTTATGGGTGAACGTTAAGGCATACTCCAACAAGATTCTAATGAGTAGTAGTGCACTTTTAGTCTCATTAACACAACAAGTTGTACAGATGGATATCAATAGTTTTTCCCGCTCTTGTGCTAAACCTCTTGGTTTGCAATGAGGATACATGACTACGGAATATAGGTTCTACTACCTCAAAGGATATTCCTTTTTTAAAAAGGGAAGTAAAAAATAAAGATGATGATATTTTTGTAATTCTAAGTGGGAACTTGGTAGCTTCAGACGTCCCAATTTGAATTTGAGACGTTTAAAGTAAAAAAAAATAAAAAAAAATTGACTTTGTACGTTCCAAATAAAATTGACTTTAAAGCCATACTTTAGACTTCCCTTTTTGAATTTGGGACGTCTAAAGTAAAAAAAAATAAATTAAACTTTAGAATTCCTAAATTCAAATAGCGAAGTTTAAAGTGTGACTTTAGATTTTCCTATTTGAATATGGGAACTCTAAAGTTTAATTTTTTTAAAAAAAATGTAATGTTTGCCAGTCAAACTGACATCACTTCCTTTAAAGTCATGCCTATCCCTGCAAGCTTCTTTTATTTAAAACTCTCATTTTCTCTTGAAGCCCCTCCCACCACCATCACTCTCTTGAAGCTCGATCTCTTGAAGTTTCTGCTTCCACCACCACTCCCTCTCACTATCATAAGTCTCTCTTGAAGGTCGTCCTCCTCTCTTTCCACCACCGTCCTCCTCTCTCCCTCTCCACTGTTGAAGCTCGTCGCCATCGTCCCTCTTCGATTTTTGACACCGCTGGTTCCTCCTCCCTCCCTCTCTTGCCATTGGCCTCCCTCCTCCCCCTCCCATAGTCGCTAAAAGGTATGGTTAATTATTATTATTTTTTTATAAACCAAGTTTCAAACTGAGATTATTGTAGATATATTTTGTTGATGTTGACATTTAGATTTATTATCCTTCACCAATATTAATCTTTTTTGGATTTTGAGTTTCCTTCTGGCATTTTGTGATAAATTGATGATAACTTATAAATTTGTTATTAGTCAGTAGTTGTGTAAACAACTTTTTGACACTTTGCGGTAATTATTGTACACTGTATTAGTAGGAGTCAACACTTTAATTAGCTAGTACTGGATGTTCCCTTACAATTTGTAAGGACATTTTTGTTTATGAAGAAGTGGTCAATTATATTTTTGTAGGTTTTAATTGCTGGGTAGTGAAAAATATAAACATTTTTTTTAAAAAAAAAAACACTTTAAACATCATTTTTTAAAAAATGAAAGTTTAAAGTGTCAGTGTAACACTTTAGATGTCCCTTTTTAAAATAGAGACGTCTAAAATGCGGCCTTTAGGTGTCCCTTTATTTTCAAACGTTATTGCTATTATTTATTGCGTCACTCACATTAATGTCCCCTTATTTTTAGATATTAAAAATATTAAAAAATGAATATTAAAAACGTTTTTATAATAATGATACGAATATTGGGAATCATTTAGGGTATCGTAGATATTAGCTCACAGTAATTCACAAAAGGAGTAGGAAATATAATGGGGAGAGAGGGAGTGGGCGCGGGAAACGTGGTCATTTAATAGGGCCATAACGGCTTAAGAGTTAGGTAAAAGGAAATAAAATGTAGAATTATGCCCCATACGGTGGTGGATATACGCATGTGGCACATGTAGATGTCGCTTTTACACGTGGACCGGATAGATCCATCTCTAGACAAATATATGGACCACTTCCATTATAGTATTCCTCACGTAATTTCCTCATGCAACTCTCTCTTTCTTCTCTTCCTCTTTCCATTTTTCCCCTTCTGTCCCTACATTCCTTCACCTGTATATATATATTCTCTCTCCATATATATTATCTTCAATATTGAGATTCAAACTCAAATCTCTCTCTCTCTCTCTCTCTCTCTCTCTATCTCTGTGTTAAGAAATTCGTGCATTCTCTATCGCTCTATATAAAAATTTATATGATGATTAACTATATCGGGTATGCTTATACATACAGATATTGAGGGGGGATTTTGGAAATAGAATTGAAGCAACGAGGAGCTAGGAAAATGAACACATAAATTGGAAGGCCTAGGCTTGTAGTACTCATATATTTATTGCGCGTCAGTGGCATGGGGTGTGCGTTTCATGCATTCTCATGTGTGGAGTGTGGACACCCCACCAACCCAACTTATGCTGAACTGATCGATATGACGCAGCATCTGAATCAAAAGTGTAAAACGACAAATTTAATTTCTGGACACACCTAGTTACTAACAAGCTATTACATTAGTGATATAAAAACACAATATACTTGGTAATATTTAAGGTTGAGGGGTAAAAATACCTACGAATTTTTATTAAAAATGCATCTAACACCATAAATTTTTTTGTGGTGTAAAAGTAATCATAAACTTTAAAAAAAATGGTAAAAGTTACACTTATGTTAAATTTAGTAAATTTTGTTAAAATTTCTTGTGGGCCCCACAATATTAAAAAATAAAAATGCATAAAATTTTTAAAATTCCCCCTACCCTTATCCTTCCCCTTCCCTGTCCTCTTACTCCCAAACGCTCCTTTCATTCTCTCAACTCCCCCACCCTCGTCAGATTCTGACGGCAATGGCATCATCCACAACTAGTGATGGTGACCATCATCCCATCTCTACTGAGCCTGCCCCTTATCCCTTCCCCCGTCCTCTCTCACCCACTCTCTCTCAAACCCTCCCTTCCTTCATCCAGCTCCCCCATTTCTTCTCAGATTTCGGCGGCGGCGGCGGCGGCGTCACCCATCTCTGGATGTTCTCTCTCTTTCTCAGGCTAACCTCTATGATCTCTTCCTTCAGCAATGCTGTTACCGGAGCCTCCTTCCTCTCCGACGGCCACCTCATCACAACATATGATGATTGAAGGCTCTGCTTTTATGGCGTCTTCGATTATCATCATTGCATCCGGATTTGCGTGAGTAATAGGGACATGAGGGAGTGCCATTTATGGACCTGTATGAAGAGTATGGCTCTATGGATCACAAAAACAATCAGATTCCTGACTGGGTTTGAAGGCTTATGTTTTACATATCACTATTACATAATATATATTTTACGTCCTAAAGGACGTCATTTTTTAAAAAAAGGAGGTAAAAAATAAAAACGGTAGCATTTTTATAATTATGAGTAAAAACTAAATAGCTTTAGACGTCCCCAATTTAAATAGGGACGTCTAAAGTGTGACTTTACAGACTTTAGACGTCCCTATTTGAATTAGGGACATCTAAAGTAAAAAAATAATAATAAATTACTTTAAACGTCCCCAATTCAAATTGGGGACGTCTAAAGTCACACTTTAGACGTCCCCATATATATTGGGGACATCTAAAGCTTTAAATTTTTTTTTTAAATGAGGGACACCCTTTGGCGTCGCTATATAAATGAGGGACGCCCTTTGGCGTCCCTCATTAGGGCGTCCCTCATTTAAAAAAAAAAAAAATTTTTAAAGCTTTAGATGTCCCCAATTTGAATTGGGGACGTCTAAAGTAAAAAAATTTAAAAAAAAAATAACTGAACAACTTTAGATGTCCCTAAATTAAATCGGGAACGTAAAAAACAATTCAAATTTTTTCTGACAGTTTTTATTTGTCAGTTTTATATTACTTTTACACTCATCTTTCCCTTCCCATCGCCGCAAACACAATAAGAGACACTACCACCATGCCTTGAGCTCTTGCTTCTTCTTCTTTATTATTGTTGATGGATTATCAAATAGGAGTAAATTAGGAAAAGATTAACAAATATAAAAGTTATATCTTATATTTAGGATCAAGATCAATTTCCTAAACATGTCTTATATTAAGGAGTAGGAGGAGTATTGTTTAGTTATTTTCTTTTTGGCCTATAACATGATTGGGTCTACAATTTTGTGTTTCACTGAAATGAGATGGCGCAAACGTATGACGAGATAGGTTCATCAAAATGCTTTGGCTAAATTAAATAACTTATAGAATAATCAATATGACCTAATTAGTTATTTTTATAAAAAGGGTTGAAATGTAAATTTGTCTTGGAATTTTTTCGTTGAAGAGTAATGTTGCATTGTTGTTTTGAAAGTTTTTTTTGGTTCAGTGTTATCCCAGAAACATAGCAATATTGTCCCGCACTATTAAAAAACTAACACTGACTGTTAAAAGTTTGACGTTGACCGTTAAAATTTTTACTATAAGAGATAACATTGCTTCCTTTTAATACTTTTAAATACCACTTTTCAGGATAATATTAAACAAAAAAAAAATCTAGAGTAACATTACTCCTTAAGAAAAAACTAAAAGAGCAATAATTTGCACATGCACCCTAAAAAAAATTCATGAGTAATGATGCATAGCTTTTTAGTTCTTACCAACATCTGTAACGAAAGGGTATTTTGGGGAGAAGACATTTAATGGTCTGTAAGTTCTTACCTCCACTGATACATGCTAGTCTTCCAAGTAGGGAAGACGATAATGAACTGTGATTAGTCGGAAAGTAATTAAACGCGACAAGCGAATAACTCAGTGGCGTACTAGTAGCGACAAGTTGAGCGAATGTTTGTACGATTCGGTTCAAGTAAAAGGCAACCTAACATGATAATGCAGGCCTTGAAAACAAGGGAGGGGGTGGATATAAAGTGGAAGATTCCCGTGAGTGGGATTAATGAAAGTGAATGGACAAAGGCACATGGTATCTAGACCGAGTTAAAAGAACGGGCACAGAAAACTAGACGCAGGGATCAGCTCTATATTGGGTCGTTTCTTAGGGTTGGGTTCTTAATCTCAAAGTGCTTTTGGTTATTAATTTACTCTTCAAGTTTTTGCGCCTATAATTACAAAGGGTGATTGAATGATTAAAGGCAGCCATGGCCCAACCCTTGGAATTTTCGTACCCCTGCACCACAATCGCCATACGTAACCTTTCTACGCTCTGTATTTAGTTGTTTTTTCCTCGCATATTTTCACGTACATCTTCTCCTCCGTTACGGCTTCCCAAATATGGCAATAATTCTCTCTCTCTCTCTCTCTCTCTCTCTATATATATATATATATATATTACACCCTCACACTCTTTCCGATCTCGCCTCCATTGCTTTTTATATGGAAATAATGTTACTCCCTTCAATATTAAATATAAGATAAAGTTGACATTTTTTTTAGAGATTAAAGAAACTAAATAAGTTACTTAATCATATTATATTATATGTTGCATATCCTTATATTATATATCAATTTATAATTTAAGCGAAATAATTTGAAGAAAAAAATTGACAAATATAAATATTTTAAAATAATTTAATTAGCTTTTTAAATATTTCCAAAAAAATTAACTCTATCTTTATATTTAGGATTGGAGGGAGTACTTGGTACAATGACCCATTTTGTATAAGATCGAGAATCAAGAAGGAACACCCACTTAAAAATCTTATCCATTATACTTCCTCCGGTCCTTAATATAAGACATATTTTAGGAGTTGATCTTAGTTCTACATATAAAACGTAAAAATTTTTCATATTTGTCAATATTTTTTTAGGTTACCCTTATTGATGTTCTATCAATAATAATAAAGGAGAAGAGAGAATAGGAGATTTGAGGAAAATGACTATTATTTTAGAAAATACATATCATACTATAACTAACACAACTAAATTTCTTAATCTAATCAAATTAGATAAATATATTTTATATTAAGGATAAGAGGGAGTAATATCTTCGGAAAGAAAACAGGTCATAAAGAAAATATTCCCTTCGGTCCTAGATATAAGACAAAACTAACTTTTTTTGGAGATATTAAGGAAGCTAAATAAATTACTTACTCATATCATATGTTGTGTATCATTTGATTATATATCATTTTATAAATATTTTAAAGTAATTTAATTAGCTTTCTTAATATTTCCAAAAAAATCAATTATATGGTGGGAGCATATTCTAGGCACCCTTACAAGAAGCTAAGAAGTGAGGAGAACGCATTTAATTTTTATCTACATTGTTTGTTGAACCGAATAAATGAAGTAAAATGTAACAACAACAACAACAACAATAATGAACTCATCAGCAAGAATAATACTAAATACATGTTCTCAAGTCTAGCTATTTGGCACGGTGAACGGTGGTTTACAGGATCAATCATATCGGATAATACCAACCAACACTTAACCACCAATTAAGTGATTATTGACGATGATGCCTCTATGTTGTAGGGTCAAACCTACAAAACATAGGGCTGATGGTGGTGGTGGATCCAATGTCACGGAAAAGAGACTGACTAGAAGAAAAAACCAATGCTTAAAAAAGGCCGTAGTTGATTTATCATCATGGTCAATCGCAATCCTGAAAGGCCAATGAGCTTTAGGTTGATACATGCCTTTGATTTTTTTCTTTGGTGATGGTGGAGAGTCGATGCATATAAAAAGAAAAGAGGCCAAAAGAGAGATGAAGGGAAAGAAGGAAAAAGCAAAAATGAAGAAGAATATGAGGAAGTTGAGTAACGTGTGAACAAGTGAAAAGTGTGATTCATAAATTTCTGAAACGAGAGGAGAGGGGTCTGGGCTGTGAATAATTGGGAGAGAAGGGGCAATAGTGCTTTCATGGCCAATACATATTTCCTAGCTATCTGAGAGTGCTCAAGTGGTCCTCTCTCTTTTGCAGTGTTTGCCCCTAAAAGCACCTCTTAAGCTTTTAATTTCCATTTGTGAGAGATATCACAAAGTGACTCAATATCATCAGAGACTGTCTTTCTTTATTTTATTTTTTCGCCCCAGGCCCCTCGCTTTGTAAAGTGAATGACTTTTGGCTTTTGCGGCTTACTCCTTCTTTTGCTTCTTTTAAAAATCAAACACTCCTAAGCAAATTTTCACAAATAATGATACTTTTCAGATTCCTATTCATTCATAACTTAATCCTATTTCTCAAAAGATAAAAAAACTATTCTGGTGATGCTGTGTATATCTTATTCGCCCAATCATCACCAAACACACTCACAAATTTCAAATTATATATCAAATATTTTATTCACCTGAATTTTAGTTAACTTTTAATAAGAAGCGGAATGAAAATCCTAAACATAAAGAGCATCAACTATAAGAGGAGACATTAATTATTGAATTGAATCCGGCATGGAAAGCCTTTCTTTGGCATATATATATACATGTTTGAATCAAGATTTTCAGGCTCGTGTTTAAATGTCAAAACGTGGGGATCAAAGCGACACTGACTTATGATTGGGAGATTCCAGCGAGTTACCGACATCCAAAATTTAGCTCCCGCGAGATTGCTAATCCAAGAAATCGAGTTTGTCCCGGACATTCTCTTCAAACATAATTATAGTAATATTTAGTGTCCATATGTTTTTTTATGAACATATTTTGTGAACTTTAATTTGTTCCTTTTTGAATTTTGTGCGGTGTATGTATATCCATAATGTAAAGAGGGGTCGCAGACGGGGGACCGAGGAAGATGCGAAAAGTGGCATAAAAGGAAAAGAAAGAAAGATAAAGGCATAAAGAAAACAAGTATGCATGATTGGGTCATCTTTACTTTTGTTGAATTGAAGGAAGCTTTTCCCGTAACTTTGTCCCTCTCTTGCCTTTTTTATCAACACAAACCTTTCATTATCATATTCTTCCTTCATCTTCAATAGTCGCTCTCTTTTCATTATTTTCTAGCTCTTTCAAAACGCTATATAATGATGTCTTCTCAATAATTTATGCACTGTAAAAAATCTATATGCTGTCTTGCTGTCAATTTAGTAACATTCTTCTCCATTGTCAAATTTCTCAAAGATAATCTAATCATCACGCAAATTTATATGGGTTAAGATATAAAAATGGAAAAATAACAAGATAATGACGTGTCCACTACGTCTTGGAGATTAGATGCGGGAAGTGGACAATTTTTTTTTTTTTTTTCATTGGAGGGGACCTGTAAATGACTAAATATGTACTAATGCTGTGAGGGCTGAAGCAAAGTACAAGACTGGAGTTCAGTACCCAGTTGGAGATGAAATTAAGGTAAATCATTAATGGACCTGTAACTGAATGACGTATGTGGCTCTATGAAAAGCTCTTTGACTAAATGAACGAATCTAATTAAAGGCAACCAATAGTACATGACAGTGGAAGAAGCCAGGAGGCAAATTAAAGCAGCTGAGAAGGATTCATCAAAAGGAATGCTATAAGGCTATATATATAACTTTGATCACCTAATAACGAAACTGGGTGTTGGAGATTACTCATAGAAACTAACCAAACGTCATAATGGCACATGCAGGGTCATATAAAAAATGGGCATCTTAATGAGTGGTCCTATATGATAATGAGGGAGAGAGGGAAAGAAAAGGGCAAGGCAGTGCGTTATAGCTTCATAAATGATATATAACCGAGACAAAAAATGGAAGAGTCGAAGAAGGTGAAAGTTGAAAGAGGCCAGTAAACCCATATATAGGGGAGGAGATATAGGACCAAACAAAGAAGGCTCAAGTTTAAATAGTGGTCCATTTAGAGATATAACAAGTGCGATAGTGGGGGATGTACTATCTTGTTTGTTTGGTAGCAATAACACCAAGTACCTACCGGCTTTCTAGTCACTTTGTCCAAACTGGCTAAAATGCAGAGGCTTGGAAAGAGGAAAAAAGGAAGAAAGAAAAAGTGGAAACACATTTCCATAGCTCCAACCCGTGGAAGGGGCCTAGAATTGCAGCAGGAAGAGATGCATTGGACTTTTGTGAACTCAAATTCATAAATGACATATATATATATATATATATATAGGTGATGGCCCAACCCGACCCTAACCTAGATGCTGACGAAAGTTCTAATAACACAACTCGTACTCCTAGGCTCTGGAACACTCGCCGCTGAATCCAAATGCCATATCCTGAATATGTATTAATGAGTTTGGGCCACTCATATCACTCACTTGTCAGTTAATGGCAAAGTCACAGACGCATCTTGTTTCTAGGTGTGTGTGTGTGTGTGTGTATGTGTGTGTGTAAATTAGTGTGCATGTATGTATGATGTAGAACTCATAAGTCGTGATCAAAAAGGAGATAAGAGGGACATGGTAACGTGCTCCCAGATGGTGTGTCGCCGTCAGCCAGAAGTGAAGCATGAGCACTGCCTCCATTTTGTGCGAGGCCCTCGCCTTCGTCCACGTGGTGTGGACCTTCAACCTGTGCAGAAGCTGAGGCAAAGCTGCGTTTCTGGTTGACCCCATTTTGAACAGAAATGAAATGACCCCTTCTTTTCTATTATTACTAGTAGCATTTTTCTAAAGAGGGTACTAGTTTGGTATAGACAAAGTGGGGGGTTGTGGGGCGCGCAGAGAGTCATCGGATTCCAAACATTGTCGGGGCGAGGTGATGGCCCGCATTTTATGGGGGCGAGGTGAATAAAATCTGAAACCCGGATCGCAAAATCATGAGGTCTTGTTATAGTTTCCAAATTGTCGCTTAGCCCAGCCTGCATTCATTTGTCCGAGATGCCACTCCCAGAATGATACTTACCTTCTTCTGCGATCAAAGGCCGTTATTTCGTGTGTTAGGTTCTCCCTCCTCCTCTCTTTCATGCCCACCACATCTCCTCCTCACTTCTCTATCAATATGGGGTATGTTTGTTTTAGCGATTTGATTGCTTATAAGTTGCTTTTTAATAGTGATTTACGGTATACGAAGTAAGTATGTGAGAGGAGTTGTGTCTGGATTTACGTAAAAAGCAACTTATAAGTTTTTATAAGCTCAAACAAACATGCTTATGCTCTTCCCTCTTCCTTCTGTAAATTTATTTCTTACTGTTGGCCAACTCACAGCCACACCACATTACTTACATAACTGACTGTGTTCTGTTGCGCACGCCCACCGACACAGATATTCCCTCAATGGACTGCGTTATCTCTGAACCCTTGTTACTGACCGTACACAATGCCATGCACGCTCTACATGACATGTCAGAATCAATTGCTGAAACGGTGAAACATGGCATTGTCATTCAAACGAGCCGTCACCATCCTACACAACTACTAGTTCATGCGTTCTCCCTTATATCGCTCACTCAATTAGGCAAACTGATTAAGATTCAACGTGGTGCCGTGAATTACTAATAAATTACTACGTACTTTGATATGCACTCAAGAAAAAAAGAAAAGGTCACGCTGGAGATTGGAAATCCAATACCGCAAAAACTCGAGAGATCATGCGGGCGGCAACATGTTACTTGCCGGAAAAATAAAATCAATTGATAGCAGTTTCATTTTTCGCTATTTAAGTAGATTACATTCAAGTATTTTAGAGTTTAAGAAACAGATTCAGGTCAAGAATAAGTTAGATTTATAAATTTTAATCAAAAATAAATATTTTTAAAACATATTTTCCTTAAACAATAATTTACAATCACGCATGAGCAACCCTGATCATCTTTTAATTGGGAAAAAAAATTAACTGGATCACCGTCACACTCACAATGTTTGGTGTATTTCCTATTGGGCCCAAGGCCGAACAGAGTTGCAAGAAGTTATGCCTTAGGGACATCACGGTCCACATCCATCATGGAGGGATAGGATCTGGGCTTGATCAACAAAAAATATTGGGAAAAAAAAAAGAGAAAACGCACAAGCCCGCTCAACACAACGAAAAGGGCGAAATGAGCATTAACGGATAACAAAGGAGGCCAGATGATAACAGCAAAAATGGGAGGCGCTCGCGCCATCTCCGTTCAACCCAGATTGATTTCTTCTTTCGTTGGAGATCTCCTCTTACGCTCAACGCAGCCCCATCCTCAACCATTCCACTATAAGCCAGGTTTTTCCTTTGTCTTTTTTACTCCCTCTTTCTTGTGCAGTTTTACACTGTTTGTTCAAGCCAGCTACTGTCAATACCAGATTACCAGCTCCCTCTTTCATCGGGGTTTTTTTTCCTCTTCCAAGTCAATGATCTATCTAGATATCCTTCATTCAGTTGTACTGAATTTGGTATTAAACATATATCATGATTTTGATGATCCATTAAACGAATAAGAGATAAATTATGCTGCCATAAACAAATCACGGCTATTTCATTATTGCTATCTCTTTAAAACATAAATTTGTCTCCAAAGTCAATATATCATATGGTCGAACAAATACGTCAGATATCAGTTTATTTCAGACTTCGCAGCATTTTAACATTTTGACTTTGAAACTCTTTGTGCTCCTGTAAAGAAACAATTGCGATAAATCATAGAAATACTCAGACACTGAAGAACACGTTATAAATTAAAAAATAGAGTAGTTGACAAAATGCGGCGAGAAAGCCCTAATTACAAATAAGCTGATTTTGTTGATTGCACACATATTTTAAATCCCTTTCAGATTTTTCTTGCTTGTTGCCAGGCTATGCATTGCATAACTTTGGGCTACGTCCACAATTAGTGATGTCATCACAGTACTCAAAAAGTTCTAAACTCTCACCAAAAAAAAAAAAAGAAAGGAAAAATCCAAACTCATACTATGTGTGCTATCAATACTATATCAACTTTACTAGATAGCCCCATACTTTACACGGAATTTGACTTAAGTCACATTGTTCATGGTTTGTGAACACTGAACAGTGCAACTTCCTGTAAATTTTAGTATGTGCAATCATGATTGATGATTATATTTTCGTTTTTTCTTTTCTAATCGTTTCACTTATTTTTATTCTGTGGCAGGATGTAACCGTGTTTCAATGCAGTTCTCTAGAAGTCTTTCTGGCTTGACCAACCTCTTGTTCAATAGCAGGTGCTTACACCATATTATGCATCTGTAAAACTTTTTATGTACAAGATTGATTCATTCTAATAGCATTCCTTCCATATAAATGATTTAGATTGTCCATTGTGTATCCTGAAACAGACATGTTGTTTTGTTGTAAGTTATTCATGCTGTGTGCCATTAATCTCACATTCTAATGATATTGCTATTGCACAAATATCAAGTGGATATTATATTGTGGAAGAATATTTGTCAATAAGTTTTTGTCCTGGAATTTAGTAGCAGAAGTCCTACTGGATTTCTTAGATTATGGAAATAAGTTGAGGCTTTCCATTTGTTGCGCTTGGCCAATTCACAAATCTGATGAAAAGGAAAAGTTTGTTAATTGAAATACACAATGTACTCAAGTGGTGCAGAAGGAATCAATGTTCTGGAACGATATTGGTTATCTCTGAAGTTCAGAATACTGGCTCTTTCAATATTTGGATATTTCATTTATATACTTCAGTCAAAACCACCATGCATGCTTGCTTTTCTAATTAATGTTTAGGTGTTGGCTTACAATAATATCTGCAGAAAACTAGATGATTTGCAAAGTAGTAAGCGTAAACGTTTGAAGCCTGGAAAAGTTTCTCCACCTCGACCAGTGCCTAAGCACATACAAAGGCCTCCGTATGTTAAATCTAAGATGATGCCTGGGATAGCAAGTGGACCTGAAGTTCATGATGAGCAGGGGATAGAACGCATGAGAGCTTCTGGAAGGCTTGCGGCGCAGGTTCTTCAATTTGCTGGTACCTTAGTCAAGGTAAATTTCATCTTTTTAGCTAGCCAACCATTTATAATCATATTGTATATCTCCAATGCTATGATGCGGAGATATGTGTTAGGGTATCATATTTGAAGCAATGTGATGTGGGAATATGCATATTTTTATTTTGTTAACTTATGGGTTGTTCACCTATGGTTTGACCCAAATTTGGTTTGTTTCTCGTCGAATAGAAGTGTCATTTAACAGTCTTTTTGATTTGTTTAGTTACCAATTAACATATGTCATATTTTACATCTAAATTTTAACCAAGATAGTCATGTGAATTTTAAAACTACGAACAAGTTTATTGTAAAATGTCAGTTGTTTCTCCAATAACTGGACTAATGTCAGAGTGTTACAAGGCCATTTTTGGATTAAGGGAACAATTAGCTTAATCCCGGTAGTAGGCTTAAATGATTATGAAGTTTCTCATCGTATAGTTGGACCATCTTTCTAACAATGAAAATCACCGGATGATTTAGGTGTTAACTGAACTATGAGGGGGTTTGAATGAGACATTTTAAACTACAAGGGGACAAAAAAGTATTTTACGCAAAATCACAAGAGAATAAGGTAAGCTGTAATTTCAATGCATTTCAATGATGTTACTTCATATAGCATGTCTCTAACTCTCAATACGGGTTTAAAACGTTCTTTTTGCATTTCAAAATGGGTTGGAAAAGCTTCAACTCGGTTCTAACTCATACCGGCATTACGTGAAATATTTCTGCCAAAATAATTTATAAAAGAGAGGATGGGAGTTGGAAGCAGGCATACCACAAATGCCTGACAGGTGTCATAGGATATAGTTGGAAGAGGCCGGTATCTATGCTTCTCAGCTCCTATGTAAATGCTTGGCCTCATGTCTTAAATTAAAATGAGCAATGAACTAAAATTCTTAGGGCTATCTGCCTTGCTTGGTAAACTTATGAAGTCCAAACTTGCTATTTAATACTCAATTCCTCTATGGTAGGTTAGTGCAAGGAATGACAGCCATAATTTATTCTTTTTTAAAAAATATTAGGATCTATAATTTGATATGATATGTGAAAGAACTTTCATGATTTGCAGATGATGTTGTTTGTATTTAGTTTTTCACTTCTGTTGGCAGCCAGGCATAATGACTGATGAAATTGATGAAGCAGTTCATCAAATGATAATTGATAATGGTGCCTACCCATCTCCTCTTGGCTATGGCAATTTTCCAAAGAGTGTCTGCACATCTGTAAATGAATGCATCTGCCATGGAATACCAGATTCCCGTCCACTTGAGGTCCTTCTTTTCAAGTATACAAATTTTCCTTCAGATATCATCTAGTGTTAGAAAATTAATTGCTGAGCATTCTTTGATGTACAGGATGGTGATATAATCAATATTGATGTTACAGTTTATCTAAATGTAAGGTTTTATCTTTTTCTGTGGCAGTAAATTACATTGAAAGTATATATTTCCTTGTCTGTTCTCTGTTGGCATCTTTAATGATTTATTAGGCTTCATTTTGGTGACTTTGTATATGATTGGTTGAGTTGTAGGGCTATCATGGTGACACATCGGCAACTTTCTTTTGTGGAGATGTTGATGATGAGGCAAGAAATCTAGTTCAGGTGCCAATAAAGAACATTAATATTTGCAGATATCCATTTGTTCCCCACTGTCTAAGCATTGGAGTTTTATATCCCTGATTGTGCTGGACTTCATCCTTTTCATACTTACAGGAACGATTGTTTGATGTTGACATAGGTAACTAAAGAATGTCTGGACAAGGCAATATCTTTATGTGCACCTGCAGTGGAGTTCAAGAACATTGGCAAAACAATTCAGTAAGAAGTTTGTGTTTATCTTATAATGCAGAATTCTGCAGTTATAAAAGCTGACCCTAGTAGGCGCAAGAATTTCATGAATAATTATATTTCTAGCCTTCTTCATGAATTATGATTTTTTTGCTCGTTCAATATCTCTTAACAGTGATCATGCAGATAAATTTCGTTATGGTGTTGTCCGGCAGTTTGTTGGACATGGAGTTGGACGAGTATTTCATGCCGATCCAGTTGTTCTTCATTACAGTTACTATTCTCAACTTCATGCTCGTTTCATTATGCAGCTCAATTTAATTCTTTAGTTTATTAGCTTTTTGAGGGGATCAAAGACTACATTTTCTCAGAATTTTCAATTACCAATGCGTGAATAAATTTATTGATGTTTTCAGGAAACAATGATGACGGAAGCATGATGTTGAACCAAACATTCACCATTGGTTGGTTAAATTAGTGAAATCCAGATTATGCATGACTTAGTCATATCAGCAATATTAATGTGTGTTAATTTGTGCAGAACCAATGCTGACTGTTGGCAGCATCAATCCCGTTATGTGGAATGACAATTGGACCGTTGTAACTGAAGATGGAAGCCTCTCAGCGCAGTTTGAACACACCATCCTAATTACCTCTGATGGGGCTGAGATTCTGACTCAATGCTGACAGATCCTCTCTTGAGGGCATATTCTTCACGCCATTGTTTAAATGACTTCCGGAGCAAGGAATTCATACCGCCGGCGTTGATTTTCATTTTTTTGCTGATGCCCTCTTAGTTAAAATCTTTTCCCCTCCATGCCTGTTGTAATGGTTCAAATTTAAAAGTGTCGCATATTCATCGAGAGGGACAGGCGGACATTCATTAATGTGGCGTATAGTTTGTACCAAGAGTCTAGAGGAAATAAAGAATTTTCTAGTTTGGATCTCTTTGGAGCGGCTGTGTGTTTTTGGATGGGTATCTTTTTTCTTTCTCACCCTTATTTATCAACTTGACGCTCTGCTGAATGATAGTGCTCCATGTTACAACTTAACATAAGTCGATTTTCAGCTTAATTTTCTTTTTGACCCCCGATTTAAAGCTTAACTTGAAATTATCTTGTTTTGAAAAAAGTATTATTCCAATTGACGCAGTGTTGCTTCGTTCTTCTTGATTCCTTTCTTCTACCTCATTTGCTTGACTCTAGAACTTGAGTATATGAAAATAGAATCTTTTTTTTTGTTGAAAGATAACTGGAATTCATTAAGTTACAACTAAGAACTTAATACAAAGCAAAAAGGGAAAACCCCAAATTAATCATCAACGACCGCCTTCTCCAACGAAGGTGGTGGTTGATCAAAGAAGACAAAAACCTTTGCATTATTATGCGCTAATCTAGCAAGATGATCAGCATTCCTATTCTGTTCTCTAGGAATGTAATTCAACAAAACATACCAATCTCTAGACAACCATAATCTAGCTTCTACAATAATAACACCGAAAGGGTGGTTTTGCTCTCCACCTCTCGTTAACAAATTGATAGCCTCAATACAATCAGTGTGGATCAGAATGTTTTTGTATCCTCTGTTCCAGCAAATCTGAAATCCTTGGATAATTGCTAAAATCTCTGTGATTGCAGGAGGAACTGTCAACAGCTTACACATGAAACCACCAAGCCAAGCTCCATCCATATCACGTAAAACTCCCCCACAGCTGCATTGACCTGAGTCCATAGCCGATCCATCTACCTCCAAGTATACAAAGCCTTCCTGCCTGTCTCTTGCACTCTGATATTCAGATGACTGGGAAGAGTAAAACTTACAATGGGAAAGCAGATCCTGATCCCAGCTAGCGTGAAAGAAGCTGGCCTGTGCATCCTGTGAACAAAACTCAAGCTCCTCGCCAAAGACATTCTTGCATCTGGATACCCATATATCCCAACAGACATAACCAAACAAGGAAGCCCATTGGACTTTTCTCGTGAAATCTCTGCCAAATCCATGTTTAAGATTCCAATTTATCCATTCTTTCCCTTGTAATGATATGAATTTATCCCACAAGGTCGGATGAATTAAAGCAATCCATCGCTCCTGAGCGTTCCCACAATCTCTAAGCATGTGCATCATGTCCTCCTCTTGGTTACAGCCGAAGGAACAACTTGCCGAATCCAGGAGGCCTCTCTGAGTTCTCAACTTTGCCGTATGTAGTCGATCATGAGAGGCTAGCCACATAAAAGATTTTATCTTCTCTGGAATTGAGCATCTCCACAGTGTCCTCCAGAATGGCTCTCTGATAGCATGAGTACCTGCAGAAAGGAAGTAATATGCAGATTTAACAGAAAAGCAGCCATCCGAAGAAGGCTTCCAGTAATACTTATCCTCACCCCTCTCCTCACGAGGAGGGTGGGCTCGCATAAGACGATCAGTAACATGAGGCTGGAACCAGTGGCTTAGCTTATCCCTGTCCCATTCTCCCAACAGATTAGTGTAATCACTTACTTTAGCTTCCCTATCCACAAAAGCTTCATAACCAGGAATGAGCTCAATTAAAGGTCTATTCATCTCAGACCAATTATCATGCCAGAAGGAGGCCAAATGCCCATTCCCAATATTTACTTTTACGCCTTTGATAAACTTTTCCCATACAGCACATATACCTCTCCAAGACGCAGATGAGTTTTTCTTGCGTTGAATCCTTGGCATGAAGCCAATGCCACATCTATACTTCGATCGGAGAACCCTAACCCATAGAGCATCTTTGCTGTTAAGGAGTTGCCAGCATAGCTTCATCAAAAAAGCTTCATTTTGTCTTCCCAATTCACGGATTCCAAGTCCTCCGTCTTTCTTATCTCTAGTTATTTGATCCCAAGATATCAAATGAAGTTTCTTTCTATCGTCTTCTTCCCCCCCATAGGAAGTTTCTGCTTCTTTTTTCAAGCTCGTTCAGCATTCCTTTGGGAAGTAACATTGTCTGCATGTAATACGATGGCAAGGCATTTAAAACTGATTTAACAAGAGTAGCACGACCGGCCAGGTTCATATATCTCCTTTTCCATCCTGAAAGCTTATTCCTGGTTTTTTCCAAGATAGGCATAAAAGTGATGTAGTTCGCTCTTTTATGTATCAAAGGAATTCCCAGATATTTACCCAGATCCCCTGTAAGGCCAACTCTCATACTCCGACTCATACTTAAAGCTCTGGAGAAGTTCACATTCTTCGAAAAATAGACTTTTGTCTTACCTCGGTTCATTTTTTGACCCGAAGCCTCACAAAATCTCTGGATACAATCTAACATCACCTCAACCTGACTTTCAAAGGCCTCCCCAAACAGAATGAGGTCATCGGCAAAAAATAGATGAGAAATAAGAGGACCGCCTCTGTTCAGCTGAATCGGAGTCCACGTTTCATTATCAATAGCATCATGAATTATATGGCTTAATCTCTCCATACACAAGGTAAATATATAGGGAGAGATTGGATCTCCCTGACGAATGCCTCTAGTTGAATTGAAAGTAGAAGCAACTTCACCATTCCATAGAATTTGAGAAGATGAGGTGGTAATACATGCCATGATAGCTTCGCACAATTTTTTCTCAAGACCCAACATTCTAAGAGTATCTTGAATAAAACCCCATTCAAGACGATCAAAAGCCTTCTCTAAGTCAACCTTGAGTGCCATCCAACCTGTCTTGCCAGATTTAGTCTTCATTGAATGGATAACCTCCTGTGCCACAATAATGTTATCACTGCTCTGTCTTCCAGCTATAAAGCTACACTGATGTTTACCAATAACTTTCCCCATAATCTCCCGGAGTCTATGCAAAATAGTTTTAGTAATAATTTTGTAGCTTACATTACAAAGAGATATCGGCCGAAAATCCTTGATTGTTTGAGGGCTTTCTATCTTGGGAATGAGCACAATATTAGTATTATTTATGCCCCTGACCGACATAGGATCATTGAAGAAATCCCTCACCAAAGAAAAAATGGACCCGCCAACTATAGGCCAAAACTCTTGATACTCTTGCTTGAATAGCTTGAATACCATCTGGTCCTGGTGCCTTGAAACCTCCCAAATCAAAAGTAGAATTTTTTATTTCCTCATTTGTTACTCTTGCTTGAAGATGTTCCATATCCCTGTCACTCAATCTAGGAAAGCATGAACTTATTATGAGCTGATTGACAGAAGACACGTTGCTGCTAAAGAGATTCATAAAATAATTAATGGCAAGATTCTTCAATTCATACTCATCGAACGTCCAGCTACCATCCTCCCTTTTCAAGCCCTCAATTCGATTTTTCTTACGTCGAATTAAAGCAGCAGAGTGAAAGAATTTACTATTTTTATCCCCCCATTTGAGCCATTGGCAACGGGATTTCTGGTACCACATCAATTCTTCTTGAGCTAAGATTCTGTTATAATCCTTCCAAAGTTCCTTTTCTGTTTGGACAAGATATTGATTATCACGTTTTCCCCTAGCCCTTTCCACCCCTTCGATCCTTCTAAAAAGCCTCTTCTTTTTCTCGTTAATATTACCTATTTTTTACGATTCCATTCCTCTGCTGAGCTTGCAAAATTAGTCACTTTATCAGTCCATTGATCTAAGCTCCAACAATTTTGAACCACATCCGCAAACCCATCTTCAAGAAACCAAGCAGCTTGACAACAAAGGGCATTGCTCTTCTTCTATAAGGCCTGTGATCGGAACCAAATTTGTTCAGGTGATGAGTTTTAGTTAGGGGGTAAACCTGGTTCCAATCAGCATTTATGAAGGCCCAATCAAGCCTTTCCTTCAAGAGATCTCGTTCCCATGTGAAACGCTCGCCAACAAACTCAGATTCAATCAATTCAGCTTTCATTATGCAATCTCTAAAATGATGCATAGATCGAAGATTTGGAGCTGAGCCTCCTTTCTTATCTTCAGTAGACAAATAAGCATTAAAGTCTCCTATGATCAGCCACGGCTCATTAACCGAGTCACTGTAGTTGACAATATCATCCCAAAGGTTTTGACGCAGCATATAATTAGGTTCGGCATACACGCATGAGAGCAAAAAACTGACAGAGTTATTCTTAACCGTAGCTCTAACATGGATAACTTGAGTGGAGGAAGAGATTTATTGAAGATTTAGTTCTTCCTCATTCCAAAAGATCCAAATCCCACCGGCAAACCCAGTAGCTTCAAGCCTTAGCCAAGCACTAAAACCAAGACGTTTGATAATTTTGTCCGCTTTACTACCACTGACACGAGTTTCACAGAGAATAAGAATATTAACCTTTTTACCTCTGAGCATATCCCTGATTCGACCTGGAAAAATTTTTGAGGCTGCGCCTCTACAATTCCAAGAAATAATACCCATAACAAAATTAATTTAAAAGAGAGAGATGGAGAAAAAGAACCTGAGCTCCAAGGCTATTGGCCTGAATCCGAGAGCTGCATTATTGCCTGCTCCATTGTTGCCTCTTCCTCTTGGTTGATCACATCTCCTGCCTCTATTAAGACTACTACTGATGGGTTATTCAAGCATTCCTGGTAGTCCTCTTCAGCGGGTGCAGTTCGGTTGTCAACACGTTCCTCCTTTCTATTTTCTCTCTTTTGCCCAAGCAATTGGTTTACATTATTGATATCTAATGGCCCAGATATAGATGCAGATCCGAAGACCAAATGATGAGTCCGAGCTATTTGCTTTTTTTAAAATAAGGGAGTAATCAGTGTAGGCCTAGAAAAACCTTTATTTTTTTTCCCTCTACCATAGATTTCGACAGCCCGTCAGCATTATCACCTGGTCCATTAATACTTGCTTGAGAAATGCCTGCTTGAACATCTTGGGCATGCCCAAATTGATTATTCCACACCGAACCGGTCTCCTTCTTCGATTTCTCTTTCTTTTGACTCTTCACTGCGCAGATCTCCATAACTGTATGCTTCACCTCGTCCTTTGTTCCACTTGGACCTGCTCTATCAGAGGTCTGGACACTCTGAAGCTTTTTCTTTTCCGAGATACCTACTGCAACTTCTTTCTTCTTCCATTGCTTTCCCATATTTTTATTTTCCCAGGCTAATCCTTCCCTATCTTTAGGTAACGGCTCTGCTTCAGAATTTTGCAGGATATGAAAACGCGATCCTTCTCCTCTCTCTTCCACCCGTCTATTCATCCGAACGTTGGTCACTGTTTGCATTGAGTTCTTCATGTCCGAATCAGCTCGTTGGGTCCTCTGTCGAGACCTTGATTTGACCTTCATCCATTCTCCATACTCCTTCTCTACTGCTACTCCCGGAATAGACATTAAAGTTACTGTACTTTTTCCCTTCTCATTACTTACTACCGGTGTTATGGTTTCCGGCGACACTTCCGTTGGGATTCCGTTTGTCATCAGATCCGATTGCTTTTGGTGGCAAGTTTCTTGAGTATGTCCATATAACCCACATTTAAAACATATAATTTCCAGGCCTTCATACTCCACTGTGTAGATTCGGTTTCTGAAAGAGAATTTGGATTGCAGTGGTTTATTTAGATCCACTTCTACACTGACTCTGGCGAATTTTCCTCTCTCTACCACAAACTTATCACTTTCCTTGTGAGCTAAAGTGTTTAAATCAACTTTGAGAGCTCTGCCAATTAAATTCCCAATCGCAAGCATACAATCCTCTGAATACACATGCAGTGGAACTGTTGGGATTCTAACCCAGATTGCAACTTTTTTAACCTTATTGCAATATGGGTTAAAATTTGGATTCCATCTCTGCACTGCAAGATAATGACCCTGAACTAACCAAGGACCTTCAAAGAGGAGTTTTGCAGAGAAGGATTTATCTGATGATTTAAAGACAAAGTAATTGTTGGGTAAGTCAACAAGATCGAAATTCTCAGATCTTAACAACCACTTAATTCTATCCTTCATCACAATCAAATTGACTCTTCTTCCTAACACCGTCAGTACAAGAGCATTCTTCCAAGGTCTGTAAAGCTCTTTAAACCTTTCTTCTGGGATGTTGAGGCATGGAACTGAGGCCAAAACTTTCTTCTGCTCCTCTGTCATTGCTTGATTAGTCTCTCTTTCCTCTTGAAGCCATTCTTCCACTTGGTCCTCAAAGCTCCTATCAATTTCCTTCTCTTCTTCCCCCAATAGCTTTGCTTTATAAGAGATTATGCTTCTAGTGACCATGGAGGTCTGCTTGACTTGCATCGCCTTCCCACTAGCCTCTTCCATCGCTATATCCATATGACCACCTTTGTTCTCTGCCTTGTTCAATGCATCAATCCCTTGCTCCGTCATTCTTTTGATATTTCTCCCTTTGATTTCATCTTCTTCTTTTGATGCTTCCATGGGATCCTCACTAACTTTTTCACTCATGCTTATAAAGAAATCCACTGACCACAGATGCCAAACACCGACGAGCAGACCTTGGCAGCCGTTGAAAATGCTGTTTGAAACAGAAAGGGTCAACAAACGATGAACAGTGTCAACGTCTCTCTCCCTGTCGCTCTCAGATCTGCAACGAAACAGAAGGAACAGAGCCAAAGTGCCAACGTCTCTCTCCCTGTCACTCTCAGATCTCGCGGTTTTGGAGATGAACGTCAAACAGGAAAGCTCCAAGATTAAAACGTCAGAGAAGCTTTCTGAAAAGGAGCACCAGATCTAGATGTCAACAGGTGCGAGCTTCTCTCTTACCGACAGCCAAAGCTTCACTGGAACAGATCTGAACTCCACAAAAAACTAGAAGACGGCGACCGCGAAGATAAGCTGACGGCAGTGCAAGCACCGACGTCTACACAGGAACCGTTGCAGTGGGCAACGGTCCAAAAACGAAGACAGACTTTCTCTCCGCGCAAAAGCCTTTTGAAAAATAGAATCTTCAAGATGAAGAGGACAACTTGGGTACGTTGAATGTAATCGAATATAAAACATTAAATAAAAATAATTTGAATAAAACTGAAAAGGTAAAAATATTTTTGTTTTGGGTATATAATTACAAATAATTATTAAATAAGAATATTATCACTATTCGCCAATATGTCTTGTCTAATATTATGCAGAATTTTATTTCTTAACCAACAAACTTATTTATTGATCGACTTCTCGTCCCTATCCCCGCGACCACGAAAATGATTCCCGTCAACCAGCTGTCATTTTCCCTGAGGAATCAGCGACACGCATCTCCGGTCGTGCAATGAAAGAATCGGAATCTTTGATATCCTGATTCTTCTGACGGTAGTGAAAGATTCCAACACTTCGGTGTTCCGATCCATTCATTTTGGTTGGCAGGTGCAAAAACG
Organism: Inga oerstediana; assembly: GCA_963210345.1. NCBI lineage: Eukaryota > Viridiplantae > Streptophyta > Magnoliopsida > Fabales > Fabaceae > Inga > Inga oerstediana. The sequence continues at coordinate 62,756,043 of OY723409.1, forward strand.
TTCGGTAATGAGTTTATGGCTGGGCTCATAGAGTGCCATCATATTTCATTCTGCTATGACCGGGAAAGCCCTTTCATCTCCCTTTCAACTCATCCATCTATTGCAAGCATGCTCTGCTTCAAAAGCTCTTATTCAAGGAAAGCAGATTCACCTACAGATAGTTCTCAGTGGGTTACACCAAAACTCCTTCCTTAGAACCAAGTTAATCCAAATGTATGCTGATTGTGATGATCTGAATTCTGCCCAGCTTTTGATCCATAAAATGTCGCAGCCTAATGTGTTTGCTTTGACTGCCTTCCTTGGATTCTACTCGAGGCACCGGTTGACAGTAGAATGCATTGGAACTTATGGTCAATTAAGATTGATGGGTATTCTACCTGATGGTTATGTGTTTCCCAAGGTGCTCAGGGCGTGTGCTCAATCATCATGCTTGGATATGGGTACTCTTGTGCACAAAGATGTCATTGTATTTGGGTCTGAGTTCAATATACAAGTTTGTAATTCTACAATAGATATGTATTCAAAATGTGGGGACATTAGGAGTGCCAGACAGGTTTTTGATGAAATGTCTGAAAGAGACATTCTATCTTGGAATTCAATTATCTCAGGGCATGTGGGTAACTGGTTATTTGAGCAGGCCGTGGAGCTGTTAGGCCATATGAAACTGGAGGGCTGTGAACCTGATATTGTAACTTGGAACACCATAATGGATGCCTATTGTAGAATGGGACTCTGCAATGAGGCCTCAAACATCTTCAAACAAATAAAAGATCCTAATGTCATCTCATGGACAACAATAATCTCGGGCTACACTGATATTGGGAAGCACGAGATTGCGTTAGAGATTTTCAGAGATATGGTAAATAGTTGGACGGTTTTACCTGATGTGGATTCTCTTTCCAGTGTCCTTGTATCTTGCCGGTATTCAAGGGCTTTGGAAAGGGGAAAAGAAATCCATGGTTATGGAATCAAATTGATAGCACGGGACGCATTTTACAAGTCTGCCGGTGCTGCCTTGTTGACGATGTATGCCAGTTGCTGTAGACTTCGAGATGCTGAAAAGGTATTTGATATAATGGATAAATCTGATGTTGTGACATGGAATGCCATGATTTTTGGTTTCATTGAACTGGGTCTTGGACATTTGGCACTTGATTATTTCAAAAAGATGCAAATGATAGGAATTAAGAATGATCACACGACTATATCAACCATATTGCCTGTTTCTGATTTGAGATCTGGAAAACAGATTCACGCTTACTTCATGAAAAGCAGTTTCAATTCTGTAATTCCTGTTTATAATGCTATAATTCATATGTACTCAATACGTGGATGCATTGCATATGCACATTCTGTGTTTTCTACCATGTTAGCCAGGGACGTGGTTTCTTGGAACACAATTATTGGAGGCTTTGGAATGCATGGGCTTGGCCAGACTTCTCTAGAGCTCTTGCAACTGATGAATGGTTCAGGACTTAGACCCAATTCAGTGACTCTATCTTCTGCATTTTCAGCTTGCAGTCACTCAGGACTCGTGGATCAAGGGATTAAACTCTTCTACAGAATGACAAAAGATTTTGGAATGACCCCAGTTAGTGCCCACTATTCTTGTGTTGTTGACATGCTAGCACGTGCTGGTCGGCTTGATGATGCTTACAGTTTCATTAACGAAATGCACCTGGAACCTGACAAGCATATTTGGGGAGCTCTACTAGCTGCAAGCCAAGATCACCAAAATGTTACTGTTGGTGAGCTGGCTGCAGAACATTTGATCCGTTTGGAACCTCATGATGCTGGTCATTATGTGACGCTGTCAAATATATATGCAAGAGCTGGAAGATGGGATGATGCTGCAAGAATAAGAAAGCTGATGGAAGACCATGGATCGCTGAAGCCAACAGGAAATAGTGTGATTGCCCCATGAAGTTAAAGTACAAATGGCTAACAGGAAGTTGAAAGGTGATAACTTCCTAATTACTTTCAAAGAATAAAAGTGCACTCATTATGTGGGAATTGTCTGTAATCTTGGGACAGTAATGGCAGGATGGCTTGACAAGCTGATTTGGTACCAATGGGAATATGAGAAAGGAAACGACAACGGGAAAGTCATCTTTCCCGCATGATTTCTGCTAAATGTGGGGCCTTATACAAGCTGAGATTTGGTCCTTTTTGGGCCGCAAGAGTTTCATGAACCTTTTTGGGCTTGTCATGGGCCTGCTATCTTGACAAAGATGAATCTAGAAATCCATCTCAGGCCCAACTAATACTTTCATCCCAAAGGAACCCTCGTGTTTCATTCTTTTCGGCTTTTTCTGTCGATTACCTACAGAACTAAGCATGTTATTTAACACACGCAGGTCGAACCATATGCACGTTGATAGACTCAACCAGGTTAAAAAACAAATTTAGGCATTCACTATTTTATTCACGTGCGCACATCAAAGGAATCTGAAATGAGACAAACACACCATTTGGCAAACAGAACCTATTACATGGGAGGCTTCCCTTGTTTTTAGATTTACCCGAAGCCAATTTTAAAGGAAGAAAGGGGGAAACAAAATTAAGGGGAATTCATGTTTCCACGTTTGTTTTTTCTTGTTTGTTCACTTCCATTTTGAGCCTGTTTGGGAAAGCGGTCAAGCTTCCCAAACGCATGGTACCTCAAAAAAAGCGCAGTAGAGAATATTTGAAATGTTTGGGGGAGCGGTGGAGGCTATTATCCCACTGAGGCTTTTTTCAGGCTGTGTTTGGAAACATGTTTTGGGGGCAAATAAGTCCTTATTACGCAAGCCGAGATAAAACTCCTCTCATATACTTACATCGTATACCGTGAATCACGATTTATAAACACTTATTACCCAAAAATAAGCTATTCCAAACTAGCACAAGCTCAAGAATTCCGCTTTTTCCTTCTTTCCCGTGCAGTGCAGGCATTCAATGTGTGGCAATTAGGAGAGAGAGAAGACTGAGCATGGATCCCACAACCGATGCCTTTTATTTTTTTGTTTTTTATCAATACAACTATTGCCTTTGCTTCACGCTCAGTCCATGTTTATTTTTTAGAAACACATTTTGATAGTTTAAAATGAGTAATATGAAAATATAAATAGATTATCAACTCTTTTTTTAAAAAAATAAATTAAAATGTTTTGATTTAAATTACTTTTATGTTTTGTTCTACTCTTATATAGGATATATTTAAAAAGTTAATATTGATTCTAAATATAAGATATATTTTTTATATTTATAAATATTTTTTTAATTTACCCTTATTGATACTTTCTTATATATGCATTTTAATTTAAATACAATTTTATCTATTTTTAATTAAGTCCTTTAGTGTATTTTCCTTTTTTTTCCAATAATAATTGAACTTTTTGTATTTTATTAAATTTTAATTTTAACTTCAATTATCAAAATATATACATATTATATATATATGTGTGTGTGTATATATGTATATGTAGTATTCAATAACATTCATACCTTTTTCAGTCATTTTATATCTAAACGGGCTTTTCAAACTCTAATCCAAACATGTTCAAGGTTAGAAAAAAAGTCACTTCTTCCACCGCTAATCCAAACACAAATCACATTTACGTTTTCACTTTTAATCCTACTTTACTTTTTCAAAAATCAGATGACAAAAAAAATCACTTCTCCACCGCTAATCCAAACAAGCACTTTGTATTACTTGTGATGTGTGAGGACTTGAATCGTGGTGGACACTGATCCAGTCTGTGCGCCCCATGTGAAATGCACTGTAGTACATCCTTTTGCTTGTTTTCACTTTTCAGTGGCTCTGCCGCTCAGTTCTGAGTCCTGACAACACTTTCTGGCTTTTTGAATTTTGGACCTTTATTCATTCAAATTATTCGAACTCCATAATAAATGCGTATATGGTATCCGGCAAGTCGGCAACATGAAAACAAATTATTCGAAGTATCATCCTCGTATAAATTTGTTTAAAATTGGAACAAAGATATAAAGCATGTTTGGTTGAGCTTTTTTTTTCTTATAAGTTGCTTTTTATGTAAATCGAGACACAACTCCTCTCACATACTTACTTCGTATACCGTAAATCACTATTAAAAAGCAACTTATAAGCAATCGAATCGCTGAAACAAACATACCCATAATAAATTATTATTTTATAATAATGAAATACAATTTCTATGTACTGTCCAAAATCATATGAATGAATTGCACTGTTTAAACTCATGAAAAGTATACGCTAACAGGTTGTTATCAATTAAATTTCATGTTATACATTAGTCTTTTTTTGTGAATTTTGATTATTAAGATTGCAGTCTTACCTGACAGAATTAGACAAATGGTATAGAATATTATTGACATGGCTGGCTTTTCTTGTTGGGGAATATTTTGCTTATTGCGGGGCAAGTAGCTCAGACTTTGGAATGAATTAGGGAAGAAGAGTATCAATAAAAAAAAAAAAAAAAGACAAGTCTATATTATATATCTTTAAGGGTGTGTTTGGTTTGAAGGGAGGTTAGAGAAGAGAGGGGAGGAGGGTTAAATTACCTTTTTGGGTTAAATGTATTTAAATTTTGGACGGAAACCCAAAATTTAAAAGAATGAGACGGTAAATTTTGAATTTCTTTTATTCAATATTGTAATTTTGCCTCCTTCCTCCTCTCAAACCAAACACACCCTAAGCCTTGAGGTGCAAATCAGAAAGTTTTAATGTTGCTTTGTAAGTTTTTTCAAGTCCAATGTTATTCGGGAAGTTTAAAAACGTAGTAATGTTGTCTCATTCTATTAAAAACTGACGTTGATCGTTAACTTTTTAACGAAAATGGATAATATTACTCCATTTTAACATTTCTGAGGCAACATTAAATCTTAATAAACTTTTAAGAATACATTTTTCTTCGGCGAAAACTTTCAAGACAAATTTACATTTTAAGATTATCTTAAATATACTAGTGTGTGTGTGTGTGTGTGTGTGTGTGTGGAGAGTGAGGGATGTAAGCCGTTTGGACTGAGGGAGAGGGAGGCGTGTAGGATGTTTACACATAAAGAGGGGTGGTGTTGGCTCAACAAAGCCTTGAAATAGAGTTGGTGTTGGCTCAACAAAGCCTTGAAATGAAATGGCTTCAATTTCAAACGAACATCACGATCACTACTCACTAATCATGACGCAAAACCGCTTTCCACTTGTACCCACGCTTACCATTGATGATTAATGCTTTTGGATGCAAACTCGTAGTTTCTTAACACTGACGAATGCTCTTGGATGCTTAATTATACTACTAGTATATTCTTAGATTGAGACTCCCATTTTGCTGTCGCTCACTAACACGCTAAATCTTCATGCAAACCGATTCATACTGTTTCGAACTTGCGAAAAGCCACTCGTCTCCCATTTTTTTCAGTGCTCCGCTGTGATGATCTATAATTTTCTCATCTCTTGGAAACATGAACTGCGTGCCTGTTGTTATGGATTTTGAAGATAGTGATGTAAATGATTACTTTGTAAATTTAAATGATAGCTGTGTAATGAAATACTATTAATCTTAAATTTAAAACATGTGTAAATTGAAAAATATCTAAAAACATAATAAAGCAATTAATATCAAAACCTCGATTTCATTAAAAAAATTTAGTTTAATAACCTAAATATCAAAACCTCAATTTCATTTGTATTGATTTATCAGTTTATTTTAGTTTAATAATCTAAATGTATTATATTAAAAAATTAAAACTTTAAGATGCTTTGTTAGCTATATAGTCATCACTTGAGTTAGCTGTAACATTTTCCATATTAACAGTGTTAAAAATATAAGACTAAAAATATAGTTTATAAAGTTAAGGGATCAAAAATATGTCTTGTGTAAAATTTAAAGAACTAAAAATATACTTTAGCCTTATAAATTTTATACTTCATCTATTCCTTAGTGTGTGTTTGAATTAGCTTTTTTTAATAACTTTTACGACTTACGAGGTAAGTGTGTGAGAGGAGTTTTATTTCGAATTGCGCAAATCATGATTTGAAACCATGATCTGAAGGTTTACCAAATACACACTTATTCCTCTTGTCCTATTTTTGAGGCAAAGGCAATATTTAGTTGTCTTATACATCTTCTAAAGATTTGAACTTACGTTACCGTTTTTAAGGGATGATACCGCCTATAAGCTCAACTAGCAGTTTATTGGTGATTTATATGATTTTCTAGTTATCATATATATATATTAAAGATGGGGAGAAGTATTATATACAAATTTACGAATATAAGTATAGAAAAACGTAATTGAGTTTAGTCAGGCGGGGATGGTTTTCTCACTGTTTAGAGAACCGGACCGGACCGGGCGGTCGGACCGGTTGGACCGTCGGCCGGTCATTGAAGCGGGCTAGATTTATGCATTGAGCTGTTTTAGACTGTCGTTTAGCCGGTTTTGAGCCGTCAACCGTTATTGAGTCGGAAACCGGTCCGGTTTTTCAAAAACCGTCCGGTCCAATAAAAAAGCAGGAAAATTTCTTTTCCTGCAATTTATTTTATATTTGATGCTGAAAAAAAAATTTTAAAAATGGCATATGAATTTTAGACATGTTATTTTATTTTATTAATATTATATGTTACTATTTTTTTTGCCAAGTATATTATATGTTACTAATTTTAATAATTTGGTTTGTTGCAAATTATTCTTTCAATCCTAATTATAAGACAAAGTTGATTTTTTTGGAGAAATCAAGGAAACCAATTAAATTACTTTAGAGTATTTTTATTTTTATTTATTTCTCCAAACTAATTAATTTGACTAATAAACTAATATATAATCTAAGAATACTAAAAATATAAACACTCTAAAGTAATTTAATTGGCTTCTTTAATTTCTCCAAAAAAAATTAACTTTGTCTTATAATTAGGACCGGAGGGAGTATTTTATAAAAATGCTTTTGAAGAAAAAGGCTATGAGGTTTATCCTCAAGTTAAGGATGAAATTAGAAGCACTGAGATTGAATTGAAGGTCTTAATTTTATGTCATTTCTTCAAGATGTTGATGACATTTACTACTATAGTCGTATTTATAAGTTCATTTTAACTAAATTTCACATACCAAGGAGAGGTAATTAACTCAATGATTATGGGGTAAATTTATGACTATGCCCTCATTTATGAATGGATACTTTTCAACTCTTTCTTCTCTATCTATCTTTAAATTATTTCTTCATTTGTACAATAAATAAGGGTAAAATTATCACAATCTCATTTATTACACTGAAACTAGACTGATAAATAGGACCAATTTTTTTCTTTTTGTAAAAAAAAACTTATAAATAGGACTAGAGTGGTATGGTCTAATATCTTTCAAGAAACTCATGCTTGGATCAATCAAGAGCCACCAATATTTGACAAGTCATGAAATCATTATTGTTAATACATTTTTGTTAGGTTGATGATTGATTTAATGGTCTTCCTTAAATGGTATTTTATTACTTTATTACCTTCATATAAAATTGGACTAAAGATTAATTGTAATATATAATATATATTATTTTTAAATTTAATTATTACGTCACCGGTTCGACCGAACGGCTCAACCGTTCCAACCGGTTGAACCATGACCCGTTGACCCTTCTGACTCGACTTCCGGTCCGGCTTTTAAAACATTGGCTTTCTAAAAAAAGTGATGGGGTCCTCACTAAAACTTTATTTATTGTGAACAAAGAGTCAATCTATTGATGTATGAGCTGTTTGGTTACCACCCGCGTTAGGTGGTTTTACCTTCAGCTTGTGTGTCGGTCAAAAAAGCATGTGCGTCATGTATGCTTGTGTCGTAGTGGGTGCTTAGGCGTTGCTTGGTCTGGTCCCGATTATGGGATCTTTCCAAGTCCCACATCGGCTGTGTGTGTGTTGTGTGTGTGTAATATATATTGATGCATGAGCTGTTTGGTTACCACCCGCGTTAGGTGGTTTTACCTTCAGCTTGTGTGTTGGTCAAAAAAGCATGTGCGTCATGTATGCTTGTGTCGTAGTGGGTGCTTAGGCGTTGCTTGGTCTAGTCCCGATTGTGGGATCTTTCCAAGTCCCACATCGGCTGTGTGTGTGTAATATATATTGATGCATGAACTGTTTGGTTAGCACCCGTGTTAGGTGATTTTACCTTCAACTTGTATGTTGGTCAAAAAACAAAGAGTCAATCTCGATCAAAAAAAAAAAAACAGAGTCAATTTTATTAATATTCATTTGCCGGCCTTAATTATGAAGTCCCATTCTTGGGAGCACATGGATTGGATTCGGAACACAAATAGTATTTTATTGACTTCATTAATTCTATGAGAATTTCCAGGAAGTCTCATTAATTATATTCCCCGTTATTCCATCAAGAATCAACAAAACCACGTCATTCTCTTTACACCCCATTTATTTCCTCCTAATCCCCACCAATTCAAACTTTGTTCATGTACAGTACAGTCCTAATGATCTGTCACCACGCCATTAACTTTTCGTCTGTGCCACTTTACCTGATTTTTTTAACTGGTTTTGATTAATCTTGTTTCCGGACTAATTCTACAAATAACGAGTAAGCAGAGAGTGACGGGGGATTTATTTATTTATTAATATCTCGTTTTGTAAGAAAATAAGTTATCTCGAAATGGACTATTTCAATGCATCGTTGTAACTATTAGAATAGCTTCAATTTATTTATCTGTACTGATTAATGTTAAAGCACAAAATTACGACTTGAGTTATTTTGACTCACAAAATCTAAGTTACCAAACGTTATATGCCTATACATATGATGAAATGCAAAAGTTGTTAAGTTGAAGAAGGTAGGGTTCAATTGATGGGCTGTGTCAAAATCAAAGTCAGGTTTATCATACACACACGTCGTCACTGTCTTTCTCAATCACAGCCACGTCTCAGGATTATGCCATCCCACCCTCCATCTGTATTCATCATCAACATCTCATTTTTTAATACTAATATTTTTGCTTTTTCTGTTAAAGCACCATCATTATAATTTTGTTATTTTATTCATTCATCTTCCTCCACTGACATCTGACCCAAACCCTCGGGAAAAAAGTTCAACTGGTAAGCATCGGAAAGCTGTTCTTTTGGCATTTGGGCAGGCAAGCTGAAATAAATTATCAAAAAACAAAAGTACTTTCTTGCATTAAAACATAAAAGTTATGAGAAGAGAGTATTTTTGTAGAGTGTTTTTATTTAAGAATAATTAATCTGTAGGTCCATATAGTTTCATTAAATTTTTAATTAGTTCTTTATAAATTTTTTTAGGGAGAATTACACTTAGGTCCTAAGAAAGAAAAAAAAAATGAAGAAATGGTCCATGTAGATTGCAAAATGAAAAAATTGTCTCATTAACAACTCTAAGAACCTTTATTGACAACTCGTTAACAACCCCATGAGTCTGTATTGACAATTCCATGAGATCATTTTTTCATTTTACAATCTTCAATGACCATTTCTTTATTTCTCTCCTTCCTTATGACTCGAGTGTAATTCTCCCTTTTTTTTATTAGGTTCTTCTACTTTCACATGTTTTTAATCAGGTCTTTGTACGTAGATTATTCTCTTTTTATCAAGTCCTTATTGTTTCACTGGATTTTTAATTAAGTCCTTATATTTTTTTTTTAATCTATTAATTTAATTGAAATTTAAATAAATGAATAATATTAAAATCTAATTTACTAATAATAAATTTAAATTAATAATTATATAATACAAAAAATAATTAATATAATTAATTCTTAATTCTTAATTAATTATGAATCTATTCTATTTTTAGAAAAATTTGTTATTATAATTCAATTTTTATAATTATAAAAATACATAAAAATTATAGTAAAAAATAAATAATTTAAATATATGTTTAATTAAAAAGTTATGAAGAATATATAAATAATTAAAAAAATGTTAAAAAAAACATCATGATAACGTGTTAATAATTTTTTATTTATAGAATAATATTTAATAATATTATATTTTATATTTATAGAAAAATATTATTAGAATTTATTGAGCAAATAATAAAAAAAGTACCTAATTAAAAATCATGTGATGGTATAGGGATATGATTTAAAAAAGGGTTAAGGGGTAAATTTACTTTGGAAGTTTTCACTTACGAGCAATGTTATTTTAAAAGTTTTTTTAGGTTTAATGTCACTTTAGAAGTTTCAAAAAGTAGTAATATCGCTCTATTCCATTAAAAAACTAATGTAGACCATTAAAAAATTGATGTTGATCGTTAACGTTTTAACGAAAATGGTTAATATTGCTTCATTTTAACACTTTCAGGGTAACATTGAATTTAAAAATACTCATGGGGTAACATTGCTCTTTTGCGAAAACTTTCAAAGTAAATTTGCATCTTAACAAAAAAAAAAAAAAATACAAGGACTTGATAAGAAACAAGCGAAAGTATAAGAACCAAGTAAAAAGGAAAAAAAAAACTATAAAGGCTTAATTAAAAAATGATTGAAATTATAAGAACCCACAAATTAATTATCCCTTTAATTTATTTATAAATTTATCATTTTGCTAAGTTAGTAGCCACTTAGCTACGTAGGCAAGTTTTAACGAACACATGATTTTCAGATTTAAAAAAAACCAAAACATGATTTTGAACTGTTAGAAGTAGATTGTCAACGGAATCCCTTACCGACAGGAAGAATAGTCATACATGTAGGTGAAGTCATAGAAGTTAGGAGAAGTTAGGAACGGCATGTCGGATTCCGATTTCATTTTACGTGTATATATACCCATATGTAATATTACATGAAGTAAGAACTTGATTAATAACCTTACATGGCATCAGAGCTTGGTTCTTCGTTTTGTATCTGAGCTTCAGTTTTTTTTATCCGGCAAGAACATCACGTTTTCCTCTCACAAAGCACCCTTGTTCCTTCAGATCCACCATCGCCGGAGTACCTTCAAGCAACACGCGCCGGCCACCTGTGTTCCCAGCCACCAGATCGGTCTAACCCAGAAATTTGGCCGCCGTCCGCCTGCGCGTGAGCCTCCACGCGCCGCCTGCATCACCGCCGTCCAGATACACGTGCCGCGCGTGAGGACTGTTCCGGCCACCTTTCGCGACGGCGCTTCCACCAGAGTGATCGACTGAGCCTCTCCTACCTTGTCCTGAAATTTCATGACCATCCGAGACTTTTGAATTTTCAAGCATTCCTCTCCGCATCATCTCCGCATTCGTTTTCAACTTGTGAATGGAATTTTGTTACTAACTTCAATACTTGAGGTTAGTGTTTCTGTCTGCGGGTCCCACCTTGTTTTTGTTTGAGGTACTCTATCTCTCTTGCCTTCATATTTCTCTGCGGGACCATTGGGTTGAAGTTTGCGTAAGTTAATCACGCTAGGATTGTTGTGTATCGTACTAATCCTACTCACTTGGTGAAATTGTGATTTTTTGTGCGAATTGTTCGTGTGCTACTGTTCATTATGGCTGATTCTAAAAATTCCGATATGTTGCCTATGTCTGCAAGGATTACTGCTTCTCAGTTAAATTGGACAAATTACAGTGATTGGAACAAAACTGTTAACGTTTATATTTTGGGAATTGCAATGGAAACCCATTTAACTGCGGATCCTCCTTCTGGTGATGAAACCAAACTTCTGACTTGGCAAAGAGCAGATGCTCAACTACTGTTTCAAATTCGTAATTCTATTGAACCACGGATCCTGTCTTCTGTTAGCCATTGTAACACTGTCAAAGAAATTATGAACTATCTCGAGTTTATGTTTTCTAACAAAGGAAATATTACTCGAATTCATGAAGTCTGTAAAGGTTTTTATCGTTCCCAGCAGCAAGATCGATCATTGAAAGATTTCTTCTTGGATTTCAAGAGGATGTATGAAGAAATGAAAGTTGTTATGTCTCCACAGGCAGATCTCCCAACTCGTATCAAGAACTTGGAACTTCAGGCTATCATAAGTTTCCTTGAAGCTCTAAATCCGTCTTATGAGACTATTCGTTCTCAGATTCTGTCTAGTCAAGAGCTTCCTTCTCTGGAAGATGTTTTCTCCCGAGTTCTTCGTGCTGATAGCCTGATTCAATCTACTGTTGATCCAACAGCAAGTGCTCTAGCTGGGCGTGGTTCCTTTGAGAACAGGACTTATGGGTACAGACAACACAACCATCCTCCGACAATACCTTCTGGCAGTATTATCTGCAATTATTGCAAAGAACCTGGACATATTAAGAAAAATTGTCGAAAATTGCAAAATAAACAACAGCGTGGCCTTGCTCATATTGCCCAGAACCCTGCTACCTCCGACTCTGGATCTTCTTCTGCAGGGGCCTTAGCCACAGGTACTCTACCCTCTGGTCTTACTACTGCTTCAACTAAGTGGGTCATTGATTCCGGTGCCACCGATCACATGACAGGTAATCATAACTTATTCTCTTCATATGCACCCTATGCCAACCCGTCCACCATATTTGTCGCCAATGGTTCTCCCGTCCATGTTACTGGCTCCGGCACTGTTCAACCTACCGCATCCCTCTCATTATCTTCTGTTCTTAATGTTCCTGATCTCACCTTTAACCTTTTATCCCCCAGTAAACTCACTCGTCATTTAAACTGTTTTATCTCACTCTTCCCTGACTATTGTTTAATTCAGGATCTATTGACGAAGCAGATTATTGGTAGAGGCTATGAATCTGGTAGACATTACATCCTTGATGATCAGGTTCCACGTTCTGTTGCTTGTTCTAGTGGGTTGTCTCTCTTTGAAGTTCATTGTCGTTTAGGTCATCTGTCGTTGTCCTCTCTCCGGAAATTGTACCTTGAGTTTTCTTCTGTGTCTACTTTAAATTGTGAGTCATGTCAGTTTGCCAAACACCATCGTGTTCATTTGGCACCTCGCGTCAATAAACGGGCTGCGTCCCCCTTTGATTTAGTACATTCTGATGTTTGGGGTCCTTGTTCAATTCTGTCTCAAACTGGTTATCGTTATTTTGTAACTTTCGTTGATGATTTTTCCCGAACCACCTGGCTTTACTTAATGAAACAGCGTTCTGAATTGTTTACCCATTTTCGTCATTTCTGTGCTGAAATTCAAACCCAGTTTAATCTTCCTGTGAAAATCTTACGAAGTGATAATGCAAAAGAATATTTTTCCTCACCATTCACCGATTACATGCAAAGTCATGGTATTCTTCACCAATCCTCTTGTGTTGATACCCCTGCTCAAAATGGTGTTGCTGAAAGAAAGAATCGACATCTCTTAGAAACTGCACGAGCTCTCATGTTTCATTCCTCTGCCCCTAAACGTTTTTGGGCTGACGCTGTTTCTACGACTTGTTTTCTCATCAATCGCATGCCTTCAGCTGTTCTTGGTGGGGATATTCCTTATTCTGTTCTGTTTCCCAACTCTAAGCTATTTCCTGTTGATCCTAAAATCTTTGGCTGTGTTTGTTTTGTTCGAGATGTCCGTCCAAGTGTTAGCAAACTTGATCCCAAGTCCCTAAGATGTGTTTTTCTTGGCTATTCTTGAATTCAAAAAGGTTATCGGTGTTACTCTCCCGATCTCCGTCGTTACCTTGTGTCCACTGATATTATGTTTCATGAGTCCTCCTCTTTCTTCAAGAATACGTCAGTTTCTGAGTCTATTTCTGTCATAGAGAATTCAGATGACATCCTGGTTTATCCTGTCCTTCTCTCACTAGTACAGGCAGCTGTTCCGGAACCTGAAATCATCATTGATGCTGATGTTACCAATGATTCACAGTCGCTAGCTCCTGCTTCGTCAATTGATTCTGTTGATGTCTCCCTCGTTCCTGCCGATCCTCCTCTTGCTGTTACTGAACCACGTGTTCCTGCTTCTACTTTTGATACTTCTGATGACCAACCCATTGCACTCCGTAAAGGTACACGTTCACATTGCCCTCCCAAACGATATGCTGACTGTATCTATCCTATCTCATCTTTTGTCTCTTACCATTCTTTATCAACTGTTTCATCTTCTCTTGTGGCCACCCTTGATTCCATTACCACACCTACTACCCTTCAACAAGCTCTAGATCACCCTGGTTGGCGTGCCGCCATGGAAGAAGAACTTTTGGCATTGGAAACAGCTGGTACCTGGACTCTTGTCGATCTCCCCCTGGCAAGAAAGCCATTGGATGTAAATGGGTATATGTTGTTAAAACTAAAGCTGATGGTTCCTTGGAACGACTAAAAGCTCGCCTGGTTGCCAAAGGATATGCCCAAACTTATGGTCTTGATTACTCCGAGACTTTCTCTCCTGTTGCCAAACTCACTTCAGTTCGTCTACTTGTCTCTTTGGCAGCAACATATCATTGGGATCTGCATCAATTAGATGTTAAAAATGCTTTTTTAAATGGAGATCTTCTGGAAGAAGTTTATATTGAGCAACCACCTGGGTTCGTTGCTCAGGGGGAGAATAGGAAAGTGTGCTATCTCCGGAAATCACTGTATGGTCTAAAGCAAAGTCCTCGAGCCTGGTTTGAAAAATTCTGTAATGTGGTCAAGAAGTTTGGGTTACGTCAAAGCAAGAGTGATCACTCTGTGTTCTACCAACAATCTGATACAGGCATGATTCTTCTCATAGTATATGTTGATGATATTGTGATTACAGGAAGTAATTGTTCTGGAATCTCAGAACTCAAAATCTTTCTGAACTCTCACTTCCAGACAAAAGATTTGGGATCATTAAAGTACTTCCTTGGTATTGAGGTTTTGAGAAGTAAGAAAGGTATTCTTTTGACTCAAAGAAAGTATGTTCTTGATCTCTTAAAGGAGACTGGAAAACTTGGAGCTGCACCAAGCAGCATCCCCATGATTCCAAATCCCTTTCTAGATCTTGATGCTAGTATGTTTGATGAGCTTCCTGATGATTTGAAGAAGAAGATTGATCCAGAGAAATTAAAGCCATTTCCATTTCCTGAGAGATATAGAAGACTTATTGGGAAACTGAATTATCTAACAGTAACTCGTCCTGATATAACCTTCTCAGTCAGTAGGCTCAGCCAATTCATGGCATCACCAACAGTGGCACAATGGGAAGCTTTAGAACATATCTTGCATTATTTGAAAGGTTCTCCAGGTCTTGGTATTCTTTATACAGATTATGGGCACACTAAAGTCGAGTGTTTCTGTGATGCAGATCATGCAGGATCTAAAGCCACAAGACGATCCACTACTGGTTATTGTGTGTTTGTTGGTGGAAATTTGATATCTTGGAGAAGTAAGAAGCAATTAATTGTGTCAAAATCAAGTGCAGAAGCAGAATACAGAGCCATGTCACAGTCAGTACAAGGAATTGTGTGGGTATTTCAACTCTTGAAGGAAATTGGCATTACCACGATATTGCCTGCAAAACTATGGTGTGACAATAAAGCAGCACTTCATATAGCTTCAAATTCTGTGTTCCATGAACGAACAAAACATATTGAGATTGATTGTCATTTTATTCGTGATAAGATCAAAGAAAATGTTGTATCTACAGGGCACATACGATCCGATGACCAACTGGCAGATCTTCTGACAAAAGCCTTACATGGGACACGAGTTAAATATCTTTGTAACAAGCTGGGCATGATAAATATATATGCTCCAACTTGAGGGGGAGTGTTAGAAGTAGATTGTCAACGGAATCCCTTACCGACAGGAAGAATAGTCATACATGTAAGTGAAGTCATAGAAGTTAGGAGAAGTTAGGAACGGCATGTCGGATTCCGATTTCATTTTACGTGTATATATACCCATATGTAATATTACATGAAGTAAGAACTTGATTAATAACCTTACACGAACAAAAGCCATTTTCACGTAATTTTAAATCAAGACATGATTTTAACGAAACCTATACAATATCAAACATATTGCAGTGCATCTTGTAATTGAGCAAACGAATTAAAATAGCTTATCCAAGTCCTATTTAAAGGAGTAATTTATTTCCGCAACTGGTTATTATTAATTTTTAGAGTATTATATAAAGAGCCTATGGAGTTGATTGCACGTTTATCAATCCAAATGTTTAAAGTATCCCTATGTCAATTTTATCCTCTGGACCAACATTTAAAAAAAAAAAAAGAGCAGAGAAAATGTGCAACGATTCATCGTACGCATGCCGTCGTTGTTAGAAAGGGGTTTAGCTTAATAAAATAAACTTCTCGAAATAATCGTCAAAGCTCAAGTGATCCGACGTGCGTGCCTTGGACCCAAAAAACAATAATCTCTGCCACCCCACACGTTTTTTTTTGCTATAACACCCACACTTGTATTAACGTGGTTTCTCATTATGGCATGGTGTGATCCCAAGCTAATGTCCCTTCTATATTCCTCATATTTAGTTTTAGTTCCACCAAACAGGCCATATGCTGCATTAATTGTGCAATTATCTCTGCTTTTTGGCCAAAGTAAATTCGCACTTATCAAATGTCAAAGTTTGCTCAGTCCAAAAAAAAAAAAAATCAAAGGTTGCATATTTGAAACTACGGTTTCGTTCCCAATCCGCTGTTGTTAATTAAACAATGGTTTAGCCTTATTTATTAAATTAGCAAAACTTCTAGTTCTAGAGATCTTCATCAACGTGCCTCTTCTATGGACCCCACAACAAAAATCTCAGTTAGTCCAGAACCATAGATAAACTTCATATAGCGAGGAAAATGGAAAACAACATATATATGGTAATGGTAGAAACTGCAAGACTGCCAAGGTAGAAACTACAAGATAAAAGAAATTATCTTCTTAAAAATAAATTTTGATTAATCTTTATATATTACATGTAGTATTTTTAAAAATTCCAACGGCGTCGAACAAAAGTCAAGGGTCATCAGAGTGATTAATCTTTATACATTACATGAAGTATTTTTAAAAATGCCAACAGCATCGAACAAAAGTCAAGGGTCTTCAGAGCCGTACGCTTGCAGTTGTACCCCTGTCCTGTTTTTGGCGCTTTCCTCCTCATCTGGTTATCATGTATAAGTCCCAGATAACAAACTCTTATGTATAAATCAGAGTTAATTAATTTATTAATTATGAATTAAATATCTAATTTTACCCATATTTATTATTGATCTTAAGAGTCAACATGAATAAATTGTTTTTATTTATTATAATTAGTAGACACAAAATTATAAAAATCACATTTGTTGCCCAAAAATAGATTTATAATAAAGATTAAAATTGTTGGTCACACCACTATGTATTGAAACCTGGGCTGAACTGGATCAACCCGTTCGATTTGATCACTGATTAGGTTTGGACTTTTTTATTTAAATCAATTTTTTTAATTTTTTCTTAAAATTTCATATTAATAAGTCTAAAATTTTTAATTTCTTATCAATTTGACCCTGAGTTAATTTCAGTTTGATTTCGACCTGACCTACTGACCCTTGACCCAGTAACTCAACCAATTTAATGCCTAATCTGGATTTAATTACCTGATCGTACCAGAGCAAAGGGACATGTACTTTGTGTGGGGGGTTTTAATTACCTTGGTCATACCAGAGCAAAGGGACATGTGCTTTGTGGTTGTGGGTCTTCGGTCGTCGTTTTGGGGATTAAGATTTGCCGGCCAAAGCCTAATTTTGGGCGGTCAATTATTCCGGAACTCGGATACTAGATTTTGTAGTCTCCGTCTCTCAGGTACCCAAAGAGGAAACAAATAGGAAAAAAACAGAGTTAACATAAAATTTGAAACAAGAAGAAGGAGCAGGGCAGATCGGGGTTGCCGTTTGACTTGGCTTTCGTGGTCCTCCTATATGGTATTTGAGTTTTTCGATGCAAAGCCAGCTCCAAAGCTGAGCCATTCTTTTGTTTGTTTATGCCCTCCACCATTCCCCCTCGGTTACTTCTTCTCTTCGGCCGTTTCCTCCACTTTGTTAACTGAGCATTGAAGAAACAGGTGTTACTGTCTCTGCTTCTTGATTCTTTGGATCTCTTCCCCTCTGTTTTTTCCCACAGCTATGGTGGGAAACATGTGTTTCTTCAACAAGGTGCTTCTAATTCCTGCCCTCTCTAATTTTTACCTGCTTTGTGCTCCTTCCTGGTTAAGATCAGCTCCTTTTTTTGTAACTTTTAGAAGTAATGTGCTTCTTTTTTTATCTTCCCACTCCTCGCAACTACTTGAAATTCTCAGTATGGGCTATTTTCAGGCATGTTGAGGGTACAGTAGAGGGATTTTTCTTCTCGGGTTTGATTGTGAGAGTTCGTGTTCAAGGTTAGGGCTTTGAATAGGACAAGAAACATTAAAGTAGACTCTAAAGAGGAATGCTTTGAGTTTCTCTGCTTGTTTCGATCTGTGTTGTTCTCTGAATCGGTTGTGCTTAGTTGCCTACAGAACTTATTGACTGTCGCGTGTTCCTTAGCTGAAATTAATGCTTTTTGTTCTCCAATACTTGTTTTTTGTGTGACTCGACCTAGATATTGATGAGCTTGCAATGTTCCCATTTCACTCCTCTTTGACAATGTATTTTTCTTGTCGGACTTCGCAGGATATTCTCGTTATAAAGCCTCCGAAGAAATCTCCGTTGCTCTTAAGGACAGCAGTTTTAATATTTTCGGTGTTTTGCGGTATCTTCATTTGTTCGATCTGTCTAAAGCAGATAACCTCACATGCAAGGGCCAAGTTTCTGGATATTCATGTTGTTGAGAAGCCTTCTCAACATATAGTAAAGCCAACGGATATTCCCTATTTACATTATCCCAAACCTATATCTTTTAGCAGGTAATTTGAAGTTTCTGAAAATAAATTCCCGATTGGTCTAAGACTCTGATTTTTATTAATTGCCTTGTAAATTACCAGGGATGAGTGTGCTCGTAATCCTGTACAGTACTTTGTCATTTTGTCCAATCAGAGATCAGGCAGCGGATGGTTTGAGACCCTTTTGAACAGTCATGTTAATGTGAGCTCAAACGGGGAGATATTTTCTGTTCTTGATAGAAGGAAGAATATTTCTTCGATTGTACAGACTTTAGATAAAGTTTATAATTTGGATTGGCTCAGTAGTGCCTCCAAGAATGAGTGCTCGGCTGCGGTTGGCTTAAAGTGGATGCTCAATCAGGTAAAATACCTCTTGTTCTTCTGCCAAGTGTTTTCAACTCAACACTTTCACTTATAGAATGTTGCAGTTTCGGCTCAAGCAACACATAGGTTGCTTCCAAAAAAACGTGGCTTTGGGGTGGCTTTCCACGCTATTACCCACACATTCACTGGATTTTGTTCAAACTTCAAAATATGCCCATGGAAGTAACCTGTGTCTTCCTCCAGAGAGTTTCTGCAATGCCAAGAACTGCAGATTGTAGACAATTTTGGTTGAGAGACTTCTCATGACAGATTTACTGGAACTGTGTCTGAAGTGCTAATATTCTAGGGGGCCATATTGGTTCTACTCACTCATGAAATAGTCATTATCTGTTGCAAATGCACTTTCTGATGTTACTTGGGCTAACAAAAATGTGCAAGCAATCACTGATAGGGGAAGACTAATGGAGTTAAATTTAGTTATGGCCTCAACTCAGCCCCACAACCCCACCCAAAATATTCCCTTTTTCTCTTCTGACACATCCATGGAAACTAATTTGTCAATTCTCTAGCCTGGACTTAAATGTTACAGGCATTGTATTTCCGATGCTCATTTGCTCTGAGTGGCCAATTGTCAATTAATTTAACTTACCTTTTTGGTGAATGATGCCTTGCAACTTGAGAAGATGCACTTTCTTTCAAATGATCTGGCATTTGTTATACTTGTTTATCAGGATAAATATTTCAGTCCTATAACTTGACATGATCTAACTGAGCTTTATCGTGAATCAAGACTTGCAGTGCTTTTTTCTTAATATTTATGTTTGGTAGGGTTTGTAATTGAAGCATCAAGACATCTGTTTTTATGCAGGGATTACTGGAGCACCACAAAGACATAGTAGACTACTTTAACCAAAGAAGTGTATCTGTCATATTTCTTTTTCGGAGAAACTTGTTGCGCAGGATGGTTTCAATGCTTGCCAATTCCTATGATCGTTATGCAAAGTTATTGAATGGAACTCACAAGTCTCATGTACATTCTGCTGAAGAGGTTTGTCTAGTCTTTATTTCCATGGACTCCCTCATATACATTAAATAAGAAACTCATGATTGGCTATTTTTTTAGGCTGACACTCTTGCAAAGTATAAGCCCACCTTGAATTCTTCATCACTGCTAGCTGACTTGAAGGACATGGAGATGAAAACTACAATGGCTTTAGAATACTTCAATAGCACTCGTCATATGCTCCTGTACTATGAGGATCTTATGAGCAATCGCACCGTAAGGGTCTTCTAAATTTCTAAATGCTTTACATAAAGTTACTTTGCTATCCTGTTCCTGGTATAATGCATATATTAGCTTCTATCTAATACACTGTAGGCTTATTTTAAGTAGCTACACAATTTTTCCAAACTATGGCCATAAGGTTTCCTCCTCTTCCATTTCCTGCCTTCATGATCATTTTCTTACCCAAATATGCTGTGTTACTTTTTGGCTTAATTTATTGACAGTGTTTGGCCATTATAAAGAAAGTTACATATGAAATCATAAACGATTAAGCTTTAGCTAGCCACAGATAACATTAGCAAAACGTTTCTTGAGTCTTAAACTTAGTTAAAACCTCTAAGCTGGTATATTTGGTATTTTCTTAGCCTTTGGTACATTTAAAGTTTTTGTTTGTTGCAGAAGCTTCAGGACGTGCTAGAGTTCTTCAGATTGCCGCAGAGGGATTTAAGAAGCAGGCAAGTTAAGATACACAGAGGACCAATGTCAGAACACGTTAAGAACTGGGATGATGTTAAGAGAACACTGAATGGAACTATATACGAGAGTTTTCTGGAGCCTGATTATTAGTTCAAATCAATCAAGACCATTAATCAGTCATTATCATTATAAAAAAAAAAGTATAGAAAGTCGCATGCATTATTCACAAGTCGTGAATAATGTGACACTCATCTTTATCATCCACCCTTGTTTCTTCAAATTGTTGATAAGGGTCAAATAATAGATTCACCGATATTGCCCCTGCGAGCCTCAAGGCTCACAATTTTGGTGCTGTAACACTGCATTAGGTTAGCCTTCTCTATTTGTTTGTAGCCAAGCTTTCATCTGTGTCAACTCTCCGGTGATCAAAGATGCATCGGTTCCTTTGTATTTTTAGCTATTAGTTTTGAATGATCAGAATGGTCCTGTATATACGTACTAGCTAATTTATTCGAGTTAATACTCGAGCATTTTGTTTTGGCAGCAGAGGAGCGTTTTGGCTCAGGACATTGGCTATCATGGTGACTGTGTTATGTTATATGGTTCTTTTTTCCTCTTTGCGAGATGTGTTGTCTGAAATTTACTTAGTCCAAGTGGACTTCTACAAGAGTGTTAAGAGAGCTAATTGTGTTGGCTATAATTATTTGACGAGAACACCTGAAATCTCAAGATTAGCTGATGAACTAGTCTCTTTCTGCTTGATCACTAGTCGCTCCGGCATATCATTCACGACGTTGAGGCCATCTAGAATATGATGGATTTGTCACGTCTGTCATTAAGAGGGTCAGCTTGTACTACGTTAACGAAATACAAGGAACGTAAACGGTTCAAAAAAGGGATTCTATAGAATTCCTAGGCGTGGGTTATAAACCAAACTCGTTGGAGAGGATTCTAAATATATCCTATAATTGCACATTGAATCAGGGAGTTCATGTTGTACAACCTCAGCAAGGTACTTCCCTACAGTCAAACCCCATACATCGTCCAAGTTTTCAAAGATATTATAATAGGCACTTCCCTACTGAAACATTGATTAAGGTAAATACCCTCTGCTGAGCAAGACACACGCATATGCTAGCTCTCTGTTTCGATGGAGTTGTTAAAATATAAGTTGAGATTGTTATAAATTAACTCAACTGCTATAAAGGCTGCCCGTCACTTCACTTGTATCATTCACAAATCAATACAACGCCCTTGTATTCTTTTCTTCTCTTAATTACATTTTATAATATGAATACTGAAAATGAAGAATCTTGTCTGAACTCTGACCATAATTCTTCTTCATCGAAAAAATACTCTTTTCACTTTAATACATTTACAACAGCTTTGTGTTTTTAAACAAATTAGAAACTTTACGAATATACTCTTTTACAAAAACCTTCGCATCATAGAGCATCTTCTCAAAAATCAACAAAAGGGACCTTTGTTTAATTGCTTGCCTTTAAAACCTGTGGAGGGCCACTTGACTATTATTTGCATGTGACGATTGTAGAAAGCTGGTCGAGACGATCAGTGGCCAACTGAAGGGAAAAGACAGACCCCAACGACAAAACGGTAAGTTGCATCTAGTTGGAAAGCTACTTCTTTTGTTCAAGGGCAGACCAAGAACTACAACTAACAACCAATGAAATAACAGGCATGTAATTAAGAACCAACACTAGTGGCGATTTAAATAAGGCTTAAATAATATGAAAACCAAATCGCCCATAACCACAGTACCACCCTCATCAAAATATAGACTTCTAAAAACAGAGTCAGACTGTCTTCAATTTGCCACTTTAGTATATAATAATGGGTTAATGTGTAAATTTACCAACGAAGTTTTGTCCGAGGAGTGTCTGGTACAAATATCTTTTAGAATGGGCAAAAATATCAATAAACAATTAAAAAGAGACATCCACCACAAAAACCGTTAATCCATACTAACGGCGTTAAATTATAAGAGAAGAAAACCCCTAATGGAGTTAGTACGGATTTAACGGTTTTTGTTGTGGATGCCTCTTTTTAATTGTTCATTGGTATTTTTGCCCCTTCTAAAAGATATTTATGCCAGACGTTCATCGGACAAAACTTTATTAATAAATTTGCACCTTAACCTTATAATAATTATATACTAAAAGGCTAAAAACCTAAGCTACTCTCTCCAAGTTGGCGATGTAATGCTAGTATAAAGTACCTTTTTTTTTTTTCCATCTGTGACCCCTATGATAGTCGTAATGCTGTCGACATTGAACAGTTTCAATGGTTATAAAATCAGTTAAACCCAGTCACTTGTTCTCTGCTCTTTCGAGTATTATTAGGTAGGCGCAGTCGCACTTGTGCACTTTTTTTCCATACAAATACACACAATAATAAACAATGTATTTCCCACTCCTCAGGAAGTATGGCAAGGGCCCACCCACACATGCATGATGCTTGCCCCTTGAGCTCTATAAAACCCCTCCCTACTAAGAGGGTTCAAGCAACTCAGTTCCAAGCTCCGATCCATATCTGTGTTGCTCAGATAATCATTAACTTGAGTTTGGTTTTAAACCGCCCCTGCCAAAACCAATCTTTCTCTTTCGTCTTGATGGCCCAAACCAATAAGCTCTTGCTGTGCCTTGTCGTCATCCTTACACTGACCTTGTGCCTTGAATTTTCGTCCATTGAGGGACGATATTTGAAGTCTGAAGGCAACGAAAACTTTGTCAACCGTGAGGTCAACGACGTCGTGCACAGAAAAGTGCAATCAACTACTAATGCGACCACCCTGTCAGACGGGTCTCCACCATCGTCGCTGCCGGCTGAGGGCCATGACGTCTCTGATTTCAGACCCACGAACCCTGGTCACAGCCCCGGTGTAGGACACTCGGTTCACAACTAAGGCCAGTCTGATGGGACTATCCTAGGAGGGGAATAATAATGAAAGGAATGGTAGTTGAAGATGTAATGTGGAGACAGTAAATTACATTTATTGGCACCGCAGACAACTCATTTGTCGACAGTTCCTTTTTGTTATTGGTTGTTTTTATCTTTTATAATAGATATAAGAAGAAGGAGATGGTTCATCTGTGTTGTGGTAGACTAGTAGATTACGTGACTTGGTGGGTTTTAGGATTAATTGATTATCAGGAGATATGTAAATGTGTTGAATTAATAGCACCATCTAATCTTATATGAAGGCAGGTGCTTGCTGAAATGTGCGGTGTGTTTGATGTGGGTCTTTTGCTTTTGTGTTTTCGGTGTGTGGGCTATGTGGGTTGGCGTCAATTAATTAAGGAGCCCAGATTTAACGGCTTTACCGAACTTGCTGGGTGGCTATCCAAACACCTCCCAGAACAGCCTCTTCCCCGTTTCAGCCACTATTTACCGTCCAAATTAGTTACCATCCATCGGCCATCATATCAAATTTTGTTTTAATTTTAACTTTTATCATTTGACAATAACTTATTAATTAACCAACCAAGTAGGTTCTTAGTGGCTGTTTGGATTAACTATGAGCAACTGTGATTTTATGAATGGGAAACAATGTTCAAAAACGGGAAAATACAAATGGACGGTGAGGAGTAAGTGACGTTATATCTTAATTCAAAACTAAAGAGTATGTTTGGTATGAGGGTTTTGGAGGGGAGGGGCGGAGGAGGGAATAAAAATTTTTATGAGTTGAATTAAAAAAAATTAAAGGAGTGAAGTTATAAAATTTTAAGGAAAATGAGATGTGAGATAAAAAGATAAGTAAATTTAATTAAAAAAATTCAACTTCATTTCTCTTTTTTTTTAAAAAAATAACTCAAAAAAAATTCTCTCCTCTCACTGTCCCTCCCCTCACCTCTCCTCCTACCAACAAGCCCTAGAGGCTAGAGGCTCAAGTTTATGGATGTTTTATAATGCATTAGTTATCAAGTCTAACTTTATTCAATGTGAAACTTCTCGTATCAACTGAAATTCACTCATAATGTGTATTTATTCTGAGAACATTTGTATATCTTTTTAATATTAAGTTGAGAGACTCACGGAATGAAATATTCTTTTTAATTTGAAGCCTAAACAATTATTTTCCATATGTTTATTTTGTTCTTTCTGGGGAATGCCAGTCTCGAATCCGTACCTAATGGTTTAAAAGCATGGCTCTAAACCACAAAGGCACGAGGCAGCCAGCTTTTCCATATTTTTATTGTGGATGGCGTTTATCCAGCCGCAACATGTATTACCGACTGTGCCACAACAAAAGTTATTATAAATCTCAAAAATCAATACGCATTCATACAAAGGAGATATAATCCGACGAAGAAGCTAAGGCATGCAAACTATCATTGCCCCAATTAATCATCAGAATGTTAGTCCCTAGAAGAAAGGATGATACATACATAATGTTGATTAAAATGCTCTAATTACATATTTTGATTAAATAATACAGTACTTGCGGAGTTCAAAGTATGTCACATTATTTATAGGTTGTGAAGAATACGATTTGTAAGAATTTCTATAGATATCACTGTATTGATTAAAATGTAAAAGTATAGATACAGTCATGTCATATGCTCTGAGAATATTCTGTCACATTTGTTAATTACGTGATGTGATTTATTAGAAGCATGAATGATCATGACTGTGATGAAATTGGTCAAGGTGTGCGAGGGGCTGCTCGTTATTTTCAAATATTATGGGGCCGTTGGGATTCCATGAAAGTGACTCAAATTTTCCTCACTTGTCTGCATATTTCGATATCAACTTTACGTCCCAAAACTCTCGTTTTGACTCAAACTAAATGATAGATCCATTTTGTCCTTAATATAAAACATATTCAGAGACTTGATGTTGATCTTAAATATAAGAACTATTTCTCATATTTAACAATATTTTCTAAGATTATTTATATTGATGCTTTATCAACATACAATAATCAAGTAAGAAAGAGATGTATGAATTAAGGAAAATGATTATATTATGATGTTTTAAAAAATGCATGTCATATTAAATAACTTCATTAATCTAATTAAATTAGGTTAACATGCCTTATATTAAGGACCAGATGGAGTATCATACACATTGATCTGACCACAAATTAATTGAGTCAATTTTCATGGAATAAAATTTATTTAATTAGTTTCATACAAAGAATTCATCTACAATGCGATGATTGTAGGGTTTATAAAGAAAATCTCGACTATATATACGCTAATCATAGAAAATGAAAACATGTTCGTATACCCTTTTTCCGATACAAATCCACAGAGAAACCAAGCCAACACCATTAGCTACTTGATTACAGCATAGCTATCAACCACACAAACAAAACCACATGATACGCTCAGCTTTAGGCTTTAACCAAACACATGAGCTAGGTTATGTCAAATTTGAGTTGTACTGCGGAGAGTATTTCATTTCTACGTTCTAATTAAGTGGAGCACTTGAGAAAGTGGCCACTTGCCAACTGTGTGGCATCGCCTAACACGGATGTGAATTTCATACTCATCTTGATGGCACTCATCTAAACTATATTTAAATTATAATTAAATGATTTAGATCCAATGTTGTTTTATTTGTAGGTGTTTTAAATATTTTTATCCAATGTATATATGCAATATCCAACGCGAAGATAATTTTCTATAGCGGCTATCTCTTTAATTTTGTTTCCTAAGAAATTGTGGCTATCATTTAAAAACTTAAAAAAATGAATTTGGATTAAATACCCGTAGATCTGTTGGGAAAAAAAGCCTTAGATCTAGGTCCATAGTCCATGATGCAGACATAAAACTAATATATATATATATATATATGTATATGTATATGTATGTATGTATATTCAAACACTGTCATATCCAATTGAGAATATCTCTCCCTGATGAGTTTTATGCATCCACGTGAACTAAAATTTAAGACTTTGTACTTAAGTGGTCAAAACCCTTTCTACTATAACCAGCTTTTGTATTTTGATCATAAAACTACTTACTTTAATTTACTTTGTGAAGCAGTAATGAGATGCATATCCCATGTATTATATTACATGAAATTTAAGAAATGATTGTATCGATGATTTGTTTCCCCTTATTTTTGGCTTGTTTGTTGATTGAACAAGTTCCCGAGACAAGAATTGTGGTAGGGACTGGGGTCCAAGGCTGTGGCCATTTTGCTTTTGACTTTGACTTTAAAATTGTTTTTATTTGATGCTACTTCTATTAGTTGTATTGAGCAAGTAACCTTTGTTTCTTGTCGTCCTGGGGCACCACGGGTGTTGGTCATTTCTTTAGTTCACTTTAGCACTATCAAGGTTTCATTTTTAGGGTGGAAATATATTGATTGATCGGCTAAGAAACGAAGATTGAGAATTTAAGATATTCCCCCTTTTTTTTCATTTCCTTGATTTGAATATCCCAGTTATTTTTCGCTGACCTATAATTTCACGATTTAATACTGATGCATGCAATAACTCTGGAAAAAATGTAACGAGTTGCCCAGACAGCATCAAACTCCATAAAACGTAACGGTCAAACGGTACAAAATATTTTAAATCTGAAAATAACATGGGCGATATTCTATTAAAGTATTAATATATCACATCACCCACAGATTATACCCGTGAAAATTAAAAAAATAATGTTAAGGGCGGATGTTCAAAGAATCAAAGGAAAATCACGTTCCAAGGATTAAACAAAATATCAGTAAAGTCCCTATAAAAATTCAAATATCAGAAAAGTTATTGGGGACTTTTCTATGATTATTTTTCAAAGTCAAATGATAAAATTGCTTCCAAGAAATTTAAAACATTCCTTGTTCAAAAAAATGGGTCTTCTTCGTTCTGCTTTGCTTCTGCGTCTTCCTTGCATCAGTTTGAGTGGTGGTACGTTGCTCCTCCAAGTCCTAGCGTTGGTGTGTTCGTCCGTTGCTCCTCCACTGCCCAAGCCTTCGTTGTGATGTAGTAGAGGTAGAACATCGAACTGATTCTTTTTTTGGAGAATTACACTCAGATCCCGAGAAAGAAGAGAAATGAAGAAATGATCCATAGAGTTATCAATACAGACTCTTGGAGTTGTTAATGGGACCATTTTTTCATTTTACAATCTCCAAGGACCATTTATTTATTTGTTTATTTTCTTGGGACCTAAGTGTCATTCTCCCTTTTCTTGTGTGTGTAGTTGGCTAGATTGAGATTGAGGGTTGATCAAAGGTTAGAGCTTGGGCTCAATAGTGGACTAATTGGTAGGAGGTAGATAAGTAATGCTAAGATTTTGCTAAAGATATGATCTTAACCATTGAAGTTGGTGTTTCACTGTGGTTAGCTAGGTTGTGTGAATGTTATACTGCTATGTTTTTGGGGAAGGTTATAGAAGGAGTGCTCTCTGTTTTAAGTGGGAATGATTGAATATGATGGTGGTTGTTTGCTGTGAAAACACCTGTTTGAAAAAAAGCGTGTTGTTAATTTGTGCAGTTGAAGTTGTTAATATAGTTGTTGTAGTTGTTAATACAGAACCTATGCTCTATTTTTGGACAATATAATAGAGGGAATGCTCTATTTTTAGGCAAGGTAACAAAGGGATGGCGTGGTTTTTTTTATTATAAAATATTGATATGATATTTAAGAAAAGTGTTGTTAATATGTGCTTTTGTAGTGCCTATTTGGATTGGCGGTTGCAGAAGTGACTTTTTGACAATCTGGCTTTTATAAATGTCAGATTGTAAATGTGATTTGTAGTTGGATTGACGATAGCAGAAGTGGCTTTTTTTTAACCTTAAACATGTTTGGATTTTTTTTTTTTGAAAAGTGAGTTTATATGGAAAATGATTGAAAAGGACATGAATCTTATTGAATATTACATACATATATATATATATATATTATTTGTATATATTGTGATAATTGAAATAAAAAATTAACATTAAAATTTGATAAAAATAAAATTAGTCGAATTATTAATGAAAAAAGGGGGAAAAAACATCCACACACTAACAAGTCAAAAAGTTTCCTCTGTCTCCACATGTTATTACCTTTTTTACCCTACTCACCAGATATGCTTATCCACATTCCAAAGGTAAAGAAAAATCCAAAAAAACAAAAAAAAAACAAAAAAACAAAAAAAGTCAAAAGCAATAATGTTCTTCTTCTTCATCTTCCATTCTATTTGAACTCTCTGCCCATTATGGCCTCACCACGCGGGGAAGAAGAGAAAAAGAAACTTCGTTGGGCTTATAATAAACCTAGTAGAGTTCAATGCTATTCCAAACACCCAAGTCTCATCGCCACCGTGCTTTTCATTTTGTACTGTGCGTTTACAGTTTGGGCCTCTTTCCCAAACAAACCCGTAGTTGTTAATATTGTTGTGATAGTTGTTAATACGGAGTTCATGTTGCAGATTGTCATTAAAGATGGGAACTAGTTTAGAGAAGAATCTATTATGTTTCTTTCATGTGTGGGAGGAGGTTTTAAATGGTGGAGAAGATGAAATGCAATATGACTCATACTGTTGTAAATATGACTCATGCACTTGTAAAACAAGGCAGAACAAGTTGTTAAAAATCAATTCAGTTGTTGTAATAGACCCTATAGGAATAACTCATGCAGTTGTGAAAATTGGAGTTGTGCAACTTGTCATTTCGGTCAAACATGAAACAATTATAAAAATGACTTGACATGTTATAAAAACACGCTTACCCAGTTGTAAACTGAGGAATTTTCAGTGTTGAACATGGAGATATGTAAAAAGGTAGTTTCATTTAGACATGAGAAATAAGTTGTTAAAATGACTCAATATGTTGTAAAAACACGCTTAACGAGTTGTAAACTAAGTAATTTGCAGTGGTGAACAGTTGTCAAAAAGATAGTTTCATTGTGATCTGAAAAATATATTGTAAAAAAAGCTAAGCATGTTGTAAACACAAGTATAACCAGCTGTTAAACAACGTATATGCAGTTGTCAAATTTAGAGTCCTGAAAAAGGTTATTTCATTCAGGCAACAAAAATATGTGTAGAAAATCACTCAAGCAGTTGTTATAACACGTAATGATAGTTGTGAACGTAGGGACTTGACAAACTAGAAATTAACTCATTGTATAAAAACATGTTGTGAAAATAACTGATAATATTGTAAATGACTGATGAAAGTTGTTAACTGTAAAATGACTTGGGGGCAACTTTGTCATTTAACTTTGAAAAATAATTACAGAAAAGTCCCTAACTTTGTCATTTGACTTTAGAAAATAATTACAGAAAAGTCCCTAGGGACTTTTCTAATATTTGACTTTTTATAGGGACTTTACTGATATTTTATTTGGTTCTTAGAACCTATAAGTGATTTTCCCAAAAATCAAAGCAAACCAAACGAGGCCAATTGATTCATACAAAATTGAGACCTATTCAACTTTTAAAGGATTTGGTTTGTTTTGGTTTATTTTTATCAGTTTGGTTTCGTTTGGATTAGTTTTTGTAAGGTTAAAATAACTTTTCAAGAAACATTTAAAAGAAAGTGTGAATTTTTCTCCTTTAAATTTTATCCTTTACACCTTTAAGATGTACATGCAATTATCATATCTTTGTTACTTCCTCCGTTGTTAATATAAAGCTCAATTGAATTTTTAGGTAAGATTAAAAAGTTAAATAAATTATTTTAAAGTATTTATATTCTATTATTTATCTGCAAACTAATTTATTTAACTTCTAAATTGATATATAACATATGTTATGAGTAATTAATTATTTAAATTTTTTATTCTCTCCAAAAAAATCAATTGGGTCTTATATTAAGGGCCGGATGGAGCGTATAATAATTTTTTAAATTTTTAAATAAATATGTTAAATAACATGTTAAAATTTTAAACGAAAAAGGATCACATATTTAATGAATTAATTTTTACCGGCTTAATATGCTACTTTGTGTGCTAATTGATCTTTAAGGTTAAGAGACAAAAAAATTGGCTCATTTGACTTTTAAAATAGCTTTAAATGCTATTTTTAAAAAAAAAAAAAAGAACTATATCTAATCAAACCTGGTTCAATAGGTAAGAACTGAAACCTGAACGAAACCAATCGGTTCAAACTACGACTTATTTCAAGTCGATTTTGAAGAATTGATGTCGGTTTAGTATGATTCGGTTCGATTTAATCGGTATGAATCCATTATGAACAATCTTAATAATAAATGCCTCAAAACTTTAGCTGGTTCGATTTTTGAAAAATGGGAAGGTGAATATACCTTAAGTACATGGCATTATGCTTAAAGATACTGAGTCAAACCCTGCAGTCAATTATATCGTTTCTATGAGTAATATTGGTAATCCACCTTATTTGATGTGAAATATATAAACAGTTAAAAGCACTATAGAAGTGCATATATATGATTACAAATAGTTGTAATTCTCCATTCGCCCCATTCAGCAGTTTCAAAATCTGAAGCCATTGCACTTAACCCGACTCCGATCCTCACAGCATGAATAATGCAATCGCACCACCACACCTTGATTGATTAGATTTAAAAAGTCAAATATAATTAAGAAAAAGTAGAATATATTTGCTTTATTATCCTCTGAGAGCTTGAGGCCGAAATCACGCAACTCATTAATTATGAAGTTATATGTATAGTGTTCCAGATTGACAAAATAAAAGACGTTACGTTGCCTGACGGAGACACTAGCTAGCTAGAAATTAAAGTGTAGACAGATGTAGTTCACTTGAATTTGTCGACAAAATTAAAAGATTATTATGAGATTGGAAATAAGCCATTCACTTCACTATACATTACATCCCTAAGTGGAAAAGGTATAGGACAATATAATCCCAATGTTTAATTTCTGGGACCATTCTCTTAGTGCGCAGAGTCGACCAAGCCATTCTTAATTAATTAATAGTAATTGGCTTATCACATGTCACATGTAACACTTGGTACCTGTTTCTCAAAGCAGTGTCTCTTAAATATTTGCGCTCCCCCCCCCCCCCCCCAAAAAAAATCCTGGAGCACTACGCACCATGAAAGGACATTTTATGGGATGGGAACATTCAAGCTTCGACTCCGATCTCAACTGATGTGTGCGTGTATTAGGGTGTTGTCAGGGTGTTTGTGACTGTTCTATAGAATGATCAGATCCTTTTATATATCAAATGTGTGCTGTAGAAGAAGGACACGCACACGAGTGGAAGGCAAAACAGCTTCTAATGTTAACACTTTGTCTCTTTCATAGCACTGATCATAAATTATTTAAGGTTTGTTGGTATTCTTCTCAACACACGAGGGAAAGAAAGTATACTCAGTATTCACAGGCAAATTAATCTAATAGTGTAGTTAATTAAGTTATTTACCTAACTTCACTACGTCATGTAACTAATATTGTTGTGGCTCGTTAGACTTAGCAAGTCACCAAGCTCCATTGTAAGTAATGTACAGCTGCTATTATCAGGATACATCAGACTATCCATTCATTTCGACCTTCTCTCTCTTTCTCTTTAATCCCATCTCTCTCTCTCTCTCTCACATATATATGTAGAATAGAAAACATAAAAAGATATTTCTCTGATCCTTAATATAAGATATATTTACTTAATTTAATAAGATTAAGTAAATTAATTAAATTAGTTAACATGATATGTATTTTTTAAAATACTCTAGTCACATTCCTTAATTTTCTTATCCTCAGATAAATCCCTCATTCCGTCATCTCTCTTACGCATATATCTTGAGTATTTTAGAAACACTTTTGATCACATAATAAAAATAACGTGCTCAGCAATGTTTTTAAACTTGAGTTGAAAGCAAGTTGTCTATAAACGGTGGACATTCAAAAGTGCATGCACCCATTCATAATTGGTCAATGAGGAGATGCATTTAGCAGTGGGAAAAGTGAACAGGAATAGGAAAACAAACAAGTATATAAATGCCCGCAGACCAAGCAGGAAGTGGGCATATATACCATCACCATTTGTGCAGGTTAATAATGGGCGAATTTAGGGGCATAAACAAATAAGATGTCGTTTTTCTGGCACTGCCTGCCTGCCATGAAGTGTTTTAACTCACGGAAGGCTTCAGATAAAGGCTCATAGACCCACAGCGCCAGGAAACAGTCCCGGTGTTGGTCATCTTCATAAACATATGACCACGAAGACAAAGGTGGCGGTTCACCGTCCAGAGTTTTTTGTGACGGCGGCGAGGACTCAGGGACACCAGAATGATTTCAGACCTACAGTGCCTGGTCCCAGCCCTGGTGTTGGCCATGCTTTTCAACACAAAACGGAAGTCGCTGAGCACTATATATACGTATAATCACGCTGCAAGAGTCCAGCTGCTTTTATACATACGTACGTAGTAGTACAAGTATACTTGTCTGATAAGAATATATATATCCTTAATTTGCAACTTTCATTCAGTATTTAATATATCCACCAGTACCTACATATCTATATGTGTGTATCACCACCGCAAATTGCACCATGCGAGCCGATTTATAACATCTTCAGACCGTGCGTGACGCAAAATAAAAAAAAGCTAATATAGTTTGCATGAGGTCTCTCCCTCCCTCTTTTTTCTTTTAATTATATATTAGTGGATATGTATCTTAAATATATGAGCTAGCTAAGCTAGGTCGTATATTTGTGACTGGAAGTATTATTTACTATTCTTTTAGTTTTGTCTGGATTATAGTATACACAATGGTTCAAATATTCAAACCATTTGTTTAAAGGACAAGAATCATATACTACTTACTATGAAATGTGTTTGTGATAAAATGAAGACTACGATTATTATGCGGAAAAAAAATTAATGTATCTTATAGGTAATTTGAGTATCATCAAGTTTAATTATTATATATATATATATATATATATGAAATTTAAATCTGTGAATTAAAAATAATAAAGTCCGATGTGTGTCTCTAAATTGACTCCTGGGGGACAACCTAGCTAAGCACCGCCGGCCAACACTGCCGAAGGGGCTTTGGTTTCGCTTTTGATTTGTCAAAATAAAAGAGGCCCAACGACAGTACAGATATTTGATGACATAAATATCAACATACGGGCCCTTTTTTAATTAGGAAATTAATTAGAAATAACAATGAGGAGGCATATATATTTGTGTGGAGGCCCACGAGAGGGTTCCCCAGTCCCTGGAGCCAACCGTTTGCAAGATTCTCCACCGACATTCCCGATTGCACATGCTTGCTTTGCTTCGCCACTTGCCTCCCCCCTTCATCTCTCTCTACATTCAAACAACCAGACTTAATTTATTTTTGCCTCTGGTACTAAATATACACAAGAGGCTTATTTTATTTTTAAATATAAGACCTTAAACAATTTTATCACTTAAATTTATAATTTTTTTTTCAAAATGTTTCAATTGATCGCACGCAGTAAGAAGGTTTTATATATCAAAGGACTAGTTATTGATTATAAAGGGTTTAAGAAAACTAATATACATTTATTATAAATAATTAACTTAATTAGTTTTTTTAATATCTATAAATTAGTTATCTAATCCTTATATATAGATATATATATTAATGAGCGAAATGAGTACTCCTTTGATCCTTAATATATGACATTTTTGGGGAGTTGATCTTAATAATAAGTATAAGACATAGTTTTCATATTTGATAATCTTTCCGAATTTACTTCTATTAATGCTCTCTCAACAATAATTAAGGAGGAAAGAGAATGATGGAATTAAGTAAGATAACTAGGGAGTTTTAGAAAATACATATTATGTTAACCAATTTAACTAATTTATTTAATCTAATCAAATTAAGTAAATATGTCTTATATTAAGGACCAGAGGAAGTACATCATTGGTAAGTGTAAGTTGGTTAGATTAATTTGGGAAAATAATATTTCCTCCGGTCTATAATATAAGATATGTTCATCTAATTTGATTAGATCAATGAAGTTAGTTAAGTTAGTTAATATGACATGTATTTTTTAAAAAACTCTAGTCATATTCCTTAATTCCCTCATTCATTCTCTTCTTTACTTATTATTAAGGGACCATTAATGTGAGTAAATTAGAAAAATATGGATAAATATAAAAATTATATCTTATATTTAAGACTAAGATCGACTTCCAAGTCACGTGTGTTTGTTTGTGAACAATAGGTAACATTGAGCCTCTGGCAGCGTGCGTGGCCCGGTTTCATAAGTTAACTGCCATAAACAATAGGCAACAAAGGACAGTGCCACAAATAACTCTGGTTTTATGTTTCTGAGTGTGTGTGTCTATTATGTATATTATATGCGGGCATCGGTTCCAGAAAGTAAACATTAATGAGACTTCTCGAGTAAGCGACGAAGCATCCGACGAAGCCAAGCAAGAAAATTAAACGGCCAACTAAAGGACATTGCTAGTGGGATGCCAAATGGGCACTGCCCCTTAGTTATATGAAAGGGGCAAAATATACTCTCATCTGAAGCCCAAAATAAACCAACTCTTGCTATTTAAACATCCACTTTCTAACACTTTTTTCTTGACCCAAACATACACATATATATATATATATATAAAAAGTAAGACGATACTTGATCATCCCTGGGTCATTCATGTGCCCCAAGAAATCCCAAACATGCATATAGAAATAAGAACTCAAAAGTATACTGTAAACATGACCAAAGCATATTCCTGTTCAAGTCCTTGACCGAACGATTATAATGATTTTATTACGAAAGTACAAAAAGTTGGTGATTCAACAGAGTGTAAACTGATTATTAAATGATGAGGGAGATTAATTAAAGTTAAAATAGTACAAAAGTGGTATTAATTAATTTAGATGATGGGCATGTTATATAATAACAAGGGAATTAGTAGTTGCGTAATGGGAGAGGAGGGACAAGAAGAACATTACGACTTGGCGGCAGAGCTTTAGTTTATCTCCAGAGGTTGGGGCTTTCGAAGAGGGAATGCACGCAAGCCATCCACTATACATATAGTTCCTTTAATTTCTGTGTTCTGCCAATTCAGTTTAATGACCGTACACTATTCAGAAGAATCATTCCCAGGAACGAGGAGTTGTAACCTAAAGGGCATCACATGCTCGGTCCCCCCTCCATCTATATACCTTAAAAAAAGAAAAAAAGCTTATTATTATTAACACACACACATTCATCTATAAATACCTCCAACACATGAACAAATGTCTTCACAGTATCTCCATCCATCGTTCAATATCTCTCCTGTTAGCTTATTACTTACTTATTTACCACCAGGCTTCTCTGCTGTTCTCCATTATATTCTATCCCCATGGCAAACTACAGAACTAGGATTTTCTGTGTTATAATCATTGCTGTGATTTTGATGTTACAGTTACGAGTTGTCCATGTGGATGGGAGGCATATCAGGTCTGGGTTGTGCAGAGAATGCCATAAACATCATGGTCAACACACAGTCAATAATAAAGCTCACTTTGCTGGAAGCACTGCCTCTGGTGTGCACGGGAAGAACACAGCCACAAGACGACGAGTTGAGTACGAGGTGGATGATTTTAGGCCCACGTCTCCGGGACACAGCCCAGGCGTGGGTCATTCCATCAACAATTAATCTAGCTGTGTCTAGGTCTACCTAAGCCATATGATCCAACACGCACGTATATATATATATATATATATATTATACGTGCAGCGTCCGTTTTATGTATGTTCCCTAAACTAACTACCTAGTAGCTTAGTAGTTGTTGGTTCCAG
Source organism: Inga oerstediana (assembly GCA_963210345.1). Taxonomy (NCBI): domain Eukaryota; kingdom Viridiplantae; phylum Streptophyta; class Magnoliopsida; order Fabales; family Fabaceae; genus Inga; species Inga oerstediana. The sequence goes on from OY723409.1 coordinate 62,792,429, forward strand.
CCTTTTAGGAGGAAATTAAAGATGTTTAAACACCTGCTTAATTAGTCGTCATCTTTAGATCAGATGGAGTAGCTTGATACAGAGCACAAGTGAGATTTTATTGTTCACACCTTTGTTGGGAAGAAAAAGGAACAAGAAAATGTAGAAACGACGTCTGTTAGATGTATCTCTATCTTGAGCATCTCTTTTAATGCTCATACAGTATGATTCTCATATGTATTCCTATTTATTACATGGGATGAGATCCTACTTTTGGTTCGTCTCTGTATATATCTTTTCACAAATAGCAAAAAGTTACAGAGCCGGAGGTCACTCATTATGTCACAACTGTAAAACGATAAAGAGAATGCATTAGAAGTTACATTAGACATTCAGAACATCTCTCCGAAGTTGTCGAAGTTGTATGTGTGGATGATGATTTTTCTTTTCCTTTTATTTGAATCCATGTAATATAGACATCATAACTTGGGAACTCCATGCTTACAAAACTCAACTACTCCAGAGTCAAGAGGATCCATTTCCGATCATAGACTATCAAAATCAACAATAATTATGTGTATATATATATATGTGGGAAACGCGCTTTCACTTTTGTTTTTGTTTTTTTTCAAAATATAAACGCTGCGCCGTAATTCCTAAGAATCTTGGGTCACATCACCACTTGATGCGTGAAATCTTTGGCCCCCTCATATACACCAGCAAGCTCAGATTCGAATATATATAATTTGCCTAGATATTTACTGCTCCATTCATATATTGCTACGCAATTATACTACAACTGTTTATTTAGACACGTCAACACGGGGTTTTATATTCCTTTTTTCCAATATTATACTCAACTACCAATGCGATTATGATCCATAATATATAGATGCGATCATCGAGATACACAGGAACTCAATTTGTTGTCATAAAAGTCAATTGATTTAGGAGGATTCAAAGTACATATTAAGGATGGTTGGGAACAAATTAATGAAGCAGGGGCGGTGGTAAAGGATAGAGGGGCAAATTCGATGATGAAACCACTTGAAGTTAAAGATTGAGACTTGAGAGGCCAAAATGTGAAGAAAAAAGTGGGGCGGGGATAGTGGGTACCTTTCCTGGCTCTGCGTATGAACACCTAATGGCGGTTATGTTAGTTTAAACTGAAACCAGACACCTGTAGAATCCGACCCCACATGTGTTCCTTCTTTTAAACAGAGTACCAACACATATAACCATCACTCATTTTTAAGGAAAATTTCTGTCCCACACTGCAACCTACTACCCGCTAGGGTTTCCCAAAACACCAATATATGTAAAACCGGATTGAACGGTTCAGACCGGAAACCGATGAATTGGACGCCGGTCCGGTCTGGTTAGAAGTCAGTGAATCGTATTATAGCGAACCGGTCAACCTGGTCTGACTCGGTGCAACCTAGGGTAAATCAGAGTAACCCAGATGGTCACGGTTTGCCTCTTTTTTTTTTTTTTAACTTTTTTATACCCCAAACGATATCATTTTTGCTTTTTTAAAAATTATTTCTTTGATTTTTTTTTTTATTTGCAAGGAGTTTTAAAAGAATTGTGGAATACTTTGGCTGTTTTGCATTAATTAGAGAAAAATCCTTATGTACTTAATAATATTTTTGTGGGTATTAGGTTCAGGAAGTTATATTGGACTACTAGTTGGAAAAAAAACTTTTATGTAGTTTTTTTAATAGTATACATGAACATTTAAATTATATACATATATATATGTATATATATTTAATTGACCCCGGTATGACCCCGGATATTTAATTGACCCTGATATGACCCCCGGATTGACCTCGGTCTGAACCACTTAGCCTTAATCCAATACCTCTACCGGTTCAATATCCGATCCAGTTTTTAGTGCCATGCAAAACACAAACCCTCCCCTTTCCTTTTTTTTTCTTCTGGGTTATGTGGACCCCGACTTGGTGCGCTCTCTATATTTTTATAACCTACCAGTTGTAGCACGCGTTATGTACGGCTTTTGATATGTATATATACCACTCTGGTCCCTATTATAAGTCCCTTTTACCTAAATCCCACATACCAAGAAAAAGTAGTTAACTCAATAATTATAAGGTAAATTTTCAACTATACCCTCATTTATGAATGTGTACTTTTCAACTTTTTCTTCTTTATCTCTCTTCAAATTATTTCTTTATGGGTACAATAAATAGGGGTAAAGTTGTCATAAGCTCATTTATGTACTGAGAGTGGACTTATAAATAGGACCAAATTTTTTGGTCAAGAAGGACTTATAATAGGGACCAGAGTGGTATATATATATATATATATATATTAAACTAGTTTAGCTGCCCACTCAATTTAATTATAGAACTTTTGTATGCGGGTTGTTAAATGTTATTTAAGCGTTCTTTTCTGATCTGCCATACCTTGAAATATCAACTTTTAAGCACATTCCACTGTAGTACTACCAATATGATGAACTCGACCATTTGGACTTTAGTTTGACTTAATTATTCGGTTAATATAATTTTTTGTCCCTGAAGTTTGATCCAATTTTGATTTTGGTCCCTCAAGTTTGAAATAGGTAGTTTAGGTCCCTGAAGTTTCACCCGATTTTGGTTTTGGTCTCTCAAGTTTGAAAAGGACTTGGTGACCCGTTTTTGAAACCCGACCCGACCCGGGAAAAAAACCAAGTCTTTTTCAAACTGACGGACCAAAACCAAAATTGGATCAAACTTCAGGGACCAAAATCAAAATTGGATCAAATTTCAGGGACCAAAAATTATATTAACCCTAATTATTCACTACTCTATGCCAAAGTGCTTCCTAGGCTTTTTCACTTTTTTTATTGACACCAAATATGTACTTTAATTTATATATAGTCATGTTTATGAATCCGGATCAGACCAACTGGTCCAACCCGAAAACCGACGAACCGGTCTATAAATTGGTCAAGTTCGGGTCACTGTTTTAAAAACAATATTTTTTAGATTTTTTTTTTAGAATTTCATATTATTAAGCTTAAAATATTCAATTTTTTTATTAATTTGGCTCCGGTTTAACTCTGGTTTGGCCCCAATTTGAACCATTGATCCTTAACTCAATACCCCAATCAGTTCAGTGGCCGGATTCATGAACCTTGATATATAGTATATTTTTTGATTTTCTTAATAAAAAAATTGAAGTCGCCATGTGAGGTGGGGAAGGAACGAATTTGCTCGTAATCATGACTTAAGAATGCGACTTTATGTCTTTAACCCAGATCTTAACGAATTTCTTGCACGCTTTCCAAAATCAATGCGTATGTACAATAAAAACAAAATGAATAAGTTGCACCCTTTTTTTTCCTTACTATTTACGATTCGAAATCTATGTTGTTTATTAAAAAAAATTGTACTTGCCGTAGTTGTGGGAAATGAATGTCTATTTTTTTTTTCTCCATTTAATGTATCTTGATCAAGTTTTAATGGTTGAGATTTGGTAATATATGAAAATATTATTATAACATTAAATGTGATAAAAATCTATCATGGTAAATAAAATAAATCTCAACAATTAAAACTTAATCTAATGATAGATACATTAAATAGAGAGGAAATGAAGAAAGATCAATAGAGACCTTCTTCTCTAGTTGTGGCTCTATTTTTTGGATGTTTGTGACTATGAATTGCTAAGCATGCTAGCTAGAGGTATACAAGACCTCAAGGATTTAAAAAGTAATACCATTTCAAACAACATGAGTAAAAATGCGCCCCCAATGTACAAGTCTCCTATCAATTAAGGTTTGAAAAGGGATGCATGCACATAATTTTATCCCCACAAGTAGATAAATTGTTTTGAGAATTTGAACCTATAATCTCTATATCATATAATAATAACCTTATTCTTACTGTTGCTCTAAACCCCTGACTCTCTAATTCTAACCATATGAGTATTTAGCGTATTTGCCACAATTTTCCCAAATTAAATGCATTAATAGAGACCATGCGTATATTCATAGTTTTGAAAGAGGTGGGAAAATGATTGAAATAATGAAGAGAATCAGTGGAAACGAATAATACTACGGCGTCTAAATATATCATCAGTTATCTCCATTTTTTTTTTTTTTTTGAAAAAAAAAAAAGGGAGGGCTTTATATATGTCTCGTTCCTTTTAGTTATATACTCGTTTCATTGTTGATCCTACAACTAGTTAGCCAGCATGCCCTAGATCTTAGGGGAACATCTAAATAAACAAAAATTGTAGGCAATGATCAGTGTATGAACGGACTTATTGGGTGCTTCGTCACGAATAAAAGTAGAGCACGTCCTCGATTGAGGGCTCACCCGTGTCCTCGCCATGTGCCTTTGTCCTTCAATCTTATCGTCTCATGAACCCATTGTTTCACATGTAACCACAATATAACCCAATGCTTTGCCTTCCAAATTACTATTAGATTAGAGGGGGGAAAACACATGATAAAATCTAGATACAAAATGTTGCTCAACTTCTACCAGGTTCCTGACAGAGTGGATTTCAAGTGGAGTGTTTCACCTTTTGGCTGTGTAAGGGTAGATGTAGATGGATCAGTTAACAACTGTTAGAATATGATTATAATTGTGTAAATATCACATGTAGTGCTAGTTGTATATTGGAAAAGATTCTGGCAGAATATTGCAAATATGTCTGTTGTATACGTGTAGGATTATGATAGGTTCTGTTATTATTTGCACAAGGTTCTGTTATGATTTGTACCAGCTGTAATTTCTTCTAGAATTGTGTATTGGCATAGTATAAATATACAATGAAAGGCTGAGCACTATTATTGAGTATTTTCAACAATATTTCTTCATTAGCTATTCCTCTTTTCTGTCTTGGTATCAGAGTGGTAAAATGTCTGAAGCATCTTCCGTCGACTCCGGTTCTTCTTCCGGATCTCGAATCTATTCTCTGTTTAGCTCCTCCAGTCAAACCATGGCGATCAAGCTGGATCGCACAAACTTTCTGGTTTGTTAATCTATTGTGCTGCCGCTGATAGAAGGGAATCGTCTTGAAGGACACATCAATGGTATTATGAGTGCGCCGCCAAAGCTTATTCCTGATGGTGCAGGAACTAAGCCAAATCCTGCTTATGGTGATTGGTTTTCTATAGATCGTATGCTCGTTGGTTGGTTACGAAATACTATGACCCAGGATGTTGGATCACAACTTCTTCATTGCCAAACTGCTGAGGATCTCTGGAATAATGCTCGTAGTCTCACCTGTGCCTCAACGAAGGCAAGAGTAATGGTTGTGAAGAATGAATTGCACAATACCAGGAAAAATGAGTTGAAAATGGAAGAATATCTGAACAAAATGAAACACCTGTCAGATGAACTGGCTTTAGCAGGAGCTCCTGTAGCCACCGATGATCTCATTTTACATACACTTAACGGATTAGATGCAGACTATAATGCAATAGTGGTCAAGCTCATTGATAAAGATCTCACCTGGGTTGATGCTCAAGCTGCTCTTCTCTCTTTTGAATCAAGATTGAATAAATTGACTCAGTTTTCAAATATCAGTATTCAGCCATCAGTCAATGTTGCTCATCGCAATGATGTTTCTACTGAAAATCGATGAGATACTGGAGATAGTCGGAATTTCTGGCGAGGTAGAAATTCCAGAGGACGTTCTCGTGGTGGACGTTGTGGTGGATATGGCCGACCCTGCACCTTCTGTCAACGTCCTGGTCATACCTTTAATACTTGCTACTCTCGTGAGCAGTATTCAAATTCATCTCCTCAAGCCTACTATGCAAGTTCTTACACTGTTGGAGATCCTGCCTGGTATATGGATAGTGGGGCAAACTACCATGTCACCCCTAATCCAAATCATCTTGATCATGTTTCGTCAGTAGGTAAGACTTATCTCACTACGTGTACTGGTGCAAAGAGTCCTATACTGGGAATTGGCTCAACTTCTATACCCTGCCACTCTTCTAATATATTACTTAAAGATGTTCTCTATTGTCCTACTGCAACTAAAAACCTATTAAGTGTTAATAAATTGATTCGTGATAATCATGTTTGTGTTAACTTCACTGGTAATGGATGTGATGTGAAGGATATGGCGACAAGCAAGTTGTTGATGCAGGGGAAGCCAAAGGACGGAATGTATCCAATGAAGGAAAGAAGGATTGAATCTTCCACTGCTCTACTGGCTGAAATGAGTACACAATTCTCTGATTCAACTTCAGAATTTGTCAAATGGCATCATACTTTAAGACATCCTAGTCTTAAGATCATGAGACAAATCTTACCTAAGTGTAATCACAAGTTTTCAATCAATGAAAATTTTATTTGTGAGGCTTGTCAGTCTGGGAAATCAAAATTGTTACCATTTACTACTTCATTATCACGTTCCTCTGCTCCACTTGAATTAATCCACACTGATCTTTGGGGTCCTTCCCCAATTCAGTCTACTGGAGGACACTATTATTATATACATTTTGTTGATGATTTCAGCCATTACACCTGGTTATATCCATTACGTCATAAAAGTGAAGCTGTCTTGGCTTTTAAAAATTTCAAGGCTCTTGTTGAAAATCAGTTAAATCTGAAAATTAAGTCAATACAATGTGATAATGGAACAGAATTTAAAGCTTTCATTCCTATAGCTCAAGAAGCAGGAATCAACATGCGTTTCACTTGTCCATATACTTCAACTCAAAATGGACGAGCTGAAAGAAAGCATCGTCACATTGTGGAAACAGGACTATCACTACTGGCACATGCTCACATGCCTCTAAGATATTGGGTAGATGCATTTCAAACAGCGGTTTTGTTGATTAACCGAATGCCTACTCTTGTGCTTGATGGAAATACTCCTCTGTTTTTGCTCATGAAAACTGAACTTGATTATAACAGTCTAAAACCTTTTGGTTGTGCTTGCTAACCATGTCTAAAGCTATATAATCGTCACAAATTTCAGTTTCATAGTCAGAAATGTGTGTATCTGGGTATGGCTTCTCAACAAAAAGGATATAAATGTTTAAGTGAGTCAGGCAAATTGTTTATCTCGAGACATGTTGTTTTTTATGCCTATGTTTTTCCTTTTGCTTCAGGATTTATGAAGAAGCGACTCAATGCTCCAACTCAGAATATACACCACCACTTATTATTCAGACGTCCTCAGCCTCAGATTCTAATTTATCTACAGCAACTATGTCTTCTACTCCTCAGTTTAATTCTATTGACGACACTTCCGAAAGTTCTCCTTTACATGATGAGTTAGAATCATCATTGGAGCATTCCTCTCAAATGCAAGTTGTAGAGCCCATTAGTTCTAATGAGTTTCCTCAAATACAAGATGCAGAGCCCAGTAATTCTAATGAGTCTATTTCATCAGCAGAAGCTAATAGGCCCAACAATCAACATCCTATGCTAACTCGGGCCAAGGATGGAATAACTAGGCCTAAATACCCATATGTTGGACTCTTGACAGCTGAGAATCCTTTAACATTGGCAGAAATTTCAGAGCCAACTTCAGTTCGAGAAGCTCTATCTTCTTCTTCCTGGCGAGATGCGGTGAATTCTGAGTTCGATGCTTTACAACGGAACAAAACCTGGGTATTAGTACCTTATGCAAATCAAAAGCTAATCGACAATAAATGGGTGTTTAAAACGAAGTTCAAAGCTGATGGATCAATCTTGAAACATAAAGCAAGATTGGTTGCCAAAGGATTTCAACAAACTCCAGGTATTGATTTCAGCGAAACTTTCAGTCCTGTTGTCAAATCTACAACTATTCAAGTAGTATTAACTATTGATGTGTCATTTGGATGGGAAATAAGGCAACTAGATGTTAACAATGCATTTCTAAATGGTTATCTTCGGGAAGAGGTATACATGCGACAACCAGATGGTTTTGTTGATTCTCGGCGTTCCAATCATGTTTGTAGGTTAATCAAAGCAATATATGGGTTGAAGCAAGCTCCACGAGCTTGGTTTGATCGTTTGAAACTAACTTTATTCAGTTGGGGATTTCACAATGCCAAAAGTGATATTTCGCTCTTTATGCTTAAAACACACAATCTTCTTGTGTTTGTTTTGATATATGTGGATGATATATTGGTAACCGGGAATAACTCTGCTTATGTCAAAAATTTTATTAAGAAGCTGAATTTAATGTTTTCCTTGAAAGATCTAAGTCCATTATATTATTTTCTTGGGTTGGAGATATATCAAAATCATCAGGGCATATATTTAAATCAGGCGAAGTATGTTCTGGATTTATTACAAAAATTCAACATGAGTGATTGTGCTCCTGTATCTACCCCAATGGTGACTGGACGTCAACTTTCAGCAGAAGATGGTGAATTGCTTGATAATCCAACTTTGTATAGACAAGCAGTAGGATCTCTACAATACCTTACAACTACACGTCCTGATATCTCTTATGCAGTGAGTAAATTAAGTCAGTTCCTATATGCTCCCAGGACCAGTCATTTTCAGGCTGTTAAACGTGTTTTTAGATATCTCAAAGGTACTTTTAGCCTTGGTTTACATATTAAACCTTGTAGATCTCTTCAGATTTTTGCCTATACAGATGTTGACTGGGCAACTGATATTGATGATCGAAGATCTGTCACTAGAATGTGTGTATTCTTAGGAAATACTTTAATTTCATGGTCATCCAAAAAGCAGAAAATTGTTTCACAATCTAGTGCTGAATCTGGATATAGAGCTCTGTCTGATGGAGCATCTGAGATTAGATGGCTTAATTCTCTTGTATTTGAGATTGGTCTATTTCTGAAATGACCCTCTATAATATGGTGCGATAATTTAAGTGCAAAAGCTTTGGCATCTAAACCAGTTCAACATGCTAGGAGCAAACATATAGAAATTGATGTGCACTTTATTAGAGATCTTGTTTTGTCAGGAGCAATTGACATTCGATATGTGCCTTCATGTTTTCAAGTTGCAGACTGCTTCACTAAAGCATTGACACAGACACAATTTCAAATCTTCAGAAGCAAACTCGGGCTGACTGTGGCACCCTCTCGTTTGAGGGGGAATGTTAGAATATGATTATAATTGTGTAAATATCACATGTAGTGCTAGCTGTATATTGGAAAAGATTCTGGCAGAATATTGCAAATCTTTCTGTTGTATACGTGTAGGATTATGATAGGTTCTGTTATTATTTGCACCAGGTTCTGTTATGATTTGTACCAGCTGTAATTTCTTCTAGAATTGTGTATTGGCATAGTATAAATATACAACGAAAGGCTGAGCACTATTATTGAGTGTTTTCAGCAATATTTCTTCATTAGCTATTCCTCTTTTCTGTCTACAACTATAAAGTTGCAGCTTGTATTGGCATTCTTCGAGATAGCATTGGGGTGTGGATTATAGGATTCTAATAAAGGATTGGCTTTTGTTCTATTGCAGCAGAATTACAAGCAATCAAAGCAGGTATGCCAGTTTGTAGGTAGCTTGGGTCCACAAACATTAAGCTGCACTTAGATTTCATAGAGGCCATTTAGGTATTGACATCAAAATACGAGCCACATTACCCATTGGCTCAAGAGATTGAATGAAATTAGATCGTTGATCTTCTTTGGGTAGGATATAGAAATAATTCATTTAAATAGAGAAGCACTGAAATGTGCAGATTTTTTGTCCAAGATGGCACAGGAGACGAACACTGAGCTGAGTTTATTACAATTTCTATTAGCTTGTTGTTCGGATCAAATGTTAGCCAATTTAGGCTAAGATTGGTTGATATTGTATCACTCCTTTTTGTGTTTGTAATGTCATTATAACACAATCCAAAAGGTTACTCTTGCCTTATTCAAAAAAAAAAATGTCGCTCAACTGGTTCTATCCAGTAATAATAATACAAATGTAATGAATATTACTGTATATAACATTTTTTTTCCCATAAGATAAAGTAAAGAATGAATTTTTTCTGTTTGTAGACATAACGTGTGGCAACAGTAAGGGGAGCATAGGGTAGTGCAAGTTAATGAACAAATATGAATCAATGATATGAAGCTAAATTAAGTTAATAGAAGAGCATCTCACCTAACATTGCCATATATCATGAAGAGCCAAATGTGGCTAAACATTCATGTTCCTGATGCCAGGGGATTTGCTTTCACATATATACCTTTTGGACCATCTCAATTTGATCATTCATTCACTCCAGTCTCTTCCTTCATCACCCATAAATCACTTTATTGGCACGCATCTATTCATCATTTTAATTATTAGCCCTTACTTCAAAATACTAGTCGCTATATCATTTCATTGACAATTTTTAGCGATGATTGAAATGCTTATTAAATTTATATCTCTTACAGAACCATCGCTAACATTTTATATTTGCAGTGTAGGAATATGTTTTAAACTCAAATTTGGCTCTCTGTCCCCACTCTTTGACGTGTTTATCTTCAAAAATTTGAAGTGTAACTCTCATTCACATGAAATTATTTCAGAATAAAATTACTTAACGATCATAGCAATAGGCTTTACCATTGCTATTGTGGGCCAGTAGGGTTTTTTTGTGATGATCACAAGCCTAAAAGGACATCACATATCAAAAGACCAATCTATTAGGAAGGAGAGTCCCTTAACTTATAAACCACACTATACTTGTGAGGTTTCTTGATATGAGACTCAAAACATAGTCACCCCCATTAAGAGCCCTTAGCCTCTTGCCGGTCAGAACCCTCTATGGGGGTAGCCCTTTCCGGGAATATCAGACTCTCAATAAGAGAGCCAATGTAATGATCACAAGCCCAAAGGGAGAGCCCATTCTAAAAGACTAGTCTATTAGAAAAGAGAGCCCTTGACATATAAAATATACTACACTTGTGAAACTTCCCAATGTGAGACTCAACTTGGGGAGGGTGATTGGGACAATCGAACTAGCAATGGGATATAAATCACGTAATTTTAATTAGGGAAAATTCCAAAAAACTACACCCAAAATATACAAAGGACAAATCAGTACATCGAAATTCAGAAAAGACAAATCAGGCGGGTGTTAGAAAAAATACCAATCTGTCATTTTGAAATTTCGGCCAAATTACCAAAATACCCTTCAGCCCTCAGTCGCAATAACAACATCAGAGTTGTTAATGGCGAATCATGAGTTGTTAATGGCGAGGTGAGTGTTGTTATTGGCCCTGAAACTTGTTAAGTGTTGAAAGAAGAAATTGGAGTTGTTAATAACGAATCCGGAGTTGTTAATGGCGAGTTATGTGTTGTTATTGGTCCTGAAATTTGTCAATTGTCAAAGAAGAATTCCAGTTGTTAATACCGAATCCGGAGGTGTTAATTCCGATGATCATGTTGTTATTCTGAAGTGTGCATGAAGGGTATTTTGGTAATTTGGCCGAAATTTCAAAATGACAGATTGGTATTTTTTCTGACACCCGCCTGATTTGTCTTTTCTGAATTTCGATGTACTGATTTATCTTTTGTATATTTTGGGTGTAGTTTTTTGGAATTTTCCCTTTTAATTAATAATCCGGAGACATTTAAATTTGAACAAAATTGTAAAAATTGAAGTCACCAACTCACGATAGTGAACTTTCTAAATGCGCTCAAAATTAAGCGATCGATAAATTTAAAACACTCTCAGGATGATGGTTAACAAACAATAGGTGCCAAGTTCCTTGTTTCTCATCGGCTTCTGTTTTCATTATAGGGGATTGATACAGCTAGTTACAATCTGCAGCAGCAGCAATGAAAGTCTACCGTTTCAGTTAAATTAAAATTTTAGACAAGGGCACAAGGACACATTCTGTTGTTTCATATAAATCATCAATATCACCTATGCATATCAACATCGTTTTCCTATCTTCACAAATTATCGTCAGTATATTACAAAATTGGGGGGAAATATCATGCAATACAGACAATTACATAAGCCGGGGAAGAAATTAAACAGAAAAGGAAGCCAAGCAATTATCGCAAACAATCACATCAAAATCAGTATGCACAATGACGGAAACCTATAATCTGTCAAGAGCCCCGTTTTCCATTCAATTGTACGTTTTCTCTACAAGAAGTTGCGTCTCACAGCATCAGTTTCACTGGGGGCGGCACATGTGAAACAAGTATTAGTAGCAATGGTGGGGAGTCAGCCAAATGGAGAAGGAACCGGAACTGGTCCGGTGAGCGCATCTGATCTTTTGATGCTTCCCATTCCGCAGATAATGCATCCCGGTGCAGTGACAGCTGAAAATTTGGCTCCACACAGATCACAGACATCATATCCAATAGTTGACAGCCGGCTTAATGTGGCAGCACAGAATTGTGAGGGGTCCTCCAATGGATCAATGGACTTATTAGTCAAACCCCTCCGAACACACAAGTCGATCAGGCTTCTAAACTCTTCCTGCTTGCTAGCAGGCGCTTTGGACAGAAGTAGTTCTAGCATTTGCTTGCTATAAGCATAATTTTGCACCTCCATGTTTCGTTTAATGGCAGTTCGAATGCAATTTATTCGGTGCTTGGCCAGAAGGGGTAATGAACCCAGATGACGTGAAAGTCTTGCCATCTCATCTTTTGCGCTGATTGCACTTGGACCGTGAACTTTTTGCAGACGTCCAATTTCCTGCAGACAAAAACAGTGACGATAGTTTCCAATCAATTAACGAAATGATGGCTTCCAATGTATCACTAAATTCAAAGGTGAACCAAATTTAAAGTTCGTGAGTCATGACTTTTACATGTCTTGCCTCCGCTAGAAAAGTAGCATATCTTTTTATATAGAAGGTCAAGGCATCCTCAAAAAATGGTTGAGCGCAAAATTTATTTGATTTAAATTTAAGATGATGCTCATTATCTCCGGTTTAAACCCCAACTCATCCAGATTCAACAGATGAAAACTTACAGCATTATTCCATAAGGGGGCACACAAATTGAAATGAGATCAGAGCATCGCGTATTAACAAGGAGAAAATTATCATTCATTCTTCAAATCCATATGCTTATTCAGCTTATAATTTCAGACCAACTCAGTGAGACACAGCAGAAGAGCCTCTAATCAGGTTTTTCCATCTCTGGTTTTTTTTTGGGGGGGGGGGGGGGGGGGGGGTTGTTGGGGTGGCAGAAACAACGTCTATCAATTACTAGTGTGGGATTAGGACATTGGCTGTATGAGAACTCAGAACACTAACTGCAGTTTCTCTGATCATACATGCTTCAATTTCATTTTCTACAAGTTCTTTTGCTAACAGAATCAATTCAACTAGTGTTTAGGATTAGAGCATGTGACAGTACCGTAAGAAGTGTGACTGCTATCTTATATTGGGCACAGATTGTTGCTTGAGCTTTAATATCATTTCCACGGGATTGCTCCTTAGCTAATGCAAGAAAAGCTTCATCAAAGCAAGACAATGCATCTGAAAGATGGTTTAGCTCAAGGTGAGCAAGTCCAGTCTTGAAACATAAAGAAGCAGCAGCCCCACGCGGAACCTGTCAAAAGAAAAACCATAAGAATGCAAAGAAATAAACAAATATGGTCCACGAAAAGCAGATTTCTTATCAGTGGTGTTATCTGAAGAAAAAACTATTTCTCAATAATAGGACCACCTTACTGCAGCTTGCCCAATCTGCCAAAACCATGACAATATGTCCAGCATTTTAGCTAGAGAATCATTTTTAGGGTTAAAGCCACTAAAGACTGCGAGAGGGGGGCTCCCAAGGAAGGATTTCTCACCAACAACAGAGTATCCCCCTTTCGTACCTTCCCATGATTTCCCCAACACACATAGAAAATCAGAAAAAAATACAGAATTGTTTGAAAATCACAAAGCTCAAACCACAGAAGCACACAAGAATGGCTAGGGGTCACTCATTCTACACACGGGCAAATTATAAATGTAAATATTTTTATTCACCTGCCCAGGACGCACAGTAGACGGAGGAGAATCAGCATGAGGTTGAGATTTTGCTGAATCAGCAGAATTTGGTACTCCAAGAATACTAAGATCAAGAGGTTGGGTAGAAATTGGTGCATGAGCGGCCTGGAATGTTGGTTGTGGCACAGCCGGCATGACTGCAGCCTGGCCTGAAGATTGTGGTGGAACTCCACCATCAGGAAGCCCAATGGACTCAAGGGGAACACCAGGTTGTTGAATAGCTTGAGGGGGGACGCCACCTTGAAGCCCAGCATGAGCTTCAGAAGCAATAACCTGTGCCGAAGTAGTCTTGCTGCTTTCAACTCCAGGAGTAAATTTGGAGAGATATGTCCCAGCAGGAGGCAATGATGCAGCAACCTGGAAGGATGGAATTGTATTCTGAAAAAAATCCTCTGGAATAGGCCCAGCTTTAATTCCACCGCCTACAGCTACAGGACTTGGCTGTGAGATTGTTTCTGGCCGTGTTAAAGCATCTGTACCAAACAGGTCACCTGGGGTTGAAACAGTAGGAGCAGCCATACCACTAGTTACTGGTGGTAAGGTCAAAATCTGGCCAAGGTCCTGGGAACCACCAGATAAAGACTTGGTCCTTGTAGGTGGAGCTAAGCCTAACTGTTTTGTGGCTTCTTTGATCTTGTTTACATCCACAGTTGAAGAGGCGATAGGCTTGTCTCGTATTCTAATCTGTATTTTCTTTGTTTTTGATACTCCTTCCTCATCACTACTGCTCCCATCAGCAGAAGCTCCATACATAGATTTCTTGAATTCTTCTTCTGCTCTAGCTTGCTCATCAGATGAGGAATTCACAGGCTTAAGGTTTTCCAGACCCATCAATAAATTACCTTTGGAACTACCATCAAGAAGTCCCTTTGATTGATTAGGTATGGGTTTAACCGAAGTCACCTCAGGACCATTTGGCTTATTGTCACTGCCTGATGGAGGGAAAACCTTAGCTAAGCTATCTTCTCTCACCTCTACAAGGTTACCTCTTCCTTTAATTGATCCTAAATACACACCAATATGATCCACAATAATGGATGGAATGGTACCATCATTAGTTTTCATATATGGTGTCACCTCTGCAGCAAGCTCCCACTGAGGGATATCTTTTGCATTTGTAGGGGTTTTGATCTCCCAGTTTCCACCACCCCACTCAGGTCCTTTAGGAACCATGCTCTCTGCAGCAAAGTTGGCAAATATGCCTTGTGTCCATCCAGAAGATCGAACTCGTAGAATTCTTTCACAATATCGCCTCAATTCTGAGTCAAGACCTTCTTCTTCCAACTTCTGAGCAAGACGTCGCATTGCACTGGGATTAAGGTGGCAGATAAACAGATCAAGCATGCTTTCATAGTCTGCTATAACTTCGAATGTTTCTTTTGCACTGTCAAATTGACCAAACCTGCAAGTAACCTTACATTACAAAGGTGGACAATGTAATTTTATAGCTGATTAAGTTATTCAAATAACTACAGTACAATCCAAACATCAGCTCATCAGTATTATGAGTTTCAATAGTTAACAGAAACATGCATGTCATTCTTTACATGGTGCTATAGAGCAGCAATATAATTGAACCACCGTTACTTGCAGAGAATAGGATCGTTCTGTATAAACCAATAAATAGGAGGCACACCTAATCAGTAAATAACTGACAAATGCATGAGAGCCAAAATAAGCATGTGCCTTAATATTTGATGTTCTTGCTTACTTTTCACAAGAATAGACCAGAAGCATGAAAGCATGGTAAATTGATGAGATGCAACGGCAATTAAGTTGAGAAACAATGGGACACACAAGCACAGCAGTTGAATAGCTACTCTAAGGACAGCATCCTAAGTAGAATAAAACTTCATGGTCTGCTAACCTGATACAGGCATAACCCAACTGCCTGAACCGGTGAAACAAATGAGATGTAGGAGGGCATCTTGGATAATCTCTGGAACGCAGAAATTCATCTTTCAAAACTGATAAAGCAGTGGAAAAACGAAGAGCTTTCACGGCATAGACACCACGCAAAACCTGGATAAAAATCAAACATGCTTAGAAGCACAGATAGGCCATAACCAATAAGTTAGACAAAGAATTCAATTACTCACCTGAGTGAACTGTGGACCTGACTGGGATAATGACACAGCTAGGTCTCCACAAACAGGAGAACCTCTAGAAAGAATGTCAAGAGACCTTGGTGTTATGCGCAAGCTATCAAACCTTCATTGAAATAAGAATTTATAACCTCAGTCATTACAAGCTTCAATAAATGAATGAATGAATAAAAGCATGTGATAGATTCTCAATTAGAAGGCTCTAAAATAAAGTGATAGGGCTGCTGAGGGAAATCAGATGCAAGGGCAAGGGCAACATGAATTGGCTAGTAGTGGCTTGGGAAAGGAACCCAAAAAGAGGTATGGGAAATGGTGCGGGAGGTATTTAGGACAGGACAAGCTCTATAAAAGAGATTGGGAAGAGATCATTTGAGGAGGCATTATTATGTGCAGATTAGGAACTGAGGATAAATATCAGAGTTAGAACTTATTTAATTAGTTTTATTTTGAATGTAACTAGATTGTGGGCAGTGTTCGCATGAGGTTGAGGTAAATTACACTATTCATGACTTACAAGTAGTGCAGTTTCCGATAAATTTTTTATTATATTATTAATTAATTTTGATTATTGATTTGAATTTAACTCTAATGCGGGCCCTATGTTCACATGAGGATTACAGTAAGTTACAGTATTCATGGCTTATGAATATGGTTTCCTACAAATTTTATATTATATGTAGATATATTGATCATCATTTCATTTCTTTAGGCTTTTCTATCCTTTTGTGAATTATCTTTTTTATTATTAGATTAATTTACCAAAGTTTAAAGTCCTTACTAGTTAGGGTTACGTCAAGACTCGTACTGAATTAATAACATTTCATATCCTCTCCAGTCTCTCCTCTCTCTCCTTTCTTTTTGTCCTTTCTTCTTCATCTCCCTCCTCCTTCTCTCTCTCTCTCCTTTTTCCTTATTCTTGCCATTGATTCAACATTACTCTGGCTCCATTGGAGGCTTCCAAAAGCCAGATACCCTCCTTAATCAACCCTAGAACTTCCTTAGCTCCCTTCACCTTTTCAGTCTATTTTTATTATCTTATAACAGCCTTCTAACTAACTCCTTCCCTTGATGCTCTCCACATCAACCACCTGTCCTGTTGTTTTCATGTCAGCCATCCCTCTCCTCATATACCTTTCATCAGATCTACTATCAGCATGTCAATAGGCTTTAACTGAAACTTTCTAGAGAAGAAATGAAAGAAACCTGGATGTTATTTGGTATAGTATTTCTGGTAGATCCAGCTTCTGCTCAAAACTTTGCTGCATTGTAGCAAATCCAATGAGAAGTGGTTCAAGAAGCCCAACAAGACAGCTTTTAATCTCAATCGCCTTTTTCTGTCTGGGATTTATTTCTGCGGGGCTAGTGAGTAACAATCGATCATTCAATGCACCAACCAAGACTGCAAAATATAAAATCATTTAAAAAGATCAGAAAGGCAATGCAATAATAAAGTACACTAGCCAACAAATGAAAAGCAGAGCAAATGCAAATAATAAAGTACACTGGCCAAAAAAGAAAAAGAAAAATAGAACAAATTGTGAATTCCTGTTCCCAAGACAATTTACCTGCGTTAGGCAAACTAATTGAGAGAATAGTCCTTGCTTTTCCATCCCAGCCAAGCACGTTGATTGTGGTGGAAGTAGAAAACAGAAGGGCTGGTCCTACCCATAACAGTGATCTAAAGTGGCCATAGGTTAAGTTTTTCTTACCTTTAAAAAAAGAATAAATCTTAACTGCACATAAAGCTAAATTTGTATCAATGTACAGATTCTAGATTTTCAGAGGAATAAAGTTCAAGGATATTGAAGGAAGCCCCTTGTCAAAATTTGAAGAAGTGCCTGCCAGGATCTCAAATGCTGCTGATACAATAAGGACTCTGTGTGTTGTTAGAATTCCTGCAACGTAGCCCCTAAGAGTCTCTTGCCAGTGCACCTGTCATAATTTTAAAAATCGCTTTACTCCCAAGAATACCATGACATAAAATGATTTGATGAATTTCCACAAGCCAGGCCTCCTACAACAAATGGCTTTTACCAAATGGCAGCATGGATCTAATTACTTCAGCTAGAACAACCCACCAGACAATGGAACAGCCTTTAAACAAAGGCATTTCAGGAATTAAAATTGGATAAGTAACTGCTCATGCTACAATTTAACACGTAAATGAGGGCAGAGGATTGGAAATTACATTCTACCTCCTAAAAGATTAAACTGGAACAAGTTTTGACATTCTCATCCTCTCCCCCTCCTCTCCCTCCCCCACCCTGTGTAATCAGCTTCAGATCGCAGTACAGAGTAAAAACATTTAAAATTTCAGAATGACATTGTGGCAGCACAATGTTGTGTTCTGTATTTTAAAAAATCAGTCAATTACTGATGCAGGGCTTCAGAATGGTGCCAGCCATAACTTAAAATCCAAAAAAAAACACACACACACACACACAGAGATCATATTATTGATATTGGAAAGTGGCTAGGGACTTAGTCTCGCCATCAGTTATCCCCTCTTCCACACTTCTCCCCTATCAATCTATTATAAGGCCTTGCTAAATTAGAGTTAACTGTTGGCTTATGGTCATACGTAGATAGCAATGTGAGGATTCAGAAAGAAGCAAAGGAAAAAAGCTGACAACAACAAGCCTTATCCCACTAAGTGGGGTTAGCTACATGAATTGCACTGTACCATTGACACAGATTGTGAATGATACCTGAAGTACAATCTCATTTCTTTTCAACTTGATTGACTTTTTCCCCTCACTTTTGGTTGATAAGTAATGACCATCAGCACTTGAAGTTTTAAGGCGGTACCCTTGTACCAATTTTACCAATCCAATTTGATTTCCATGAGAAGCAAACATCAAGCTTGAATCTACAATCAGAAACGGCACTGTCAATACTTTTATAAAAAGGAAAACAAATTATTAATACAGTTTACAATGAAAATTGCATTTAATGTGTAAAGAAGCATATATAGCAGCCTAAAAAAGCAAGTACATTGTGACCAAGTACCTAAAGGAGTAGAGAAGATACGATCAATTTCAGTTTCAAACATAAATGACGTAGGGCCCTTAAATGAACCAATACTAGCCTCTGCAGGTTGGCTCTCTGCAAATACATTTTCAGCTTCCTTCTCTTCTTCTTGTGAGGACCCCCCAGGCAGAGTATAGACAGCCAACCCTGTCCTGTCATCTTCAAGAATGGCAAACTGATTTTCATTGGGGCCAATAAATGCAGCGTCTTGACCTACAGAGCAATTAAATTATTAATCACACTTCCTGCCTATGTCATAGAGTAGAAAATTGATATATTACAAAGGCTGAAATACCTTTCACTGTGCTACATTTACTGCTAGCTGTCTCAGCACCTGTATTTTCCCAGTACAGCATCACTTCATTTTTAGCACCACTGAATTCATAAACAACGAGAAATAGGTGCTGCTTTTTGCTATAATGCAAGTGTTTTGCTTGGTACTCCACATTTCCAGGAATCTATAACAAATCAATGAACAACATGACAAGGTTGATTATGGGCATAATTATCATACAGAATAATTAAATATGTATGACATAAAGTTTTGTGATTGGAAGTGCTCAAGGAAATTACAGGTAAAGCACAAAGACAACTAGTTATTCGTTAAAAGACTAAAGCGCTCTACATTACCGAATTATAAAGCTTCTTGTAGATGCTATCTGAGCCAGATGAGAGATTATATGCCATAAGGTTAAGACCATCCATGTAGAAGGCCCTCACAGGATAATGAAGAACACGGTTCTCTTTGCTGAAGAAATTTAGCTCCAAATGAAAGGGCTGGCATCAGATAAGTAATTTCAGATACTTGGGGGGGAAGCTAAGAAACAGAAACCAATGTCAAAATCAATTTTTAAATGAAGTCTCACCTGACAAACTGGTATGTCCTTCAGTTGATGTTTGGTATCTAAGACAGTGATGAGGGGCAACCGAGATATTGGAGTGCTTTTTGCATGACCTTCCATAAAATGCTACAAGGATTATGTATAAACAAACATCAGCTAGAAAAATTATAAGAGTGTTGGAAATCACAAGATTCTTGGACGTGATTCTTGCTGTTTCTATTCTCTATCCTTCTGATTTTATTGAGATGACTATCTCCAAAGGGAATAAGACTGCTTTTTTAGATTTATCCAGTTATGTATTGTTATATATTTTCTGGTAGTTCATGATTTGGAAGACTCTATCTAATTAATTTTCTGTTATATTTTTCTATTTAGATGAGGCAGGCTTATTGCCTCAGCACATTATTCATCAAATCAATAAATTTAACCCGGACTGAGAACACAACGCTCGGTTGTTTTTCAAAGAGAAATACAGATTCAATTGCTGGAGGAAAAAATACAAACTATGGCCACCTTCAAAAACTAACAAAGGAGATAAAATGAAGTACAGTACAGTGATTTGAAACAGAAAATTTGTTGACCTGAGTTATTTCCATGTCTTTCTTTTTTTCCCTGTTTGTTTGTCTAACTCTAAGCCATCACTCATTAGATGCTTTTTGCCATTTAGATTTCAAATATCAGCATATGATCAATTGCATATACAAAAATATAATGATAATTTAAACCAGGAAAGGAACCTACACTGTAAAGAAAAGCTTTCCGTGCAATGTCTGATATGGTAAGATGACTGTGACTTCAAGAAAGAGTAGAGTATGTCAATAATCAGATATGGTAATCATAAATAAATCATCAATGAACATCCTAAATTGTATGAGATGGACTAAACTATTGATGGAGGGAGTCAAAACATAAATTCCAAAGGACACTAACCGTCAGAATCTCAAACTGCTAGGATGAAGTACTAATGCTTAATCTTAACAGAAATAATTCCGAAAAAAGTCTACACCAAGCTGCTGTAAAGTGACTATCAAATGAAAGAATATAATGACACAGTAATTAAGTCCATACATAGGTAATCACATTTGCTGCATCCTAGAATAAGTAATTGATATACTTCTGGAATATTGGACCAGAATTGAGAAGTAGAATGGAGTAGATGAAGAGAAACAGAAAGGTTGAACAGAGAAGGGAGAACAGAGGAGAGAAGAAACAGAAATTCTGAGAGGGAAGAGAGAGACACGTGGCTGCTGAATAATTCTTTCTCATTCAATTAATCAACAACAATGAATAATGGGAACAGTAGCGCTTATATAGAGAGCCGTGGGATTAGGGGCAGAACTGTAATTAATACTATACTATAATCCTAATCCTATCTAATTAGCTAAGGGATACAATTAGGGTGTGTTTGGCTAGTGCTATTCTAAAATAGCTAATGCCACTCTCACTTAACATTGTTCTTCCCTTAACTAACTTAATTAACTCACCTAACATTCTAAAATTAGAGTTTACAAATAGTGATTAGGGATTTATATTACAGATTCATATCAATACCCCCCCATTTTGACATCCTTGCCCTCAAGGATGGACCACAGTGAAATTTGGAAATTGTTCTTGGATACGTGATAAGGGTATCCAAGAAGCTTCTTCATCCGGCAATCCCTTCCATTGTACAAAATGCTGTCTTAAGTACATCAGCGAGCTCCATTCTGATCTGATGGTAATCAGCCCTCAAATCCAATTTAGCGAACCATCTAGCATTACCCAATTCCTCAAATAATTCTTCTATTAATGGTATAGGATATTGGTTCTTGACCGTTGCTTTGTTAAGCTCACGAAAATCAATGCACATGCGCCATGTGCCATCCTTCTTTTACCAACACAATAGGAGCCGAGAAGGGTGAAGAACTTGGTTGAATAACCCCATCTTGCATCAGCTCATCAATCAGATTTTCAATAGTGTCTCGTTGGGCTGCTGGGTAGCGATAGGGCTTCAAGCTAATGGGGTTAGTGCCTTCTTTAAGGATTATAGGGTGATTATGGCCTTCCCTAAAAGGTGGAAGGCCCTAGGGTTCTTCAAAAAGGTCTTGAAACTTACTAAGGATCCACTGTATTTCTGCTGGAATGGCAGTTTCAGAACCAGAATTAGCAGAACCAGAGTCACAGGAAGGCTGTTTTTGGACCAACTGCAGAAGGAATAATTGGTCTTGTTGAATGGAGTGAATTTCAGGTTTATTGGGGTGCATTACTTGCCAAGTATTTGGTGGTGCAGCCTGCAACTTTCTGAGATCACCTTTATACCAAAAGTACATTGTCAATGAATCATAATCCCAGAAAGCATTCTTAATGCTTTTCAGCCATTGCAGCCCCAGA
Source organism: Inga oerstediana (assembly GCA_963210345.1). Classification (NCBI taxonomy): domain Eukaryota; kingdom Viridiplantae; phylum Streptophyta; class Magnoliopsida; order Fabales; family Fabaceae; genus Inga; species Inga oerstediana. The sequence continues at coordinate 62,814,658 of OY723409.1, forward strand.
ACAATATCATAAGTATTGAGCTCCAAAATTCTGAGATCAAATCTGAATTCCAGACCCTGCATTTTCCACTTAAAGCCCTTCCATACACCATGTACCTTGAAGGTTCTGCCTCCAGCGACTTCAACAGAGGGAAGAACAAAGTTATCGCCCTTCCATCCTAATTTTCTAGCCAATCCCAAGTCAAGGAAGTCATGGGTACTCCCACTATCAATCAAGACTTGAATTAGCTTCTTGCTAATTTGTCCTGGGACTCTCATCGAAGTAGTATTATCAACCCCTGCAATTGCATGAAGAGATATGCAGGGCGGCAAGTCTTCACTGAGCAGCGTGTCAGAACCATCTTCACCAGAATCTTCAGGTTCATAATCATAATCAATATAATGAAGTTGGAGTTTCTATCGCTGGGGGCACTTATGCTCACGAGAGAAGGGTGCATGACAATAAAAACACAAATTCGTTAGTCGATGCTTAATTTCTTCCTCGGGTGTAAGTGGTTTGTAAGGCTTATTTGAAATCTTGGGAATCAAAGATTGAGTTTTGGGAATAATTCCAGTGGATTTATCAGTGACGGTGGGTTTATTGGCATCAGTAGGTCTAGCGGTTAATAGAGCCGATCGATAGGAAGAAGTAGAAGGCCCAAGATACCTGGCTGACGTTGAGAGTGGACCGGTTGAGGACGCCACTGTTGACGATGTGTTACGGCCATATTTATCGGTCGAATATTTGGAAGTTGAACTAGCCACTATGATTTCTTGCATTCGTGCGATGCGTCGGGCTTCGGTCAAAGTTCTTGGGTTGAGCAAACGAACTGGACCCGCTAATTCAATCCATAATCCTGCCACGTAAAGGTCAACCAAATAGTCTTCCGGAAGATCCAACTTGGCCGAAATTAAATCAAACTCGGCATTGAAGTCAGCCAAGGACCCAGTCTGCCGCAAGTGAGCAAGATCACTCATCGGCGTCTCAAAGGGAGGACCAAAATTGTCTTGAAGTAGCACGGCATACTCCTCCCACAGTGGTAGTCATCCTCGCAGACGGCGTTCCAAGGCACAATGCCACTGAAAGGTGCAATCGTCGAGACCCATCGACGCTAAGTTAACCTTATTGGCCTCCGGTGTCTCGTCGATCTCAAAGTATCTTTCACAACGGAGGAGCCAAGTAAGAATATCGTCACCAGTAAATCTTAGGAATTCAAGTTTCGTGAACTGGGTCGGTCTCTGATATGCATGATTATTCGGATGTGGCTGTCAGCGGTCACCATTGCGTGGGTTGTTCAGAGGAACCTCAACACGTTCTTGCATTTCCAGGCGCAAGGTCGTGATGCTAGCATTAACTCCGGCAGTAAAATCTTGGAAACTAGTCGTTAACGCTTGTATCTGTCTTTCCATCGTTTGAAAACGTTCATCAGCCATTCTTGCGTTTTCTTGGCTTCTTGTCTCGACCATGCAGCAGGTGACACATTGGCAGAGAAAAGAGAATCTCTGATACCACTGATATACGTCTGGAATATTGGACCAGAATTGAGTAGTAGAATGGAGTAGATGAAGAGAAACAGAAAGGTTGAACAGAGAAGGGAGAACAGAGGAGAGAAGAAACAGAAATTCTGAGAGGGAAGAGAGAGACACGTGGCTGCTGAATAATTCTTTCTCATTCAATTAATCAACAACAATGAATAATGGGAACAGTAGCTCTTATATAGAGAGCCGTGGGATTAGGGGCAGAACTATAATTAATACTATACTGTAATCCTAATCCTATCTAATTAGCTAAGGGATACAATTAGGGTGTGTTTGGCTAGTGCTATTCTAAATAGCTAATACCACTCTCACTTAACATTGCTCTTCCCTTAACTAACTCACCTAACATTCTAAAATTAGGGTTTACAAATAGGGATTAGGGATTTATATTACAAATTCATATCAGTAATGGACTTCAACATGGCATACTATTATGCTAAAAGGCCAGTTTAGCATCTAATTTATATGCTAAAAGGCCATTTAAAATAATTAACACAATAAGTTCCAACTAACCCTTTCTGATGATGTTCTTGTAGTTGAGATTGAAGCTGATGGTCTGCTAACACTCCAGATGAACCCAAGGACGAGAGTTTTTCCTTTAAAACAGATGCTGCAAAGCCCATCAACCATTAGCATATCTGACCAAAGAGCAAACTATAAACAGAAGCACTGCAAAAACAAAATGCTTGACATTGACAATATAATTTAGCAATTAGGTGAAAGATAAAACTTCAATGATATACAGAAAAATTTGGTGGCAAATAAAGACATATCAAAGGATAAATACTAAATAATACCAATCACCTGATGAGCCTCGTGCACTTTGCAAAACTGCAAAGAGTTGCTTCCTCCTTTCTCTACTGCTTGTGGTCTTATTTTTTGAATTCTCTCCGCTTGTTACATTCTGTCAATCACAAATGCATACCAAATTTAAATTTTCAAATGTCACTGGCAAGCCAGGAATAAATAATGTTAGGTGGGACGCAACTGCAAACACCAGTGCCGTTAAATTAAATTTTGGATGGATTTCTAGAGCTTTAATTCGTGGGAGGGGGTAAACTGCTTCTCCACCCTGCTGAGAAAGGAGGCGAGGGATATCAATTGATTCAATTCCTGCACACAGAATGTGAGGTACATTAGCCAAACTTTTTAAATGAAAAAACAGTACAAGAATGAAGCAACATAACTATTGGCATATAATGTTTCATTCCCCCACACCTCTCTCAAAGAATCTTGAAGGAATCCACAGGATACTAGATATCAATAGAATATAAGAGAAACGGTCCACCAAAACCCAACAGGATATATCGTGCAAGTAATGTTAGAAAGAGTCAGGATAACTAACCTGCAGGCTCAAAAAAATTAGCCTGCATAGGAGGTCTATTAGGATTAACTATAACCCGTGTTTTCCAAACTTGCAGATTTCCATCCTTTGAAAGAGTTACAAGGAAACGCAATATGGGATGCCAAGCAACTGATATTATTGGTTGTTGACCAACTTGTATGCTGAAATTTCAATAACAATGAGATATTCAGATCCTAAGTCAACAAAGTAACCAATGCAAAAAACACTTAAACTAATATCGCTAGTTGGCAGCAAGATGATATCAAACAATAACAGCAACTAAAAGTTTCTAGCGTCAATGATAGGAGGAAGCATGAGATATTGTTAAATTAATGACTTCTAGCTGCTCAAACAACATAGATACTTCCTATCATGGTAGTTTGAACTCTAAGAACTGCTACACCACCCCAAAACTTATAATAAGTGCACCGAAAACTGTCCATGCTTGCTCTCAAAATCCACCATTGATCTATATATGAAAAACTTTAGCGCTATGACAGAAATCAGTAACCACACCAAAATCAAAAGATTTGAAACCAGCAACAGGATATAATTGAAGAACTCCACTTTTTTTTGGGTAAGTGAAGAACTTCACTTTTTGGCAGTACAAACGAGCACTTCAGAATAGGGGGAAAGTATCGTTGACAACAAGAATTCATTAATTTGGAAGGCAGTACGGTTCCCTAATCGTTATTAGCTCATGCCTGCTGCACCAAAAAATTAATATATGAGCATTGTTTCATTCTAACAAACATACAAATGTTACCATACTATAGCATATATATGTTTAAGGTTATTTAATTATTGTAAGCTTCTATGCAGGTCACTTGAATATCATTTCTATTCGCAACAAATCTTGGCTGATTAAAGGAAACAGTACCAAAGTAAAGAATATGATAATACACTAAAAAGAGACAACTTAATCAAAAGTAAAATATAGTCACACTCACATTCCGATCATACTTGGTCTCTCAGTTGATACATCCCATGCCAACAGCGTACCTCGTCGGTCACCAACAAAAATCCATTCAAGAGTTGGATGAAATGCAAAGGCACCAGCACCATTAAGCTTAATGGTATTATCAACTGCAGTTGGAAATTTCAAACATATTACATTAAGTACATATAATATAAGTAATCCTTACCATCAGGAAAAGACTTTGCACAGAAAATTATCTCACGTTGTAGAGTGTAATGAACGGCATAGGTATGAATGTTATATGCTCGAATCAAACCTTCTGCATAAGCAACATACTGGAGAAAAGAAGAAAAGAAATCAAATTTGACAGGCTTGAACTATCAATGAGATGAGAAAGAGAGAACAAGCAGCACGTCTGTAACATGCACCCAATGAACATCAAGAAAAATGAAATTATGACAAGAACCAAAATTACAACACATTACCAAGACAGGAAGCCGAGGATGGCAAGCAAGATTGACAACAGGCTTCTTCAAGTCTGTCTTGATTTTTGTGGGTGATCTACCACCTTCAACAGTTCCAACAACTTCATGCATGAAAAAAGAAAAGAATAAAGGTCGTCACCATTGTCAATCAAAACAAAAAGACTCACAGATCTATGCATATAAATAAAACAAATCTCAACCTGTCACACTCATCCGTTTATGGAAACCAAAAAACACAACAGGTTGTAATGGAGTCAAAGCAAGATGAACTTCTGTATCAGCAGATATTTGTTCTGTCTTCTTCTCGGGGGAGTGCAGTACGCACGTTTGCTCTAGGTCAAAATCACAAGACCGTATCGTACAATCCTAAACAGATGGAAAAGTAAGACATAATAGGAATAAAAGAACCTCCTAGCAGGGGTGAATAGAAAATTTTGTTAAGTACAGGCACTTTCTATATTACACATGAGGAGCAAAAATTATAAAATTAAACTTCCAACAATCATAATTCATAAGTACGTCATTTAGTAGAGGAAAAGAAAGGGTATCATCATTTTGAAAACAGTCTTTTAGGAGTTCTCATATTTTGCAATGGATACATTACAACCTTATTTGAAATAATATCAAGATTATCATTCTGACATTTAGAATTTAGGGGCACTTGCCTTGGGGCCTACAAACCCAAAAATAATTGTGTCGAACCACTATTAGTGCATACAACAAAAAGTAAAGAAAAACATGTTAGATCAATTAGGGTTACTTGATCCTACTTGCTATTGGCTTGGATCTGCCCATGCCTCATAGTCAGAACAAATAAACTGATACAGGACACAGGATTGATGGGAAGCAACAGGCACACTAAAAAAAGTTCTATGTACAACTGGTGCACCAATTTCAACCTGTAGAATTGCAATCACAGTATGTCCACTTGTAGGGCTGTAAGACATGCGTACAACAGGTGCACCAATGTCAAGGGCAGAAATCTTGCTTCCAGTCAATGCATCAAATTCTGCATATAAAACAAGATTTCATGAGACAAGGGAACATGGAGCTAAAAAGTAGGAAAAAGCTAGAAAGATTGGTCAAATTTGAAGGGAATTCCCAGTATCTTCAAGAGTAACACATAGCCTTAGATCAGAATGGAATAAATGAACTCATCTCATGCTCTCAAGCATCTATGTAACCAAGTTCGTTCATTTAAGTCAGACTTATGATAACGCCTTATTTTATTCTCCATTCTATTCAAGAGAACTCGACTGAGCTGGTTTATGAAAGGGCGGGACGCTTTTTCAATCCTGATGCATGAACTATAGAAGCTTATATTTAGACGGAAAATCATTAACAAAAAGCATCAGACTCGCCACTATATCCATGACGGTCAGCGGAGACTAGCAAAGCCTTAAACACCTATGCAACTGAAAACGGAAACCAGCAGGAAGCTCAAGGAAGATCAGGTTCACTTATGCATACAATTATGAATATTATATCAAGAAATGAAGGAAATTTACGCAGCACATCCCGCATACGCGTGATCTCTAGAGTTTACTCGTTAAAAAATCCAACTTCAAAATACCAGAATATAGCAAAGTTCTGAAAACATATTTAGTTGTGAATTGTAAAGATTGTGAACTTGGCTTCCTGAATAAACAAAACAAAAATAATATAAAGTTAGTATAATTGCTCACCAACGATGTAGGTTCCAATGGCGACGGCAACAAGCGCCTGATGAGGATGAAATGAAGCAGCATGAGGCTGCAGCGGTCTGACGCCAAGCCCAACGTGCCGTAGATCCAGATGCTGCAGCGTCGTCCACTCCATTAATGCGGTTACTTGTTTCGCCTACAACCTCCGCATTAGTTTCTGGAAGCACAAGAAGATGGGACAGCGAAAGGGAGGCAGAATTCAGATCTTCTTAGCCTACAAAGTAAGGAATGGCGCCACAACGATCTCTTATGAACTTCACGAAATTGACAGAGAAAATAATTGGTAGAAACAGCAGGATCGCGAGAGAATAGTCTGGTACTCTTCCCTCTGGTCTGAAACTCAACCAAAAGGAAAAGAGAAGATTAACAAAAGCAATATGTTTTCTCTTTTCTCCATTTCTTGCTTTCCTTTGTTAAATTATTCATCATTATTGTTGGATTTACGCAAGCAGCCCAGTATAGTTTTTTTTTTTTGCCCAGTATAAGTTTTTAATTCAACAGAAGCACTGTATGAGCTACCCCTTAAGATATACTAATGGGCCTGTTGAAGATCTTCCCAAATCGGCCTAACAAAAAATTAAGGCCCAATTTTCAACTTACTATTTGTATTTGCATGAATTTTTTTCCTTTTGCTAGGTACCGGATTCTTTCTTTTATTAGAGACAGTTTTATTTAAGATACTATTAGATATTAAATTATATTTACATGATTTGTTTATAATTGAGAGAGTTTATAAATAAACTCTTTACACCTTACTTTATAAAAGACAAAAATCTTTTACATTCTAAGTTTTAAAAATCATCAAAATTTGATGTTTGAATTGGCTGGTAATACCTTTTATCGAATAAACAAAAGAAAGCAAAAGTTATATTTTTCCCTTAAAAATTGTAATAAATAATAGATGATATTTGTATAATGAGATGAAATTTATCCATGTTTTTAAAATAAAGGGTTTTATTTAAAAAAAAAAAAAGAGGGATGACCTGTGTTAACATTTTGTTTTTTATTTTTATTTTTAACAAAAGAGGATTTGATAGAAATATAACAGTTAATTTAATATTGCTTTCACCCTCTAAAATTCCTTTAGTCTCGCTCTAATATCAAATCAGAGGATTAAAGTACAAATCTATCTTAAAGATATTTAAATAATCTCAAAATTACTCTTAAAGTGTTTTTATCTCAATATCCACTTAGAAATCTAAAAACATAACAATTTAGTTTTGCTCAAATGGTTCCCCTACATTGATCGTTAAGTCTTTCTAACATGCCAACTCATTGTTATTATAACCAATTATTATATTCCAACTTAACAAATATTCCACCTCATCTCCTCTCTCTCCTCCTTCCCTCCCTCTCCATTGAAACCCCTGATCTCTTATGCCAACAAGAACACCCTCAAGCCCTTCTCCTCTTGCCGACATGGTCTCTTGTGCTGATAGCTTGACATCATCGCCCAGTCGACCTAAGATCTTCATATTCCCTCATTCTCTTATAATCTTTTAAAACTTAATCCTTTACATTTTAAGTTTTAAAAATCACTTAATTTACTGAGTCCAGAAGTATTTGTACTATTTTAATCTTTACTATCACTTATCTATATATATTAATTGCCATTTTATTAAAAAAAAAAAAAAAAAGTCTCGGACAGCAGTAATAAATACCTAATTACAAGGTGATAAAAAAACAAACTTCATTTCTCCAGGGGGGTGGAGACAAATCAGATAAGATGCTAGTATAACTGTAGAATATAGTATCTGTTTGAGTTAGTATTTAAGAAGTATCTTCATTAAATTAGGATAAAATTTTTTTTATATACTTATCTTATACACCATAAATCACATTAAAATATTAGTTTCTTCTGTAAACTCAAACAGGCACATAGTGTTTAAAACTTTAAATAGAAAAAATTATCCAGGTTCTCTAATCCGGACCGGACCGTCCGAACCAGCCTGGAAACCGGCAACCCGGGCACTAAACCGGTCCGGTTTGGTGACTCGGTCCGGGTCAACTTTTTATTTTTTTAAAAAAAAATTTCCTTTAGAATTTCATACTATAATCTTAAAATATTCTATTTCTCACCGATTTGGTCCTGGTTTAGCTCCGGTTTAACTCCGGTCTGACCCACTGACCCTTGACCCAATACCACAACCGGTTCACTGACCGGTCCGGGTTTAATTACCTTAAAAATTATAGAATAAAGCTAGGGGCAGGGCAATGTCAATTCATGGGGGGCAAAATGGAAAAAACGAAAGGGGGTATTGTACATGTCGAGGAAAATGCACCACACAACATGTGAACTCATTTAAGTAGCTCTGCTCTATTTTCGGCCTCCAAGTTATATCCAACCATATAGCCTTCGCTTCGGGACAAACTCATTGAATGGAAGAGCTATTAATCCTCGAATATGACGTCTCTGTGTCCCCATATCATATATTAATACATATTCTGTATCTTGCTCCGCGCAAAACAAAAACAAGACTTTCAACTCCCCCTCCGTTATAAACTTATAATAGTACATATCTGGAATTCCGACGATCTCTACGATGTTAAATTGTCGATGCCTTTATTCATATGCATAAAGTATTGTTAATCAACATCTCGTTGGCAACCAAAAAAAGAAAAGACTTGCGTATCAAGAAGTTTTTTCACCTCAATGTCATTCTAAAAGTATTAAAAATTGAGCAATATAATGTCACCCCAACATTAGCTGTTTACATTTTTTAGCCGCTAAGGCGGTTATTGCACCCTTTTTAGACTTACCCATCTATAGATCGATCTTCACAATGACATCAGTACAGAAAACATGCAAGATTTTGCTCCTTTTTGCTTAGAATTTGTCAGGTTGAACCTCGGAATTTCCTTACTACATGTATACATGTAGTGCAACAAAGAATGATATCATCCATAATATATGATGTTTTTAGAAAAATAGCCTAGTCTAAAATATTAGTCATTTATGAGATAATTAATGTCTACTTCTGATTTTACCCACTCAGTAAATTTTTAAATACATTCTAATAAAGATAAAAATAAAAATAAAATTTATAACATATTTAAAGAATTAACTGTAACTTTTATTTTCTGTAATTTTCTGACTATGTGCACGTCTTTTTACTTTTATTAGTAAATACGAAAGTTAAAAATGAAGCAGAGAGAAGAGACATGAAGAGTTATTGATTAATGAATGTAGCAGTGATAAGAGAGAGATTAGGAAAGTGCAATGGGCTATTGGGCTAATCATCATCCGTTCCCTGACATCGAGGCTATATACTTGGAAATATACGAAAAGCTGAGGTTGTTCTGGGGGTGGGTCCTTTTTTTTTTTAAAAAGGATAATTCATTGATATAAATAATATTGCAGTCCAGCTATATTACATTAAGACAAGTAGTTAATCGTTTACATCAACGTGGATCAATATCATCATCTATCATCTCCTTTCACACTAAAACCTTTTTTTAGTTGAATTTAAGAAAATTAAGAAAATGGGGTTAAAAATTTTTAATTAATTTTTCTTACTATTTTATTTTATATATTCTCTTTATTAAAATTTTATTACCTCACTTATTCAATATTTTAAAATACAACTCATAAAAATGTTCCTTTCCCTCCCTTCCCCTCCAAATCCCTCACACCAAATAAATCCTTGGGGTGGGTCCTGATTATCATTGAATCTAAGGAATTTTATTTTCTCCACGCTCTTCCTAGACCACACAGTTCATGGTTTAAAGTCTAGACTGTGCACATAATTTGGATCTGAATCTTTCCCTAATGGGAAAATGTCAGTTAAGTCCCAAACTAGAGAAAAAATGCTAAAAATATCCCTTTAAAAAAGTCAACTGTCAGAAAAGTCCAGGGACTTTTCTGACATGAATTCCCAATGTTTACCAAAATACCCCCCAAACAATTTAACCATTGTCATTTGTTACAACATATTATGCTATATTTACAACATCGTAAGTCATATTAACAATATAATCAGTTACGTTTATAACATGTTACGTTATATTTAATGAGTTGTAAACGTAACTGAAGAGGTTGTAAACGCAACACAATCACGTATTTTATATACATGTTATAAACGTAACTTACGATGTTGTTAATATGGCTTACGAAGTTGTAAATATAGCATAACATATTGTAACCAATGACAGTAATTAAATTGTTTGGGGGTATTTTGATAAATGATCATTGAAAATCCATGTCAGAAATTTAATATTTTTTCCTTAACTTAGGACCTAACTTTCATTTTTCCTTCCCGTCACTCCTGTTGGGCTCAGCTAGCTGTCACAGCATCACTTCGTTGTCACAATATATATGAATTTGAATCCCGTCCAAAATTCAGTCCATGCTTCGTATTTATAACATACACGCACCCCAACCTGCACGCCCTACATATAAATATTCCCCTTTGTTTTATACTCGGTTAGCTCTTATTTATAAATATTTTTTTTAATTACGTAAAACGAATTAATATTTAAAAAAAAATAAGTGTGTAAAAAATGTTATGCTTTTTTCACATATGCTCCCTATTTATGAAAAGAGTATAGGAGAGAAAATAAATAAAAAAATATGAGAAATTATGAATATAAGATATGAGAGATAATGGGTATTTAATAAGGGTAACATAAAAAAAAAGCTTACATTTTCAGATAAAAAATAAAAGTTACTTATAAAAGGGATCAATTCTATAAGAAAAAAAGTTACTTATAAATAGAATCGGAAGGAATAACTAAAACTTCACCCTTATCAGTTTGTGTGTACAATATAATATGAAACAGAACTACATGTATATTCAGGGACTTTAAGAAGCCTAAGCCAGTTGAGGCACTCTAAAATAGTTGTTGTTGAGAATGATAGAGACACGCCAAGTTGCGGAGGAGAGGCAGATCAGAGAAGGTAGAGGGTTAAGAGTAGGAAATTGAGAGGGTAGGTTTATTAAATAGATGGGTCATACTCCAGAAAAGGAACGAGGCTAACCATGTCTCACCCATAAAACTGAAGTAATTACAGTAGTTCACAGCAGACCTAATTTTGAGGCAACGATCTTCACAGGATTTATATTGATGGTGAAGGAGGAACAGGTGTTATTAATATATGTCTGCACGTACTACAACATTTTCCCTTTGCTGTGTGTGTGTTTCAACAGATATCGTCGCTGATGCATTACGGTTTCCCGCGGCCGAGGAAATGGACATAGGCCACTTGTTCCTCTTGCTAGAAATGGAGAAGTACGTACATATACTACCTAGAACTTTTCCGTGTTAATTGAAGTGATGAGTTCAGGAGCTTTGAGTACTATATGGGGGAAACACTTTCAAGTTTCAAGTTGTTATTATTACCTCCCCTCCCTAACATAAGATTTAGTTTACAGTGTAATTTGTTTATTAAGGACGTACTGGACGTTGGCCAACATAATAAGGCTACGTGTCACTTGTGCCCATATATGGTTGGCATTCCTTAAGCCACCGAATTCATTGAACGTTGAAAATATCCGGGCGTGAAACATGAATAATGATGCGCATGCAAGATTATGCAGAAGTGGTGGTTAGTGAGGATAATAATGGCTTACCCTAACAACTGATCAATGATTCAAGTCCAAGTCTTTCAATCGATTTGGTAACGGAGTGGGAGCGATAAGTACACTAGAGCCATTTTCTCAAAGTGATTATTATATTTAGCCATAAACAGAGATTGTATATTCCAGTATTCCAGACCCCCAAGATTAATGAAATTCCTCAACGAGCTGCAAGTTGCCTAGCTAGTTGGAATAATAAGTTCAAATGATGACCCCATATATTATCCACACGAACATGGGAGAGGGATTCGTTTCCTGGTAGCCCCACCCAAAAAAGCAAGAGAACAAGTAGAACAACATAAGCACAAAAGTTTGAAAATATGGTCTCGAATCCACTTTCCTTTAGCTTCTCAATTATTAGAAGAGCAAGCAATTACACACACACACACACACACTACCCATTAACGTTAGACAATCCACTAGAACTTAAGCTGCTAGATCGTATATAATTACACGGGGAAAAGATCAATCATTGGCACGTATAATATATACATGGACTTGGTGATATATATATTCATTACAATTACTGAGGTATCTCTAAGAGAAGATCATAACATAGAGGTATCTCATTGTCGGATAAGATCATAACATAGACGAGGATATGCGAGAGGAAAATTGAAGAGAGGGAGAAGGGGGTAATTTTATTTTAAGGAAGCTAATCAAATTATTTTAAAGTATGTATATTTATCATATTTATCTTTAAACTAATTTACCTGACTTATAAATTAATGTATACTGTAAACATACTTAACATATGATATGATTAAGTAACTTATTTAATTTCTTTAACTTCTTAAAAAAAAGGTCACTTAACTTTTATATTTAGTATAAGAGGTAATATATACGCACACATATTAAAATGAGAGAATTGAGAATGGGGTTTGAGAAGTGAAATGAAGGGGACGCATGTGGAAGAGTGATTGGTGAGTTGTCAGGTAGTGGGAATGACGATCGATAATTGAGTGAGTGAGTAGAAAGAATGCCTCTTATAAGGGAGGCAATGATTCAGACAGGCCTAAACACATTTTTATTACCCCTTTTCCTCTTTTATATAATTTCATGGCTTCACCTATATTGCCTATTCCTCTTGTTCTCATTATTCCTTTGCTTCCCTATAGAGTGTAAACCATTCACCCCCGGCCAACACTCGCCCTCTTCTACCTTCTTTTTTCTTGGTTATTCTTCTCTGTCAATCTTCCCCTTTTCATTTTTGAAATGATGCGGAGCATGAACAGTAGCTCTCCCTCCCCCCGAGGCATTGCTGCCATCGTAGGCGTCGGCCCCAAGCTTGGCCGATCTATCGCCCGCAAGTTTGCTCACGAAGGCTACACCGTCGCCATCCTTGCTCGGGACCTAGGCATCGCTCTCTCTCTCTGTTTTAATTTCTTCTCTCTTTCTGCTCGAATCATGTTTGGAAACTGTGATTGAGCGATGGTTTTAATTATAATGAACGAACAGGGAGGCTGTCGAGATTCGCGGACGAGATTGCCAGAGAGGAGAAGGCACAGGTATTTGCAATACGAATCGATTGCTCCGATTCGAGAAGCGTGAGAGAGGCATTTGAAGGAGTGTTGTCTTTAGGATTTGTGGAGGTTCTTGTCTATAATGCTTACCAGCCACTTTCTTGGAGCCGCACTTCCGTCCATGAAGTTCGCGTCGAGTCTTTCGAGAAATCTCTCGCCGTCTCTTCCGTCGGCGCCTTCCACTGCGCTCAACAGGTATATATATATCTCAAAACCACAGTCAATTTCTCGTTCACCAGAAATTATAGTTTAACCAAATTACGATCGATTCCATTCTTTTTATTTTTTTATAAAAAAAAAAAAAAAAATCAGTTTCCAGATCATTAATCGATAAAATGATTATATATGATATGTTCTTGGAATTAAGGTGCTGCCGGGCATGGTAGAGAGGGGAAGAGGCACAATCCTATTCACGGGCTGTTCGGCTTCTCTAAACGGCATTGCTGGTTTCTCGGAACTCTGTAAATAATAAAAGTCCCTTTCTCATTTGGTTCCTTTGATAATATTATATATTATTCGGTGAATTAAACTTGTTGGGATGAGACAGGCTGTGGGAAATTCGCTTTGAGGGCACTATCGCAGTGCCTGGCGAGGGAATTTCAGCCTCAGGGGGTACACGTAGCGCATGTTATCATCGACGGTGTGGTTGGCCCACCTAGGTTCGATCTCGTTGGTTTATCTTTACAACTTCTTTTTTTAAGCCAGTAGGTGGTGACGGGTAATATGTATCCATTCTATCATATACTTTGATACTTTCCTATTGTTTCGCCATAAAGGACTAAGGAATTATTTGACTCGCTTCCCAGAAAAAGGAAGCTCATCAAGAGATGCAAATTGATCATTAAACGGTGGGGTTTGGACATGTTATGCAGGGAACCAGCGGCATTACAGAGAGCGTCCAGTGGGGAACAGCTCAGTGGAGTAGGGGACGTTCCGATGGATCCAGACGCTCTTGCTCACACCTACTGGCACTTGCACCTACAGGACCGTAATGCTTGGACCCAGGAGATTGACCTCCGTTCCTCCACTTCAAGATTCTTCTAGCTACTATGGCCATCTCAGTCATACATAACATAGGAGTGAAAAGAGGCCAAAACAGAATTTTTTTCTATATATAATTTTGTGTTTCTTCTCCTTCTTTAAATATAAAATGTATGCACATAAATATTCTCGAAGGCCCTGTTGTAAAGTTGCCGTCATTTCTGAAAAACCACCGAGATTTGGCATTTTACTCTAAAACATGATTAGAGACAGTTTTGTCGGCAATGAAACGACTTGTATAGGGAGGAAGTGGGATATAATAGTGGAATGGGGCCAACCTCGGAAAAGTTATAAGTGGGGACAGAGTTGCATGGATGAAAGAAGGACTTCGTGTTCCAATGTGGGACGCACAAAAATTTGTGTACTTGCTTCAATCTGGAACACTGCCCTTTGAGCACATAGTGAACTCCTCCTCGTTCGCATGGAAAGGGGAATAAAAATGTTTTAATGGGGGACAAATGGAGAATGAGTGGTTGCTCTCAGGGAAAGGGAATACGGTTTTTGAGTGTGTGACGTGTCAGTTGCGATATTTGTCGGAGGAGCCGTTAAACGTAGTAGGGCAGAGGGGCTTCGCTGACAACTCAACCACTTTGGACAACTTGATTGCGGGTTCCACCATAATGAATGTGAGTGGGTATTTCATGATTGGGTGAAGGAGCGTGATGCTTCCAATCATAATTGAGCTTTGCTATGCCCATCATATCAGACCAAGGCCGTCATTCCAGTCTCGTCTCAAAAGTTATTATAACAGCGTGTCTCGTCTTCATCCACTCACTCTCTGCCTCGTTGATACGCCCCTTGACTTATGACCACGCTATGTAACGCTGAGCGCGTCCCACCAAGAAAACAATCTTTCACCAGTTTTACTGTTTGCTTGCTCGCTGTAAATGTTAAAAGCATGCTTTCACTTTTAGGGGCTGACCCCAGAATTAATGTGCATGGGAAAGCCTCTGTCTAGTGGTTACTCAGTTGTGTGTTTTTTGTGGGTCTGGGTTATCTCCAGCATTTTGATTCTGCCTGTATACGTACGAAGTATGATGCTTTTCTGTCCGATTACGTAGCCTAGGTACCAAAAATTTTAAGAGAAATTTGACCTGTTTATTGTGACTTACAAATCTTGACCAAATACTTTGTCTTATACTACATCCGAATCTATTTATAAGAAATACGTTAAAGCAGCACATTGATGTTTGAATTTTTCTGTTATGAATAAATATATTGTCAACAATCAACAACATAACTAAACTAAGTTAAAAATATTGTCAAGCTTCAAAACGTTGAGGGAAGATTTATTTTTAAAAAGGAAAAAAAGATTGCCCTTACTTTCCCAGCTCAAGGTTTTTTGACCTCAAGATTGTCTCCCCACTCCCCCCCTTGGTCCCCCAACTACAATGGTAGGATCCCAAATCGGCAGGAAAAGATAATAGAGAAAACTCTATTAAATTATGAAATCAGAATATAATTTCATAATTAATAAAGAAAAAGAAAAAGAAAAATCTTTAATAGTGAATGAGCAAGAATCTTAACACATCCAACTAATAAAGCTTAAGCAGAATCTCCCGTGAATTGAAAAATAGTTCTCTAATATATTTCATATATTTGCACAATGTTTTTACATATAATGAAACTCAATATCTATAGATAAAGAGAATAACAATGACTCCCTGAAAGTTAGGACCACTAACCACCACTTATGAAAATAACTGATTTGAATATATTTAATTTAATAAATAAAATAATTTAACTCAGCATATAATCCTAACTAACTCCACTTAACCCTAGACTTGTTCAGCACTTAACAAACCACTAAAGCCCCTAAAACAACTAAAATAAATATTAATAAAATAAAATCAGACTGACTTAAAACCAGAAAAACCAGAACCTTTGTTTGATTTGGTCTGGTTTTGGCATTTTGCCCAAAACCAAATCTTTGGACACCCATCCTTTGGACTAGAGACAATGCAAAGCAACAGCTTTAACTGGAGTGCAAAATAACAAGAACCAGCAAGTCAGCCACATGGTAAAACCAAGACAACCGCAAACCAACATCCGGGTCAGTAGACTGCCTGCGTCAAACTCCCTCCCGGAACTAAGGATTTGTCTCAGGACCTGTGACTAAAACCGAAAGACTTGGAAATATACTCAAATCATGCATCTGGGATCATTTTCTACAGTCGGGCCGGTATAATCGAGCAACTGATTCTAGTAATATTAAACATGAGTAAAGAAACAAGTTCAGCAGAAAACGATTGTGTATATAACTTGTAATATGGAAGCAGTTGTCGACCAAAAAGGAAAGATGGAAGCAGTTGATGAGTTCATCGATCTGACACCAGAAGGAAAAAGAAAAAAACCAACGCTTATATTCAACTATTATCAATCTAATCATGAGATCATGAAAGCTTGTTTTACAATCTAATAGAGCGAGACTAGTGCATTTGCATAGAACTCAAGTTCAAAGGTAAATAGAATTGATGTTAGCTCTAGTCTCAATCTTATCAGAGGTAAATAGATCACCTTATAGACTATCATTCCTCCATCCAAGCATCTTAGTTCTCGAAGGAATTGGATGTGGTGGCCTGTCGACATGTTCTGTATTCAAATGCTTTGAGAGCTGTATCTCAGGTTTGTGCGGGCAAGACTAGTAGCGCAGGGAGCCAGATTTCGTGATCTGGGTGAGATATTTTCAATTTCATCAACATAAGACCTCAAAGGCGGGAATTCATGCATCATTTCTTCCGACAATTCACTTGAGGCTGACGAGAACTTCGTGGATAATTTGCATATATGGAATGAACTGGAAGTGGATAGAAGTCAACAGATTCATCCCATCCTCTTGTAGACCTGAATGTTCTTGAAGATGCATTTTGCTTCCTAGTTGCTTGTCTTGATGAAGAGGTCTCTTGAGGTTGGCAGTCAGAGATTGCTCTTCGATGTCGATCAAGGAGCCCTGCCTTTCCCATATCATAGGTACATGATCTTCTCAGTTTTGATGGTTTAGTATGATGATGGATTTCGCAATGGCCATTGAAACCTAATAATAATCAATCATCAAAAATAAGTAACACAAGTTACCAATAATGTGGAAGGCTAAAATATAGTGACACAACTTACATCCATTTGCACTACATTTTCCCTTCTTTTGTCTCATTGCCCTAACAAGCCTTGCCTCTGCACCACGTCGGTGCTTCTCAGAAAGGACTTTAACTCTTTCAGCTTCATTTTTCCATCTCTAACGGGAGGAAGAATAATACAAGTACTGAATGAAGGACTCAAAATAAAATACCTGAAATGTAGTGACTGAATACCTGTCTGTATGTTTTCAATTTATAGAGATTACGGCCCTTAACAAGCAAAGGAAAAAGTGGAGGCAACTTTTTAGCCCCATTACTCCATATGACCTCAACCTGCAGGACCCAAATGCAGAATAGGAAAGAATAAGGAATCATAATGGGGAACCTAAAGTCAAGTGCGGAAAATTTCTCACTGAATTTTTAGAATCTTGACTGAAAACACGTCTTAGCACATTTATTTCAAAATTACATGTGACGGTGCAGTTAGTTTTGCTATTGTTATAAAGCTAAATTATAAACAATCATCGCATGTTGGAGGCATTAGGTATATGTCACCTTCATCCTGCTATATTGGATGTTAGGAGGCATATGAGACACATTTTAGATGCACTTGTATCTAATATGCTTAATGTCATCTAAGATATTGGATACTAGGAAGCATTAGCAAATTTTGAGAAATATCTCATTCTATCGGGAAAAAAAAAAGTGGGGTTCTTAAATCCGAAGTTCCAGAATTGTTTATAAAATACTAATACTTAATTGTATCATTTCTATAAGAACTTTTGATTGTCACCAAACATGGGAATCTCATGTATCCTGGGATCTTATACAAAAGAAAGCATCTAAATGTAAGATCATAGTGTATCAAACACCTGTACGGACATAAAAAGATAAAAAGAAAGGGCAAATTAACGGTGCAATGCTTTCAAGCAATACACCTGACTTTTATCATTCATTGTCAATTTGATTCGTTGGGGTCTTGGGGAATTTGAGAGAGACTAAGAGTTATATTTCAAGCAATAGTACAGCTGGCAGCAAATAAGCTCTACCAGACGACCACAAAGCAAAAAATCAACTATTATCTAAAGACAAAGTATTAAGGTGTAAATGTAGCCACATGTTTATAGTGAATTTATAAAGTATAAGCCTTACTGTGAAGGTATGTTGCTGCTTTGTTGCACCATAACTTTCCTTAACTACCCTCCCAGCAACAGTTCTCTTTCTGACATGTCTTCCTTGCTTACTCGCTTTATCAAACCTGTGAAAATGATACCACTGACTTGAGAAATAATAACAAAGGTCTAAAAAGAAAATTCTTCATATCAAGCACGATGAAACAAGAAGAGATAAGACAGTAGTACTTTTCATAAACCTTCTGTCTGAACAGGACAACATCTCCCTTACATACATCACCTAGAAAAAGCGAGCAGGCTACTAATCATATAAAGATTAAAGAATATTAATGTAAAAGTAGATGAAAATATAATTGCAAAACAATTTACCAGTGCAATCAATAATAAAGGATGATCTCGGATAAAGTGTATACCCACGCCCATCTTTGATCCTGAAATATCGAATTAGACACTAAACAATTCTACATTGAAAGATCAATATCTTAAGTTTAGGAATTGTTTTTCTTCAAGTGGCAACTCTTACGAGAATTTGTAAAACTAAGAAGTGCTATCCTCTTTGGTAAGAATCAATATCTTACTCTCTTATTTTCTGTTTTTAATAAGGAAAAAAATTCCAATCATTAGTATGAAGAAAGGCAAAAGCCACAGTTGAGGTGCTAGACCTATAAAACACCTGAGGCAAAAGGTGCAATAAAGACAGTCGACTAAATGAAGCAAGGTGCAGAGTAGCAATGGTAGTAATAGTAAGGTATAGACTATAGAGTATGGACAAAAAATAGATAAATGTAAATTGAAATAACCTTCATACATATAAATGTTAATCATAAGCTATTAATAAACAATAATAAAAGAAATTTACAAAAAGAACAATGTGCGTGTCTAAATAAAAGAAATTTACAAAAAGAACAATGTACGTGTCTAACACATTTCAAAACACAAGTATCAAACACTACGAGACACTTGAAACACTACTTGACGCATTAAATTGTCATATCTAGCAAAGTCTATACTTCTTAGCCAAAACAAAGTCATCAGAACCAAAAATATAGAACATATAAATTTTGGTAACTCTAGGATGCTTTATAAGTGTCTTATATGTCCACAGTCCAGAATTTCCCCAACTGCCTGGAAGGGATTAAACATATGCACGGCTTTTATGTGGCCAGCATTTACCACTCCACCTTGAAACTTAAAATCCATGATTACGACCACAGCTTCGACATTGAAGATAGGAAAGAGCCATTACAAACTATCAGCACAAATAAACGCATTTGCAAGTCACAAGAGGTGGCTCTGGAAATTGCTAGCTAAATATCAAATCATCATACGTCTCCAGTTTTCTAAAAAAATATTACCTCCAATGCTCTCTTATTCTCTCGATACAAACATCTCTTTTCCCTTCCAGTCTGAGGCCATTATTACGCAGATATGCTTTGCATTCTTCTAACTTCAGAGATTTTAAATCACTTCCATCTGGAAATGAAAAGGTGTAAAACAGAAAGAGATTCAATGATCAATAGTCATTAGGCTACGAAAAAGCAGTAGAATATTCTTCAATGTTCGTAAACAAATTTGATGCAAGTCTTGTTACTCATTTTAAGCACGAGAAGTAAAGAATTAGAGGAATTAATGTAACTAAAAACTGATACGGTAGCAGGCAGGACTGAGCTATACAAAAAGCCTCAGAAGAACCTTGAAGGAGGGCAAAAACTTTGTTGGACGGGGACTCATCATCCCTGTCGTCAGAATTTTCATCATCGTCATCCACAGATTGTCCCTCCTCCTCCTCCTCGTCGTCAGCGTAGTCATCGTCGCTGATCGAGTCTTCCATGTCGTGATCATCAATTTCTTCGGAAGATGATGAAGATAGAACAATGATGGCGCGCTTCCCTTTCGTCTCAACCATATTTGAATGTGACCGGAATCAGACCAACGAATAGGGTCTGGCCGGCAAAAAACGAAAAGACCAGCAAAAGGGGAACCTTTACTTCTGTGGTATTGAAAGCAGGCGCAACTTCTCCCCACTGGATCTGGGCCGACCTCCGGTCCCCATACTTTTCCCAAGAACAATTAAGACATTTTTTGGGCCCAAAGCTGGGACATTGTTTACAAAAAGAAGAAGAAGAAGAAACTCGGGCATTCATTTGGTGAGTATGGATTAATAAGGGTTAAGGTGCAAATCTACCAATGAAGTATTGTCCGAGGAGCGTCCACCACAAATATCTTTCAAAAGGGGCAAAAATACCAATGAAGTTTTAAAAAGGGGCATCCACCACAATTTCCGTTAAATCCGTACTAACGCCGTTAGGGGTTTTCTTCTCTTATGATTTAACGCCGTTAGTACGGATTTAACGGAAATTGTGG
Source organism: Inga oerstediana (assembly GCA_963210345.1). Classification (NCBI taxonomy): domain Eukaryota; kingdom Viridiplantae; phylum Streptophyta; class Magnoliopsida; order Fabales; family Fabaceae; genus Inga; species Inga oerstediana. The sequence goes on from OY723409.1 coordinate 62,835,338, forward strand.
TGGATGCCCCTTTTTAAAACTTCATTGGTATTTTTGCCCCTTTTAAAAGATATTTGTGGTGGACGCTCCTCGGACAATACTTCATTGGCAGATTTGCACCTTAACCCGATTAATAATGGCTAAGTAATTTTGTTTACATGACATGTAGAGATAGCTTATACATACCAACAATATGTATTTCACTATTTCTTTTTCCTTATTGATTATGGATGATGGAAGCCTTCCAAACTGATTGTTTAACATTAATTTTTTTTAAAACAATGTTGATAACATGAATTTTAAAAATGGAATGAATTCCGAGCGAGCTTCTCAGCCAAAGAAATATATTTTGCGAGCACGTGACAATCATCGGTGGATTAAGAGCGAGCACCACACCAAGTCGTAAATATATTTGTGTGTTACAATAAGCGTGGCCGTTGCATTAGGTATATAAGCATGTCAAATTTCGGTCGTTTCGAGGGAGCTTTTCTCCAAGTGAGAGTCTGTGCTAGGGTTCTTTCCTTCTTTTTTTGCCTGAGTGGTGCTATCAGCCAGAGTGCTAGGTGTGTTATAGATTGAACTGGAACGTAAGGAAGATACTAAGGAGATCGATAAGATATGGAAAGGAGTCGACTTGATATTAAATTGCAATGGAAAAAGAAGGAGGAGGGTATTGGAGATGGCCAGGTCTTGATAGGAAGAATTATCTCGAAAACAAGAATGGGTCTCGGTACTATTCAGGATGCAGTGACGGCAGCGTGGAGGGTTAGCGGTGAGATAGATGTGAAAATGATCTGGTTCAACTTATTCCGTTTCAATTTTAACAATACAGAGGAAGCAAAAAGAGTGTTGAAAGATAATCCGTGGGTTGTAAGAAACTACATGTTAAGCTTGCAGAATCAAAGGCCATTTTTTAGCGACAATGAAATGCATATAAATACATGCGAATTCTGGATTCAATTCCATAATCTTCCATGTGAGGCACGACTGGAATCTAATATACGACTAATGTCAAGGTTGGTGGGAAGGGTCATTGAAATAGAGAATCCTGAAGATCGTAGGTTTTCATATACTTCCTCCGGTCCTAATTATAAGATAAAGTTGACTTTTTTGGAGAAATTAAGGAAGCGAATTAAATCACTTTAGAGTATTTATATTTTTAGTATCTTTTGATTATATATTAGTTTATTAGTCAAATTAATTAGTTTGAAGAAAAAAATAAAAATAAAAATATTCTAAAGTGATTTAATTAGCTTCCTTAATTTTTCCAAAAAAGTCAACTTTATCTTATAATTAGGACCGGAGGGAGTAGAAGTTATGGAAGGGCAAGGGTGGAGGTTGACATTGATAAATCATTAGTCCCTGGATTTTTGTCTCCTTGGCCTGATGATGAGCTGGATAATGTATAGATACAAGTTAAGTATGAAAGCTGGTGAGATTTTGTTATAATTGCGGTGAACTGGGTCATGAGAGCAAAAAATGTGAGGAAGAGGCTGTGGAGTTCATGGTGAATGGAGTACTGAAGGGGTATGATGCTAGTCTCTGCACACAGGCGATGAGAGTGCAGGCGGTGAACCAAGCTAATCAGAGTTTGAGAGTGGCATCGGAAGGGAAGTAGATGTATGGGGATTCAAAAAATCAACTTGGTGGGAAGACCGAATTGGAGCTGATGTGTATTATAGAGGAGAGGGGGGAAGGACGAGTAGGCCATGTGGGAGGTACGGTATAAAGCATGGGTCACCAAATGCATTAATTGTTGGGAAGGGTTCTTTGTCAGAGAAAGTCAATCAAGATAATCTTGTTTCTTATGTAAATGAAAAGTACGTGAGTCAAAAACAAAAAGGGAGGGAGGAATTACACAATAAGCCAATGGGCCCAAACGCAATTGGGCTAGGACCAGAACTAAAAAAAATGAATGGGACCAATAACATTTTGAGAACCCGATGGGAAAGATTAATGAGATCCCAAATAAATTATTGGGTTGAGATGGCGGATGAAGAGGCTGAAAGCAGTACGGCTAAAAGAGCAATAGTGCCGGTTCATAACGGTGTGATAAAGGAACTGACACAGGGAATTAAAGATGTTTCGTTGAAAAGGAAAGGTATCTAAGATGAAGAGTCTCCACTGTGCAAGAGGAAAAAGGACCACAAACAAGATTCACCGAAGTGGGAGGGAGAAAGAGATGCTGTGATCGCAGAATTGAAAGCAATGGAGGAAGTTGAGGAACCGAGGAGCTACGGATTCCACTATGATGGAGAGCTAGAGTTCGATAAGTGCTTTAAATACGAGAGGAAAGAAAGGGCCAAAAGAAAGGTAAGAAAGTCTTTATTTCCAAATAAAAGCTCTAACATTCAAATTATGTGGAAAACTAATGTATTTAATGGCGACTGGATTGAAGATGAGAAAGTGCAAAATGATGAGGTTGAATCTAAAAATCAAGGGTGTGGTAGCTGGCCAGAAATAGCCACCGGGGAATTATGAATTGTTTGGGATAGAATTGTCAGGGGTTGGGAACTACCCTGACAGTCCAAAATCTGAAGTTCCAGTGTGGGAAATTTAAGCCTCTGTTGGTTTTTCTCTCGAAAACAAAAATGAGGAGAGAAAAAATAGAAAAAGTAAGAAGGAAATTAAAATATGATTTTGGGGAGTATTGTGATCTTAATGGGCGGTCAGGTGGTTTGGTTATTTGGTGGAAAGAGGAGATTAAATTCAAAATAGGGTTGGTTAATAGGTTCATAATTCATCTGGAAGACATCAGTATTTGAGCGAGAAGTGTGGGAAATGTTACGTTAGTGTACGGTCCAGTTGATAAAATTCAGAAGAGACAATGGTAGATTGATTTGGAAAAATTAACTCCTGCGGAAGGCATTCCATGGATAATGCTTGGGGATTTCAATGATATACTGTACGCGTTTGACAAGGAAGGAGGAAGGGGAATGTGCTCAAAGAGATCTAGATAGATCCTGCAGGTTCATGATAAATTGCGAGTTAATGGAAATTGAATTTAAGGGCCGCAAATATACCTAGATGAACAATAGGGATAATGGGGAGCTTATTCGAGAAAGATTGGATAGGGCTGTTTCGAATGTGGCATGGCGGTCTCAATTCCAGAATTGTCAAGGACATGTGCTTGAAGCAATCGGGTCAGATCATTGTCCCATCTTTATTGAGTTTGATCATGTAGAAACAAAAACTCCTCCCCTATTCCAGTTTGATGCAAGGTGGCTAACACATCCGAATATCTTTGAGCTGATCAAAGATAGTTGGTTCCAGGGGAACTCCAATGCAGATCTGGAAGCTTTTGTGAGCAAACTGAATAGATTGAGAGTAATCCTAACTAATTGGGGGAAGAAGGAATTTAAGAACAACCAAAGGCAAATTAACAAACTGGTGGTGAAGGTGTAGGAATGTCTGAATTCATAATGGAATGAAAATAGCTCTAGAGAATTAGATGCTGTAAAGAAGAGAATCGAGGAGCTATGGGAGCAAGAAGAATTGTACTAGGCCCAGAAAGCAAGAGTCAATTGGTTGAGATATGGTGACAGAAACTCAAGGTTCTTCCATATAGCAACAATTAGAAAGAGGTGTAGAAATAAGATCACAAGAGTGAGAGGGAACAATGATGAATGGCTAGAAGATGAAAGGGCGATTAGTGAACATTTCATAGCCCATTACACTTCTCTATTCAATTCGGTGGGGGGGAGGAATTTTGAGCCAGCATTGGAGTGTGTTGATGAGGTAATATCAGGGGAGGACAACAGGTTGCTGATGGAAGATATAACCAATGAGGAGGTTAAACAAGTCGTGTTTCAAATGGGAGGACAGAAGGCACCAAGACTAGACGGTTTCTCCAAATTGTTTTACCAGAAATCATGGGACATCGTAGGTACCCAGGTAAGTGAACTTGTGAAAGATTATTTTAAGAATGGCTTCTCATTATCTGCTGTAAATGAGATAGATTTAGTATTAATTCCTAAGGTAGAGTGTCCTGAATCAATGAATGACTATCGGCCAATAAGTTTGTGTAACTTTTCATATAAAATCTTTTTAGAAATATTGGCCAATAGATTAAAACCACTACTAGACAAAATCATAGATGAAAGCCAAATAGCCTTTGTGTCGGGAAGATTGATCCAGGATAATATTGTGATTGTTCATGAAACATTTCATCATATGAAACTGAAAAGGCAGGGGCACTGTGAAGTGGCTTTGAAATTAGATATGAATAAGGCTTATGATAGGGTAGAATGAGATGTTTTATATGCTTTAATTATAAAAATGGGGTTTTGTAAGGGATAGGCTGATAGAATTTGATGGTGCTTACAATCTGTTCAATTTTCTGTCATGCTGGCTGGTAAGAGGGTGTCAAAAATGGGACCTCAGATAGACTTGAGACAAAGGGACTCGATGTCGCCATATCTCTTTACTCTGGTGAATAATGTCCTATCTAAACTATTTGAAAAAGAAAAGAGAATGGGGAAGTTGAGAGGGATTTCAAGGGGAAAGAGAGGTCCGAAAATCACCCACAGTTTCTTTGCTGATGACTCGATTTTCTTCCTTAGGGCTGATATTGAAAACTGTAGAAACCTAAGGGATATAATCAAGATTTATTGTGATGCATCAGGACAAGCTATAAATGTAAACAAATCATGCTTATATTTTACAAAAAATACTCCTGAGCTAATCTGAGAGGAGATTGGTCATATCTTCAAGGTCCATATAGTAGATATACCGGGAAATTACCTGGGAATGCCTATAATTTGGGGAAGATAAAAAACTCAGGCTCTGAATTTTGTGATAAATAGAATGGAAAAGAGAGTTCAGGGTTGGAGGAAGAATTTCCTGTCGGTGGCTGGGAGAGAAGTGTTGATTAAATCAGTGGCCAATTCTTTACCTGTATATTCCATGGCATGTTGTTTATATCCAAAAAGTGTATTGCAAAAATTGGATAGTATTATGTCCAAATTTTAGTGGAAGTGTGAGGAGGAAAGGAAGAAAATTTTTTGGGTATCAATGGATAAGATAAAGAGACATAAGCTAGATGGGGGATGGGATTTAAGGATTTGGAGGCTTTCAATCTTGCTCTTTTATCTAAATTAGGGTGGAGAATTCTTACAAATCCAAACCAGGTGTGGGTTAGATTATTAAAAGCGAGATACTTCCCAAGAGATGGCTTTATGGAGGCAAGGAAAGGAAGAAGGGCTTCATGGTTGCGGAATAGTATTCTAGAAGGGAGAAGGGTCTTAGAGAATCAAGTGTTCAAAAGTATAGGGAGTGGGAAAGAAACTAGAGTATGGATAGATCCTTGGTTAAGTGAATTACCTAGGAAAAGGTTAGTGTCCCAGTGTCCTCATGAAGAAATAAAAGAGTTAAAGGTGGCAGATTTAATGAGGGGAAACGGATGGAACTTAATGGCTATTGAAGAATGGATTACTCACTTTGAAAAGAAGGCCATCTTGGATACTATTGTGGCGTCAAGGGAAAGGGATGACAAATGGATATGGACGGGAGGTAGGAGTAATGGGTATTTAGTCAAGGATGGGTATAAGGTGGCAAGAAGAGAAATTAAAGAGAGAGGAAAACATCCCAAATTCATCCAATAATGCCAATAGAAGGGTGTGGAAGGAAATATGGAACTTTAAAATACCTCACAAGGTGAGGAATTTCCTATAAAGAGTGATGTCTAATGCTTTGCCAACTATGTACAATTTGTGTAGAAGAAATTGCTATGCAATAGATAGATGTTTGGTCTGCCATAAACAGCTTAAAACCTTAGACCATTTGTTTTTCAGATGTGAATGGACTAAGCTAACATGGTTTGGTAGCAATTTTTCTTTTAGGATTATGGATTCAATACATAGCATTGAGCAAAGGGTGGCAATTTTTTTAGGTTACCCTGAATTCAATCAACGGCAAAAATCCTTGTTTGTTATGACTCTCTGGCAGATTTGGAAATCAAGGAATGCTTATTTGTATGAAAATGTGAAACCTGACCCTTTGTTTACATTCTCTCAAGCAGGAAAATTGCTTCAAGAATATTGGGAATGCAATGGCTGGATTGATCAAGACAACAAGGATGAAGACAGAGCAAAAAGGCAAAGAAAGAATCTGATGAAGTGGGATATGCCTAAAGGTAACATGCTTAAAATTAATTGTGATTGTGTATTTTTCCAAGATGAAAATAAAGCTACTGTAGCTTTTGTAGTTAGGGATTCGAATGGGTGGTTATTAGATGGGGAGGCAAAAATCATAGAAGCAGTATCGGTTTTTATGGCCGAAGCAGTTGCTCTTCTGTTTGCCTTACAGTTTGCCCATGATAATCAGCTTTCGGATATCTGCTTTGAGTCTGATAATCAATTATTGATTAATTGTATAAAAAATGACTCTCCTCCCTATGAGTGAAGGTGCACAAATATCATTGAGAATATTTAAGATTCAAGGAAACTTATTAGAAACCATATTTATAATTGGGTTTCCAGAGAAGCAAATTTAGTGGCTGATTGGGTTGTTAAAGCTACTATTGGTGGGTACTACCCGAATGATTGGGTTCATCAACCCCCAGATCTGCTGAGAAGACTTTTGGAGGAGGACTTGAAGACTAGGCCTAGAGAACCTGATTAATATGTATGTCAGGACAGGATATTTTGATGTTGTATAATTATTATTATTAGTCTACTGGTGTGTATGGAACTATGTATGAATGTTTTATATGAATGACAGCGTATGATTTCAATGGCAAAAAAATATATATATATTCGTGTGTTGGATGAGGTGGACCTTGGAAGGCAACCTCTAGCAGCACTAGACGTACTCAGAATATGGCTGAAAACTAGATCCAAGTGCTAACAAACAAGAGGACATCGGTGTCAACAATGCTTCATAGGGATCTCAAGGAATAAGCGTTCTCATTGAACCTCAAACGGCAATTCTATTCTGGGTTAAGGTGTAAAAATACTCATGAATTTTTTTTAAAAGTGTATTCAACACCATAAATTTTTTTTAGGTGCAAAAATATCCATGAACTTCTCAAAATGGGGCAAAAATGTCAAACCGTTAATTGGTACAAACGTCTGTTTTGTGGGACCCACAATTTTATTTTTTGAGGTGCAAAAATACCCATAAACTTTTCTAAAAAGTGCACCAAACACCATAAATTTTTGAAAAGTTCATGGGTATATTTGCACCCAGAAAAAATTTTATGGTGTTGGATGCACTTTTTAAAAAAGTTCATGGGTATTTTTGCACCTCAAAAAATAAAATTGTGGGTCCCACAAAACGGACTTTTGTACCAATTAATGGTTTAACATTTTTACCCCATTTTGAGAAGTTCATGGGTATTTTTGCACCTAAAAAAAGTTTATAGTGTTGGATGCACTTTTGAAAAAAGTGCATGGGTATTTTTACACCTTAACCCTTCTATTTTTATAGCCCTTCTATTTTTATAGACTTATCTCCTTTATGTTACGTACCAGTCTTACTCACGGCACCTCATATCATAAATGAAATAATGATTTAAATAGACACACATGAACGAGATTTTGAGGAAACCTTTTTTTGCAGATTCTGAATTTGCGAGGAGCCATGGATAACGGGAGACAGTTGGAACAAAGCAAAAGGGCTGCTGCGCTGGAGGCCGAAGCAGCAGAACTAGTCAGGACGAAGCTCGAGCTTCAGGCAGCTAAGGAGAATGCAATGCAATCATGGCTTGACTCTAGGCCCCTCATTGATGAACTAGAGATGCAGAAATCCAACCTTGCAGATGCTAAAAAAATATTAGATGCCAGTGTCATTCCAGAGTTGGAATCTCAGCTGGAGATTATCAATAACAACATCAAATCCAAAAGAGAATACCAATTTAAGGCTGAAACCATGAGCCATGAGATCAGTCAGACTTTGGACCGAACACGCCATGAATTGGAGGGGCTTGAGTTCGACATAAAGAAAGAAAGGCACGCTCAAGTTAAACTCAGACAGATTTTGCAGTTAAGGAGGCTGAAGCTTCAGACCCTGCAGCTCACCCTTCAAGCTATACTGCTGGAGTCAGATGCCCGGGAAAAATCTGCGGATGAAGCCCTTCATCGGATTAAACAATTTGAAGTTCACACTGCAGCAGTACAATTAACACATCAAGAGTACTCAGCCTTAACAAGAGCGGCTGAAGAAAGGCTTTCGCAGGCTAATCAGAAAGTTTCTGTTTCCAGGGAAAAGAAGCTCGCAGCTGAGGCTAGGCGGGATTCAGCAATGTCAAGATTGAATAAGTTGAATCCTAGCAGATCATCGAAAATGGACAGAAGATATAAAACAGGGCAACGGGAGGCAGAAACGAATGTGGAGAAAAATGATTCACGCGAAAATGAGGTGGCAATGGCCAATAAAACGGGGGCTTCATCAAAAGCCCAGATCAAGTCCCTAGTGAAGAAACCACAACAATCCAGAAGATCCAGAAGTCATATTAAAAACCAAGAAAAGCCATCCATAGTGCACCGAATTAAACAATGCTTTGGACTGAAGATAAGAAAATTGCGGGCATGATATGAATATATAAAGTGACTCTAGAAGCAATAAAACTCTCTCTCTCTCTCTCTCTCTCTCTCTCTGTGTCTGTGTGCCAATCGCAATATGCCTCATTTAAATATTATCAAAACAAAGAATTGCCACCAGAACAAAATTGATAAAAGTTCAGCTTCACTGATTAATGTTCTGTCTTCAAATTAGCCTGCCGTCATAGAAACCTGATATTGCCATGAGAAAAATATTACCATGTCCATCCTTTTCGAAACAAAATGGAGAGAAAAAACATAAAAATACAGTTACCGAAAGGAATCAACAATTTATTCCTCCACGATGTTGGATTACACGTGGTTAAATTCTTTTGCAGGTTATCCTAACAGTAACCAGAAAAGCACCAGCTTCCAAAACTGAAGATTTTGAAATAGGCCTTATTACAATGTACAGTACGAATCCATTCAACTAGCATTAGCAAGTGAAAATGCCAGTAAAGTCACCACATCAAAATCCCTATGAAAGCGAGAGGGCGAGCAGGATGTTCGCTAGTATCTACATGCTCGAGACTCCATTCTACTGTCAGGAGAGCTCTATGTAATATTATACAAAAACTGCTTCTATTCTCGTGCAGCATAACTTCCAGACTGAAGAAGCCCTTGTACTTTAGCTGAGGCAAATGGGCATCAATGAGAATCTCCGGGAGAGAAGCTTACTAAGCAGTAGCTGCAACTCCCCCTACAAGAGTGTCCGGGTAAACTAAATTACAGCGATGGGTCCAAGTCTCTGGAATAGTGAATGAAGCTTCCCTAAGTGCTCTTATTTAGGAATTCCATTCTTACTGTTGCCATTTTGACATAGCCAGAGACAATCATGGAAGGGATTGGATTGTGTGTCTTGCAGTCTGAGTATGTAGACTAATACAAAGTGCTCAGATTTTGCAAGGAAGGAGTCACCTTAACACCAATGTTAAGTCAAAGAAGTTACACTGCGGCTTCTGTCCATCTGCAGAGAGGAAAAACAGTGCATGAACATTTATGAGTAAGTCATGTGCAGTTCAAGAGTAACAGATTAAAAACAGGATGGATTCTTGACACAAATATTCAGCACAAGTAACTCAGGAAGTAGTGTAGAAATCCTAACCTAGTCACCTTTCGTTGGCCTTCCCTTTTACCATTTGCACACTCATAGTTGGCAACTGATCAGATAAATATTCAGATTGCCCTCTAGGACTAAGGGGTTTGTCCTATCAACATCAAAAAACAGAAATCAATGAATACTTCTAAACAGCTTTGTTTTAACAATATAAAGAGGTACCGCATTTATATTTACCATCAAATTTATTCCATTATAAGACTGCATGGAATGCAAAACATCTGGCTGTTGTGCTTTCAAGAACCGATGTTCAAGTAAAGCTGAAGCAGTTGACCGCTCTGCTGGATTTCTCTTAAAGCAGCACCTCAGGAAGTCTTTACCTTCCCATGACAATGTTTCAGGTATAGGAGGGGTATCTCTCATAACCTTAAACATAGCCGCAGCCTGCAAAAATACAATTTGAATAAGTTAATCAATTAAGGATGTTTAGATACTATATCTCAGCTAAATTTACAATCTGTACTCTAAACAAAGTTGCATAAAGATCTTCATGCCGGATGGAGCAACAAAGTTTATCCAAACAAGAACAAAAATGATGTATCATTCCCCATTATCAGACTTCAACAATTTGAATAAGCAGAAATGCAACCAGGTTTAAATATGCAGTGCTCAATTTTACCAATCTCAATGATAATGGGGGATTAGTACTAGTGTGAAGACTGATTTAAGGACATGATATGAAAGGCAACTAAAAATTTCTGCGGGTTCTTACTCCTTCATATTCGCTCCAAGGAGGCTTCCCTGTGAGCATTTCTATGATCGTGCAACCCAAACTCCAAATGTCAACAGCTAAAGCTAGATCAGAGCTGTTGTCTTTTTGCATCACTGCCAGCATAAGCTGTGGGAGAAAAAAGCGACAATAAGAAATGCTATAAGATATCACGGGATAATGTGCAATAAGAATATGGTATACCTCGGGAGCCATCCAGTATGGACTTCCCTTCAAAGAAAGATCAGCTGCATGTCCAGTAAGCTGTGGAAGACAGAGATGCCAAGTTATTCCAATCAAACTAATGAACAACTTAAAATAAATTTGCAGATTTCAACCAAGAGAAAGGAATTTTCAAGCAATTAATTTGAGCCCTTCAATTTGAATCCTGTTCAATTGATTATCAGTTTTTTACCTGGAAATCTTTGTCCGTAAAGAGATAAAATATTAAATACAAGGACATGAAAAGCAAGAAAAATCGTGCAATGAGATAATCATGCCCTCCCATAGGACAAAGACTGAGACTTAAAAATCTATATTCAGAGGGAAAATTTTAGTAACTCACGTGCTTGGCCATCCCAAAGTCAGCAAGCTTAACAACCCCAGTAGAATCAACAAGCAAGTTAGCCCCTTTGATGTCCCTGTACAACGCCAGCAAAGACAATCATTTTCCATCCAATAAAATTTGCAGCAATATCTTAGGATTTCATGTAGTAGACAGCTCTAGATATCATGCTATGCAGCATATCCACCATATGACTGTACCTATGAATTGTTTTTTTGCAATGCAAGTAAGCCAAGCCTGAAAGAATATGACGAGTAAAATTTCGAACAACAGATTCTGTCATGGCACCACAATGTTCCCGGACATATTTATTTATTGATCCAGGATGGACGTATTCCAGATATATATAAAACCGGTCTTCAACCTTCAAGATATAACACAAAGTTAGCCTTTATGGTTGTTCTGGAAATATATAATCAGTCATGTGCACCTAATCATGAACAAGGAGATTGCTTACGATTTCACTGCCATAATACTGCACAATGTTTGTATGTTTCAGCTGGCTAAGAACTTTGATTTCCTGATGAGAGAGATAAATTAGTAAGATGGGGCTTGAGAAATTAGAAAGATACAAGCTCTAATTGTGTAAATGATGACAGTAGAAGACTAAAATAACATTTCTTCATAACTAGTTTGGGGAGTATACAATATGTAAGTAAATCCATAGTGAGTTCAGGCAACCTCAAAATTAAATGCACAGGTCATGAAATTGAGGAATCATCACCATAAGATGTATGACATCTGAACAAGAAAAGTAGACAGAAAGCGGATAGGCAACAAGTCCAGATATTAGCATGTTTTGTCTATAGCGTCCGATGCCTCTAACATAGAGAATTATGCTGAACAACCAAGGACTATATCAGGGTAAACTGCCATGGTCCCAGCAGTCTCCTCATACAAACATTTTAGACAGCAAAAGTACCAAGTAGACTAACAAGATGCTCTTAATCAGACTCTCTTTTACTCCCAGCATTTTTTAATAAATAAAATTGCAGCAATTGCCAAATCATTCACATCCAGGCAGAGAGAAAAAATTTATCCTAGGAAATTGACAAAAACTTGCAAAGTTGACAAGCAGATAGTAATGGACAACCTGCTCTAACTGTTTTATGCACTCGGCGGATTTGGGGTCATCAGGAAATATTTCTACTTCCTTCATCGCACATAATGCTCCAGTTTCCCTGTCACAAGATGAAAAACAGTTTCAGTACCTAGCAAGGAAGAGAAGAGAAGAGCACAAGATGCTTAAGAAACTTCACGTACCTATTGGTAGCAACATAAACACTTCCAAATGTACCACGCCCAATTAGTTTCCCTTTCTGCCATTGGCTCTTCATTGAGGTGGAGTCTAACTTGGGCACAGCTGGGGAAAGTTTAGGGGATGGGGAAAGCAAGGGTGCCCCAGGAGGCAATGGTAAGGGGTGAACATTGAGGGAAGGAGCACTGAAGTCACGACGTATTACTGTGGTCTCAAGAGATAACCTGGGACGTACTGGTGAGGAAGCTCCACTTCTGCTTTTCAGATTTTGGTTAGGACTTCTGCCCCGTGGACTGTGATGAGGAGAAGTATCGGTGGATACTGCAGTTACATCAAAGAATACAGGAGGCGTCGTCCCTGATGATGCATCAGATGTGACCATCTCCGGTGCCGACCAATACTGATTTGGCTGGGGACACACATAATGATATTGAATGAAATCACTACTTCTTCCATTGTTGGGGCTCACCAAGGGACTGCTCATAGGACTAGCTGGAGCACTCTTTGTTAGGACACTGATGTGGAAGTTATCTCGATTACTTCCACTGCGACTTAAATCCTGACGCGTCGTCCTATATGACCCCGTTTCCACTTGCCCCTTATTCTTTCCAACGCCGGGGCTAGCAAACACACTGGGACATAATTGAGCCAAATGTTAATTAACTTTTATTAGTGTTAGCAAATGCGGCAAGCAAACACTATTGGATTCAGTAAAATAATTAGGCATGTTTATAATTAAACGTTTCCATGGATCCATAATGCAATCTTAAATGGGGAGTAATGTCATGGTGTCCGATCATTACCAGGAAAGCATCGCCTATCGGCAGAGATATTTCAGTTTTTGAGAGTATAGGGAAAAAAGACATGAAACAAAAGGACAATCGTACAGATAGGTTTCATTTAAAATAAAAAATAAATATGAGAAATTTTCAAATATAAATGTTGTGACAATGAAAGGACCTCTGATGACAAAGCAGGCCAAGAGAACCTGAATTGAAAATATTACCTCTGAATTCGAAAAACAGAGGAGATACCGGCCACGCCATCAGCTCGACCGCGCTCTACGATCCCTTTGGCCGCGCTGCTGGGTCCTGGCACGTCTTTCGGGGAGGGTAAAGGGCAATCAGCGTCTCTCTGGCGAAAAAGCGCGGATTCCGGCAAGGGCAAGGGCTGAGGCGCGACGACGGAGGAGGAAAAGGAAGAGGTTGTATTGGAACGATTAAATTGAGGGGTCGGGGAATGAACCAAAGGCACAACGACGTCATCATGGGAATCATGCCACTTGGGAGGGGACTTGCCGTCGCTGTCGGCTATAGATTGGAGCTTCTTGGGGCGGCTAGTCTTTTTGCCAGCACCGAAAGGCCAAACGCCACTGGAACCGCGAGTGGCATCGGCGGACTTCTTCTTAGGGTGGTCAACGTCGGAGGTGGAAAGAGAAGAAGAGGACGAGGAGGATTTGAGACCATTGGAATTGGAAAGGGAAAGGGAAGATAACCAACGCATGGCGATTCGAAAAAAAGGACGGGTTCATTATAGTAGAGAAAGAACGTAGAGATCGGCAGGTCGAAGAGAAGTACTGTGGAGAACGAAAAGAACAGCCATTAGCGAAAGCGAAAGGAGAAGAACAAGGGAGGATGAATATTATAGATGATTTTAGAGGGAGAAGAAAGAATGAGTTTGTTGGGTATGTTTCTCGTTCTGGCTCTTCCTCTGTTTCTGCGTCAGGAAGAGCAACCAGAACGCGGTTTGCAACGTACTGCCCCCACGGCCACGCCTAATGGAAAAGAGAAACTCCATTTTGAGATGTCAATATATTGATTATATTCTCTCTCCTCCTTCCTTCCATGGCTTTTAAGAGGAGCTTTGGATTCTCCATTTTCCTTCACTTTTACTTTCTCGTGACTTGCCGTTCCTAATAAATTATTAATTCATTAAACAAGGTGAATAAATCAATTCAGGCTTACAGGAAAAAAAAAAAGAATATATTTTATAAAATATTAAATATAATGAAAACTAGCGAGGAGAAACTACCATTAAGAGGAAGAGAATATCACCCTCTCATTTTCTATTATTTTGTTTTATGGTTGTTTATTCTTGACAGAACTTAATCATGAAATTCTGTTATCAGTTTTGTTATTTTAGTTGTGCTTGTTATTCTCCCGCCCCTGTATACCTACCTACCCGCGGGAACTCCTTGGCAAACTATATATAATCATTTCATATATATGTTGCCATGCATGGAACTATTTTTAAATCTTCGTGTCTATATATGGTGTCCATTCTATGCCTCATGTTCATGGATCAATGTGCAATATGATAAGGGAAGCCTGTCTTAACTGTATGTTTAAGTTAGTATTTAAGAAATATGTTCACACAAATCAAAATAAAACTCTTTTCATATATTTAACTTATACATTATGAATCATATTAAAAAATTAACTCTTACCGCTAACCCAACAGACACTAATTAGCAATATATATATATTCTAAGTCTTGCTTATCAGGCTATTATTTTGATTACTTTTCACAAATATTACAATTTAGATGAATTTCAGTACTACTACAACCTCCAATTCTAAATATAGTCTTTCTAAATATAAGATCATGTTGATTTTTTTTTTTTGAAAGATTAAGAAAGCTATATAAGTTACTTAATCTTATCATATGTTGTGTATGATTAAATTATATATCAGTTATTATGTTAAACATATTAGTTTGGGAAAAAACGATAAATATAAATACTTTAAAGTAATTTAATTAGCTTTCTTAATATTTTCTAAAAAATCAACTGAGTCTTATATTTAGAACCGGATACATTATCTCTTAATGAAATCACCAGCAATCCTTGAATGAGGCAGGCATACATTATTTTCTAAAGGGCATAAAACACTAAAATTAATTAAAATAGCACAAAATATAAATTTGAAAACATATACTAATTTCAGACCTTCATGTAAGAGCCAGTAGGTAAAATTGAAAATGGACATTTATTATAAGTGCAAAATTATAAAATGGGTATTAATTATCTTATAAGTGACTTATATTTGGATGAAGCTATACTTTCAAAAGCACCTTATATTATGGATTAAGGGAGTAATTTGATGTTGGAGGGCCTGTTTGGATGATGTTTAGCCATCTCAAAAATTACTTTTTAGATAAAAAGCACGGTGAACTACTATACATACTGTTTGGATTATATTTTCCCGCATCGTGCTTCTTCCCCATTCGTACGTTTTATGCTTGAGCAACTTCATGTTACTTTTTCATTGCTGAACGTGAAGAGAGAAGAAGAAATGTATGAAATTTACTCCAGATGCCCCTTTGTCTTCTTTGAATATAAAATTGCTCTAAAAGAACCAATTTTTACAAAAAAAAAATATCATTATTAGATGGTGAAGGTTTAGTATTTTCAAGTTTTTTAAATAATAAATTAACTAATTTTTATAATTGTAAATGTTATCTTAACTTAGAACAATATATACATAATATGTGTGTGTAATATTCAATACTATTCATACCTTTTTTAGTTATTTTTTATCTAAACCAACTTTTTAAAAAATAATCCAAATAAATTTAAGATTAGAAAAAAAGTTACTTATGTCACTATCAATTTAAACACAAATCATATTTATAATCTAATTTTTATTTTATTTTATTTTTATAAAAATTAAATTAAGAAAAAACCACTTCAACTACCATTAATTTAAAGGGACATTGAGAGTGTGTTTGGATGCACTGAAAAAAAAATTGATTTTGAGCCCAAACTATGGTTTGGGAAAAAATCATCAAAACACTCAAAAATTTTCCCAAACCATGGTTTTGCAAAAATCATCCAAACACCCCAAATTTTCCCAAACCAAAGTCTTGAGCTCAAACCATGGTTTTGAGAAAATCTGTTTTTTTTTCATATGTGGACCCCACCATCTCACTCTGATTGGTCCTTTTTATTAATGTGGGCCCCACACCACACTCTCTCTCTTCTTTTTCTTTTTCTTTTTCTTTTTTTTTTGAATTTCACCAATTTTTCTTTAATCCCTTTTTTTTAAAGAATTTTAAATTTTTAATACTCTTTTTTATCTTATAAAACCTATTTATCTAATTTGATTATATTAGAAAAATTAATTAATCTGCACACGAAGGTCCCATTTGGCAAATAAGTTGGCAATGAGGGATTTTTTCACAATTTTTCTAAATCATTATTCTACTCATAATCTATTCTCCAGAAGCTATTCTGCTCAAAATCTATTCTTCAGAAGCTATTTTCTACTTTTTTTCTAGAATCTATTCTCCAGAAGTTAATCCAAACACACTTTGAATTGGAGTTCAAATGTCAAGATTTTAATCTGGCGTGTGTGGGGAGCGCAGAGAGAGGATCCTGATTAGTTGATTGGTCAAAAAGTAAACATTAATTTCGAGATGCGCCTTCCTATTAATTGCTTCATGGCCATCGGCCATTGACCTTAATTGTTTTTCTCTGACAAATACACGTGTCTCATGATTCAAAGTCAAAGATGTGTATATAGGGGTCATGCGCGGGGTGCTAAGCCTGATTAAACCCAAATTCCATGTAAAAACAATGAGGCATTCCTGAGTTTTTGTGATAGTGCACTTAGTAAGAAGGGACTTCAGACCATAATCATTCTTAGACGCATCTCGAGTTGTGAATTCTTCGATGAGGAAGTGGGGAATAAGACAACAGAGTTTTTGAAGTACTCCCTCCGATCCTAATTATAAGACAAAGTTGACTTTTTTAGAGAAATTAAGGAAGCCAATTTAATCACTATAGAGTATTTATATTTTTAGTATCCTTAAATTATATATCAGTTTATTAGTCAAATTAATTAGTTTGAAGAAAAAAATAAAAATAAAAATATTCTAAAATGATTTAATTGGCTTCCTTAATTCCTCCAAAAAAGTCAACTTTATCTTATAATTAGGACCGGAGGGAGTATTTGTTAAAGTGAACGTGCTGACAAACCCATCCTATAAATACTAATCGTTTTAGTGTTTGTTTGAAATGGTAATTGAAATATTTAAGTGTCTATTTGGATTAATAGTGGAGAATGATCTTCTTTTGCATATAGGTTTTTAAAAAAATCAGATTATAGATATGATTTATATTTAGATTAGCGGTGACATGGGTGCCTTTTTTTTTCTAATCTTAGACCTATTTAGATTAGTGTTTGAAAAGTTCGTTTAGATAGGAAATGACTGAAAATGATATGAATCTTATTGAATACTACACATATATATATATATATATTAGCAGTATATATTATGATAATTGAAGTAAAAAAATATTTAAAAAATTCAATTATTATTGAAAAAATAAAATAAAAGCGGATAGATCTACAATATTAAGGCACGAGAGAGGAATCTTCATCGTCATCTAAGAGCTCTAGAAAATGGAAATTGAGAGATTTATTGAGGAAAAACTCTGCTTGGCATAAGAAGTCTGAAGATGTCAAGTTTTCAACAATAGATAGCCCCACTGTGACGTAAAAGGCAGCTAACTTAGGTTTTTTGTAGAGAAGCTATGTTTTCATCAAAAGCCCAATAGGCTTCACTGTAGACCCAAATGCACCAACTCCCCCCCCCTCTTCTCTAGTCTAATGTATGTTTGGGAAGTTACGACACTTTCTTAAACAGGTCTTAAAAATAATTTTTTAATTATAATTTATGATATATGAAATAAATATGTACAAAAATTTTATTTTAAATTATATAAAAAATAATTTATAAACTGTTCAAATGTCATACTAAACATACCCTTAATAAATTAATGAATGGTGGATTCATATGTGGCGCCACTTCTCAGGTTAATCCCTCCTTGAAAACGTCCATGTCAACCTAGGTGGTCATTTTTTTTATTTTTAATAGGCCAGACTAGATCAATGGTCAAACTCAAAACTCAAAAGACGGGATTTTCGACAAAGAAAAGTTAGTTGTGGCAAAAACAAAAGAAAAGGAAAAAGAAAAGGGTAAGCCTTGACTTGAATATAATAACATATACATATTTTATATTAGACCAATCAAGCTGTCTACGCTGAATTATCCTAATCCAAGTACTGCCTTGTATTTTAAAAATAAGATTTAATTGATATTTTTAAAGAGATTAAGCTAAATATATTATTTAATCATAACACATGTTATATATAATTAGATTACATATCGATTTATAAATTAGACTAATTAATTTAGAAAAAAAATAATAGATATTAATATTTTAAAATAATTTATTTAGCTTGATTAATCTCTAAAAAAAATCAACTAAATCTTATATTTATATTTATCCGATAATATTGTTGTTTGTCTGGTTCTTTCAATATGCATTTATCAATTGAGCAAACAGTGGCGGGATGGCACGTGTCATTACTTTCCTTCCCTCGCCGCTGGAGAAGGAGGAAATCCATGAAGGTGTCGGAGATTGAGGCCACCGGCAACGTCTTGCTTGCCGTCGCAGGTGTGTGGTGATCCAGGGAGGAGTTGGGGCTCAAGTTAGGGCTGTGAGTGGGAGGGACAAAGTGAGTTAATCAATAAAATAAGAAAGGTGTAAAAGCGTCTAGCTAAAAGATCCTTTTTTTTTTTTTTTTGCCAGTGTCGAGCTAAAAAAGATTCACTTTCATGGAACTGCTGAGACTTTGATGGTTACGTGTATGAAAGTCAACTCCATTAATTTTGATGGAACTTGACTTTCATAGCTAGATGTCGAAGTGTCACTTCCCTCCCTTCTTCGGCTTCCATCATACCAGACGGGGTCGTCTAGGAGTAACTTAGAATTGGTCCCCGTCAAATGAGAAATGACGGTGAAGGAATAGGAAGGAGTCAGCCAATTTTGTTCATCTGCTAGGTCAAACAGCAAATTAAGTCAACGGTTAAGAATACGTACCACGGAAAATGAATTTATTACTTGTATGAGGAATTCAAAGGGGCCATCATAATGTGGCCAACTACCCAGTAAACTGGAAAAATTCCCCTGCCCTGCATTTATAAGCGATAAAAAAGGTTATTAAAAGGTTATTTAACTTCGGTACTAGGTCAAGGGTAAGTAGGTCAGATCGAAATCAAATTGGGACTAATCCAGGATTAAACCAGTGAGAAAGCGAACTTAAACAACACCAAAATTGAGTAGTTGCTAATTACAATACTCAAATTTTCAATTATACTATCCCAAATTTTAATATTGAAGTTTAAAGTTAAGTAAAATTTAGTTATTGATGAGATTGAGGTATCAAGAGGTGGAATTTAAATGTTTGAGACTTATAAACACTGAGGATAATTATTGAAAATTATATCTCTTAACTTTTTAAATAGTGTTGGAATTTGAGAATTTTTTATGATTAAATAATAATATTTTTAAGTGATTCTTTTTATATTAAAAATTAAATATTTCAAACTTTTCATAGAGTTTTAATTTGTAATATTTAGAAATATATAGAATCGTATATCAATTTTTGAAGTCATGAAATTCTGAATAAATACGAAACTGGTCAAACTGGCTGGGCCTAATCAGTTAGGTGATCAGTTCACCGGTTTCTTAGTCAAACCAGCCGGTTCAATCCAATTTTAATAACAATGAATAAAACAGCCAACATTCGATGCCGTATTGTTCAATGGGACATCTAGAACACCAACACACACGCACAGCCACAATTATATGTCATCTTCATATAATTTCCTTTGGACACGGACCAGAGGAATCAACATTAATTTGAAGAAGCAACCACCTACATTGATCTTATAGTCTCGAGGGGGGAAATGGAGTGAAGAAAACATTGGATTTTTCTTTCATTTAAATAGCAAGGGTTTGAACAATAGATATATGGAATTCCCACATGTTTTCCCTCAAATTTAGTTACTCTTGTTCACTTGCTCATTTTTGTTCATCGTGTGTGTGGGTGCGTGGGAGAGAGAGAGAGAGAGAGAGAGAGAGAGTGATGTCTCTGCTATAATTCAATGATGATAGCGAGAAAGTTCAACTTCACCGTTCACACTATATTTTCCCCTTAACTTTAGCTGTACATTTTGCAAAGACGGACAAAATTCCAATTGGGCCTAGATGCTTTCATAGTGGGCCTTAAACGGCTTTTAAAGCCGGACTGAATTGGGCCTAAAAGGTAAACCGGGAAAGATTTTTTTTTTTTGGGGTGGGAAACAGATAGAAAATGACTTGAAACGCTACCTATGTTTGGATGAAGCAAAAAGTGAAGGGAAAATAGAGGAACTGAGAAAGGGAATACTAGGAATGAAACTTTTAAAAATGGTAAAGAAATTTATTATTTTTGGATGTTTTTCTTTTCCTCATAGTATTCTTTCTTCCCTGATTTTCTCTCCATCCAAACATAATGACACTGTAGAGGCGAGAGAGTGTGGGGAAGCAGAGCTGGAATTGGTTGGGCGTGCTGGAGCCTGGATGGCACGCCGCACACGCTAGCTCACTCTGCTAAAACTTGTAGAGCTTCACTCTTTAACATGCAGGGGGGAGAGAGAGAGAGAGTTTGTTTAGAAAATTGTAGGTGACTTGTCTTGTTTCCTTCCAACACATTAATGACAACCTCCTTTTCAGTGCTTCATCTTCCCACTCTTTTTTTCTCCTCAAAAAAACCTTTTTTCCAATTCACATAATCACTCCTTGATTTGCTCTCCATTCTCCCCCAGCAAGGTCTTTGAAACTTTAATTTTTAATAGTACTTGTATTGTTTCTGGTACCTCCTTTGAAGCTTTTTATAAGAGCTCAATAAAAATCATCTGAACATTTCATGAGTTTTTTTTTTATTTTACCCCTGATTAATTATATATTGAATTAACTAAAAGGATTATGATACTTATATTTACTTTATTTATTTTTCTTACTTGTCTTCTTATATATAAATAATGGCATGGTTATACTTGGAAAAAAAATTATTTTAGGTATATTTATTATTTTTAACTAATTTTAATTACATTTTTAAGCGGCGTATTTCAGTTATCGTCTCTTATAAATAGAATTTGAGGGAGTATTAAATATAAGCAAACCTTTTTAAAAGTCAGTATATATTTTTATTTATAAGAGACAATAATAGAGGGTTAATTTGAAATTTTTGGTTAGTCTTAAACGTAGAAGCAAAGCAACTAATTTGCATAAACTAATGAAACTTAGTTAAGTTGGTTATTATTAAAAAATACGCTGGTTTTCTAAATTACCAATTTTAACCATTTGCATCGGCGATATTACTCTTCTGATAAAAAACTTGCCTAATTAATATGTGCAATCGCTAAAGAGAGTTTAAAGAAATATCATAAATTTAGGAGATACTTCTTTCGGTTTTAATTATAAGATAAAGTTAGTTTTTTTGGAGAAATTAAGGAAGCTAATTAAATTACTCTGGAGTATTTATATTTTTATTTTTTTCTTCAAACTAATTAGTATGACTAATAAATTAATATATAATCAAAAAATACATAACATATGATATGATTAAGTACTCCCTCCGGTCTTAAATATAGGACATAGTTTGTAGTGTAATTTACAGTACAAACTATGTCCTATATTTAGGACCGGAGATAGTAACTTATTTAGCTTCCTTAATCTCTCCAAAAAAAATTAACTTTATCTTATATTTAGAACCAAACGTAATAAAAGTTGATTAGGGCTTTATATTCATGACCTAAGTACGGGAGTATCATTTTTCATTTTTGTCTCATTACCATTGAGTCTCACTGCATTATAGTTGATGACTATTTGCTGACTCTCCTCTTCATGAATAAAGATATGTTATAAACAAGTTTTTTTTTTTTTTTTTACAATTTGGTTATTTTAATCTTTTAAAAAGGAGCCTATTTCGCACGAGTTGAGGAATGGGATGAGTATTTTACATTGCATGTACATGATAGAAAAAAAACGATCATGGGTCATGTTTGTTTGGAGTTACATGAACTGCTTATGGATAGTTAATCAGAAAAATACAAAATTATTGTAGATACGTTGGTGTGTTTTTATGTGCATTTGACATTTACCAAAAACAAAAAGGAGGGACTAACGGAAGTTGGCGCAGATGGGTAGGCATCTGCGCCACACCAATCCGTTCCTGAGTTCAATCCCAGGAAACGGAAGGTGTAGAGAATTTTCGTTGGGAGCTCTCTCCCCTGGGGCGCCTCAAAGAGGTAAATTCCTGTCGGGCCTATCAGATTGGGGGCGCCAGGACTAGTCGGTTGTCGGGGGCCCATATCGGTAAATCCGGCGTTGGCCTTCAGGTTAACACCGGATACCTGGAAGGTGGGTGCACCGAAGGCTAAAAATAATCCATTGCATAAACCATTAAAAAAAACAAAAAGAAGGGGGTGGGGGGAGAGAGAGAGAGAGAGAGAGAGAGAGAGAACTATGAAGCTGGGAAGTGAGAGAGAGAGAAGGGGATGTTAATGATGGGATCAGAATATTCAAGGCAGACATTTAAGAAATGAATAAGAAGGAAGGGAAAAAGGGGAAGGTACCTCGGTTTTGATTCCATGTTGTCAAATCCATGCACGTGATGGGGCGTTGCTACTTCCACACTAGAATGAAAGAGAAAAAGTCAACAGCGACAAAAAGCATTTCAACCTATAACTTAGAACTCTCTCTCTCTCTCTCTCTCTCTCTGCACAATTCTCCCCTGCCTTGTGAATACACCTTCTGCACCCCCTCCCAACACGCCTTTTTCTTTCTTTCTTTATCTATTTTTCCCTACACTATATGTCGGTAACCTCACAACATATGTAGTTCAGATTCCTCTCCTCTATAACAAATATTAGCAGGTTTTAGCACTTAAATTAATCATGTATCGTCATAGTAAGTTGACTGATGTTCATAACCAGATCGAGTCGATCTCGTACGAGTGTGTTGCTAGCTATATGGGCTAGCTAGTACATACAGCCATTATATATAGATTTCGTCACGACCTGTTAACTTACGAAAAGCAAACACACCTAGTACCCTGAAATATATCTAACGAAGATTAAAGTTCACATATGTATGTAGTAGTCTTTTGTATATAATGAATAAAAGGGGAGGGGGTTGAGTGAGAAGGAGAGAAGGGAAGGGCATGAGACTGACAAAAGGAGAAGGAAGATGAGAGAGAGAGGGGGGGAGGTACTAAAACTAAAAGGAATACACAAACACAATAAATGAGATGAATCCTTGTGTACGCAATTGCTCACCAACACACTGTGTCACTCTGCCCTCCTCTCTTTTGGTCCCTGCCTTCTGCTTCTGCACTCACTCTCCCCACCCACCCCATCCCCTCTCTCCTTTTATTATTCGTTTCATTCTTTTATTCACATCTCACTCCTCTTATAAATGCTTGCCACGTACGCTCCCTCTCCCTCTCCCTCCATCCCTCTCCATTATATTAATACGTACGTGTACGCGACCCACTTCTTATCAATTAAGCTTTTCATTATCCTATAATGATACCATATCATGGTATAAAATATAGGATAATGAAATGCTTAATTGGTATGGTATAAATATAGGATAATGAAATGCTTAATTGATAAAAAGTGGGTCTTGTACACGTATTATTAATGGTAGAAAGTCGTGAACGAGTTAGAGGGACCTTTATTGAAGAAAAAATGGTAAAAAATCATTTGAGGTGTTTTGGATATATTCAACAAAAGCCATTGAATATTTTAGTGAGGAGGGTTGATCAAGCAAAATGAAATCCTGTAAAACAAGGTAAAAGAAGGCCAAAGCGAACGCTTAATGAGGTCATAGAGAGATATCTTTTGATTAATAATATACTTAACACTACTACAAAATATATATTTTACGACCCTAAAGAACGTCCATTTTTAAAAAAGGGAAGTAAAAAATAAAGACGATGGTATTTTTGTAATTATGGATGAGAATTGAATAGCTTTATACGTCCCCAATTTAAATAGGAATGTCTAAAATATGACTTTACAAACTTTAGACGTCCCTATTTGAATTAGGGATATCTAAAGTAAAAAAAAAATTTACTTTAGACGTCCCCAATTCAAATTAGGGATGTCTAAAGTCACACTTTAGACGTCCGCATATACATTAGGGACTTCTAAAATTTTAATTTTTTTTTTTAAATGAGAGACACCTTTTGGCGTTCCTTATTTATATAGGGACGTCATTTTGACATCCCTAATACTATTATTAGGGACGCCATTTTGGCGTCCCTATTCCCTCATTTAAAAACAATTTTTTTTTTTTTAAACTTTAATTTAGATGTCCCCAATGTATATGGGAATGTCTAAAGTGTAATTTTAGACAACCCCAATTTAAATTGGGGACTTCTAAAGTAAAAAAAAAAAATTAAAAAAAAATAACTGAACAACTTTAGATGTCCCTAAATTAAATTGGGGACACAAAAAATAATTCAAATTTTTTCTGACAGTCTTTATTTATCAGTTTTATACTATTTTTACACTTATCTTTCCCTTCCCATCACCGTAAACACAATAAGAGACACTACCACCACGCCTTGAACTCTTGCTTCTTCTTCTTTATATGCTCCTTTTACTCTTGCTTCTTCCTTTCTCTCTCTTTTTTTCACCTCCAGATCTGTTATGCTTTCTTACCCTTTTTTATTATTTTATCCTCTTTCTCTTTTTTTTTTGGGTTTTCCTTCTATTTTATCTTCTAACTTGTGTTATTATGGTTTGTAGATCAGGACTCTGAAACATGCTTCATGGCTATGTTCCCGCTGAAAGAACGAGGTTCATCTCTCCCTGTCGCTCTTCTCTATTCATTATTACGAGAAAATGAATTTCAATAATAGAAGGAGATAGGTTTTTTGCAACTAATTCCTCTTATTGTTTTCATCTTCTCCCTATGAGATTTCAGTTTTAGAGTTATTATTGTGTAGATTTGGATTTTAGATACTAGATCTATAGTTTTATTGACGATGATCTGTAATTTCTGATTTTAAATACTGTTTAGTCCAGATCTGTAATATAAACGATTTTTTTTTTTAAAAAAAATAAAGCACTTTAGATGTCTCCATTTTAAATTGGGGACGTCTAAAGTGGTACAGTGACACTTTAGACATCCTTTTATCTACGGACGTTATTGTCATTTTTTACTATGTCACTCACATAGACGTCATCTTGTTTTCAGACGTTAAAAACTTTTTTTGTAGTAGTGTAAAGATATGATTTTCGATATAGCACAATGGTGTCGTGCCATTCATATAGCCAACCCCACCTAATGGGATAAAGGCTTTATTGTTGTTCTTGTTATATATTTATACCATGATTTCCCAAATCTAAATCATCATTAATGCCCCTTTTTCTTCCAAATATGCCGCTCACAGAGATTTGTGTAGTCCGTACGTATTATATTAAAGAGTGTTTGTGAAAATATCAACTAATCTCCTTATATATAATGGGCGTGCGTGAAGTAAATGATTTCATGTTACAAAAAACAAAGATGGAGGGAGTAGTGGTTCCTTTGGGGCAATTTTTTATAGCATAAATAAATAATCTTTCCCCGTTTTCAGAACCATATCATGATTTATTATTGTTAATTTATCCTGCTGCTTTTTTTTTTTGGCTTAATTGTGTTGGCTAACTCGAAATTAAAAGCTTCGAAGACACGATCGGAGAACATAATTCAGCGCTGATGGACCTCTATTCTACAACAACCAAAAATTTTTATTTTCACGAAATGAGATGTACTCTATTAGAAAGCACCTCATCCTCTAATAAATTCTACCATGCAATATAATATTAATAATTAATTTGATATGTACTCATCTGTGTCATAGAATAAAGTCACAAGCGTAATTTAATCATACAACTAGTATTTTTGTTGGAACACTCATGTAATAATTGGTTTTTAGTTTCGGCTGGGGCAACGAGACCCCTAATTAAAAAAAGAAGAAGGAGGAGGAAAATGGACTATGAAGCTTATTTGCCTTTGGAGCGAGGATTGGGCGAAATTAAATCAGAACACCATCAGCTTTTTGCGTGAGCTAATTAATTCAACAATGTTTGATAGGTTATTTACATTGAAATGAAGTGAGAAATATTTTTCAGAATATGAAAGCGCTGAAGAGAGAAAATATGGGGGAATTTTCAAATACGGCAGCCATAGGGGTAGGGATGGGGATCCTCTCAAAGATTAGAGAGACGGTGGATTGTTGTTGACTTTGACTGTTGAATTCATGCTCCTGACTCGTAGAGGATCAAATCCTAAAGCTATATATCAAGCATATTAAAAAAATATTCTATATGTTTCTAAATATAAGATAAAATTAATTTTTTAATGAGAGTAAATAAACTAAATAAATTATTTTAGAATATTTGACTAATTAATTTGACTAATAAAATGATATATAATCTAAAAATATATAATATATGATATAATTAAATAATTTATTTAATCTTTTTAATGTCTTAAAAAAATCAATTCCATCATCATACATTTAGGACGGTAGGGAGTACTAGCAACATTCTACTGATAAACTGCTACTTAACATTGCAGTTGCAGCGGTCAACTTAGTTTTCAAGAAAAAAGGGAAATGATTAAAAAAAGAGGAAGAAGAAGAAGATGCACGTGGCATGAAATGAGAGAAAGAGAAATGTCTCAAGTTAGCTAGGGTGCCAACGTGTAACAGCTTCAAGTATGAAACGTTAAGCCTGGGAAAACTAAACATGAATTAAGGCCTCCTTTATCCCTAAGTTATAAAGATGCCTCCCCTTCCTTTTGTTTTCATTATCACCATTTTTATGCGCCTTCTTCCGCGCTGATTGCTAGAGGTAGCTTCTAATTAGAACTCGTGACTAAATTAATAACCTTACGCACTGTAATTTGATACATGGAGGTGTCTCTTCTGTAATAAAGGAAATAAAGTAGGGAAAATGACTTAAAAAGAACTTTTAATATAACAAAAGATAGAAAGATGTGAGAAGATTTGGAAATATCACAGAAGTACTAGTACCTGTCAGGGATTTACAATTTCAAGAGTAAATTACCATTTTACTCTGACCACAAGTGGGGGGTTCGAACCCCCCACCCCCAAAGCTTTGGGGAATATTCCGCCAAGGGCGGAATATTTCCCAGTCGGCGGCACTCGCCGGTCGCCGGGGGCCGGCCGCCAGCGGGGGCTCCGGCGGGGCTGGCCGGCGGAGGGGCTTTTATTATTTTAATAAAAAAATAAATAAGGGTAAAATGGTAATTTACCCCTGAAATTATAAATCCCTGACAGGTGCTAGCACCTTTGTGGTATTTCCAAATCTTCTCACATCTTTCTGTCTTTTGGTATATTAAAAATTCTTTTTAGATCATTTTCTCAATAAAGTAATCAAATATATAAATAATGAAAATAGGAGGCAGAAACTGAGAAGGTAAGGAAGAGGGCGGTGGGGGGGGGGGGAATCGATGGGAAAGGCACAACAGTAAAGGGGCTTAAGGAAAGGTCACTTCCAATAAATTCCCAAATCAATCAAATATAATAATGAAGTATAAGGACAGGTCCTGTGTCGTCCATCACAGCCACTGTGTGCCCCTTGCATCCACCACTCTATTCCCATAACTAATTATATTATCCAATGCGAGTACTATCTCTTCTCCCTGCCCAATTAATCTCTCTCCCTTTGTTCCCGTGTGCCGTGTCTACTTCGTCCAGACAAGGAAAATAAAAATAAAAATCCCTTCCACACTTACAAATCAACGGTATTAATATAGTCAATATTTATGATAAGTCAACCTATTTATAAGTGATTTAATTAAGTTATATGCACTCAATTAAAAAACTAAACCAGATATATAATAAAAATCATGAGGAATTATGACATTTACGGGCCATTAAAAAAATCCCAGTTTCATTCATGGAGTAATGGGAAAAGTATACAGTTTCAATTTAGATAAAGTTTAATTGAAATATATATCCTCCAAAACCTAGATAACACTCATAACAGTTTAAAGGCATTATTAGAACTTTCTAACATCAACCAATACAAAGTTAATCTAGCAGTGTAAGATCCCGCTATATCTCTTTGAGTATCGAGTTCTTCTCTCAAAAGATACATTTGTGATAGGAGGATCTCTTCCGATAGTAGATAATTGTTCAGATATATGGTAATATGATATTAAAAAAGTATCTAACATTGCTAATCAAAGTTATCAAACTCGCGAGTTTAAACAAACTCATAACAATAACGTAAACTCGTCCAGTGAACTCGAATCGTAAAATCGTAAGAGTTTACTTTTATAATTAAATAGGTACTATTAATAATTTATAATTAAATAACTAAAATATAAAAAAATGAGAACAATTTAATTTAAATATTTTAAATCTAAATAATTGAAATTAAAACCATCAACATTTATAATTTATTATATTTAACAACAAAATTTCTATATAAAGCTAAAGCCACCGGACATGATCAAATCAATAAGTTAACACTAGTTTAAAGGTGAATTAACATGATTTTGTAAATTAGAAATGTAAGAACGATAAGTTCAGTATATAAACTCTTGAGTTTATAATGGTTGCGATTTTACCAGTGACTTGACTCGATTTTGTAAGTTAGAAACGTAAAAAAGATAAACTCGGAGAGTGAACTCGTGAGTTTGACAACAATGGTGCTAATGCTATAAACAATTTAATTTCTTATAGGCTCCATGTAACTTATCATAGTACCAAATTTTAGACATTTTGCCCCTCTGGACATGCATGGTTTGTTCTATTTCTATATGTAATTTTCTTATAGGGGCACATGGTAATATAAATAAATACTACCTCTGATTCTTAATATATAAGTTAGTTGATTCATTTGAATAGCTTAAAAAAATTAGTAGGCTAGTTGTTTAAAACAAATAAAGGTTGATTTTCCTAAAATATCATATCTCATCATGATTACCCTTGTATAAAAATCCGTCAATGCATGCAATCATCAATATGGATAATTAAGAAAAAAAAATATAAACTTATAAGATAAAATGGATCGAAGTTTTATATTTAGGATTAATGCCAACTCTCAAATAACTTTTATACTATATATGATCCTTAATATAAGACTTAATTGATTTTTTTAGAAAGATTATGGAAGCTAAATAAATTATTCTCAAAAATTTATATTTACCTTTTTATACTAAATTAATATACAATCAAATGGAATATGATATATATTATGATTAATTAATTTATTTAAAATTTAACTGAATTTTATATCAAATACAAAAGAGAGTATTAAGGATAGGATCGGAGATAGCACAGTTAAGAAAGGATGAGAGAGAGAGAGAGAGAGAGAGAGAGAGAGAGAGAGGTGATGGGCGAGAAGACGAGAAGGGGCCTGGGGGGATGGAGACAAAAGTGGGGTAGACAGTACGGGAGTGGTGACAATAGGGTTGACGCGCACGGTACACGGACGTGTGCTTCAGAAAAATAC
The DNA here is from genome assembly GCA_963210345.1 of Inga oerstediana. Taxonomy (NCBI): domain Eukaryota; kingdom Viridiplantae; phylum Streptophyta; class Magnoliopsida; order Fabales; family Fabaceae; genus Inga; species Inga oerstediana. The sequence goes on from OY723409.1 coordinate 62,864,885, forward strand.
ACAGTAATCATTGCGTTTGCCAGCAAAAACCTGATCCTCCTCTTAACTATCCCCCTGGCCTTTATTATCCTCTCCTCCGTCCTTTTCTCTTTTCAATTCCATACCCACTAATTTACTCCTCTCCGACCATGTCCTGCACTGTAACATTTCTCATCTCCTATTATATGACGCGCCTTATTATGCAACTCCAACCTTCAACATCAAAGTTCTTTCATTTCTCATTTTCATTCTTGGGTCACTGGCACGCAGTTTATGCCCCCAACGACACATATATACTTACTTGCAATCCAATTCATTTTGTTTGGTTCTTTTCTTAGATTAACATCACATGGTTCGGCCTTTTTTTCTTTATATAAGACATTTCTTTAAGTATTAGTCTTTTCTATAAAGGGCTATGAAACTCCGTAAATAATTTATGATTACAAATTAATGATTGGCCGATAAAAAAAATAACCAATTAGTGATAGTCAACTAAATGAGATTTGACCGTATCATAGATTAATGAGTGAAATTAACAACTCTTCAAAAAGGACGACACGGAAAAAATTATAGTATATGGTAATATATCCTTGGAGGATTGCGTTGTTGGGTTGGTTATCATTTGTATTCATATTCAACTCCTATTTTGGGAAAAGCTATGATTTGAATAGTTGAACTTAAAAGTAGCAAAAAAAGGAAAAGGCTGAAAAAACAATATTAAAATTGAATCACCCTCATCTTTATTATACGTGTTTACTTGCAAATTGAGTAAAAGAGTTAGCGTACGACTCAGATGCGTATTTTACAAAAAAAGTGAGTAAATAAATAAACTTAGTCTCGGGCTTCAATCCCATATGGTAGTAATAAATAAAAATATATTTTTTCTCATAAATCATAGTCAAGGAATGGGAATAGAATATATTAAAGAGATCTGAATTACGTATTTAAGAGTTCCTATTTTTTATCACTAAAAATAATAATAATAAATAATAGGGGATTGAGTAATGAGTAGGCCGGGTCAAGAAGAAAGAGACGAACCCAGGCCCTAACGCTGTTTGCTTGTAGCAGTGGCGCTGAAGAAAGTAGAAAAGGCACCGTCTCCATCAATTTCCTCCCACTCGCGCCCTCCACCTCCTCGCTATTCTGCAATATTCTATTTCCATTGCACGCACTCTCGCCTCCATTCACAGACCACTGTGAGCTCTCTCTCTCTTCTATCCCTATCTCTTTCCTTTTTCTCTCTGTAAATATGTAGTTTGTTTTGATTATAGTCTCTTTCATATGAACGTTTACGAATTTGGGCGATCAAACCACGAATAGATCCCACCACTTCAGTTTTTTTTATTGTCCCCTCCCTCAAACTTCACCAGCACGCAAATGACGCCATATCCGGATCCTACCGGTGCGACGTGATTTTTTTATTCGAGATTTTTTGGTGCTGAATATGCATAATTCTTTTTTCCCTTCTGCTCTTAATTCGTTCTTCTTGTTTTAAAATTTCACTGGGGACTTCAGGCAGTTCTGCGGATTTAATATCATCGTTTTGACTCGTTTCATGTCGGTTCCTTTTCTAGAACGATATTGGCTTTGATTATGAAACAGACGCTTTGATGGACTTGGAGTATTTCGAATTATTATAATTATTCGTCGATTTTTTAATGTATAATAAACAATCGCAGTATGAAGCTTCATTGAATTATCGCCCATTGATTTGCCTGTGTGTTTCCTCATTTCCATGTTTGATTATAATATTATATACTGCTAATATTTAATTACTCGCCCTTCTGATTCTCTATCTTTCGCTTCAAAGTTTAAACCTCTTTTGTTGAAATAACAGTACTATTTCATGTTTCCACGTTTAATTGAGAAAGACAAATAAGATCGTCTATTTTACGGATATATCTCTGGGTGCCTTTTTTTTTTATTAGCAGTTGTCTCAGTGGAGATCGAGAAATGTCATCATCGAATTCTCCGTGCGCTGCGTGCAAGTGTCTGAGGCGGAAATGCACGCCAGAATGCGTGTTCGCACCGTACTTCCCACCGGACAATCCTCAGAGGTTCGCTTACGTCCACAGGGTATTCGGGGCAAGCAATGTCGCTAAGCTTCTCAATGAGCTCAGCGCTGCGCAGAGAGACGACGCCGTTAAGTCTCTGGCTTACGAAGCGGAGGCCCGTCTCCGGGACCCAGTCTATGGTTGTGTGGGTCTCATCTCCGTTCTCCAGCACCGGCTCCGGCAGATCCAAGTGGAACTCAACAATGCCAAGAAGGAGCTCGCCACATATATTGGACCTCAGGCTCTTCAGGCCATGCCTCCTACCATTCTAGCACCTTCTGGAATGATCCCTCAGCAACACCCAAGCAACCCATATTCATCCGCCGCCGGTTATCCCTACAACAGCATGCCACCGCCGGCGCCTATGACCAATATTCCGACCGTTGGCTCTTCTCATACGGGCCAACTCGTGATTCGTGACCCTTCCCAACAGCATCAGATCTTGGACGCTCAGCAGTTGGCCGTGGCCGTGGCGGCCAGAGATCAACAAGATATGTTTCGAGGTTACGAGCAGCAGCAGCAACAAGAGTTTCTGAGATTCAATGGTGGATATGATGTGGGTTCGGTTTCTGGGAGTGGATTCAACAATCACATTTCTTCAACTGCTGCTCCCGCCGAGATGTCTCCTTCCTTGGCTCTCGGCTCCTTCGACAGCCCTTACGGCGGCCAGATGCAACCGCCGCAAGCCGAACACCACCACCAGCTTCAAGCTCAGCTAATGCTTTCCCCCCAGCAGCAGCAACCACAGCAACAAAGCCAGCAGTCACAGCAACCCCACCACCAGCAGCAACCGTCAGAAAGCGAGGAGGGTAGGAGTGGCATCTGCCTTTCTTGTTGAGCTTTCCATTTTTGCAGCACTAGCGCCTGCCCCGCCTGTTTAGTCGAACAATCTTCAACCTAGGTATTTTTGTTTTGTTTGTTTTCATCACTTAAATCTTTAATACGCCTGCTAAAGAATTAATGGGTCTCCTTTTTGTCGAGCAAACCGCCCCTTTGTTGTAATCTATATGGATGTTGATGTAGGCCTCTCGATCTTGTGGATTTTCCTAATTTTTTGATTCTCTGCATTTATGATGGAGTTCGATACTTTCTTTTCATTTTTTTCTTGTTGTGTATCATTTGCTACCTCTTTCAACTTTCATAACTGTGGAAATAGTGTTTGGTGGCAGCAGAAAGCTTTTATGAGTGCTCATATCATAAAGCATACAAAGAGTAGGTTATGGGAAAGGTCTCTTTTCACAACCAAGGATGTCCCGTCCCTCAATTACGAGCAGTAATTATTTATGGCCACTTTGGATATTTGCTTGGCGTTTATTTATTTATTTGTTTTCTTGGAACTTTGATTTCCTTCTGAATTGTGTTTAAAGAAAGGGGTATTGTGCTCTGAACTACTCTGAATTATTGAGGGAAAAACGACTTAACCGTAGGCTGTATATATATAATTGGGCATTCGGCAACATGTCAAATCCGAGACCTTGGCCTGGGCTATCAGATTTTCTCTCATTCGTTTTTCGGTCCCCTCAATATCACTTTAGCCTCAGTGTGATTGTTCTTGTCTACCTAATGAAGGAGAATATAGAAATTTTATTCTCTGAAGGAGAATTTGATGAAACCGACATGTCAGCCAAAAAAGTTGGTATAATGTGGAAGACTTTTCGAAAGGGCGGGCTCAACAGGTTTTGTCTGCTTCTGTGGCATCCATATATATTGTAATGACAATATAGTCTTCTCTCCTGTCTAAGTTATTAGATGATTCATACTTGTACATATTCAAAACCTTTGATCTTGATTGTCGTCAGTTGTCGTGAAAATAAATTGTTTAAAAGTATGTATTAATGTGTGTATATGTGTTGTGCCTCGTTGAAAAAGAGGGTTTTCTCGGTAGAACTTATTCGCAGGGGTATCCAAATTAGTATCAAATAGAAAATACTTTTGAACTGCATGAAGAATTCATTCATTTATTAGTTAATGTAATAACACACACAATGTGAAGGTGAATTCCGAAATGGTGTGAAGGCATGTCAAACTTTGTTGCGTTGATTAATATTGGATGCATATATTTTTATTGATGCCTTCTCCCCTGATTTCCAATGGTTATTGAATCCTTCCGTTGAATATATTTGTGAGTGCATGGTATTTTATGCAGTACACATATCTCTGAAATGAATTCCTTTCTTTGTCCCTCTCTCATGCAGTTATTGCCTGTCAGATACAAATAAATAAAAAGAGCGACCGAGAGGAGTAGAGCATATATGTGAGATCCAATCCTCTCCATGTTTTTTTGGGTATATACATAGAGAAGATACTCGAGGTAGGCATATTTTAAAACGTATAACACCCTCATTGATCTGGAAGATCAAACTTAGTACAGATTCTATTTTGTCGTAACTTTCTTTCATCTATTTCTTAGCTTCGATCACTCCATTTATGGATCCCACTTCCGTCATAGTAATTAATTCGTATTTAGTTAGATATAGTAGTTCTCTAATGATGTCGTTATGAATGTACTTAGAAATGTGTTGGTAACTGATACCCTACAATTTATGGTTAAACAATCGTATTTGCCTTCTACACTATTTCTTCTTTCTTCTGTGATTAAACAAAATTCATTAATTCTCCATCCACCGCGTTATGCACGCCTTGGGTATAACAAAACAATTCCTTCGCAGTTTCTGAGTTGTACGTTCACACTGTTTTAGGTGCATAATTCAGTAGGCATATCTTGAGAGCAACATCATTAACCGGTTGTCTTTCCTCTAATTGTGTCGGTTACAGGAAAAGACTCGTTGTTATTATTATAATTTTGAACAATATATATATATATATAGATAGATAGATAGATACACACCACAAAGTCAAAAATTAGCTCATACTAAGCACTTGAAAGATATAAAGCTTCACGCCATTACAAAGCATGCTGTCCCGTAATTTGTTAACAGCCGACAATTTAAAATTTATTCCTCAATAATATTTTTCAGGATGGTTGACCAACGATCATATGTAATGTTTTCTTTCTACCGCTGGCAAAGTTTCATGGAGTAAATACAAGAAAGTGCTAAATATTCTTTTTGTTGGTAAAGAAATACGTTACCATCTTCCAACAGTGGGCTCCTCACAAATTTCGTAGTTTGAATCTAATGACAAGGCATGCATGTGCTTTGCCTTAAATACAATGTCCTTTCACTGTAAATGTTGTTGTCACGCCTTGGATCTTTCAATCTCATATGGGGAACCTTTTTCGAGGTGCACTTAATAACTCACTTGCATGGTTCATTTCTGCTCTGCTGAGCTATAATATTTGGTTATTACTTACACCTCTAACTCATATTTCTCTGGCATGCCATGTAATCTATAGTGTATTTGTTGATTAATCCCAAGATAAGCCTTTGCCTTCATGGGAAGGCACCAACCTAGCAAAAAGGAAACCAACAAAATATTTGTTTACATAGGGAAACTGCATATCACCGGTTTCATTATTATTCAATCATAAAAAGGTGCAAAGTATCTTGTATTAGACGTGTAAGTATTAGGTAAAAAAGTCGCATCTGAACATAAAATATTGGATCAATCAACAAGATCTTAGTTATGAACAACGAGGTTAAAATGTTTTCATGACCTTCAAATCCATAATTGTCTAGATCTATCATGTATTCTTACTTGCATGCTTATAAAAGATTGCCAAGATCGCAAGAGTTCAAAATTAGATCATCGTCTACACTTGTTATCTCTAAGACAGCTTAACATGCAAGTAAACACAACTACACAAGTGCCTAATTTGATTTCCTTCCAGATATATATTATAGCTCGAGCGATAATATGTAGTATGGATTTCTTTCAAATTTATCGAATCGGTATTTTACTGTTCAATGAGTTCTCATTCAATCGAAGTCGATTTGAACTTTCAACGCTAAATACTCGGGTCTCTTTTGAAGCTCAATTTCTCACTGTGCAAGTTAAAGTAATATAATTAATGTCTTCTCATCACACCAGAAATACTTTCGATGACGTTCAAGGTATAGTAGTTAATGATAGTTGTTTGTAGTCGTCAACATGTAAATCAGGAAGAACTTTCTCTCCATAAAGGTAACGTCTGATGAAGGCATTGATAATTACATGTAATTAATGGGTAATAATTGATTACCACTATAATAACAAACATTAATTAGTAACATATATTGCAGAGATGGTAACTGGTTTCTCATGACGGCAATATCTAACAAATTGCTTTTGCTGCACTGGATTCGTTAGCAAGCACCAGAAAATGCACTTCTCTATTCATACTTCAGTGGGTTTGGATAAATATCTAATCTCTAAAATCTCCCTTCAAATATTTTAGAATCTTCCTTGTAAGGCAAATTGCAACACTTAAAATAAATCTCATGCAACTTTAACGCCTGCACACACAAATGCAATATATAAAATGAAAAAATTCACAAAAATCGTATTTTTCAAAGTGAAATTTAGTAACGGTTGTTCGAGGTACTATTAAACATTAAATATGAACACCTCTTTCAATAAGGATTTAAACCTTCATTCATCACATTGTGAGGGATTAGTCTTTCCACTAGACCCAATCCTATTGATGGATAAGGCTTGGAAACCTAAATCTGACAACACTCTTCTATGGGCTCCGTTAAGCTCAATACTGATGGGTCAGTGAAGGACTATGGCCAACGAGCTTATGTGGGGGGGGGGGGGGGGGGGGGGGGGGGGGGGGGGGTTATTAAAGACAACCGAGAATTGCGTCAGGGACTTTAACATGTTTTTCTAGGGAGGCTGGACAATGGGTTGCTTGTGGGGTTGAGCAAGGCTGGGGATAATAAATTCTAGACTAGATTTTATGAGTCACTTTATAAGTGTGTTAGGATTAATTTTTGGAGAATAGTTTTTCGAGAAAGAATGGAGAATAATTTTTGGATGATAGATTATGAGAAAAAAATTATTTTGATAAAATGAGAATGTTTGGATGTTGTGAATCAGAATAGTTTTTTTCATGGTCAAATTACTAAAAAGGACATTAACTTTTGTGATAATTACATGTAAAGAATAAGATTATTTTTTAAATATTATTTAAGGGTTAAGGTCTAAATTTAATAGCTAAATTTTTCCTGAGGGGCGTCTGGTACAAATAAATTCTGGAAGATGCAAAAATAACAATAAACAATTAAAAATGGTGTAAATTTAACAAAACTATTAAATTTGACCTAACAGCGTTAAATTATAAGAGAAGAAAACTCTTAACGACATTAAAAAAGATACATCTTAACCCATTATTTAACATTAAATTTTATAATTAATACAAAAAATGAAATAAATTTGTCTATATGTAATGTTAATTATCCTAACCAATTTTTCTAATATAATCAAATTAGATAAATATGTCTTATATTAAGGGTGTTTTTGGTTTGAGCGGAGGGGAGGGGAGGCGAGCGGGGTAAAATTACCTTTTTGATTGAAAGGAATTTGAATTTTGAGTGGGAACTCAAAATTTAAAAGAATTGAGAGGTTAAATTTTGGGTTTTTTCAATTCAAAAAGGTAATTTTACTCCTCTCCCATCAAACCAAACACATCATAAGGGTAGGAGGGAGCATTAAAATTTTAAAATTAAAAAAAAACGGACAAGAGAGAACATCGAAATTAAAAAAAAAAAAAACAGATGAGAGAAAGAGTGACATGGGGCAGGCGGGCAAGAAAAAGAGAAAAAAATATATCATGTCAAAACCATGGTTTTGACCCCATAACAATGGTTTTGGATAAAAAAGGGATTATGACATTTTGTAGGGTGTTTGGACTTCCAAAAATTTAAACCTTGGTTTTGATTTTAAAAACGCTTTTTTTTTCCCTACCCAAACACACAGTAGGGGGATAGTTCTATCTTACTCTATCACATCCTTCTCCAAAAAGACTCACGAGTTGATCTTCACTTTGTTAAGAGGGAAGCTAATTCGGTTGCAGACTGTTCGTCTAGTTCGACATATTTTACTTCCAAATTGCTCTTGTACCTATGTTGATGAGTCCCCAACCTTTGCGGAAGCCATTGTTCTTTCGAATGTAAAACTTTTGCCCCTCACTGTTTCATTAAGCATATTTTAGGGCGCTTTGCCCTCATCTTTCATCCCCCGAAAAATGCCTTATTAAGGACAAAGAAAAGATTACCTGAATGAACTCCCACAGGCTTGACTTTGTTTTAACCTTCATGGATTGCCGTTATCTCTGCTTCTAAATGGCGTGGCTTGGAGCATCGAAAGGTGTAATAAAAAAGATTATTGTGATAAATCAAGTGATAGGTTGGTGTTAGTTTTAACTTCAGTGATTACCCAGAAAAAAAAAATCTCGGTTGATTTTGGTAAGATTCAACCAATTCAGTCACAAACCAGAGACCGATGCAGGTCAAAAGAAACAGAGCATAGATAACTCGGTAATTCTATTCAGGTCAATATAAACAAATAAAATTTAGATGTACAAGCACGATGCAAACAAGAATACAGATACAAAGTTAACACCTTTGAAGGTAGAGCTTGAAACAAACAAGACCCAAAGGGATGAACAAGCAAGCATGACATACTTCAAAATTTTAGCCATCCCCAACTCACCTTCAAAAGTTGCATTTGCTGAGCACGTTTTTTAATCTAATCTGAATCGGATGAGAACTGAGGAGGAGACAATGCTGTGACCATTTTAGACAACATCTCTTCCATTTCCACCAATTCTTCCTTTCCAAAGCCCCAACTGCTAAGTAACGGCGCTCCAACTGCTCCTCGTTCGACTCCGAACTGGTGTAGGTTCCGCAGTTTAGTTTCCAAAAAAGGCAAGATAGCACTGTTGGAACGTAATCGGGCAGCCATGGGTATGGAATGAACATCAAGGGACCCTTTCCTTGATGCATCAGTCAACTGACCACTAATAAGCTCACCACGCTGGCCAACAAGGTTCCCAAATATTGATGGAAAAGGCAAGGGGATTGGGAGGGGACAAAGAGCAGCAGATAGATGGCAGAACATTGGCCTCATATTGGAACGTTCAAAAGCAGCATGAATCATATCTTTTACTTCAGAAACTGATGCCCGATGACCAGCTATTGAATCAAAACAACCGAAATCAGTCAAGGAAAAAAAAATCGGAAAACAGAAATTTTGTGAAGTAACAGAATAACTACAGAATCAGAGAACAAATCATGTAAACCAATTCGAATAGGCCACTTCGCCCATTCATGATTATGAAGATCTACTGCACAAGTTAACAACTTTGACAGAAAAATTAAAAGCAAACATTTTCTGTACGACAAAAAAACAACGTATTTGATTTAGTTTTTGACAATGACCCAACATGTTCATCTTAGTAGCACTTTTCATTTCACAACATTAACAAGCTTCATCAAGAACGAGCCTTTAAGTTCTTCCAAGTTCCATAAAGATTTTATTGTGATTGTGAATTGGATAGCGTTTTAGTCCAGAGTTAGACAAACATGATGAAACCTTCAACTCAAAGTTATGTACAGCATTAACCGATGCAAATAACACCTAGAATTAAGGCTTTACTTAGAATATTGTGAATTACACAATCCCAACAGACTTGGCACAAACTGTAGATGTGGCTGCACCTGATTTGAAAGGCCCAACTTAAATTCAAACTTAGACCAAGCTGCATCAACACTTTCAATTTCTTCATAGCCAATTTTTTTAGTCGTATAAAGATTTTGTGTGGTGAATATATATATATAGAGAGAGAGAGTCTGACTTCTTCAAACAACCAGCAGGCTTCTACTGAATGTATTGTTTCAAAGATTGGAAAGCAATACAATCTGACCATTCCAAATCTATCAAAACAAACAGTCAACATCTCAATCACTGTCTCGGGTACCACCCATTGGGTTGTCATTTTTCCAAATATAACAACAGAGACCAAATGATAGAAGGCCACCATTACTGATGTATTCTAGAAGGAAATGACGCGGGGGCAGGAATTGGGAAAGAAGTGGCTGACCAAGCATATCCTACCATTGGGTAACCATGATCCAAGGCCACTTCCTCAATGCTCCTTGTTTTAGAAATTAGTTATTACTGCCTGACTTGTGCTTGGTACATGGTATAAATATCCGACTTAGGATTAGTTTAGGATTAGCATTTGACTAATTGTTTTATGTACTAGTAGTTTGGTCCTCTCCATACAGACCGATTTATTACTGGCACAATCCGTGTACAAGGTTCTCGCACTTACCCCTCCGATTTCATAAGAACTCTTCTCTCACATTGGCACTTCAATCACAATTCTCTTTGGAATTATCCAGCTATTGTGATCAAATATCACTTGTTAGGCTAGATTTTAGCAGAATACTAAGATGAAAATTTTGGTTATTATTTGATGTTTCATGATAGAGTTCCGTTATGTGCTTCGGCCCTAACCCAACATCAGTTCACATGTTTGAGCCCTTTCTTCATATATTGAAATAGACAATGCATGTGTTCCACTTTTATTTATCTTTTCGACAGATGCACATCTCTGTGCCACATAAACCTGATTCACTGACAGGAAAAAATATCCTGAAACCTTCCCCCTTTTACAGTATATAGTTAGGAGCTAAAACCAACCAAAGAAGAATAAGATAAAAATAAACATATTTAACGATTAAATCTCTACAGCCTATACCTGATGCAAGAGCTCCATGAACTGTGAGGTATTCAACCGCCTGCAAGTCTTCAACATCCTCTTCTATCTGTGGTGTCAATGGCTGCAAATTCTCTAACAAAGACCGTTCGTTATCTCCTGAAATTCAGTGATCAGTTAAATTAAATACATTTTTTATTGCAAAACGTGTTGATTAACAGGATTAACATAAACGAAATCCAAATTTCCAACCAGTCAAAGTAGGTGCTGGCATGGCAACATCCAAAATTGACACCATATCCTGCCTTCCCTGCCCGGATAACATCTGTATGACACCATTAACATCAATAGCCCCAGAAAAAGAACATGCATTTGAAGCAGGCCTGACTGGTGCCATACGGAAAGGAAGACTAATAGAGTGCAGAGCAGCAGCATATACAGCACTTGAGTGATAAGGCTTCTCATCATTAATACGGAGGAATTTGGAAGCTTTACCTATTAAATGACGTTAGACAGAAACTTATCTTAGTCAAGGCCTCCACATTAGAGCAAAATACAACACAATTTGAGGTGAACAACTCTACGCCATTTTAATTGGTAAATTATTACGCTAAACATCAGAATATATTTAAAGGGGGAGGGTGGAGGAGAAGTAGGGAGAAATAGAGGGAGAGAGTAACAGCAAAACAGTCCATAGTATTCATTTCACCAAAAGGCCTGACAATTGACGAAAACCTAGGCTTAGAGCCCTAGGTACACTTTTTTAAAATAATAATAATTTAAACCAATCCTAGATAGATAATATAAGTAGGAATAACATAAGCCTGATCCAAACTTATTTAAAAAATAAGAAACAAACTAAAAAAACCTTATTAAATTCTAACTTTTCCTACTTCTAGGATGGATCTTCCATTCTTTTTCAGATAAGACCAGGGGTTTTGATGTAGATAGAAGGGTAAGAAAAGGGAAGGAGAGAGATAGAAGGCCAAGAGAGAAACAGAGAGGATTAGAGGAGTTTAGAAATTGGATTAGTCAAAGCAACAATACATCACATATTAGAGATAGAAGTGAAACTTTAAAATTCTCTGAGAAATTTCTTGAAACAAAACGAGGCCCTAATAAAGCAAGAATATCTATATTATATGACAATTTCATTATTTTCCATTTCATAATTGAAGGGCATGAGAAAATGATGAAGAGTCTAAAACATCTTCATTGAGCAGCTTGTATTTGAAAATATGTTACAATCAGTTTCATCTCGTCAAGGACCCCTGCCTATCTACCAGTTTCATTAAAGCAAAGAAGATTCATATAAGATCTTATTTCTTTTTTGTTTTTTTATTTTTTTGGTTTCAAAAAAATATAAAGAGATTTTGAAGTCAAGCCTAGCGATCTTCTTAATTTAAACCATGAAACAATGGCCCAATGGTTTTGGTGATGAGCAAATGAAGAAACAATGGCCCAATGGTTTGGAAATTGCTCTATAACATGGGTCCAACACTGAACATAACTAACTATTATATTTATTATCATTTATGTAACAGGTTTCACTAATTGCCCAAAAAAGCAACTGATTCAAGTCTTGATGCCTCTCCTATTGCCCACATGTCTAGTCTTCCTGTAACACACGTATACGAGAACTTTAATCCCCAATCTTCAACCTCCTAACTCACCCAAGAAAGCCCTAAATAAATATGTTAAAGGGGAAGTCTTCCACTGTCATAAAACAAAGTGATGAATCATCCGCATAATAGTAATTTCAGATTATGGAGGTTCTTACTGGTACTCAAGATGGGCAGACCAATTGGCACAATAAGTTTAGAGTACGATGACAATCTTGCAAATGATATAGCATCATGAAGATCCCCAAAGATTGTATGCTTCCTGCTCTGAAGCCTTGTGTTTGAGGCTGGACCCCGGGTAGCATATAGCATTACAGGAGTGTTAGTATAGTCGTCTACAAGGTTCTCTAGAAACTCTGCAGCAACAGCAGAGAAACCTCCTGAATCATCAACAATGAACTGAATCCCCTGCAAAAGTAGACATTCAGACATGGTTTTCAGAACATCAAACCAAAACAACTTTGCTTCTCAGAACCTATTAGTGGCTCCAATAAAAACATACAAAAATGGAGAGCTTCCAAACATTAATATATTATCATATCATCAAGCTGCGAAATCTATGATAAAGTCTGAACAAGAAAAGCAAATGATCCTCGAAAGTTTTAATAGCCGATCACAAATAAAATCTACATGGGGCTATGATATTGAAAGGCCCGAATAGATTTTGAATATTCAGGAATACCTTACTTCTGTTGACAAGGGACATTCAGAGGTAGCAGAATATAGCATTCAAAAAAATATGACTTGAGATGATTAATCAGACCAGAAAAAACATAAATAGAAAGGGAAATTAAAACTTACAATAGAAAGGACCTTACAGAAAAATAAAAATCAGAACAGGTTTGATTGAATAAGGCCAATTTTTAACAAAGTTGCTTTCATTTTCTGTTTTATTTTAACTAAAGCTTAAATTTTTACTTATATTTTGGGTATAAATTTATGTGTTTTCAGGTTAGCTTAAGTGTTCTGTACTAATAAAGATAAGATAGGGTTAATTGTACTGTTTAGATTAGGATAGAAGTATCTGATTTTGAGAAGATAAATATTTTAGTTGCAGTAGAATTCTATTCTCTTTTTATGTTCTATAAATGAAGTTGCTTCCATCTAATAAAGTAAGTTAAGGGAAAATTAAACCCTGAATTTTCAAAGGGCTAATATAACTTCTATTCATTACTTCACCACAAGGATTAAAGATAATGAGGAGTATCCCACTAACATAAAAACACGATCAAACACAAGAAAAGCTTCACGTAATAGATACCTGCATATGGTCACACTCTTCAACAAAAAATCGAAGCCTGTCACTGATTTCTTCCCCATGCGAAGTCCAGGCAAAGGAATCCCTTCCGATTCCATAATTGTCAAACTCTTCCACATCCATCCAAACTCCACTTAACTCATATAGACTTTGGGGGTGATAATGTACTTTAGAGTAGTCTGTCCAAAAATGTACACCATTTTCTAGAGAATCAACTATGTCCTTGTCCTGATATTCTCTTTGCGAACCAGTATTTCCACCATTGGCCTCGTTTGCAATATTCAAATTTTGACCTTCTTCATAAAGACTTTGCAAGAACAAATTTTTTTTATGGTGTTCAGAAGCATGGGTAGAAACCTGACCGGCCCTGCAAGTTGGTCTATTGGCATTTAGCTCATTTGCATACACCAAAGAAAAGGGAAGATCAGGTAATAATGTTTCTTACTATCATGAGAATTCAATTTTGCAAGCAAAACATTTAGGGGTTCAGAATGATGTTCAACAATTGGATATACTTGATGTATCAATATTTCACTTGCCCAAAGAGTGAATGGAAACAAAATATCAGTACAAATGTGTTTCAGAATATTATGAAATATCACAATTTGGGGAAAATGGCTGAAATGTCCAAATTAATTGTAACTAGAACAATGACATGACAACTGAATAGAATAACAGCGAGCAAGTTCTCACCAGGTGTCAACATCCGATGCTATGGGTGCATCATCATTATACAATGTACCATGTGAACTCATCGATCCAAGGGATCCTGAAATAATAAACAGACCCAGCAAATAAGACCTTTAACTATGTGTCAATCCCATCAAAAGAGGACATCTAAAAATTTCCAAAATGAAAACCAGCAATCTCAGGAAACTATGCCACCATAAATACTCACATATACACCTTAAAAATTCAGGTTCTTTATTTAAGCCTTTCCAAGCCCCCTGGTAAATATAAGAGAATAAGTTTCCTTGTGTTTTTAGCTACAAACCGACATTACCAAGTTTAACGAAGTTCCTTCCTGCTGATTGACAATGCTTTCAAGCTCCCTTGGAACATATGCAATAATTATGGCATAAGCACATTACTCTATCAATTATACTGGTTTACTTTTTTCGTACTGTTTTCCTACCAACTGAACATTCTCAGCTGATCAGTTATCAGCATCACAACATCAAGACAATTACAAATGAGCCTTAACTTCAAATACAACGATCCTTCCATATATAGTTTCAAATTATTCATCGAGGTACTCTTTCAGAGTTCGTAGTCCTATTTATGACAGATAACTAATTACTGATTCTCATCAACCAAGATCATCAACACCCACTATCCACGTAATTATGAATAAAACCAACCAATAAATCCAGTAGCAGGGTTAGGAAATACATCACTGATATATTTATTCTACAATTTAAAATACATAAATACCTTTCATGTTTATTGAAACTAAGCGGGGAGTATATGTAAGGATGCCCTGCACATATTCAAGCAATAATGGCGTGAGCAGAAAGCTCAAATACAGCAATTTAAGGAATACAGCTAATGTTTGAAGTTGTTGAATCATCTAATCTACAAGGATATTATGGGATACCTCAAGAATAGTTACACAAGTCCAACTATGACATTTCATTGAATCTTCAGCCTCAACTTATAGTCTTTTTTTGTACAAATCTTATTTCCCACCCAGTTCAATACACTTCTAAAGAACAAAATTCAGAGGGGAAAAAAAATCATAAAATGCCAATTTAAATACAAAAAAGTTGCACCTGTTGTGTCTCACCAGTTCGGTAAAGCACATTCATGTTAAGATCGTGGCTGTTGAAGACCGGATCGCCATGGGGATCACTAGCAAGCCCCATCAATTCATCCTTTACAGTCAAACACAAGATTGAAATATTGAGCAATAAACATCCTCAAAATACTCTTAATAAGTTAAGCGCTAATAACAATTGTTAGAAAAGAAAACAGGATTTAATCAACAGTGCTGGCAATATATTTCAGTCATTCAACTTGAAGAAAAGAAAACTAACATCATATGAATCAACAAAAGAAAAAAAAGACCAGATTCGGCAGTAGCGCCATAAATTAAAGAACAAATTCCAGTGACAAAAGTAAAAGGCAGGTTGGAATGAAATAATCATCTGAGTGTATATGATCTCCAAATAGTAAATATGCCATCACTTTCATGAACAAATGAAAGAAGCAGGCAAGCCAAACCGAAGTTTCTAAAAGAAGATTGCCAACTTCGGAATATCATGGCCCATAGAATCATGATAAGTACTTCGTTGACCAAGTACAAATTGTAAGTTCTGCTTCCTCGCTTTAGGTAGCTAACACATATATAGAGCTTTCAAGTATTAATCACTAAAACTTGTCCCGAAGGGGATAAAGGATGATCGTAAAATTAAGAATACCTCATGAGAGGAGAAACGGGGAGAGAACCTTATGAAGGAGTAAGAAGATAAATAAATAAGCATTAGTATACGTATTCGAACCTGAAAGTTCCAGAAGTGAGAACCAATGAAATTCGCGTAGTCGCCAACTTGAATAGTTACAATTTCTTTCATATTTTCTGACGGAAAAGAATGACAAATTATTTGCGTTGAACTTGAAGGGCATGAATTTCAGAATCAGCTGGAAATGAGACAATTAGTGGTCTTCACATTGCCTGGGTTAAGCAGAGCAGCAATTCACAGTTCCCGCGTCCTTCACGGTTTTTGGCGGCAAAGATGCAAACTTGGTCAGGATGAAATCAGACCGGCAATACCCCAGCTTCACCGGCGAACTCCTGAAAATAAAGCACAGCTGCGCAGAGAATACCGTGGGCCAGCGAAGGTCAGCTTCTGTTATTTCCTGATTGGGCTACTTTTGGGGACTTTTGTTAGGGCTGTCAGCTTAATGTTTCATTTCTTCCTTCAAAGCCCAGAACATTTTAATTTGTCTAATTAAATCATATGAAAACATATGCCCCCGAAAAAAACATATAAAATTCTAGCCGAGCAGCTTCCATAATTTATATGTCCGTCACCCGCAGCTTACACTAACTGACTAAGCTTCCGTACTTTAAAAGTACATACATTGAAGTTGGCAGAGTACAAAAAAACCGGACCGGACCGGCCGATTCGACCGGTTGAACCAGGAACCGGTCCCTGGTCCGATTCGGTTTGATCAGTAAACCGGTCAGACCGGTTGAACCGGTAAAACCGGTGGTCCAACCAGTTGACTCGGTTTCTTTCTTTTTTTAAAAAAAAAAAAATTTCCAAATTTTTATTTTGTATTTTTTGAGGGCAAAATGGAAAGTTGAAGACTAAAATGAAGAGAAAAGTAGATAAAGAAAGAACAAATATAAAAAAATGAAGAAAATAATGAAAAAAATTATTTAAAAAGATATAATAATTATAGGAAATGAGATATCTTTGCATAAGTATAGGTATTATAACTAATACTAATAGATTTTAAATATTTTTTCTAAAAATCTTTATTTTTATCTATAGAAGTTTAAAAATATATTAATATATATTATCACTGATAAATTATAATATTTTAATATGACCGGTTATGACCGGTTCAACTACCGGTTAGACCCCGGTTGATCTATTAACCCTTGAACCTGTGCTGTGACCGGTTCATTGCCCAGTCCGGTTTTACATTCCTTATTTGTTGGTAATAAGTAGGGAAGCTCAATAAGATTAATGAAATTAGTTATTTATCAAAAAATTTATTGGTTTTTATGAAATACTTTAAGGGCTTGTTTCGTGTGAGGGGAAAGGAGGGAAAGTGGGCGGAGAGGAAATTTTTTTGAGTTAGGTTTAAAATTATTTTTCTTACTCTTTTATCTTACATATTTTTTATATTAAAATTTTATAACCCCACTTCTCCAATTTTCTTAAATCTAGCTCATAAAAATTTTTCCTCCCCTCCTTTTCCCTCCAAATCCCTTATACCAATCAGACCATAAATTATTTGCATTAAGGGTTTGTTTGGTCTGAGGGGAGGGGAGGGAAAGTGGGCGGAGGAAAAAAATTTTTGAGTTGAATTTAAAAATATTAGAGAAGTGGGGTTAAAAATTTTTAATTAATTTTTCTTACTATTTTATCTTATATATTCTCTTTATTAAAATTTTATTACCCCACTTCTTCAATCTTTTAAAACATCTCCCCTCCCCTCTAAATCCCTCACACCAAACAGACCCTAAAACTGCTTCTTCATATGAAATCCTTTAACTGTGCACTCAAAAGATCATTTAGAAAAAAGATAAACATAGGGGGGAAAGGAGGCTGAGAGCTTATATTTAGAATTAAATACAATTCCCACATAACTTGTATGTTAAACAGTGCAAGTAGTACTTTAACTACATTGCTATGATTTGGGAGAATGGGTTGTTTTATTTTTTATAGGGACATTTTCGTCTAAAAAACTGTTTGCCATAGCCGTTTAGGATTATTTCCCAAACTGTGGCTATGGGTTGTCGGATCCAATTATGTGTGTGTTTGAAATAACGATAAAAATGCTTAAAATTAGCTTTTCAATTATAATTTACGGTATATGAAGTAAGTATGTGAGAGGGGTTTTATCTCAATTTATATAAAAAACAACTTAAACGCCACCAAATCATCTATCCAAACACTCACTATGTTTCTAACGAAATCCTTTGCTTGTGATTTACCCCTTTCCACTAAAAAATTGACTGAAACCCCCCCCCCCAAAGAAGCAAAAAAGTTTATAAATCAATAAAACATTAATTTGTTTTTTTGTTACAATATAAAACATTGAACAATATTTTCAATACCTACTTCAATGCCATTTCTTAAGATTAAATTATTATCTACGAATCGGTCGATTTTCAAGACTAGTGTGAGTATACGTTTTTTCTATTTTTTTTCAAATCATTTTATAACAAATGAAATTTATAAAATTAATTGTGTTGTGTTGGTAATGTATAGTATATGATACTATAGAACTTTTTTAAAAATAAGTACTGCTCTTTTTTCATCGGTTCTAGTCCATCTTTTGGTTATAATAGAGAAAAAGTCCATATTTTCCAAAATTTCAGAAGTTGGTGTATATAACTTACACAATGATTCATGGCCTTTCTGAGAAAAAAAAAAAAAAGAGCACTGACATGTTTTAAAGTTGAGAAATATTTTCAGCAAAGTTTTTCTTAACGCAATGGCACTTGTTTTTTGTGGGCGGTTTATGAATAGTGGTAGAGCTGGAAAATTGGTTGAGCCCATCGGACCTGTTTGTTTAGGTCTGAGTCCGTTAAGGGTTGGGTCTATGACTTAGAGGTTTTAAATGGAAGCGAATTTAAAAGGGTCAACCCTACATGCAGCCCTTTAGGGTAGGCCCTTTTAGGCCCGTTTAATATTTTTTAAAAATAAATTAATATATGTAATATCATTATTTTAAATTATCAATATGAGAGACACCTAAGTACCTAATAGAGTATTAGTAACAAGCAAACATTTATTAAATGATTTGATTTATTTTATTTTCTACAATGGTTTATTCATTTTAACTTAAAAAAAAGGCTAATTTAGATATTAGATAATTATCTTAACTAAAAATTTATGTGTTTTAAAAATAATGTATCTTAATGTAAAACAAAATAATAAATAAATTGTAAAACTCAAAAAAATTTTTTTTTTGAATTAAAATGAGTTTGGGTCCATTTAAGCCCAAGCTTATGAAAGGCTAGCCCTGTAGGGCCGCATATTTCAAAAATTGAAGGCTTTAGAGAAAGCAGGCCTAAACGGGGGCCAGCCCATTTAAGCCCGAGCCCATGAAGGGCTAGCCATGTAGGGTCGGGCTGGCCCGTATTTCCACCTCTAAATAGTGGTGTCTATAATAATAAAGAAAAATTCTTAAAAAATACAATTAAAAATAGAAAAAGATAAATTAGTGCTGCGAATTTATAAAATATCGGGTCAAAACTAAAGTAGGAATTTGAGATTTCTAATTCTAACTAAATGATCAAATTGCCCTTAGTTCAGTTATGAAATATGAAAGTAAAGTCGTTAATGTAAAATCTGATGTTGTTAATATAGATACAGATTTTGTTATTGACCCCTGAAACTTATAAATTAAATTAAGAGCATTTTGATCATTTAGTCAAAATTGAAAATCCTAGATTCCTGCTTTAGTTTTGATTTAGGATTTGATAAATTCTCAGCATCAATTTGTCTTTTCCTATTCTTAATTATATTTTTCTGAAATTTTCCCTAATAATAAAAATATCATTTTTGGTCAAATATTTACACTAAAGTGACTATGCCATGTCTGAAATTAATTATTTAATCATATATCGAATAAAAGCAGTTGAACATCAATGGGAAAAAAATATCTTTGATCACAGCATATATTAAGTTAGCACTCCTTATGTTTGACAACAAAGAATAATAAAACATGAGCCTTTGTTGTCATTTGGAATCGCTGCTTTTGTTTATTGTTCCCAAATCTTATGTGGTCCGCGCAAATCTTCTCAACAGATACCCATGACCTATTAGTGATCTTATTTATTTTTGCAATATGCTTTGCTGTCGATAGGGAATTTGAAGGGCATCTAGTTACACAGTGGATAATTTAGAAAATATGTCCTGACTAATTATTTTATCACATAATAGAAACGATAAGGGACAAAAGGAAGCAATCGAGTAAAGTTCCATTTGTCAGCAACCCCTCGTCTGGTTTATCCATCAGACAACTCTCTCGACAAAAGAAAAAATAAAGTGTTTTTTAAATACCTTTTCATATACAAAATTCTTCTCATATGTTTATCTTAAACGATCATAAAAATATTTTTAAAAAATTAAAAAAAAAAGAAGGCACATGTTCAGGAAGCAATATAAAACAAACCAACTTAAGATCCGACCATAGTGTATGGGAAGATGAATGTTGTTACGATCATATGCTAGATGGAACTTTGAAAAGCTGAACTAAATTTCAATGAAAAGAAGGGGCAATTATGCAGTACATAACCAGTTGTTAGCTTTGGGTATTAATTTAAGGATGTCCCTGTTGACCAAAACTGAAAAGGTTCTTTTGCAGGTGGATGCAGAGCCAACAATTGCACAATATTCAAGACTGAACAGCTAAACGTGAAGCTCATCGAAGTCAGATTTTAAGGAACACGCACAAGAAACACAAGTAACATTATCTGAAATTTATACAATATAATCACGGGAATTGCGGGGTCATATTGCTGCTACGTAAAAATTTAATACTGGTTAAAGTGGTTATAACAAAAACCTCCTTCAAAACCAGAGGAAGAAGAAGACTTGGTCAACCCTGTAAAATTTCAACTACTTTCTCCAGAGTCGGGTCTCAAAAACATTAAATTTGATCCCTTCTATAAGTTAGGCCTCTTATTTTGCTGCTGTCAAATTCTGGATCTGGCTCCATTATTTACCGGTGAAACATAAAAAAGCTTCAATTTTTTCAAGACAGTACATCAGCTTCCGCTTGCTGGTGCATCCCACCTTTCCAACTATGGCAATCTGATTTCTCATCTTCTTCACCATCTCCAGAGCTTGAAGGACCCTTAGCAGAACCTGCAAGTAAGAGAGGCCCTTGGGGAGAACCAGACTGTGATAAGTTTACTTTTGACTTTTCTCCACGTTGATCTTCTATCATCCACAGGCCATTTCCTTGGTCAATTGTTGAAGCTGGAAGTCTTCTCACATGAAGTCTGTACTTCTGTATAAACCCCAGATATACGTTAAGTGGCAGAACACAAAAGGCTTCATAAAGGACAGAAACCTAATGAGAAAATTTCTTACTTGCAAATGGCTTTTCACTTCATCATTTGTTAGGCCCTCCACTTGCATTAATTCTCTGATCTGTTTAGGAGTGGCCACTGAAAAAAAAAAAAAAAAACAGATCTATTAGACCCCAAATCCACCTCAAATAAGCTTGAATCACATGATGTTAGGCAAGGACAATTCAAGATTTTTCCTAACTAGATAACTTAAAAGCCTATTTGTTGGTTAAAATTTTGCCTTGAGCTCCTCCCAGTTGTTGAAGGGCATCAACAAATCGCCGGTGAAGCTCCGGGGACCAGCATCGCCTTTGTTTTCTAGGATTTTGTTGCAAATGTTGAGGTTGTGGTTGGACTTGTCCGTCAAGCCGGCCTGTAAGGAAAGACACACCCGAACAATTTCTGCTACAAGTTTTAGAATTCTTGAGATTCAGTTCAGACGTTGGAGTCATCAAGCTAAGACTAGGAACTTGTGAGATTTCCTTGTCTTCCTTCGTCACTGGCTTTGACATGCCCAAGTTTTCATTAAAGGGGATAAATGCCCCTCCTCTGCTTTTCAGATTTTGTGACTGAATTGGGTTCTCTGGCACAGACCGATCATTTTCACTTCCCTGAAGGTACCGAAAGAAATTGTTTTACTGATGTCCTACTCTATCAAATTCACTTGCAGATTACAAATTTTCTGAAAATCATCTGCTGAAATTTAAATTTGAAGGAACACTTCAGAATTACCGATTTGGTTTCAGCGCTCCACAGTTGAGCAGAGTTCATCCAATTCTTCTTGTCACAGCTATCTTTTTCCATAGTTAATTTTTGGTTTTCTCCAGAATTTGCTTTCAATGTTATGAACTCTTCAATTTCAGGTCGATCTAGCACTTCCCCAAACCGTACTTTCTCTTCCTTCAACCTCGTTACAGCTACACGCCCAAGAAAAATTCTCAACAAAAAATTTCACAAAAAAAAAACATCATAAACAAATCGCCCTCTCAGAAAATTCAGGGATAGAGAACCTACCATCGTTTACGAGCAACATGCAGAGAGGAAGCTCGCGTTTAAAGGCTTCGATCTTCCTCATTTCATCCTCCAATCTCTTGACAAAATCGTCAAGCATGGCTAATTTCTCGTGCCCATCTCCGATCTTAGAGGCCTCACCGAGAAACTCAGAAATGGTTTTGGGAACAAAAGGCAAACTCAAATCCAAGCTCAAGTCCATGTTTAGGGGTATTTCTTCTTTTGTGACGACTGAGAGTGTCGGCTTCAGGTTTTCGCTAGCATGACCGAGATAGAGAGATGATAACGAAGGAGGCACAAGAGGATAGAGATTCATTTATATATAAAGAAAATTCAGATTCAGGACAAAAAGATTCGATGCTCGTATTCGGGTCGTCGCGTCTCCGTTGTTGCAAACTTGCAAGTTGCAATAGGCGGACCTGTCTGAAATCCTTGAAATTCTTTGCTTTTCACTGTTCCCGTAATTTGAGTTGGGTAAAACCGTAAAAGAAAATAAAGTTGATTAAAAAATTAAGATTTTTTCCCTTTGTAAATTCAGGCCTTTTTTTTTTTCCCGATACATAATCAGGCCTTTCTAACACATAATGAAATATTTAATTTTTCGACCTTTATTTATATAACACCCCATATTTATTATTTGGTCTATTTAGGTGGCAAGGAGGAAAAAATGCATAAAAATATAGGAAATTTGTTCTTATCCATATATTTTATATATTAATTTTTTTGAGAGAAAAATTCATCAAAATGATATCATCAATTTACAAATTAATATATTTTAATATGTAATTATATTTATTGCATATGCGTTAAAAGTAACAATAAAATATTTATTTGTGTAAAATATAACTATGCATTTCTTTTAAAAAGATATTGACTAAAGAAAAACCAAAGTCTAAGGCTCAAACTGGCCAATCATTAAAATTTTTTATGAAAAAAATGAAAGTGTGGTCAATAAGATCTTCATAGTTCGTGCTTAACGCGGCGAATTGTAAATTAATAATTCCTACTATCCAAATTAAATAAGGTTTGTTCTCTTGGCTAGTGTGCTTGTTGAATAAGATTCTTTTTCCTTAGTGGGCTGGTTTTGACTGTGCATATGAACTTTGCGAGTTCAGATGAAACCCCACCCTGACATGAATATTAAAAAAATAGGGATAATTGTACCTAAGCCCAAATAAAAGAAAATATGATAATTTTTTTTTTTAAATCTCAAATTTATATTGAAATCCCGTGAGATAATTTTGTAATATATTTTAAAAGTGAAAAGTCTGAAATAACCCTATTAATTAAATAGAGTGAGAGAACTTATGTATTTATTAAGGATATTTTAAACTTTTCATATTTAAAATATATTATAAAAATGTTTCACGAGACTTCATTATAAATTTAAAATTTTAAAGAATCTTTTCATCCTATTTTCTCTTATTTAAGACTTAGTTGCAATTTTTCCTTAAAAATACCATTGTGCGGCGTTGAAATTACCTGCAATCCATTAGAGAAGGGGCAGTTTGGTAAGTCAGGACGGGGAAGTCATGGACAGATAGTGAAACTCATGATGGGATTTTGTGACACATGCGTCGTGTTTGGCATGTTTTGGTTTCAAAATTTAGAGGAATTAAGAAGTTTGGTGGTCAAAAACATAAAATATTGGAATGTTTGGAGAAATTACCACCGTTTTGGGTTTTGACTTGGACATATGACTGTTTATTTTAATCTCCATCCACCGCTCCACTTGGCGGAAACCAAAAACACTTGTGATTAAATTAGATTGAAGTGTCTGTAATAGAATAAGGTGGGAAACACAGTATGACGTGTATACCCACACACACACATATGAGTATAGTCAAATTAAATGGGGGCGGATTTTGTTTTGTTTTGTTTTTTTTAATTACCCCGAGGACTATATTTCAAACTAAATTCGAATATATTTATATTTCTTTAATTAACAATAATGATATTGGTTTGTTAAACAAGGAAACCTAGTAACATCATTTTCTCATATGTTAATCAAGTACATTTTTTCTTTTTGTTTTTTATTTCCACCCTCGAGTACATTCACCACTTGCTCGTTGATTCAATTCATTTTTTTTTATTATCCACCCGGTTTATCGGAGCTTTGCCCCTACTACATCAGGATTCGACCCACGTCGCACACCTGGTTATGGTGGGAGAGTCTCCCAATAGGAATTTTTTACATACACAAGGCTCGAATCCGAGACCTTACTTAAGCGAAACCAAACCGCTTATCACGTGGATCAACTCCCATTGATGATTCAATTCATTTTTCTTCGGCTTGAACAATTCAAAATTATGAATAAGATGCATGCATATTTGCATATGGTCTGGTTCAAATAGAAGCCCAAAATCATGATTTTAGTTTCACAAAGCTAGTTGCAACCCAAATACCATGTCTGGATAAAACTTGGAGGCAAGTTCAGCAAAGAGCGACAATTTGTGTACGTGTCGGTTATAAATCACCTGAAGAGTTATCCTGTTTATTTGACAAATTCATTAATTTAAAACAAATTTAATGAATTGACGGTCGTCTCTTTATTTATGCGAATTAGTTGAAAATTCTTTATAATATTATCTCTAATCCTTAATATAAGATTTAGTTGATTAATTTGAGGATTAAGAAAGTTAAATAAATAACTTAATTTTAACATATATTATATGGTATATCTCTCAAATACTCATGTATATAATTATATCATATATCATTTTATCAGTCAAACAAGTTAATTTGGAGAAAAATGATGAATATAAATATATTAAAATAGTTTATTTATTTTTATTAATCTCCTTAAATTAATTAATTGGGTCTTATATTAAGTATTGAAGTTAGCGATGAGGATTAGCTTTTGGAGAATAGCTTTTGAGGAAAAAGTAGAGAATAACTTATGGAGAATAGATTTTGAGCAGAATAGATTATAAAAAAAAGTGATTTTGACAAAATGAGAGTGTCTAGATATTGTAATCAGAATAGTTTTTTTATTGTGTTGGACCCACATAATGAGAAGAGACCAATATGAGAGAGAGAGATAAAAGGTGGGGCCCACATAAAAAAAATGACCAATGTGAATGACGGTGGGGTTTATACAAGAAAAAAAGCAAAAAAAAAAAATAACTTTTTCCAAAACCTAAATTTAAAACAATTTTAAATGTTCCGCAACCAAAACTAGAATTTGAAAAGTTAGCCGAAGACACTGTTAGAAGGAGGATTGCATTTACTATGGTGTTTAATGTAATTTAAAATGTTCACCAACCAAAATCATCATTCAAAGATCATTCAGACTTCCTTCAACCGTTATTCTCTCTCATCGACGCACCCTCTTTATTGTCAGTGTGCTCTCTTATGGGTTTATACATTACATACTCAGCGTATCTAAGAGTTTAAAAGCTCATCACACCTTTTTGCTATCAAAACAACGTTGTGAGCACCTAAACTTATGGATGAGTAGCTTAGCACGTAATGCGATTCGCTCCCTTGCCTCCCCCTTGCCCTCAACCTCAGTTGTCTGTGTCTTCAATCTGTACTTGCAAGGAGCAAGCAACCCCGCAAACATCATTAAACTCTTGTATTTTTCAGTAATTCTCCATAGCTCCTCTCAATGGATCCTCTTCATCACTGTTCTCATGTTATGTATATGAGTTAATGTTGTTGATACATTACTCCTCTGCCGCTCTGTATTTAACATCCTTTTTGCATATTTTCTACTTACTCAGGTCCATCACACGAGTTAATATGGCTACACCTCTTCCAGTTCGTATCAAACTTGATTTGTTTTTAATCTTTTAACTTCCAAATTCTTTCCAGTTACATTTTTTTATGCTTGCATTTGGAGTAATATTGAAAAAATCCCGAGAGAGAACTGGCACTTGGGATTGATTCAAAACAAGGACAAGTTTACGATATTGGAAGGTTAATATGGCATGCTCACTTTACAAGCATCCCAGGGGAACAAACAAATAGAATCAAAACAAAGAAAGAAATAGAAGGCATTCATGAATGTTGGTCATGTGCCAGATTCTCGTGGGAATAGCATCTCTCTCTATATATATATGCAATTTATTCTTTTTATTCAATAAATTTAACAACAACACGATGAAGGAATTAGGGCCATTGCTCTGCAACTTTCAAGCCACCACACACACACACACACTCTCTCTCTCTCTCTCTCTCCCCGCGGCCAAAGCGAATAGGAAGGGGACACGTGGAGGGGAGAGGGCAACCGCAAGAGGCGAGATTCTGGTGGGGTTCAGGGCCGTGCTGGGCCGCTACGAGGGAATCGTTGGTTCCAAAATCTGAGAAAGGGACGAAAACGCAGTCCCCAGAATAACAGCGCCTGGGATTCCCTAACTTTGATGATGATGGATGGGCCACCCAGGATGTCGACACGTGGCAAGGCATCTTATAGTTTGTCCCATGTGAGATATTATAATGAATGGGCCCTGATCCCCTTGTTTGGGATAAGGATTCCCAGTGATAGGCTCCCCTTAACCTTTGTTCGTCTTGTGCAAAGACACGTGAACATGTGAACTAGATGCCTTCTCTTGATAAAAGTTGGCCTGATAAAGGAATTAAGTCATAATTATAAGATTATGGGTTCAAATTCTATCGATATAATATGAGGATTTTGTTAATATACTATCTATAAATATAGCTGTTTCTTAAACTCAGGAACATTCCCTAATTCTAATAAACCCCTAAAAACTCAATTCACTCAAATTTTCAAGTGTGTGTATATATAAAGATGCCTTCTCTTTCTTCACCATCGGTCCTGTCTTCACTTTTCGCCCCTCTCTCTCTCTGTGCCCGTTCGGGGACTTTGGCTTCAAACCAAAAGTCACAATCCTCCAATAATATCTTTAATGGCATCTATCTTTCCGCACTACTTTTTTTTTTTCATGCATATTTTTCCAACCAAAGTTTCTTTTGTTGCTCAGACAGCAAAAATTAATTAGCAATAGCAGTTGGGAAGGGACAGATTCTTGATGCACGGTGGCAATTAGGATGAGATCTTCTAAATCAGATATTGGATGATGAAAAAGGCTAAGGAATTGGGATATGCATTCACTTAGCATATATTCTTATACCCTTCCATATTAATTTATCCAAAAATTATTTTTATATCTAATCAACTTGTGTGTGTGTGTGTGTGTGTTAATTGTTTCTTTCATCATACAGTGCTAATCGATTTGTTATCCATAGCGGCACAACTCGGCATCTCTCTGTCCTTGTTTCCTTCAAAAAATGAATCGCGGCGCTTTTCAAACCACTAAATACTTGACCCAAACTTTCCGATTCTTATTCTCATGTTATCTTTTCCTTTTAATTAAAAATATGATATTCGTAGTAAACAAAACTTCAATTGAAAAGACGTGCTACCGATTTATGGCGATTCAGGTCGATGCATGTGTGTGATAATGCCCAGTTTGGTGTTTTAATTTCTTCGAGCTTTTGAAAATCGTGTTGGGAAAGCATGAGGAGTTGGTATGTAAATATGTGTGCGCGCCCCCCAATTTTTGCGTTGTTTTTCATATAGATTTAATTAATTAGTGTGAATAGGTGCGTCTCTTGAATCGTCCAAAGACGAAACATGCACAGAGCTGGAAGTTTCGAGACTTTTGATGCCCTCAAAACAATAATTAAAGCAAAAGCTCTGGGCCGCCAAATTCCCCTGCTTCTTAAAAAAAAAAAAAAAGTCATTAGTTATTCTTTTTTGCCTCTTTCTCCGGACTGATAAAAAATGCACTCTGGAAAACATGGAGAGAGTGAGCGGCATCAGTAAGCAAGACTCTAAACATGGTGTATGAGTGTGTTCCATATTATTTTGGACAAAAAAATTAACCTAAAATAGCTCTTGACGCCGATCACATGCCAAACAGTTTTAGTTTTAACTTTTGACTTATGCGATTTACTTATTTACCTGTCTTCTTCAACTATAGTGCAACTAGCATCGTCCTATCTAAAAAAATAGCAAATAGGCATTAACAAATTTGTTTTACGAGCCAAAGGGAACAAACAGAATAAATCCAAAAGAATATTTTTCTATTCTGGAAATATGTTGCAACGCCTGACTGCATATTTGATTTCCCAAAAAATAAATCTCGTTTGAGAGCATCTAAATTTAGCTATAGCTAGTTCCACTGTTCCAAAGGGTTCAACGGTTGGACCGTTGGTGCTTGAGACGGGAGCGGGTTGCGTCGGTGCGTGTTATGCTATCATTGGTCGATGGTAGGTGAGGCTATGCGGGATACGTGTAACGATGTCACTGGCTCAGTGAAAAATTAGAAAACCTCGCCGTCTGTGGGGATCGAACCCACGACCACGTGGTTAAAAGCCACGCGCTCTACCGCTGAGCTAAGACGGCTTGCTATTCATGTGATCCAAAACTACATCATGATACGAGAAGTTAAGTGATGTATACCTTCGTACATAGTTGTTATGGAATGAATTCAGTTTATTTTGTTTAAAAAAAAAAAATCAAAGAGCATCCATTTATTTTTTTCGGTCATGACCATTAGAGCTTTTTTTTTTTATGCACTTGGCTTATCTTTTCCACTAATCATACGTATAACTTTATAATCAAACGATTAACCTGTAATCAAATAACCCTCTTCCTATTGATCAGTACTAGCTTTAGGCAACGACGCTGGAATCTCGTAAAAGGATATGTAATTAGTCCTTTTCTTGGCTAATTTTTCCTTCAAATATGAATCATTTGATTCCAATGCTATGCTAGTCTATATTCTTATTTTTATCATAATTCCATTAGCGTCTCTTTTCAATTAACATGACAACCCATCAATCGGCAATTAACAACATTTGGCCAGTCCTTTTGGGTAATAATTCATAACTTTATAATCAAATGATTCTTTATGAATCGATACGTACTAACTTTAATCCACTACGCTAAACCTACTATCAGGATTTATAATTGGTTCTCTGGGCGAAAATTGCCCTCAATTTTGAATTATTAGATTCGATATCTGTCAGCTTACCTCTACAAAATTTGATAAAATTACGCCTAGAGAAAATTACGAGTTTAGATAGCAAACATTTGTTCTATGCACAACTCAACAAAAATCCACATAAAACTCATGGCTTCGGCTAAAACCCATGAACACGAGGATAAAAGAAAATAAAAGGCTTTTTCCCACAAATTGTTCCATAAGAAAAATTGTATCATTTATTATATACTACATCTTGTTCTTAATGTAATTTAGATTACAAAGGAGATCTTATATTAAGGATCCAATATATAACATTTTATTACTAAGTACTTAGAACAGCCCGGTCCTCACTATTCCTATCTGCTATCTGGACTGGGGAGGGATTTTGACTTCAGTGGTATTGAAATTTGAGATGCAGATGGATTGAGATTTATGATATTCGGTGATGCAGAGACAGCAATAATACGAGTTTAAAATTCCAAAATTTCTGAGTCACAGACGTTCCTTTTTATACTAGTAATCCTTATCTCAAGTCACTATGCTCACACCGTACCGGCATGATCGTCATCAACTCTCGAGTCTATAGATTCAACGTCTGATTAAGCGTGTGGTAAGGGTTTTCCAGAAAAGTCCACCAATGCATATTAATTTTGCACAAGTCAGTCACATTAATGTCCAAAAGAATCATACGAGCCCCCTTCAGTGAAAAAAGCGAAGTGAATATAGTTCTTGAACATGAAATATAAGAAACTTGCTACTGCCCGGAAGTGGTAAAACAAGATATAGAAGAGAATGCAATGTGAAATAAGCTTCGAGACAAGGATGCAGAAAATCTGTCATTTTACTAACTTCCATATTTCCAGAGGCAAAAGAAGGGGGTTAAAAACAGAGAGGTACAAAAGTAAATCTGATCAACAAAATTCCCCATTTTTCTTAGGCTTGCAGAACAAAGTACAAACGACTCACTGCTCTGCCTTTATGAAATGAGGAGCCAGTAGTTTCGAAACTGTGAAACCATTGAAGGAGTCAACGTCGAAGAGTTCTTTCAGCTTCTCATCGCAGATTACTTTCCTCTTGTCAGAAGGATCCTTCAAAAAAATAAGGAGTAACTTTACCACTAAGGTATGTAGATTAAAGAGAGGAAGGGAATAAGGAAACGCTCAACCAATAATTGCAGAAAGTCAAGTTTCATCAGGCCCTTTATAAGTAGATGGAGTATTTGTGTCATTGTTAGAATACGAGAAAGGACCAAGCATGGTCCTCAGCAAGTGTAATATCAATTATCAACGATCAACAGAGTACATTTCAGGCCCAAAGGGTTTATGGATCATGTATGAACAAGAAAATTTTCATAAATGTTAATTAATCAAAGAGATAAATCTGAATGTCTTCGATTATATTAATTGAAACCTTCAATCTCTTTCGTATAATTCCTACATAAACGGTCATAAGCCAAGAGAAGTTTTATTTCTTGTAATTCCAACCAAACACAAGTTGAAACTACATCAAGTAGGAGTGATTATAAAAAGAGTGGAGGAAAAATTACAAGCTTGATCTTTCTTTTCCTAATAATTCCAAATATTTATAGTTTCCTTCTATTTTGCAATACATACACCAAACATCGATGTAGAATAAAACATATTGGTTAAAGTATGTGTTATGGGAAGTTGAAGTATAGAGCATCTTGAATGAAAGATATATAGTGCCGCCTCATCACTTTATCAGCATCTTTAGGGAACTCCCCCTTCACATGATAATTCCAACTTACTGATCTAGAATACCTCACTCTATATGAAATTCCCTCTTATTACCCAAACGGATAACGTTTTTTCTGTCAACCAATAATTGAATTCCCGATGATTATCACGAATTAATGAACAGATTGCCAAATCAAAACTAATTACGGGATCGAAATAGGAATACACAAAATAATTTTAAACTTGAACTTAACTACCATTTTCATAACAACGGTGTTTTTAACTTCAGTTTAAGCCTTTAAGGCATGATTGAAATGGACAAGTCTATAGAGCCAGAGCAAACACAAGCAATCCAGCATCACGACGTGCAAATTCTTAAACCTTAGTTCTGTGGAAATGGCCAAGGATCACATACTCAATTGCTTAATACTATTTTGTTCAGCCATCAGGCTATGACGATAGAACTAAAATTTTCCAACTTCTGCACGTGATAGATTTAAATTTGTTGGAAGACTGTTAAAAATACTGCTGAGCAGTTTAGAGGAACGACAAACCTGAAGGTTGTTTCCTTTTATGTAATCCCACATTCTTTTTATGACATCAGCACGTGATAATGCATTTTCTCCAGTACCAAGGAAGTTAGCAAGGGCATCAGACAGTTGAAGAGGAGCAAGAAACCCTGATTTTCCTCCCTTCTGCCGTTTTTCCTTTCTTTTTGGTTCATCTCGATCTGTAGTAAAGGTAAATAAAGGATGTAAGTAAATAAGTTACTGTTAATTGATTAGTACACTCATTTGTAAGATGACTAAGAGCATATAAACACTATGACCACAAATTGATCATCAGCATACACATAATATTGATGGTTTTGTTTCAAAGAAATATAGGAAATGTTAATGAATTCATCCACCATACCTTCTTCTCTCTCTTGCTTCTTTTGTTTTTCCTTTGGTGCAGACTTCACCTGGATGACTATATTAATAGATGCCGTTTAATCAAAACTTTTAGTTGTCTATATAAAATTGACTAGAGGAATAAACAGGGAAGCTTGAGCCTTCAATAGTATGAAATGTAACAAACCCAGGACTGGGTAAAAATATTGTAGATCAGATATGGTGATATGTAACAGAAGTAAGGTTCCGGAGCATACCATCATCGGAATCCAATGGCCAGATATGCTTTGACAATGCTTTATTCATTTGGAACATGTTGATGGAATCAACATTAAAAAGGGCACGTAATGGTTCATCACAAATTATATTCCGCCTGTTATTTGCATCTTGCAAATTCTTCTCCCTTATGTATGCCCATAATTGCTTAACAACCTAAGGCCAACATTGTGCATAGAAGCATTAAGGTCATATCAGAATTACATGAAATTCATTATTAAAAAAATTCTAGGAATTACCTCGGTCCTTGCCATTTCTGGTGCTCCAACGAATTCCTGCAGTTGTGGAGAAAGGCTACATAATTTGCAAAAACCACCACCTTTTCTTCGCACCTCACTTCCTGAACTTCTAGATCTGAATTACAAGATCAAAAAGCCATAGTTAAACAAAAGCACTCTCTAAGGAAAATTACTACAGACCAGTACAAAATGCAAGTCAGTTGGGATCTTGTACTGGTGAATAATCTAATCTATTTTTACATAATAGCAAATATATATATCATGCATTCTTCTCATAAGTACAAATATGATAAACAACATTATATTTATGAATTTATGAATTATTAAAAAAAAAAATCAGAGACAAAAAGTCAGTTACATTCGCAAATTATTTATCATGAAAGAAAATGAAACTGCAAGTGTGATTCTGACTAGCAATTGAAGCCAAATCCCAAGATTCTGAAACACCTGTAAATTGTTTATCACTCTCTAACCATTTATAAGGGCTTAATCTCTTTATGACACCCATTGTAAACATTTTTGCGCCAAAAGATAAATGAGAAAGATGAGAAAACTACTAGCACATATTTTGTATGAGATAAAGACCCAACATATAGTTCAATGAGACACCAACCACAAACAGAGGAACCAAAGAGAGCTACTTATAATGTAATGCCTAGAAGGTGACCATGTGAGAAACTCTTCATGGGTAAGGAGATGATTATCCTCAAATTATGTTTGTGGCAAGCTAACATGCATAACACCAAGAATATTAGAAGAATTTTCTAATAAATCAGATGCATATTTATGTCCAAATGGTAAAGCTATGGCCACCTGCACCTTTGGCAACATATTTGCCATCTTTGGACTAAAGGCACCAAAATACAATGGACTGGATATATATATGCATCTGCTTTTGACCATGTTATCTTAGTAAAATTATGGGGGATCAGTAATATAAAAACTACAGCAAGATATAGACAAAATATTTTACATGCTCTTTTCTTTTTATAGTTTGGGGCAGGGAAGAAGTTTAACTTGGAGATTCCATAACTTAAAAAAGCACCTTCTGGAGCAATTCTCCTGCAGCAGTCATGCAATTGTATGAGTATAACTATTTTCACCACACGGATCTATCCATAGCATTAATTAGCACAAGTGATTATTTACATAACTAGTGAGAGGCACAAAAACCTTATTACGCATTCATAAATTTTCTCAGGAATATTTTGATAAAACACATTTCTGCAATAGAAAAGCATTTGCTAGAGCAAGCTGAAGAGGAGAAGCGAGATGAGACTTTATTCAGTGGAAAATTGAAAGAGCCCAACAAGATGTCTTCTCTCTTTGCGCCTGTTTGTGTGCATGTAAAGCCCAAATCAACCACTAATTTAAGAACGATGAGGCACTTTGTAGAACATGAGCTACGAATGGCTGGAAGAGGCACATAGAATGGTGTAGAAAAAAAACTGTCTCAACCTTTGCTAGTGCAGAGAAACCATAAAATGAATTTTGCTAAATCACTGGCATTACCGTATAAGAAACGCATAACTAGATTTTCCTGTTTGATGATGCAAAGAATAAGATTAGTTTGCACACAAAGACTAAAATTTAACACTTTTCCTTTGAGTATACCTGTAATGCAAGCAACCTTGTTAGTAAACTTCGAATGCACACAAATTTCAGGATAAGAAGATATAGTTTAGCATCAAGTGGACCCCAGCTATTAAGAATAACCCACAAAACTATGTACGCAAGCCATCGCCATAATACTTGTGAATTTCGACTAAAACGAGTATTTAAAGTATGAAAATAGCTTCTCAGAGCCCACTTGTAAGGGCATCATGTGCAGCACAATACTTGTGGATTATAGCAGATTACAGATTGGCAGTGAGCTTGTGCCAGCATGTTTGGCCCTAAACCTTTCTAATTTTAATGGAAAAATCACTAACACTCGCATATATTAAACTATGGGTGGCCTCAAATGCAGATTCATAAGATTCACAAGAGTTTAAAGAGGAAAAAAAATGCAAATTTACACCCTAGGAAAAGCATAATGAATAAAAATAAAAAAAATAAAAAAAACTAACCGTCTTTTGTCCTTGCCATTCCCGGAAGGCTTTACCGTATCTTCATCTCGTTCTTCATCGTCTTGCATTTCATCATTAGCATCTTCGCTTTCTTCTGATTGATGCTCCGGCTGAGGCTCGTCCTTTTGATCTTCTTCAGCCTCGGGTTCTTCACGTTCCTCGGGTTGCTCGCGCTCGCCTTGAAGGAACAGGTCGACCTGTTCCCTGATGAACGCCTTCCTATCCGATAAATCAATCCCAAAATCCTTCTCCAACTGGCGGCGGACCGTAGCAGTTGTGGTGGTGTTGAGGTCGGAGCAGCGAAGAAATTCCCGGAGCCGGCCGATGAGCTCCGATTCGGATACCATTAGGAGCAGGACAAGCCTTCAGCTTAAGAGAGGGTACGAGTGTGTTTGAAGTTAAATGGTAAAGAGAGAGTGACCAAAGACGATTTGGCAGACGAACAGAAATGTATATGAGGATTGACGGAAGGAGGGCAAGGTGGGCGACACGGAAGGAAATAAATGAAAATCCTCTCTCTCCCCCTCTCCCCTTTTCTCGTTACTCGTTAAGGATGCCACAGCGCGGCCCTACCTTCCTCTCACGTGCCTCTTCGGTCTTCATAGGGCTTTCCTGTGAGACACACATTTGCTGATTTGCCCCGTCGTTTTTTACTGTTGGAATTAGTTTTTGATAAAATTGTTATAAAAATGGGAAAATACAAGAGATGTCAAGCAAGAAATGAAGAGAGAACTAGAGAGGAAGATGGAGCAATATCTTATTCATTTGGATGCAAACAAAGTGTAGTACATAGTGCTCTATTTATAGGCCCTCATCCACAACTAAGTTACACAAAGTAAATGGCAAACTTTAATCCTCATGAGTGCACACATTGTAACCTTTGAGTAATGGGCATGAAAACTCCTAAAGATCATTCATTGGAAAGGTTATGGGATGTAGCAAATGAAAGGTCAAGAGTTGGGAGCTCATGGACATCCACCTTAATTAGTATTTTACAACACTCCCCCTTGGATGTCCATAAAAAAATATTGTGCCTCATTAAAACCTTACTAGGAAAAACCCATTGGGACAAAAACCTAGTGAAGGAAAAAGAGTACACAATGTTTACTCCCCCTGATGACAACATCACTTTATGTCTTTAAGCCTACGCATTCCAATATCATGCACTAACTTCTTAAATGTTCTAGTTGGCAGCGTCTTGGTAAACAAATCTGCAAGGTTGTCACATGAGCGAATTTGATGAACATCTATGTCACCACTCTTCATAAGATCATGAGTGAAAAAGAATTTTGGAGATATATGTTTTGTTCTATCTCCCTTAATGTACCCTCCTTTCAATTGAGCTATGCATGCTGTATTATCTTCATATAGTATTGTTGGAATCTTTTGTTCAGGAAACAAACCACACACTGATTGAATATGTTGAATTATTGACCTTAGCCAAACACATTCTCGACTTGCCTCGTGAACTGCAATTATCTCTGCATGATTTGATGAGGTAGCTGCTAAAGTTTGTTTTGTTGATCGCCAAGATATAGGTGTACCTCCACAAGTAAATAAATATCCTGTTTGAGATCTACCATTGTGTGGATCTGATAAAAACCCTGCATCTGCATAACCAATCAATTGTGATCCAGATTCATTAGAATAAAATAATCCCATATCATTTGTTCCTCGAAGATATCGGAATATATGTTTAATTCCGTTCCAATGCCTTCTTGTTGGAGAAGAACTAAATCTTGCCAATAAATTCACAACAAATGCAATATCAGGTCGTGTTGTATTGGCAAGATATATTAGTGCACCTATAGCACTAAGATATGGTACTTCTGGACCAAGAAGTTCTTCTGTTTTCTCTTGAGGACGAAAAGGATCCTTCTCCTTATCAAGTGATCTTACAATCATTGGAGTAGGTAATGGATGTGCTTTATCCATATAGAATCGCTTTAATATTTTTTCAACATAAGTTGATTGATGAAGGAGAATTCCATTTGTTAAGTGTTCAACTTGCAGGCCGAGACAAAACTTTGTTCGTCCAAGATCCTTCATCTCAAATTCTCTCTTTAAACAATCAACAGCTTTTTGAAGCTCTTCAGGAGTTCCAATTATATTCAAATCATCCACATATACAGCAATTATCACAAACTCTGATCCATTTCCTTTTATGAAAACACATGGGCAAATAGGATCATTTTTATAACCTTCTTTTAACAAATATTCACTAAGACGGTTATACCACATTCTTCCAGATTGTTTCAACCCATATAAGGATTTATGCAAACGAATTGCACAATTTTCTTGAGAATTCTTACATCCTTCTGGCAATTTGAATCCTTCAGGGATTTTCATATAAATTTCAGTATCTAAAGCACCATATAAGTAGGCTGTAACAACATCCATTAGACGCATATCCAGTTTTCTGCTCACTGCCAGACTAATTAAATACCTTAAAGTGATTGTATCTACCACAGGAGAATATGTCTCTTCATAATCAATACCAGGTCTTTGTGAAAATCCTTGTGCTACCAATCGTGCTTTATATCTAACGACCTCATTTTGCTCATTTCGTTTTCGCACAAATACCCATCTATACCCAACAGGCTTTACACAATTTGGTATTTGGACTACAGGTCCAAAAACTTCACGTTTTGAGAGTGAATTTAACTCTGCTTGAATTGCGTCTTTCCATTTTGGCCAATCATTTCTATTTCTACATTCTTCAACTGACCTAGGTTCAAGATCCTCATTTTGATTAATTATTTCAACTGCAACATTATATGAAAATACGTTGTCGACAACTATACTTTCTCGGTTCCATATTTTTCCCGTAGTGACATAACTCATTGAGATCTCTTCATTATTTTCAGGTACCTGGACCTCTTCTGGGGTCTTTTGATTAGTTATGTCTGCCTCCTCAACTTGACCATCTTGGTTAATCGCTCCCTTTTTCTTTCTAGGAGTTTTATCTTTGGAACCAATCGGCCTACCACGCTTCAAGCGTGGCTTAGTTTCATTTGCAATTGATGGTTGTCCTACTGGGACATCAATTCTAATTGGAGCATTTTCAGCTGGAATGTGAGATTTGGTAATTCTCTTAAGGTCAGTAAATGCATCTGGCAGTTGATTTGCAATATTTTGCAAATGAACTATTTTTTGAACTTCAAGCTCACATTGTTGTGTACGAGGATCTATATGTGATGGTGATGTTGTTTTCCATGTAATTTCTTTATTCAGCTGCTTATTATCTCCCCCTAATGTTGGAAAAATTGTCTCATCAAAATGACAATCATCAAAACGTGCTGTAAATAAATCTCCAGTTGAAGACTCTAAATACTTGATTATAGAGGGAGATTCATAGCCAACATATATTCCTAACCTCCTTTGAGGTCCCATCTTTGTGCGTTGTGGTGGAGCAATAGGAACAAATACCGCACATCCAAAAATTCTAAGATGGGAAATATTTGGCTCTTGACCAAAAGCCAATTGTAATGGGGAGAATTCATGATAACTTGTTGGCCTGATGCGTATAATTGATGCCGCATGTAAAATTGCATGCCCCCAAACTGATATGGGAAGCTTTGTTCTCAAAAGCATTGGTCTAGCTATTAATTGGAGGCGTTTAATGAACGATTCTGCTAGACCATTTTGAGTGTGGACATGAGCAACAGATTTTTCTACTGTTATTCCAGTTGCCATGCAATAATCATTAAAAGCTTGAGATGAAAACTCACTAGCATTATCAAGACGAATTGTCTTAATTGTATGATCTGGAAATTGTGCTCTTAGCCTAATTATTTGAGCGAGTAATCTAGCAAATGCTAAATTACGTGTTGACAACAAACACACATGTGACCATCTTGTGGATGCATCTATTAAAACCATAAAATATCTAAATGGTCCACATGGTGGATGAATAGGCCCACATATGTCCCCTTGGATACGCTCTAGAAAAATAGGGGATTCAAGCCCAACTTTTGTTAAAGAAGGTCTTGTAATTAATTTGCCTTGAGAACAAGCAGCACATGGAAAATCCTTAAATTGAAGAATCTTCTGGCTCTTCAATGGATGTCCATGTGAATTTTTAATAATTCTTCGCATCATAGTTGATCCGGGATGGCCTAACCGATCATGCCAAACAATAAATATATTTTTATCAGCAAACTTCTGGTTCACTGTAGCATTTGTTTCAATTGTACTAATATTTGTATAGTACAAACCAGAAGATAATGTTGGTACTTTTTCTAGGACACATTTTTCATCAAATCTAGCAATTTTAATTTGTAAATATTCCATATTCTTCTCATTTATAGTCTCAATATGATACCCATTTTGGCGGATATCTTTAAAACTCAATAAATTTCTGAGAGACTTGGGGGAATATAAAGCATCATTAATAACAAATTTCATTCCTTTGGGTAATATTATAATTGCTCTTCCGGAGCCTTCAATTAATTTTGTATTACCCGCTATGGTATTGATGCTTGCACTACTTCTTGTTAGATGTGAGAAATATTTTTTATCTCTAAGTATGGTGTGTGTTGTAGCACTATCTATGAGACATATATCTTCATTCTTGTGTCCAATGATCAAAACATCCATAATCTTCACCAAAAGAAAAGAAAAATGCATTAAAACATATTCAAAAAAATACATGATGAGCAATAATACCCTTATTACATATGAAAAGGGGAAATGAAAGTAAAGCATAAACTAAATTAAAAAAAAACCATAAATTAAAACATTTTTTTATTGTTCTTCCAACCAAACTCATCTAATCATGATTCTCAAAAAAATCAGCCACCTCCAAGTGTGCCATATCATCGAGGCCATTAATACCATCTAGCTCATAGACACCATCATTCTTGTGCCCCTCAACATTATCATCTTGAAAAATCAAATTTGTTTCCACATTGTTCGCACTCCTTTTCATAGAGGCTTGATAAAGTTTTGCTAGATGCTCAGGCGTACGACAGGTACGTGACCAGTGCCCCTTCATACCACACCGATAACATTGATTCTCAATAACTTTTGAAGAACCACTCTTATCGTTTTTCTGCCCTTCATTATATTTCTTCTTCTGGTGGGTATTAGGATTATAATTATTACTTTCACCTCCATGATAACGGTAATTACCACGTCCCCTACCACGACCACGTCCACGTCCACGGCCATGGCCACGGCCACGGCCACGGCCACGGCCACGACCATGAGCATGGTAATTATTACGTACACTCACATTCGCTTCAGGGAATGGAGCAGATCCAGTGGGACGATTTTCATGATTTTTCATCAACAGCTCGTTATTTTGTTCGGCTACCAAAAGGCATGAGATTAATTCAGAATACTTTTTAAAACCTTTCTCTCGATATTGCTGCTGCAGGAGCATATTTGAAGCATGAAAGGTAGAAAAAGTTTTCTCTAATAAGTCCTCATCAGTTATTTTCTCACCACATAATTTCAATTGAGAACTTATTTTGAAAACTGCTGAATTATATTCACTTACAGTCTTAAAATCTTGTAGCCTAAGGTGTATCCATTCATAACGAGCTCGAGGCAAAATCACTGTTTTTTGGTGATCATACCTTTCCTTCAAATTAGTCCACAATTCTAATGGATCTTTTACCGTTAGGTATTCAGCTTTCAGTCCTTCATGGAGATGGTGGCGAAGAAAAATCATGGCCTTGGCCTTATCTTGACTAGTTTCTTCATTTCCTGGTAAAATAGCCTTTCCTAGACCCTTAGCATCTAGATGGATTTCAGCGTCTAAGACCCATGATAGATAATTCTTTCCCGTGATATCAAGAGCTGTAAACTCGAGTTTGGCAAGGTTGGCCATGATTCAAACTAAAAATAATGATAACAATTAGAATCACGGTAAAATTGATGAAACATAAAACATCATTTTGAATTAAAACATATCATAATCAACATATTTTTAAACAACATAATTAAAGGGAGCAAAATTTCATGAGTAGCCAACATATAATTCAATAAAGAAAATTTCTTGAAAATATTCTCCCTCTCTCTTTCTACTTTTCTCCTTTATATATGTTGTTATATGTTATTTATTGGAATATAAATGGTGTATACAAAGAGGAGGAAATTATAGCAATAAAAATAGTGTAAAGAATAAATATGGTAATAATACTATATATAGTCATATATAATACTATATAGTCATATATAATACTATAAATAAAATGACAATAATATGGTAATAAATGTAAATAAGAGTAAATGTAAACAGATACAATATATATATATATATATATATTAACATAAATATAGCAATAACAAGGGTAAAATGACAAATTCAGTAAATAATAATAAAATAAATAAACAAAATGAATTATAAATAAGAAACAAATAGAATAATAAATGGGGTGATGAAATTAAAAAAAATGTAAAAGGAATAATTAAAAATACAATACAAATAAATAATAAAATATTAGAAACAATAAACAAACAAAACAAAATGGCTTAATAAAATGAAATAATATAACAACATCAGTAAATGAAAAATAAAATAACAATAAAATGAGATAAATAATGTAAAATAAAGAAATATAAATAATAGAATATAGCATGAAATGTAAATAAAATAACTATAAAAAAATGAACTAAAAGAAGCCCAAACAAAACAACAAAATGTATGAGAAGAAGATAATCGAATGAAAATAAATAAATGTAAATAACAAAGCGAAATGAAATAGAATGAAATACTAGAAAGTTGTGCCAATATAAAATCAAAATGATAAACAAATAAAATTAACTATTATAAAATGTAAATAACAACAGAATCTAAAATAAAGGAATATAAATGAAAAAAAATAACAAAAATCTCCAATCTCAGCCATGGAACCCGATGTATAAAACAATCGGTAAAAAGATCTCTTTAATTCCATACAATGGCTCAGATCATCCCAGATAGATTAAATAGAGATATGGTAAAAGAAGATAGAGGAAAATGTTGAGACAACGGTAAGGAAAAAAAAATACCTTGGTTAGAGAATCGTGCTGATAACGTGTTATAAAAATGGGAAAATACAAGAGATGTCAAGCAAGAAATGAAGAGAGAACTAGAGAGGAAGATGGAGCAATATCTTATTCATTTGGATGCAAACAAAGTGTAGTACATAGTGCTCTATTTATAGGCCCTCATCCACAACTAAGTTACACAAAGTAAATGGCAAACTTTAATCCTCATGAGTGCACACATTGTAACCTTTGAGTAATGGGCATGAAAACTCCTAAAGATCATTCATTGGAAAGGTTATGGGATGTAGCAAATGAAAGGTCAAGAGTTGGGAGCTCATGGACATCCACCTTAATTAGTATTTTACAACAAAAATAATTTTTTTAATTTATTAGGTGAGAATGAAAAGAATTTTGTTTCGATTTATAAAAAACGGTTTCTAAAATCAAAGTTTCACAATTAAGATGTGTTTGAATTAACTTTTAGAAAATAATTCTAAAAAAAGATTTCAAATAATAAGTTTTGAAAAATATTTTTTGAAAAGGTAAAAAAAATAATTTATGAGCAAATCATGGTTTTAAACTCTAAACCATGGCTCTATAGAATTGGTAGTATTTTGGGTAACTTAACTCAAACCATGGTTTTAAAAGAAAAAATGTTTCTGCATTTTTTTCAAAATGTTTGAATAAATTTTTTCAAAAGCATGGTTTTATTTCCACAAACACTTTTTATTAGTGGTGCCCTCTTTTTTCTAAGGGGAAATAACAAAAAAACGTATAAAATAGGAAAAAGATAAATTAGAGAGTTCAATGTCACAAATCTTAAGTTAGGCTTGTGGCCTTTTGAAGGAATGTGAGGTTTGCAAATATGTTTAAATGATTAGGATGCCCCTGACAGTATTTAGGGAGCTCAAGTTGTTAATTATGACATCGGACATGTGTAGTTTCAAAATATTACCTACAAGGTAATTGATATTTGAGGAGCTCAAGTTATCAATATGTACATTGAAGTTGTTAGTTGCGATGTGAAATCAATTTAGGTACAAAAAATAACAACTCAAGAATCACAATTAATAACTTCAACATGCATATTGACAATCTTAGCTCCACAAATGTTGTTTGGGGCAGATTGATTATTTGAAAATATTTACAAATTTAAGATTCCTCCCACATGTCTAATTTGAGATATGTGATATTTGATTTTCTTATTTATCTTTTTCCTATTTCAAACATAATTCTCTGGGATTTTTTCTTACCTTTTTCTTAAGAATATAACATAAAAATGTCGAATTTCAAATTTTAAACTTGCAATTTATTGTCCATGGTTCGGTTTTTTTTTTTTTTTTTTTTTTTTTGCCCCATTGAGTGGTTCAGGTCACAGTATTTTTTTGGTGTTGAGTGCTTCTTATAGTCTTTGTTTTTCTTTTTTAATGCAGGTATTTTACTATGTTCCTGGTATTGTTGGACCTGATGAACAATAATTCTCCCAAAAATAGTTTTTTCTGTTCCAATGTACTCAAATTTAAAATCATGTGCTGATTATTGTTATCGTGATATTTTCTTTCACATCGTTGATTCCAAAATTCTGCTCAATTAAGTAGATTTTATTAACTAGTTTTTTGATCTGTTGGGTTTTTTTTATATATATAACAAAAGGAGAAATTAAAGCTGCCTCTAATTAGTAACCATTATCCGAATTAGCTCATTTGGAGCTTGATATATCATGTGAAAGCCTGGCTTGATGGACACACTCTCTTTCACTAAAAAATTTGCTGCCATATTAGCCTGTCTATTGATATGCTTGACATCCACAGACCAGTTTCGCTTCAGCATCTCCCAAGTTTCTTCAATAATGATGTGATCAGTGTGCGTTTCATGCCCACCTTCAATAAATAAGACTGACAGTCTCCATAAAGTCTGACTCCAAGATAATATTTCAGCTCCCTGAATCTCATGCAACCTTCAAGTCATGAAGGCAACCCCCAAGCTTAGCGGACAAGGCGTCCCCGTCATTGATTCTGCATATAAATCCACGAAGTAGTCGTCCATTCTCATTTCGTACAATTCCTCCACAAGCACTGCAATAAATAACATGGGAGTACGCTCCATCAACTTTAACCTTCAACATGTGTAATAGAAGAAGGCCAGTTTATAGATGAAATATAAAAAGCGAATTATGCACGGGCAATACATGTAGGACAACTTTTTAGTCATCTTTTATCCACAAACTAAAAGTTGATGCAAGAAGTAGGGAAAATGGGGAAACTAAAAAGTTACATAGATGAGTTTTGGCTCAAAATTTATTGATTAGGGATATTTTATTTGATAAAGGGTATACCTAATATTTTTTTGGGGACGTAAAAATAATAAGGACTTCATCTGGGACTGGGCCTCGTCAGGCCGAATTGTCTCTGCTTAACGTTAAAAAATGGGCCATTGAGATTGGCGTCCATGTGTTTGGACGTGTGTTGGGATCAGATGGATCATGAAGACGAGTCTATTTAAAGCCCAAATCTCCGCTATTGTTTTCTTATGTGCTTTGTTGCTGGCCGGTGTTCAT
This sequence comes from Inga oerstediana, assembly GCA_963210345.1. Classification (NCBI taxonomy): domain Eukaryota; kingdom Viridiplantae; phylum Streptophyta; class Magnoliopsida; order Fabales; family Fabaceae; genus Inga; species Inga oerstediana. Next base: position 62,908,842 of record OY723409.1, read on the forward strand.
GTCTTTCCTATGTACTTCTTCCAATCTTAATTATAAGATAAAATGAATTTTTTTGAAGAAATTAATTAAATTATTTTTGAGTATTTATATTTATATTTTTTCCTTCAAATTGATTAGTCTAACTAACAAATTAATATATAATATAAGGATACATAATATATGATATAACTAAATAACTTATTTAATTTCCTTAATCTCTAAAAAAAAATCAATTTTATCTTTATATTTAAGATTGCCGGTAATATCGAACATTTTTGCTTGGCGCAAATGTGTGTTCCCTGAGGTCTAATGGATAAAGTTGCGTGTCTTGTTTGCTCTCATGTTGTGCTTTTATCCGACTTTAGTCTATTCTCACTTTTAGAGAAAAGACATGAGAAACACTGTCTTGAGTGTGATCAAGTAAGCGCCCTCCCATTATTATTCCAGTAGCTCCATCCGTTTAATTGCTTATTTGAAGCTGCTTATAAGTGAATTCAATAAGTTGGGATAAAATTTTTTTCACATATTTATTATATTATAATAAATTATAATTGAAAATATACTTTTGAATTTTCCAATTGTGATTTTAAATACGATTAAACTCTCATATACGCCTGAACACTGCCTACCGCGTCGGCAACAATTTTTTCTAAATCTGAAAATCTTCACTCAACTCCCATATTTAGTATTCAAGGAGGTTTTTTCTTCTAATTTGATTTTTTTTTTGCCAATACTTCTCTGATCCTAGGCAAAACAGGGAAAGTAGACTGTCACAATGTAAATTTAGTAACCAACTTTTTTTCTATAGGTACCCAACATAATTAATTATTTTTGGATATAAATATAGACATAATCAATTTATTCTGGAGCAGATATAGCAACGCTGTTAACTCAAGTTAACTTCTGTTACTTTTTACACTATAGGTCCCACCAATTTTTTCACTCTCTATTATTTTAATATACTTTTAGAGGGTTAAGGTATAAATTTAGCAATGAACTATTTTTCTACGGGCATCCAACATAATTATTTTTCATAAGAGTATTTACAAGATAAATGTGAGCATTTACATTAATGCCCTTATTTTATTTTTTTCTTAAGAGCATTTGCAAGATAAATAAAAAGATTTACAAAACAAATAAAACAGATCCAGAGAATTAAAAAAAATCTAGTTATTTACATATTTATTTTATAAATATCTATATTTGTCTTTTCACGGATAAAACCTAATTTTATTTTGATCCAATAGGATGCAATAAACACTCTTATGAAAAATAATTGTGTTGAGTGTTTATAAAGAAATAGTTTATTATTAAATTTACAACTTAACCATTTTAAAAATATATTAAAATAATATAAAATAAGAAAACTAATAGGACCCTGTGTAAAAAATAATGAAAGTTAAGTTTTTTTAACGGTATTATTATAACTGCTCCCATTTAAATTATCTATGCTTACTTTTACACAAAAAAAATACTTAATTAAATTGGGTGCCCATAAAAAAAAAAAGGTAGTTACTAAATTTACTAATTTAGACCTTTCACATATTTTTATTTATTTAGTGTTTGGGTAGAAAACTAGGGGCTGACGCCCAAACAAACAATCACGTGCCTACTATTTTTGAAATCTGTAAAATGTCCAATTTTGTTTCTTTCAATGTTCCACGCGTTTCTTCTTCGTTTCCAAGGAAAATGGCGGAGAATCTATTTCCATCTCACAAAAAGGTGTCTCAAGTCGCAGCCCGAAAATCTGGATTTGGATTGGGATTGGATTCATATTCTCGTCGGTCGTCGCCTGGACCGCCAGATTCAGCAAGCAAAACCTGCAGGAGGGGGGGCACATGGAAATGATTCTGATGCGCCGCAGGGGATCGCAGTCTGAAGCCAGCAAAATCTATCCAATCAAGAGGCGTCGTCCCGTCAATTTTGCGAATGAAGCCAAAGCTCAAGTGGATGACACTGACAGTGACCCAGAAGCAATTTAACATAGCAAACATTTTTAGTAAAAATTTAAAAAAAAAGGAGCAAAAAAAAAAAAAAAATAGAGGCAAAGAGAAATGCGACAATGTTGCTTACGAGCCAACCAGCACAACCGGCGTCATCGTCATCTGGGACCCCAACACACTAAAACGATGCCGTTTTCCTCTCGTTTATGTCAGAATCAGTCAATGACCCACTCATCCTTTCCCCCCCTCGTTTTCCTTCCCTGGCTTTCGCCTATCAGTTTCCATAATTCCCCCTTCACAAAGTCTCCACTTCGCTCTCTTCGTATCAACTTTTAGCTTGTCTCAACACCTGGTCAAGTTTCGTAAATCCGATTCCTGAACGATTTTATCAAGCCGGGTTAATCGGCGATCGTCGTTCTGATGTCTATGTTCCCTGCATCGGAACCAGTGACTACTTTGCCGACATCGTTATTCTAATGTGATTCGGGTTTTCTTTTTGCTGCACGGTAACGGTTTTTCAATGGATCCTTCGCCGATGACCTTGGGGCCAGCCATGGACATGCCAATCATGCACGATAGCGACCGGTACGATTTCGTCCGAGATATTGGGTCCGGGAATTTCGGGGTGGCCAGGCTGATGCGAGACGAGCAAACCAAAGAGCTTGTCGCCGTGAAGTATATCGAACGCGGGGATAAGGTTCTACCCAGAAATTTTATACAGTTTTATCATCTCTTTTTTTTTTTAACGAAAGAATTTACTGTGAAGATAAAAGCGTTCTCGCTTCTTTCTGTCGAGTGATTGTTTGGTGAGTTGTTGACTACAGCTTTTATGCTGTCCTACGTTACTACTTACTACTTATAAGATGCGTTGGGATTTCCGTTTTTGTTTCAGTTCTGGAGTAGTTATGATATTAATGACCGGTTACTTCTTTTTTTTCCCCTTGTCTTTTTCTTTCCCCCCCTTTCACTATTCATTTCCATAGTGTTGATGACTTCTGTAGGGAATATAATAGCTGAATATGGGAAAAAAATTTCTAAGATCAACTAGAAACCGACGCCGGTCAATTAGTGCGTATCGTGGTATCGAATAACTGTTTCCGTTTGAGGAATTAAGAAAAAAGGGAGGGAGTTAAATTCACTGTTTAATTTATTTACTGACAATGAGAAGCAATAAAATTGTCATTGTCGCGACACTTAAATTCACCTTTTACCCCTTTTATAGGTTGAACTAGTGAGTGTGAAGAGCTAATTGGCCTGTTACTGTGTAGCTCCTTTCTGATATAGAACGAACTTGGACAAGAAAATCTGTTATTTGATTTAGGAGGTTTAACTGACGGGGGAGTGCCGTTGATGAAAAATTTGGTATTTGCCATAAAACGTTGGACTGGCGAATATGAAGCATGTGATTTTGTTGGAAGCTTCAAGTATTCAACATGGAAATGTGAAACAAAGGATGGTTTTGTTGTTAAACTTTAAAGCTTTTAAAATTGACCTTTTTCATCCAAACTTGGTTGTCAGCCTCTCTTTTCCTTTCCTTTTTGCCCCCAACTTCTACTTTTGACTGATGGAGTACTCAGCTGATCTATTTAAAATCATGTTATTTGAATCACAGATTGATGAAAATGTGAAGAGGGAAATCATTAATCACAGGTCTTTGAGACATCCTAATATTGTTAGGTTCAAGGAGGTTAGTATGTTCTGACAACTTTATCCCAACATTTGTTCCGAGTAGAGGTAGTTTCAATCAACTAAAACGTTCTCTAAAATTTTGCCCAGATCATTTTGACGCCTACTCATCTAGCCATTGTTATGGAATATGCATCTGGAGGAGAACTCTTTGAGCGAATCTGCAATGCTGGGCGCTTTCCTGAGGATGAGGTTTTTATTTCAATTTGTTCCCCCTCCTATCATTTCATTCATTGTTGAACTAATTCCTTCTTTTGATATGTTAACTGTGTACCTTGTTGACCAATGGTTATGAATCAGGCTCGTTTCTTCTTTCAACAACTCATTTCTGGGGTCAGTTATTGTCATGCGATGGTAATTAAATTCCTCATCCCCATTCATTCATTACAGCTTAAAATTGTACTTAACCCTCACTAGAATGAGGTATACTTAATGTTAATGCATTGGTTTCCTTTGTATCATGTCTCTTCATGAAGCAAGTATGTCATCGGGACCTGAAGCTGGAAAACACATTATTAGATGGAAGCCCACCTCGTTTGAAGATATGTGATTTTGGTTACTCCAAGGTAAGAATATGTTTATCTCACTTTATATTTTACTGGGAAATTTTTGGTTGAGTATTTTTTTCCTTTAAATGATGCATTTTTCTCAGTTTGTTTAAGAATACACTTGTCTCTGCTCACCACCAATGTTAGTGCATTTTCCTGCTACCTATACTAGCGTTTTCGGAAATAACACCCCCAAAATACTTCTTGCTTGACATAGTTCTTTAATGTTTGCTGTCTTGTGTTCTGAGGCCCATTGGAATTGAGATGGAGCTTACAATGCACATGCATGGGCCCCTTGAGGTCCTTGAATTTTTTGTTTGTTTGTTTGGGTCCTTTTTGTTTGTAATTTCAACATCCTTATGTTTCGGAAGCATCTAAAGTATACTCTTTCTCCTTTGGGATTTCTGCTAGTGTATGCAATGAACGCTATGCTACTGTTTCTTCCTTGAGTTGAGATTTTTGGATCTATCTGTAACTTACTAGTCTGTTAGATGTTGTCAATGACAGTCATCAGTGCTTCATTCACAACCGAAGTCAACTGTGGGAACTCCTGCATATATTGCTCCAGAAGTACTACTGAGGCAAGAGTATGACGGAAAGGTAGGCTAACTCTAGTATTATTTTCTTGTTCTTTCTGTATGGAAGCAGTACTGCCATATTGGATCTTGTAAGGAATTCTGATGTTGTAATTGTGGTCTGGCTAGTTATTGACTTGTGGTGGTTTTAGAACAACTACCATTATTAGTTAACTATTCTTACTACACCCAGTGATCATTTTTGTGTGGGCCAAGTTGAAACAGAGGTCAAGCCTTCTTTTTAAGGTTGATTTTTTCTTGTGTGGTTTGGTCTGTATTATGGACAGTTAAGCTTGAGTGTGAATTGGATCTGACTCTGATCAGACATTTCATTTTCTTTGTAGCTTCAGTAGCGTTTGTTTTTAATACTAATGGAGTTGCTATTGTGTTGCCATGCATTTGATATCAGATTGCAGATGTCTGGTCTTGTGGAGTGACCTTATATGTGATGCTAGTGGGATCATATCCTTTTGAAGATCCTAATGAACCAAAGGATTTTCGAAAGACTATACAGGTAGATTGGACATTTGAATGATTGCATGTTTCTTTGTGAGTGGTGGTGGGTTGCTTGAGTTATGACTTGCTATGGTTGTATCATTGCAGAGAATCTTGAGTGTCCAGTATTTCATCCCAGACTTCGTCCAAATATCACCGGAGTGCCGTGACCTTATCTCTAGGATATTTGTTTTTGATCCTGCAGAGGTTAGTGCTTATTTTCCAATAAGTGATCTGGTTCTGCATCTAAATAATTTGATTGCCTTTCCCCGGTAAGGAGGAACATACAAGTTTGAATCTCAAGAAACGAATTTGTTGACAGAGACGAAAAACTTTTGTGCTCTAAGTCCCGAAAGGGATCAGTCTCAAGCCCAAAGTGGCTTGGGGACATCCTTGATTTAATAAAAAACATAATTTGGTCGCCTATGTGCTTTCTCGGAGGAATTTTGTTATGTAGATGCTTTTTATATTGACTTGAATTTCTTTTTAGCTGTAGTTCTTTTTTTCTAGCATTCTATTTGAGCTGGTTGATGCTCAAGCTGCAGTTCTTTTTCACCTTCTTTCACTGAGAAATCTTGCTATTTGGATGCTTTATATTTGCTATTATATTGATCTCTGCTTCATTATATTTGCGCTGTTGCGCATGTTTAGTATGATGTATGAACTTTTAAAATGATTTGAGAGTTTTTTCCCCTTATAGGTGTGGTTGTCAATCCTCTTGGGAAAATGTTTTATTGGATGCAATATGCCACCGTTTCTTGTTGCTTTTCAATGGTCATTTGGCAAACTCTAGCTACTGTTTTTACATATAAGTGAACCATGTGCCGTCGGTAACGAGAATTTATTAGTGTTATACTTATACTATGCCTATTGTTACTTGATGGAGATAACAAAAAAATGTGATTATAAATAACGAGCCGAGAAAGTTGAATGCTTATTATGAGTTTGACCTCTTGATTGTAACCGATAAAAATGTAACTTACGAACTCTGCCTTGCCAGTTTTATTATTCATTGGCACCTTATGCTTTTGAACATTTTGTATGACAGAGAATCACCATTCCTGAAATCTTGAATCACGAATGGTTTCTGAAGAATCTCCCTGCAGACCTAATGGATGAGAAGATACTTGGTAACCAATTTGAAGAGTCAGACCAACCAATGCAGAGCATGGACGTGATCATGCAGATAATTTCAGAAGCTACCATACCCCCAGCTGGAACCTGTCCTTTGGACCAGTTTATGTTAGAACCTTACGAAGATGATGGCATGGATGATTTGGACTCGGACTCTGAGCTTGATATTGACAGTAGTGGGGAGATGGTGTATGCCATTTGATTTCAACTCACCTCCATCCAAAATGGTGAGAGTATCAAGATGATGATGGCACGGTATGTTGCACTCAGCGTCAGGAAAGAAATGTGAGAGAAGCATTTCCCTATAGAGTAGAATGGTTAATATGCATAGGAATATTGAATGTTTGTATGCATCTCATTGTTGGCGATGTGCACAATATGTATCTTTTTTTTTATTTTTTTGCCATCGTGCACAATATGTATCAATGTCACTTGGAAGAGTAACTTTGTGTCATATGTTACTATTTATGTATCTATACTCCGTGTAAACGGTCTCTCTTATCAAACATTTCTAAGCTCTGTCAATGCTTCTATATCCCTGCGTGTAAAACGTTCCCTTAGATTATTAATAAATTCTCAGCTGTATCCATGTTTGTCGGCCCGTTTCGTTGTGGTTTACAGCCTCTGATCTAATGTGCTTTATTCTTGTTTACACGTTTGTTCTGGCGCCCTTCTGATCCTCGTCTCTAGAAAATATCCATAAATTTGAAGGAAGTTGATAGGCCACCACGTCTCTTTCTTGTTTATAACAAGAAGAGGACGCGGTGGCCTATCAGAAGTCATTTCATCTAAAATATAAATGGACTTTCCTAAGGGATTCTGCGATAGAATGTAGAACGAATATAATTTAAGCCATGTTATATTTGCATAACTACTTGCATTATTTTGTGACCTCTTTCCTTTTAATATATGCTTAAGCTTTAGTATTGGCAGTCAGATTACTGGGGAACACGAGAATATCATGCCAATGTGGCGCATAATTTTATTCTGATGTTTTTATGAACAAACAACAAATCCGGCTTTGTACAAGACAATGAATAATCAGAAAAGAAATGCAAAACAGGAGAGATACCGCAGGAAGAATGTCGATTCATCATGAGTGCAGATACCGCATGGAGCTCCATGAAGCCAATTCAAGTTTCTTTATTGACCAAAAAGCCAATTTAAGTTGAAATTATTATCATCTTTGGTCATCTCTATGCTGGGTGTGAGAGCTGTATGATCGAAATATTCTCTCAATAAGATGCCTATTTCTTCATCGCATATAACTTTCCGCAGCTTCACAAGTTCGGTGACAGAGGTTGGCAACTCCGACAATCTTGAACAGCCCGCCATGTAGAGCTTTGATAGGTTACTCAACTCACCAACCTCGTCCGGTAATCTGAACAGGTTTATGCAGTAAGATATGTCAAGAAGGCTAAGCTTTTGAAGCATTTTGACTGAAATGGGAATGTCTACCAAATCAGTACAGTTATTAAGCCTCAGCACTTGCAAATTCTCTAGATTTCCCAAATCATGGGGCAGGCCGGAGAAATTATGACAATTGGTGATGCTCAGCTTCTCTAATGAAGTTATGCCACAGAACCCAACAGGCAGTGCCTTCAAATCTTTGCAATAGTCTATGCTCATATCCACCAGATTTGGTAGTGCATCCTTAATACTAGTATTGCTTCTAAAAGCCTGACTTGTATCACACATGTATAGGGATAGTTTTCTAAGGTTCTTCAATTTGCAAAGGGAAGGGACAGAAACTCTCTGCAGTCTGATTCTCGTTAGGATGGGTGCAGAACCAAGTAGCTCAAAACCGCGTATTTGAGAAGGATGGAAGCTGTAGTTTATGAGAATTAAAACTTTGAGTTTCCTCATATGCTTGATGAAATCTGGTAAGGCGTAGTCGTTACCCCAAATATTTAGCACTAGGACCTCGGCTCTAGCTGGTTTCATGCTCCACCTTTTTGAAGTGAAAGCTTCACCTGCAGCAGACATCAAGGCCATAAACGAAAAGGATTTTTCATCTGAAGCACTTTTGTCACGTTAAAAAAAAATCTCAAGCACGTTAGAAGAATCTTGGGCCTTGGCCTATAAAAAATGAGTGACCCTGCTTGTATAGAGAGGGAGATCAAACCAGATGATATGGAGACTGAGCGGGCAGTGACTTGTTTTTGCTTCAGTATAATAGACAATTGGTGAGATATGCCAGAAATGATGCCTTGCTTCTTTGGTTCTGACCACAATTCAAGATGGTTGTTTTTATTTATGTCAATAATCAGGTTTTCCCTCTGTTCCAATGGCTTCTTGTTGCTTAGATGAATAGCTAGATCTCTGAGAAGATCATGCTGCATCAGGAAGTGGTTACTGTAGTAGTTGTCTGCTTCACTTGCCACTTTCCTGGTCAAGCACCACAAATTAATTTGATTTACCAGAAGAGAAACAAATCACTGCCATCGTAATTAAAAGCAAGTAAACAAATAAAAGAGAAATTAAACACGAGAACTCATACGTAACTTTTCCAAACCTATCAGTGCTTAAACACAAGCAGTTATAAAATTCAAGTAGAAGATATATTGGCTGACTATGAACACGTGGATGGCGTATACAAGAGATCAGAAAAAGCAATGATACCTGGTAACTAATACAGTGGAAAGATTCCTGGAAGTTAAGTCGTAGATATATGGCATTGCACAGAACTCTTCATCTAAATTATGCAGTTCTGTCCATATATCAAAGAGAGCAGAAACGGGGATCATCTGATCTTCAGGAAACAGGCCTAAGTCCATGAAGCATTCTTTGACAATGGACTTGTCTTCCAAAACATCCAAGCATTTTTGGAGGAAAGCAAGCACTTCATCATCTGATACAAGAAGAGATTTACCACGTTGTGAAAATTCGTTCACCATGATTTGCCAAAACTCAATTGGCTTCCCCCGAAGTTTGCTTCCAATAATTTGAAGGCACAATGGCAAACCTCCACAACATCTCACTGCCTGCATCTCAGTGAAGTCGGATAATATAAAATCATCGACTTTGAAGGGGATGAATTGTTTTTTTGGTTATGATTTTAGTTAGAAAAAAGAGAAAGAACCTGGTCAGCGAGATCATTTTGAGGGCATGCGTCCTTTAGTTGAGCATAGCGACGGAAAAGGGTCATTGAATCCTCGTGAGAAAGTTTTTCTAAGCGGTGTGAAATGCAGCTCTCCAAGTCAAGTTTGACTCTTGAAGTCACCAGAATTTTCATGTCTGAAATTGGAACCTTAAACTTCTCGACAAGACATTCTGATCCAGGCCAGACATCATCCATGATCAACATGATTGGACTCTCACCAACTTGTTCAAGCAGATTTCTCAATTTGTAACCTGGATCTTCATTGCTTTGAAATTCAGGCTTGGGTTGCCCAAAGTGTTCAAAGAGTTTCTCTACAATGATCTTCAAGTTGGGAGTTTTCGAGAAGGTCGCAAAGAAGATATTTTTCTTGAATTTACCTAATCAGAATACCAACATAAGAAGTTTCGCAAATCCAATAACATTCAAGAGAGAGGAGAGGAAAATAAGGAAGCTTATATACCTAAAACTTCAGGATCCCAACAGAGCTTTTTAGCCAGAGTGGTTTTCCCAGATCCTCCAAAACCATTCAAGTTTAAGAAGGGTTCACCACCCTTGAGCAGATCGAACTTCAATTGGTTCAAAAGCTTATCCAATCCAACAGTGAATTCTGGGTTTTCAGGAATTCCATACAGATCTGTACCCAAACAATAGTTTCGGGGCCCAAATTGCTCGGAAAGGATCATAAGAACATCTGTTATCTTCTTTAAGACCTCCTTCAAATCCCTTGCCATCTGAGCTTGCACGTCAACGCTCAATGTCCTCCTCAGTGACTCGTCCCCTTCTTGAAGCTTCATCTGGTAATAAGGAAAACAAAGAAACTTACAAAGAGATTTATTGGAGTACCTGCGAACAAGCTCTTCGCCAGCTCGCATTTCTCTATCCAGCGTCTCGATCTCTTCTCTTGGGCGATCCAATTCTTGGTTATATCGTACTATGTCATATACCAGTGGACGCATAGCCTCCAACGTTGATATGTTGGTTTTGAGTGTGGTAGGGTACTTTCTACCCACGTTGATGATTTTCAAAATCCCTACCAAAGCCTCTTGAAATACAGCTCCAAGTGCCGCTCCTCCAACCGCACTTGCCATGACTCGACTCCAAAGTTCACAATCTACTCCTCGAAATCACAAATTTCAATTTCAAGCTTTTATCAAGTAATTATAATGATCAGATGAGGTGGTGCGCGTCGTCGGCGGCGGCAAAGGAAGTGTCTGTTTTAGCTACTTCGCTTTCTCTTTTCTCAGTGAGCGATCGGTGATTGGACTCCCTTTATAGCGCCACCGAAGCTTCCTCTCGAATTTCGCTTCAACTTGGATGTGCGAACATCGAAACTTCCTTGGCTTTGCCTCTTCGGTTCTTCCTCCGTTGCCAAGGGTGGTTTCGCCCAGTTCTGCCTCCATCGACTTTGACTTCCCGCGACATATGCCATCGTCATGGACGTATTATGCATTTTTTTTATTTGAATATATTATTCTGTTAATCACGACTTACAAAGGAAAAAAATAAAGGAGACAAAGCACCCTCGCTAGAGCGAGAGGATGGATGATTCTTCGGATCCAAACAATCATCGTCTAATTCATTCACCTACTAGTTTTCGGCAGGGTGGATTAAAGTGTCCGGTTCTGATTGTCCGGTTCAACTCTCAGACATTTTGATTTTAAGAATTTTTCATCCCGACTGAGACCGGGAAATCTAAGATCGGAATCTATTGGAATCGGATTGGGATTGGGACCGGTCACACACCTTGTGATCCCGGTCCCGGTCCCAGTTTTTTTATTTTATTTTTTATTTTTTTCTTAAAAACTAAGTTATTATTTTATTTTTATATTTTTTATCACATAATTTAAGTTATTATTTGATAAAATATGTATCACATATTAGTTAGAGTTAAACTGTATATACCGTGATACTAATTCTATTACATAATGTATAAAAATAATAACAAAAATGATGAAAGTAATGATGATGATAATAATAAAATGTTATTCTTTAATTCTAGATCAATTTGTGTTATTATTATGGCCTTATTAGGTGTTAAATAATTATTTTAAACACTAGATTATAGAAAATTTAACTAATATAATAATATATTTTAAATTTAATTTAAAAAAAAAAAAACCGGGATTTCCCGGTTTGATCCTGGTCCCGCCCGGGATTATCGGGACCAGTATCGAGATGCAATTTGCATCCCGGCCAAAAACTAGGACCGGGACTGGGAGGGGGGGATCCCTGTCCCGGTCCCTGATTTGAACACCCCTAATTTGAGGTGAATCGATCTGCGCTCTCTTGTGGCTTTGTGTCCACAATTTTTATCCTACTGTTGGGGTGTGTTTGTTTTGAGAGGAGGAGAGGGGGTAAAATTAATTTTTTGACCAGGAAGAATTTTAATTTTAGAAAGGAACCCAAAATTTAAAAGAAATAAAATGGTAAGTTTTGGATTTCTCTCGTTCAAAAAAGTAATTTTACTCCTCCCTCTCCTCCCCTCCTCCTCAAACCAAACACACCCATCAAGTGAACTTTTTTTTTTTTGTTTTTTAAACATGGCTAAAATATGACCAACAACCTAAATTATTTTTTTAGATACAATTAACAACTTAAAATGTTTAGGAGTGCAATGTTGCCTATTAAAAATGAAGTATACTTATCTCTTGTTCAAAACCCATCAACTGCAGGATGATGGTGGGACGTCAGTGAAGAGAACGCGGCACGCAAGCAGGAGCATAGATTGGGAATATTTAGGATGCACAAGAAAACGAACATTCAAAGGGTCCATTGGATGAGAAATACTTAGGTATTCCTAATTTACCAGCTCACATATGCTCTAGCCAATGATAATGTTCCAAATCGGATAATTTTAATCTCACATGTCATCTTTGCTTTATTGCTTTAAAAATTAAAAACTTATAGAGCTTACCAAATTCCATTGCTGCCCCTCTCTTCCCTCTTTCTCAAACTCACCCGCTCTCCCCTCAACGGCACCAGCGCTTCTGGAATCACCTTCACTGCTGCTTAATCTTTTTTTGTTATGTTGTTTTGTAGTGATAATTACATACTCCCTCTTATAATATACATTGTCTGTTGGAAGGATTCTGTATAATTAAATCACTTAACAAGACTTTGTGTAACGTTACGCATTTTATTTCAAATGTCTTTTTCTCAATTTCGAATGAAGGAAGAGATATTATATTTTTCATTTCGTGGAATTTGCTAGGAGTAAAGATAGAAATTAGAATTGTACAAAAAAAAATTAGAATAATTTTTAGACAAGTTTAATGATACAATTAAATTTTTTAAAAAAAAATTCAGTGAATTAATTATAAATTACTTATATTATGGATTTTTTTTTTACCAAACTTATATTATGGATTAAAAAAATATAATTATAAATGATCCGGACAATAATTTGTGGGAAAATTTGATTTTCAAGTTTGTCTGGATATCGGGGTCGGAGATAAAAAGAAGCAGGTGACTCCTGTTGGAGTTAGTGAGGAGTATGCACTATGCAGGGACTTTCCATGTTAATAGACGGCAAAATGAATTTGGAGCAGCCTCAAAATTAAGGAGAAAGAAACGAGTAGAAGAAGGTGTAGGGCATGTTTGTTTTAGTGATTCGATTGTTTATAAGTTGTTTTTTAATAGTGATTTACGGTATACGAAGTAAGTATGTGAGAGGAGTTGTGTCTCGATTTACGTAAAAAACAACTTATAAGCAATCGTAACGCCCAAACAAATATGCCCGTACTAAGTAGAGTAACTTTGATGGTAAGAAAAGAGACACGGGTTTGGAGTGTTTAAAAACAGTTTTTCAATTATTATTTATAGTATACGATGTAAATATGTTAAAAGAGTGTTGTCTTGATTTACTTACATAAACACTTTGAGATCCTCAATAGTGATCCCAAACATACTTATAATCGGGTGATTGTAAGCAATTTTCAGAAAAATGGAAGCTACGTATGAGTAGAAAATGTGGAGAGAAAATGAACATTCCTATCCAAAATTGACAAGCAATCGATCTAGGTTGCAAATAAGCCATCTCGCGTCACCGAAATGCCATAAATAATTTGCTTGTCATTTTGTTGCTGAGAAACTGTAAAATGGGGCTTCCTTATTTAGTTACAGCAATACAATGTTTTGTTAATACATGACGTTGGTAATGCCACAGATATGCCTGAAAAATGAATAATAGTAAACTTTGTTTTTTATTCCAAAATATTCCACGTACATTTTTTTTTTGTTTTTTTAGGAGAAACTAACATTTTTATTAAATTATTTAATTTTAAAATATAATAACAAGATAATATATTTTTATTAAATAATTTGATTTTAAATTTTTTTTTGTTAACGTTAATATGTTTTATTCATTGTAATATTTAATTTGATTATAATCCATAAATTTTGACTAAGGGTAAGCCTATTATAGTCAGTCTAATATTTGCTGAATTTTTTTCTTTGTTTTTTCTCGTTCCATCCTGATTGTATAAGAGATGTTATAATATTTTCTCCTAAATTTTCTCTTTAGATGCACATTAAAAGTTTTTTTTTGGGTGAAATGCACATTAAAAGTTTGTCATTTAAAAAAAACTCTTTCATCAGCCACCACCTCGATATGAAAGTTGGTTTTTAATCAAAGATTTTCAAAACACTATCTAGCTCATGACTTTTCCTAAGTAAGCTATTAATAACCCTATTAGATTTTCTGTATATGAAATTAAGGGAAACATTCCAATTCCTATATGTAAATCATATTAGTAGTTTCCTAAATAATATCTTGATAAGGATGATTAATCCCTTGTTCCCTTGTGATTAAGTTGGCAGCCTCTGCACTATTGCTAAATAAATCGATATTTTGAAATTCATTAAACCAACAAAGTTCCAGGCCTCTCATAATTCCAAACACTTCTGCTACGGCTTATTGGCTGGTGTGAAGTTTCCCAATTTGCAGCAAAAACTTGATAACCAGTTGCCCAGTGTGTCTATTATGACACCACCACATATTTATTGACCTTTAGGGCTGGTTTGGTGTGAGGGGAGGGAAGGGAAAATGAGCGGAGGAAAAAAATTTTTGAGTTGGATTTAAAAAAAAAAAAGAAAAGTGGGGTTAAAAATTTTAAATTTGTTTTTCTTACTCTTTTATCTTACATATTTTCTATATTAAAATTTTATAACTCCACTTCTCCAATTTTCTTAAATATAACTCAAAAAAATTTTTCCACTCTTCCCTTCTCCTTTAAATCCCTCAGACCAAACAGATCTTATCCAATAACTGTTCTGTCAACTTGAAATTTTTTTTTTGGACTGAACCGTCAACTTGAATTTTAAGGATCCATTTTATGGCACTCACATCAGAAATATTTTCCTCTGATCCAAACAGACTTGCATCCTACAGTCCAAAATTCCCAACAAATATAAGCAAACAAAAAGTACCAAACTGCCTTTTTTCGTGCAGTTTTTACCTTGTAGGAAATATTATGGTGTGATTACAAGACATTTCTTGTGAGTTGTGTCTTCCATTTTTTTTTTTCCTTCTGCATATTTATAATGTCTCAGTTACATCAGACATTTTTTATTTTTCATATACTTCGTGCATATTTTCATTTCATTCCTCACTTGGCTGTATCACATACTCTCAAGGAGTCTTGACCAGCAGTCCCAAACTGTTGCGCTTTGATCGAATTGGCACACTATAAACATACACGCCAACGGTTAAATAATAAACACCGACCATTTATTTCTACACAAATATCATATTCAAGTCCTACTTAAATACGGTAATTACCGTAGGCCCGAAAAGAAAATGAAATGAAGCAGTGCATTTATAACTGATAATTGAACCCTCCTGAATCCTGATACATTAATTTCCTTCCCCTTTCAAGATGGAATTTCCTGTTTGATCCTCAAACCACCACACGTTTATACTTTATAGCAGGGATGACCTTACCACTGAACAAAGTGATGTGGTTTGGTGTTATGCGATGTCATCAAAAGAGAGTTGCATTTTTAAAGTCTTCCAAGCCAATTCAAGTTGATCTCTGCATTGTACTGCTTGATAGTCAGGTTGGGAAGCTGAGGTCCGGAAGTTTCCCAGGATACAACAGTCTCCTCATCACATATTACAACCTCTAAATGCTGGAGATTCTTGACTGAGTCTGGCAATTCACATCTTGAGCAACCCTTCATGTAGAGCTTTTTTAGATTGCACAAGTCCCCAAAGTCCTCTGGTAGTTGCTGAAGGCTTGTGCAGTATGAGATGTCAACAAGGCTTTTAGCTTCTGGAGCCTTTTGATGGAGTCTGGTATCTCTTTCAAATCAGAGCAGGAACAAAGCCTTAGCACTTCCAAATTCTCCAGGTTTCCTATTTCTTTAGGCAGTTCGGAAAACTTGTGACAATTAGTGATACTAAGCTTCTTCAAGGGGCCAATTTTGCAAATCTCAGCAGGCAATTTCACCAGATCTTTACTGTAATCAATATTCAACTCCACTAGACCTGGCAGCGCATCTGAAATGTCCATGGGACAACTATCAAAAGCTGGCCCTATGGTGCACATATAAAGCGATAATTTTTGGAGCTTCTTCAATTTGCAAAGGGAAGGGACAGAAACTCTCTGCAGTCTGATTCTCTTTAGGTTGCGTAGAGAACCAAGTAGCTCAAAACTGTGTATTTGAGAAGGATCGAAGCCATAGTTTATGAGAACTAGAACTTTGAGGTCCCCCATATATTTGATGAAATCTGGTAAGGAGTAATCGTTACTCCCAATATTTAGCACTAGAACTTCGGCTCTATCTGGTTTCATGCTCCACCGTTTTGAAGTGAAGGCTTCGCCTGCGCAAGACATCAACGCCATAAACGAAAAGGATTTTTCATCTGAAGTATTTTAGTTATGTTAAAAAAAAAAACCTAAGTACAATCACCAAAAAAACAAATCATAAGTACTGTTAAAAGAGTCTTGGGCCTTGGCCTATGTTTGCTTTGTTTAGTGGTTGTTAGTTGTTCAGACTTTATTGCTTGTGATTATTTCCAATTTATCCTCCTTATATGTGCCCATCACTTTTTCCTTGATAAGCGTAGAAAAACATAGAAGAAGAAGAAGAAAAATTTCCTCAAGTACACTTCTTAGACTGCCATATGGTTCGAGGTGCCAAATGCCAATAACTCATCAAAGTGGATGTTAGACAATTAATGGACTTTCATACTTGCAACACCTTCTTTGGTGAGTTTTAAATGACTATCTGCGTTACCTGAAGTGTATCTAAGAATTTCTCATAAAAAGTGAGTGACTCTGCTTGTATAGAGAGAAGGAGATCAAACCGGATGATATAGAGACTGAGCGGGCGGTGACTTGTTTTTGCTTCTTTAAAATAGACAATTGACGAGATCTGCCAGAAATGATGCCTTGCTCTTTTGGTTCTGACCACAGTTCAGGATGACTATTTTTATCTATGTCAATAATCAGGTTCTCCCTTTGTTCCAATGGCTTCTCGTTGCACTGACGAATGGCTAGATCTCTGAGAAGATCATGCTGCTTCAGAAAGTGGTTATTGTAGTAGTTGTCTGCTTCACTTGCCACTTTCCTGGTGAAGCATCACGTATTAATTAGATTTACCAGAAGAGAACCAAATCACCACCATCCAAATTTAAAATATATAGATAAAAGAGAAATTAAATGCAAAACCTCATCCATAAATTGTCCAAACCTATCAATGCTTGAACACAAGCGCGTAACTTTAAAATTCAAGTAGAAGATAATATATTGGGTGGCGTATACAAGAGATAAGAAAACGCCATGTGGTACCTGGTAACTACGAGAGTGGAAAGATTCTTGGAAGTTAACTCGTTGATATATTCCATTGCATAGAACTCTTCAGGTAGGTCGTGCTCATGCAGTTCAGTCCATATATCAACGAGGGCAGAAACGGGGATCATCTGATCTTCAGGAAACAGGCCTAAGTCCATGAAGAATTTCTTTACAATGGGTTTAACATCCAAAACATCGAAGCATTTTTGGAGGACAGCAAGCACTTCATCATCTGAATCAACAAGAGAACCACCATTTTCCGACAATTGCCTCTCCATGATTTGCCAGGACTCAAATACCCCCTCACGAAGTCTGCTTCCAATAATTTTAAGGATCAACGGAAAACCCCCACAACATTTCACTATCTGCATCTCGGTGAAAGCAGATAATACAAAATCAGCGACTCTGAAGGGGATAAACTGGTTTTTTTTTTTTTTGTTATGATTTTAGTAAGAAAAAAAGAGAAAGAACCTGTTCGGCACGATCATTCTTCACAGGGCATGTGTCATTTATTTGAGCATGGTAACGGAAAAGGGTCATTGAATCCTCGTCAGAAAGTTTTCCTAATCGGTGTGTAACGCAGTTCTTCAAGTTAATTTTGACTCTTGAAGTCACCAGAATTTTCAAGTTTGAAATTGGAACCTTGAACTTCTCGACAAGCCCTTTTGATTCGCGATAAACGTCATCCAGGACCAACAATATTGGACTCTTACCAATTTGTTTAAGCAGATTTCTCAATTTGTAACCTGGATCCTCATTGCTTTGAAATTCAGGCTTGGGTTGCCCAAAGTGTCGAAACAGTTCCCCCACAATGATCTTCAATTGGGGCATTTCTGAGAAGGTTGCAAAGAAGATATTTTCCTTGAATTTACCTAATCAGAATCAGAATAAAAACATAAGGAGATCTGTGAATCCAATAACATTTAAAAGAGATGAGAGGAAAACAAGGAAGCATACATACCTTGAACTTGAGGATCACAGCAGAGCTTATTAGCCAGAGTGGTTTTCCCAAACCCTCCAAAACCAGTCAAGTTTAAGAAGAGTTCACTACCATTGAGCAGGTCGAACTTCAGTTGGTTCAAAAGCTGATCCAATCCAACGACGAAATCTGGTTCTTCAGGAGTACCATACAGAGCTGTACCCAAACCATAGTTTGAGAGTCCAGATTGATCAATAAGGATCTTAACAACACGACTAATCTCCATCATATTCCTTGCCATCTGAGCTGGCACGTCAACGCTTAATGTTCTCCTCAGTGACTCGTCCCCTTCTTGAAGCTTCATCTGGTAAAAAGGAAAACAGAGAAAGTTCCCTAGAGATTTATTGGAGTACTTGCGAACAAGCTCATCCCCATTTTGCAATTCTCTAACCAGCGACTCCACCTCTGCTCTTGGGCGACCCAATTTTCCGTTAATTCGATCCATTTCGTCTACCAGAGGACGCATAGCCTTCAACGTTGATTTGTAGTCTTGGAGGGTAACGGGATACCTCAGACCCCTGGTGATGATTTTCCAAATCTTTCCCAAAACCTCTTGAAATAAAGCTCCAACCGCCGCTCCTACAAAAATACTTTCCATAGCTCAACTCTTTCGTTCTCAAATTTCAACTTCAAGCTTCTATCAAGGAACTAGAATGAGCAGAGCCGGTGGTGCACGGCGGCGAAGGGAACGTCTGTATTAGCTCTTTGGCTTTCTCTCTTCTCATTTTATAACACCATCCGAGTTTCCTTCCGAATTAAGCTTCAACTTCAAAGTGTACGGAAGCTTCAATGTTCACGCGCATGTAATAAATCATATGCATCTATGTATCAAAAAAAAAATAAATCATATGCATCTAGTGAGGGCGCTTTGTTTAGTTTTTTTTTTTGGTCTCATTTTGTTTTATCGGTGAAATGAAAAAAAAAAAAAAAGTATCCGGATCCTAATGTCAATATGTTGTCTTTAATTATTAGACCAGAAGGTCATATATTCAGACACCAACAAAAATATTGGGACTAAGATCTATCCCATATGTTATAAATGAATTGGGAAATAACAAATACTATGAATCAGCTATATTCTTCAGACCTTAGTTCATGTAAGTTTGAGCTTTTCTCATCTCATGCTCAAGGACACTGTAGAACTTCCAGCCTTAACGGATGTTCTGGTACCTATCAGTTTATCATTTCTTCAGTGCTCTTCACAGGATTATGATCAAATTCTTTTTTATGCACATGTTTTTCATAGAGAGATAAATGTAGAACATACTTGAATCTTTCATAGAGATAGAGATGATATGTTAAGAATGCATATTTTCAGAAGAAGAGGGTGAATTAGAGCAAAGATATTGTATTTCACAAGGAGGATTACAACTTATTCTTCAATTCTTTTAAGGATTTGGATAGTTTCTGTTTGTTGCTTTCCCCTCCGTGAAGAATTCTTTTTGAGAAGCTTGGACAACTGGCCAGTATGATGAGATACATGGGAATAAAGTCTCTGAGATAATTCACAATTCCAAGAAACGCTGAATTTGTTTGCTGGTAAGATTGTCATCAAGAAAATTCAACAATTCTTGTGCGATATGAGGTCCGGGGTTGTACTGACCATTCCTGAAATGCATGCGCAAGAATTCAGTTTCTTTGACTCCAATATCACTTTTCGTAGAGGAAGGCATAATGCCATACTATTTCACGATATCAGTAAATCGGGTTAATAGGGCTTTATGGTTTCCTTCATTTTCAGAGAAAAGGGGGATATCATCAATATAGATTAGGGCATTTTGAAGGAGAGGTTCAAGATTTTGGTCATGGTTTTTTGAAATAGGGACGAAGTAACTTTGAGACCAAATGGCATAACAGTCTATTGGAACTGGCCATTAGAAATACAGAAAGCAGTCTTGGGCTGATCATCTGAGTGGATACCCAATTGCCACAATAATTTTTTTTTTTTGCCAACATCTTGCTACAATAATTAACTGCTAGTACTTGTTTGCAAGGATCACAAGCGTGTAAGTATATTGGATTGCAGTCATGCTTTGTCACGAATATTTTCGCACCATTTCAGAACCGTGGCATTATAAGCTCTATTTTAGCTGATTTTAAGCTAACATACATTTGAGTAGAGTCGTGAAATTGGCCCGCGCTGTCGGCCCGGATTATTTAGGCCCGAGTCCATCATAGACCGGGTTTATAATTTAGAGCCTTCGGAAGGAGACAGGCCTAAAAGGGGCTGCAGTCTTGTAAGGTCAGCCCTTTTAGGCCCGTTTAATTTTTTTTTAAAAAAAAAATTGGGCATAAGGCAGTGGGCAACAAGCAGTGGTCAGGGGGCAAAGTTAACTAACCTAACCCTCAGATCAAGGACGCTCTCACATTTACTTAGACATCATTTGAAGCTTTTCTTCTTTAATTTTCTTTTTTTTTTTGTATGTGTATGTCAAAATCTAAATCAGGTGTTCTATTATTATAGACATTTGAAGCTTGTAAATTTGTTTGATTGTGGTTGTGGACATTAATTATGATTTGGGCTTAAGTTTTAATGTTTGTGTTTTATTAAATTTGAATAATATTTATGTTTTAAATTAGTTTTGATGATATTTATATTTTAAATTAGGTATTTTAGTAAGAAACAAAAAAAGTCATGGCAAAAAAAAAATAAACAGGCCTAAAGCATGTGGGCTTTACTTAAACAGGCCGAGTGGCCGATTTTGGTACCTTTTTTGGACTCGGCCTAAACGGGTCAACCCGTTTAGGCCCGAGCTCGTCACAGGCCGGCCCGTTTTCCTATCACTATATTTGAGCCACCTTTTTTACTATGAGTGTGTTTAGATTAACTTTTGAAGAATAGCTTCCGAAGAAAAAGTGATTTTAGCATGGCATTGAAAACCGGATCAGCCGGTTCAGACGAGAAACCAGTCACCAGTCCGGTCCGGTTAAGGGTAGAAAACTAGGGTTGATTGAACCGATCGACCTGAGGTTGACCCGGGGTGACATGGGTTGCCCCCTTTTTTTTAAATACTTGTTATGCTCCAAATGATGTCATTTTGGCTTTTTTTTTTAAAAAAATTATTTCCCTAAAATGTTTTGATTTGCAAGGAGCCTTAAAAGGATTGTGGAATATTTTTGGCATTGGTTGGAGAAAAACCCTAATGTACTTAATGATATTTTTGTGGGTATTAGGTTCAGGAGGTTATATTAGACTATTTATTGGAAAGAAAAACAATCTTATATAGCTTTTTGAATGGTATTCACGGACATTTAAATTATATATATATATATATATTTTAATGGATTCCAGTCTGAACCACTGACCCTTACCTAGTGCCTCAGCTGTTTCAGTGTCTGATCCGGTTTTCAGTACCTTGGATTTTAGAGAAAAGATTCTAGAAAAAAAAAAGTGATTTTGATAAAATGATAGTGTTTGAATATTATTATCATAATCACTTTTTTATTATCAAATTACTAAAAAAGATATTATATTTTATGATAATTGCATATAAAGGATAATATACATTATATATGCATATTACTAAAAATATTTGTAATATCCTTTATATATTACACACACTGATTTTACATAATATCCCAGTGCATCACGTATTTATATAATATATATACATTATTTAATAAGATTCACATATTTTTCAGTAATTCATTCTAAACTTACTTTTTAAAATAATCATTCAAACAAACTTCAGTTTCAAAAAAATCACTTGTACTACCTTCAATCCAAACATTTTTGTTTAATCTTAAGTTTATAAAAATCAGATCACAAAAAGATTATTTTTGCCATTATTCCAATATCCAAGCAAACACTACCTACACCTACCAGCTCAGGGCTTCAGAAACGCAGTCGAGAGTTTTATCCTAAAGGTCAATCGACCTGAGTTCACGTCTTTTCTTGTTGAATTTTTTCTTTTGTTTTCTGGTGATAAATAATAAATATTGAACATTTATTTTTATACATATCTCATATTCAAGTCCTACTTAAATACAGTGATTACCGTATACCTGAAAAGAAAATGAGGCAGTGAATTGAGAACTATTATAATTATACTTGAACCCTCCTGATACATGAATTTTCCTCCCGCCTTCAAGAATGAATTTCCCTTTTGATCCTCGAACCACACCACACCTTACCCGTAGACAAAGTGTTGTGGTTTGATGTCCTGCGATGCATCAAAAGAGAGCTGCATTTTTAAACTCCTTGAAGCCAATCTAAGTTAATATCTGCCTTGAGCTGCTCTATAGTTAGATTGGGAAGCTCAGGTTGGAAAGGTTCCCAGGATGCAGCTGTCTCTTCATCACATACTACAATCGTTAAACGCTGGAGATTCATGACTGAGACTGGCAACTCACATCTTGAGCAACCCTTCATGTAAAGCTTTTCTAGATTGCACAAGTACCCAAAGTCCTCTGGTAGTTCCTTAAGGCTTATGCAGTCTGAGATGTCAAGATGGCTTAGCTTCTGGAGCCTTTTGATGGAGTCTGGTATCTCTTCCAAATTAGAGCAGGAACTAAGCCTTAGCATTTCCAAATTCTTCAGGTTTCCTATTTCTTTAGGCAGTTCAGAAAACTTGTGACAATTAGTGAGACTAAGCTTCTTCAAGGGCTCAATTTTGCAAATCTCAACAGGCAATTTCACCAGATCTTTACAGTAATCAATATTCAGCTCCACTAGATTTGGCAGTGCATCTGAAATGTCGATGGAACTACTTTCAAAAGCTGGCCTAATAGTACACATATGAAGGGATAATTTTTGCAGATTCATCAATCTGCACAGGCAAGGTACTGAAATTTTCTCCAATCTAATTCTTTTCAGGTCAGATAAAGAACCAAGCAGCTCAAATTTGTTTAATTTGGAAATATGGAATCCATAATTCGTGACGACTAGAACCTTAAGTTTTCTCATTTTCTTCACGAAATTTGGTATTGTGTAACTGCTACTTTGAAGATTTAAAATCAAAACCTTTGCTTCATCAGGTTCTATGTTGCACCATTCTGCAGTAGACGAACCATCTGCAAAAGCATATACAGCATCAGGTATGGAAGAGGAAGAATGGCAGCATTGACAGGGGACCAAAGTCTCATAAGAAAATTTCATTTTCTGTATGTGCGCTTATGATTTACCCACACACACAGGGAAGGAGGGAGAGACAGACCTGCATATATAGATAATGAGTGGGCAATAACTTGCTGCTGCTTCTGTTCCATCCACCAGCCAAACAATAATGAGGAGATGCTAGTAATGACCCCTTGCTGCTTCTGCTCTAGCCACCATCCAGATAATAGTGAGG
The DNA here is from genome assembly GCA_963210345.1 of Inga oerstediana. Classification (NCBI taxonomy): domain Eukaryota; kingdom Viridiplantae; phylum Streptophyta; class Magnoliopsida; order Fabales; family Fabaceae; genus Inga; species Inga oerstediana. The sequence continues at coordinate 62,932,371 of OY723409.1, forward strand.
AGAAGCGGGCAATAACCGCTTGCTGCTTCTGCTCTGGCCGACGATCTGGATGATTATTTTCACACAAGTCTATAATTAACCTTCTCCTCTCTTCAAATGGTTTCAGGCTGCTTTGGTGAATGGCTAGTTCTCTGAGAAGATCATGCAGCATGACAAAGTGATTACTGTAGTACTTGTCTGTGTCCCTTGCTACTTTCCTGATAATTAAGCAGAGATTAACTACCCAAGGAGAAACCAGAACTTAATATCACCAATAATTAAGGCACTTGTAAATTAGTTTTCAACTTTGTTTTACCTAGAAAGACTAAAGTCATGGTATAAAATAATTCAGCTATCGAATATTATGTTTAAGCATTAAATGGCCAACAAGAAACATAAGCTATGTACCTTCTAATGACAGTCTTGGCCAAATTGCTGTTAGTTAATTCATGGATGGTGGCCATTGCTTCTATGCCACCCTCATCTAGATTATACTGTTCCGCCCACATGTCAATGAGGGTATCGACAGGGATCATTTTGTCTTCAGGAAATAAGCCTAGGTCCATAAAGCACTCCTTCTTGATGGGGAACTTATCCCCCATTACTTCTAAGCTAGTTTGAAGGCGATGGAGCAAGTCAGTATTGGAATCAAATATAGACTTGCTTAGCAAAAGCTCCTTCATCTTTTGCCACACCTCAAAGGGCTGCTTACAGAGCAATCCACCAATAACTTCAATTGCCAACGGCGAACCCTTGCAACCTCTTACTACCTGAGTTTTAGTGCAAGCAAAGAAAATCAGTACTCAGAAGCCTGGCCGCAAGTGTTCTAGTCATCGTTTTCAAAGGTAACTTGGCTATATCAAGTATGCAGTATTTATTCATTGACAATCAATTAATATGCCCATGTAAAAGAACACGAAAAATAGATGGTAACATAAAATATTCTACTGCTCAAGTCCTAAGATCGTGGTTGCCAATGATTTTCAAGAAATGCGACCCAAACAGTGTAAACGATTCCCACACAAGGTAAGAGAAAGTACCTCGTGGACAAGTTTTTTATCGGGTTTGTATGAGCTGGTGTCATCTAGTAGAGAAAAGTGATGAAAAAGCCTTATCGCATCATCATGATCAAGAGGTTCTAATTGGCATGAAGTGACAAATCTAGGGAATGTAACTCTTGAAGTAACCAAAACTTTATAACCAGGAATCTGGAATTTAAATTTCTCAACAAGAGTCTCTGAGCCCTGCCAGACATCATCCAGGACCAACAATATCGGCTTTCCCCCGAACTGCCTTAGCAAAACACTCAATCCATTAATTGCATCTTCATCACTCGAAAACTCAGGTGCTGGGCGCCCACAATGTCCAAATATTGTCTGCACGATATTCCTCAAGTTGGGCGTTTTTGAAAAGATCACAAAGAAGATGTTTTCCCCGAACTTGGCTGCTCAAATAAAAAAGAGATGCAAATCAATAAGCATGTGATGTTTTTTAACATTGCAGAATGCTCACATGTAAGGTAGTCATTTCACTAATTTGCGTTTACACAAGAGGAAATGATGATAAAAGGTTTAATTTCTAATCTCCAAAGGCTGAGATGCCCATGGTATTCTTTCACTGCATATGGTCAAAGAACCAGGGAAGCTATCAGTCACATGTTAACGAACCCTCAAACGAGGATATAGAGGGAAATTCTTTAAACGCGTCAGCAAGCATAAGCTCTACTACAAGGTGCTCATTAGAGAGGAAATCTCGAAACTGAAAAGCAATGCATTCAGACGCTGTAAAATTTGGATCATCTTGTGGTGAATTAGCCGTCTACTAAAAGATAGAGGTCATGAACAAAAAGAGAAGTCGAGGTAGATGTTTAAGGGGCTGGTTACCTTTAACGTGGGGATCCCAGCAAAGTTCTTTAGCCATGGTTGTCTTGCCCGATCCTGGCAAACCAGTCAATACAAGAACAGGTTCATCACCGTTGAGCAGCTCATTCTTAGTCCTATTCAAAGCTCCGTCCAATCCCACAGTATGCTTTGGTTTCTCAGGAGCCCCGTATAGGCCCTTGATGACTGTACCTTTACCTGTTAGCCCAGAAAAAGAAGTCAACATAATTTCTTTCAGGGTCGACATAATCTCCTTCACGTCTCTCGCTGTGTAAACTTGCAAATCAACAGTGATGGCCCTCTCGAGTTTTTTGGCCCTCTTCTGAAGCCTGTCATGGTAAAAAGGAAGAGACAGAGATTTCCACCAACGGAGGTTGGAGTATTTGCGAACAAGCTTATCTGACTCTTGAAATTCATTCAACACTCGTTCGATTTGATCCAGCGGGCGATCCAATGTCTCGTCATGTGCCTTCATCTGCCGGATCAGCGGAGTTAAACGCCGAACGGTGTCTCGGAGTTCCTCGCGTTGGGTTGGGAAGTTGATAACCTTGTCCACCAAATCCAACCCGCTTCTAAGCCCTTCCTCAAGAAGAGTTCCCAGAACAGCTTCTCCTATCACCCCACCTGCCATGGCACCCAGCTAATTTCTTGAATTCTCCCTGGTCACAATTTCGCTCTGTTGTTGGCTTCCGTCTTTGAACGACTCTCTCTCTCGGAGCAAGGGAAGATGTTTCTGGGGAAATGGGTCCTTAGACCACAGCCAGAGTTCAATTTTTTTGGTACTCTCCTCAATTTGGCTAAGCCCCCGAGAAGATGCAAGGAATTTTCCTGGTGAGCACAAACGGAGCGCAGACGATTGTTGATCGCGCGAACAATTCCACACCCGGAGAATATAGGGAAGATAACTGATCTGTTACCTTTTTTTTTTTTTTAGTAAAGACTGGATTTCATCAAGTTTCACAATAATGAACTTAATACACACACTCAAAGTGCTTGTTGGGCTAGTTTAAAAAGCATTTATAAGTATTTTTTTTATGTAAATCGAGATAAAACTCCCCTCACATACTTACTTTATATATCGTAAATCATAATTAAAAAATACTTATAGTCTAAAATTAAATCATCCTAAACAAGCACTAAAATCCAAAAGCAAAAGCCTATCACCCTTCATAAACAACCTCCTCCCAAAAAAGAGGTGGTGATTGATTAAGGAAGACAAAATTACCCTCAATATAATGACGCATCCTGGCAATATAGTCCGCTACCATGTTATGTTCCCTACTAATATAGCTCAAAAGAACCTATCAATCCTTAGATAAAGACAATCTCACCTGAACAATGATATCCCTAAAGGGGTGATCTTAGTCATCACCCCTAGTTAGCAAATTAATAGACTCAATACAATCAGCAAAAACAAGAACCTGCTTGTATCCTCTGTTCTAGATAGTTGTAATCCCTAAATAACTGCAATAATCTCTATAATTGTTAGGGGTATTGTTGTCTACTTACGGCTATAACCCCCAAACCAACCTCCCTGGTTGTCATATAAGGCTCCACTACAGCTACTCTAGCTTGAATCCAACATCGAACCATCCACCTCAAGATGCACAAAGCCCTGTCGACTATATTTTACCCCCTACATGTGCTTGATGTGTATAAAAGTGACAATGTGTCAGTAAATCTTGATCCCAGGTAGCTCTAAATAAACTAGAATGAGCATCCTGTGGACCCTGCTCCGATTCTTCACTAAAGACTTTCCTACATCTATTAACCCAGATATCCCAGAAGACATAACCAAATAGAGTAGGCCATTGAACCTTTTTTGTAAACGCTCTACCCATTTTGTGTTTTAGATTCCAATAAATCCATTCCCTTCCCTGCAAGGAGATAAACTTCTCCCATAAGGTTGGGGTGACTATTGAAATCCAATGTTCCCGAGCATTGACACAATCTTGAAGCAAATGCATCATATCTTCCATATGATAGCAACCAAAAGGATAAAGAGCTGGATTTGTTACTTGTCTCTGAAAACGGAGTTGCCCTGTGTGAACATGTCCATGTGAAGCTAACCACATAAAAGATTTGATCTTTTTTGGTACCGGCTATCTCCACAGGATTTCCCATAAAGGTTCTGCAATAAAGAGGTTACCTACACACAAAAAATGATAGGAAAATTTGACAGAAAAACAGCCGTCTGAGGAAGGCTTCCAATAGTATTTGTCCTCTTCTCTCTTCTTACAAGGTGGATGGGCACTCAACAACCAAGCAATCACTTGAGGATAGAACTACTGACCCAGTTTATCCCTATCTCAATCTCCCAACATATTAACATAATCAATCACTCTAACTTCCCTATCAATAAATGCTTCATATCCTGGAATGAGCTCAATTAATGGCCTATGTAACTCGGACCAATTATCATACCAGAAGGATGCCCTCCCTCCATTTCCAAGATTTACTCCCATACTAATAATGAACTTATTCCAAATAGCACATATACCCCTCTAAGTCATCAAGGAATTAGTCTTTTTAATAACCCTTGGCATATACTTAGAACCATAGCCATACTTTGATCTAAGCACTCGAACCCATAGTGTTTCCTTATTAATGAGAAGGTTCTAACATAACTTCATCAGAAAAGCCTATTTTGCTTGCCTAGGTCCCGAATCCCTAGACCACCCACCTTTTTGTCTTTGATTACGTGTTCCCATGAAATCAAGTGGAGTTTTTTCTTACCTTCATCTTCACCCGATAGGAATCTTCTGCTTCTCTTTTATAACTCTCTCAATAGTCCTTTTGACAACAACATCATCTACATGTAGCATGAAGGTAAGGCTATTAGAACAGCCTTAATAAGAGTAACTCAACCTGCTAAGTTCAAAAAACCCTGTTTCCACCCTAAGAACTTCTTTTGAGTTTTCTCTAAAATGGGTGTAAAAGTAATATATGAGGCTCTTTTATGGATAAGAGGTATTCCCAAATATTTTTCCAGATCGCCTATAAGGCTAACTCCCATGCTTCGACTCAGACTCAGAGCTCTTGAGAAATAAACTTTCTTTGAAACACACAATTTGGTCTTCTGCTTATTTATTTTCTGCCTCGAAATCGCACAAAATCATTGTATACAGTCCAACATCCCTTCTACCTGGGATTGAGAGGCCTCACAAAAAAAAAAAGAGATCATCTGTAAAAAAGAGATGGGAGATGGGAGGCCGTCCTTTACTTAGCTGAATCAGAGTTCACACACCATCCTCAACAGCATCCTAAATGATATGGCTCAAATGTTCCATACATAGAGTGAATATATATAGAGATTGGATCACCTTGGCATATACCTCTTATGGAGCAGAAAGCCGTTATAGTTTCCCCATTCCATAATACCTAAAGGGATACACTAAAAATACAAGCCATAATAGCTTCACATAACCTCTCCTCAATACCTGCTACTCTAAGGGTATCATGTATAAAAGGCCATTCTAGGCTATCGTACGCTTTCTCTAGATTTACTTTGATTGGCATCCATCCAATACCCCTCTTTCTAGACTTTATTGAGTGGATAACCTCTTAAGCCACAATGATGTTATCAGTACTCTGTCATCCTGCTATAAAACTGTATTGATGTGGACCAATAACTTTACCAATAATATCCCGAAGGCAATGAGATAGGATTTTAGTAATGATCTTGTAGCTTACGTTACATAATGATATCGGCTGAAAATCCATAATGGTCTGTGGAATGTCCACCTTTGGTATCAGTACTATGTTCGCTTGATTAATATCTTTGACCCGAGAAGGCTTCACAAAGAATTCCCTCATCAAAGCATATATAGATTCACTAACAATTGACCAGTACTCTTGATAAAATACTGCTTGAATTCCGTCTGGTCCAAGTGCCTCAAAAGCCCTTAAATCAAAAGTTGCCTTCTTGACCTTCCCTTCTGTGACCTAAGCTTGAAGACGTTCCCTATCCCTCTCATTCAAGCTTGGATAGCATGATTGTGTTATTAATTGATTAGAACAAGTACCACTACTACTAAATAGGTCCTCGTAGTAGCTTAAAGCCATAGCCTTCATCTCACAATGGTTAAAATTCCAGTCGCTATTCTCTTTCTTAATACCCTTGATTCTATTTCTTTTCCTTATAATGAGAGCAATAGAGTAAAAGAATTTACTACTTTTATCCCCCCACTTAAGCGATTGACATTGAGACTTCTGGTACCACATCAATTCTTCTTAGGCTAGCACTTTATTATAATCCATCCAAAGTTCCCTTTCTGTTTGGGCTAGATATTGATTGTCTCGTCTTGCCCGAGCCCTGCCAACACCTTCAATCCTTCTGAGGATGTGTTTCTTTTCCTCGGCAAAATTCCTTACTTTACTTTTATTCTATTATGCCGCCATGTGAGCAAAATTAACAACTTTGTCATTCCACTGTTCCAGGGTCCAACTTTGTTCCACTACATTAATAAATCCTTCCTCAAAGAACCAGGCTGCTTGATAATGGAATGTAGGATTAATCTGTGGATGGGGTATATTCAATGTGTATTGGAGGAGGATAGGTCTATGGTCGGATCCAAACTTGTGTAAATGATGTAGCTTGATAAAAGGGTGTAACTAGATCCAAGTTGAGTTGGTAAAAGCCCAATCTAAGCATTCCTTGAGAAGATCTCTATCCCATGTGAATCTTTCGCCTACAATATCAGTTTCCATTAGTCCAGTCTTCATGACATAATCCCTAAATTGGCACATGGATTGATAATTATGACTAGATCCCCCTTATTTATCTTCTTTAGATAGATAAGCATTAAAATCACCCATCATAATCCATGGTTCATTGACATGTTCACCAAAATTAATAATAACATTCCACAAATTTTGTCATATCAAAATATTCGGTTCAGCGTAAACACAAGATAGTAAAAAATGCTCAACATTATTCTTTACTGTCACTTTAACATGCACAACTTGAGTGGAAGATGAAATGTATTGAATGGTCAACTCTTCCTCATTCCATAAAATCCAGATTCCCCCAGCATACCCGGTAGCCTCAAGTCTAATCTAAGTATAAAACCAAGATGGCGGATAATCCTATTTGCTCTTTCACCACTGACACGAGTTTCACATAGGACCAGAATTTTAATTCTTCTTTCCTTCATCATATCTTTGATTCTGCCCGAAAAAGTTTTGAGGCCGAGCCTCTACAATTCCATGAGATAATAGCCATTAAAAAGATGAAAGAAATAATGATAAAACAAATTAAAAACATGAAGAAACTCCTTACTGCCCTGACATTGCAAGCTCTATGGCTATTTCCTTTGCTTGTGACTTGTTACAAGCGTCCTCAATAGGTGCACCATTTTGGTCATTTAAATTCCTATGATCCCTCCTTTCATTCCAAATCATTTGTGTGCCATCAAGACCCAGTGGCTTAGGTGGTATTTCCACATCCTTCACCCCTGTGCCATGTTGATTCAATTAAGCATGTGAGTCTTTGTGTGATTGTGCATCAACTCATTTATTTTGTGTAGGTCCAAAGGCCCATCATAGAGTTTGATCCAAAAGCAAGGTGGTGGGTCCACCTACCTTGTTTTTTCTTAAAGAATGTGGGTGTTTTTTCTGGGCTTGATATCATGTTCTTCCTCCTTCCCTCAAATGCTCTCCTTTTTGGGCTTTCATCTCTCATTTCCAACTCCCCAGTTCGTCCAGCATTAATGCAACCTACCCCTTCCTTATCTTGTTCATTCTTGGATTTATTTCTTAGCCTCACGTGACTTTGGTGCTCCCTACACTTTCGGCCAACCTCCCCTCTGCCTTAGCACCACTTGTCTCCCCTTTTTCCAAGTTAAACTGAACCATATCTTTTCCTTTCTGAGCCGACCTTCCCTCCTTCTATAAATACTTTTGTTCACCTTCTTTTTTTCTCTATTGTGTCATGCCCTCTTTCATGGTGTTCAAGCCTACTCTCTCCTTTGACGGTGTACCAGATACTAGATCAATCATAATTTGAAAACGTGAACTTGTACCTTCCCCACCTTCTCTCACAGTGTTTCTAGTTTGCTTAGCCACTCTAGACTATGGTTTTGAATCAGATTGAAGCTTTTAAAGGTGCTAGCATGGTCTTGATTTGACTTACATCTACTCCCTATACTCCTCCTTTACAACTACTCCAGGTATAGACATTAGGCTTAGTGTGCTTGCATCCTTCTTACCCTCTATTACTATCGATGCAATTTTCTGTGACCCCCTCTCCGGCAATGTTGACTGGTTTAATTAATTAAGATAGCAAATATCCTGAGCATTTTCATACATTTCACATTTGAAACAAATGACATCAAGCCCTTCATACTCAACTGTATAAATTTGATTTTTGAAGAAGAATCTAGGTTGGAGTTGTTTATTCAAACCCACTTCTACACTGACTCTAGTATATTTCCCTCTTTCTACCACATATCTATTGTTTTCCTTCTGAGTTAGAGTATTTAAGTCCACTTTAAAGGCCCTTCCAATTAGATTACCAATCTCAAGCATACATTCCTCTGAATAGACATGTAAAGGAAGAGTAGGAACTCTTACCCATATAGCTACCTTCTTGACCTTGTTGCAATGTGGGTTAAAATTTGGATTCCACCTTTGAACTGTAAGGTAATGGCCATATACCAACTAGGGGCCTTCAAACAAGAATCTAGCACATAGTGACCTCTCTGATGTTCTAAAAACATAGTAATTGTTTGGTAAATCGATGAGTTGAAAATTATCTGATTGCATCATCTACCAGATTCTATCTTTCATCATGTTTAAATTTATTTTTTCCCTAGCACTGTAATAATGAGGGCATCCTTCCATGGACGACAGAGTTCTTTGAATTTATCATCTAGCATATTTAGATGTAGTGGTGGGAAAACGAGCTGGCCCGTGACGAGCTCAGGCCCGTTTAGGCCGGAGTCCAAAAAAGGTACCAAAATCGTCGGCTCGGCCCATTTAAGTAAAGGCCCGCAGGCTTTACGCCCGTTTATCTTTTTTTTTTCATGACTTTTTTTGTTTCTTATTCTCCTAAAGACTAAAATACCTAATTTTAAACATAAATATCATCAAAACTAATTTAAAACATAAATATTATCCAAGTGTAATAAAACACAAACACTAAGACTTAAGTCCAAACCATAATTAATGTCTATAATCAATCAAACAAGTCTATAAGCTTCAAATATCAGTAATAATAAAACACTTGATTTGGATTTTGGTGTACACATACAAAAAAAGAAAAAAGAAAATCCAAGAAGAGAAGCTTTAAATTGTTAGATATCAAGTTTTGATGATAACAAAAGATGATTATGTGTTTTGGTAAGAAATTTATGTTTTGTAAGTTTAACAATGATTGAAAATGTTATCAAATGCATACCATAAAGTTCAGAGGTAATTGCTATTATTTTTACTTCTGTACTCGAGTGAGAAGGACAACACTCGAGTAATAAGCCTTTTTGTACTCGAGCCCAGCGAGTGTTGGACTGAAAGTGTTTCACAAAGCAGTGTTCCAATTGAAAATACCAGGACAACTCGAGTGATGTTTTAATTTGCACTCGAGCATAAAGGCATACTTGTGGAAGTGTTTGACAGAGAGCAAACTAAGAGACAGAAAATGGTCATTACGCTGGAGCATGGACTCAATACTCAAGTGATAGCTTCAAGCTTACTCGAGTTCTGCAAGTGTGGTACAAGAAGTGCTTACCTTAAAGCAAAGTAAACTGAAAGTAAAAAGTGCACCCGAGTCCAAGCAAGTGAAGCATAGAAAGTGCTTGCCTGAGAGTTAGCCAGAGCATGAAAGAGCAAGTGCACCTGAGTGAAGAGCATTTGCACCCGAGTAATAGCTTAGCACCCACGAGTGAAAAATCTAACTCTCTCTATTCCTAATGCAAGTGTTGAAGAGAAAGAGTACTTAACACAAGAATATATTGATGCACTCAAGTGAGGATTAGTGCACTCGAGTAAGGGCCCATATTACCTGCAAATGTAAAATCACACTCTTGAAAAATAGGCTGCGAGTGTTATCCAGAGACGTGAGTTCATAGTGCAAAATACATGTGTACTCGAGTGAGGACCCACATCACTCGCAAGTGAGAAAATGCACTTTTGCTTTTTGCTTGGAAGTGCAACCGAAAAGCTAAAGGAGAAGAGAAAATATGATGTTGCACTCGAGTGAGGCCTCAGTGCATTTAAGTGATGCTCTGTCAGAAGTCAAAACGCAACAGACTTACAGCGATCAATCTGAACATGGTTTAATGTTATTTATTCATTATATTTTCACTTTTTACCATTATTTAACATCATTTAACATATATTTCAAGTGTGAAGTAGGAGTTTGATCGTTTGAATTAGAAATACATAGAGAAAGTCAAACAACGACAATCAGAATCATTGCGACCAACTAAGCACGTATCTACCACGATATATTGTTCAAAGATTTCAAACATACGCATGTTGTTTCATAATGAAGCGCTTCGCTCCACAACGACTATTATTCAACGGACAAAATCAACTGACTATAAATATAGAGTTTTAGAGACCATGAAAAATGAGAATACACACAAGCAAATTCACGAGTCTCTATTATTCATATTTTCTTTGTATTCATATTGTACTTTAGTATTTATTAGATTTGCTCTGTGAGAAAGTTTGTATCCATTTTCAAATCATATTCTCATTTGATCTCAAGGTAAAGGGACCTTGAGAAGGTAGATATTCTTACGAGAGAAGCAGTTGAGAGAATTCCTAATAGAACTTTCTGCTCATAAGACTTACAAGGTACAAGTCGTAAAGAACGTTGATGCTTGTAAGACTTACAGGGGTGTAAGCAGGAGAGAACGTTGCTGCTGATAAGACTTGTATACGTAAGTAAGAGAGAAAGGTCATATGTTTGTTTCTACACGTAAAACTTGTCGTAAGGGGGAGAGAAATTTATAGGTATTAGAATATTTCTGCTCGTAGCCCATTCAAGGACGATTGTTGTCTTGCGGCGTTCCGAGATCCCACTGAATCTTGGAAGAATAGTAAAATTCTCAGTAAGTCTTGATCTCTGAGGATTGGACGTAGGCCTGGATTTTGGGCCGAACCAATATAATTCTTTATGTGCTAATCTTCTCAACTTTACTCTATTTACAGTTATTTTCACATCACCACATCAACCGGAAAATTTCACCTAATTCACCCTTCTCTTAGGTGAAGCTTGCCTCTTTCACAAATGATGTTTAAGTAAGTGTGAGAGCGTCTCTTATCTGAGGGTTAGGTTAGATTAACTCTGCCCTTTGATCAATGCTTGCTACCTACTGCCCTGTGTCTAATAAAAAAAAGAAAGTTAAACGGGCTTAAAAGGGCCGGCCTTTTTAGGCTTGTCTCCTTCCAGAGGCTCTAAATTATAAACCCAGCTAGTGACAGGCTCGGTCTGATTTCTCGACTCTATTTAGATGTGACAACGAGCTCAATACCTTTTTTTGTTCCTCCATCATAGTGAGAAAATTAGCTTGTTCTTCTTGAAGCCATTCCTCCAAATGATCATCAAAATTCTTATCCAGTTCCCTCTCCTTTTCTCCCATTAGTTTTGCCTTACAGGAGATTGGATTTCTAGAGGCCATTTGTACCCCATTCAACATGGGGGGTTGCTGATGTAGAAGTTCCCGATCGCTTGCCTCATCCATCATTACATCTTTTTCAATGGTTAATACTTCACCCCCCAGACATACGCCCATTTAACTCTATTCCCTCTTACAACCTTTTGATGTTTCTTCCCTTGAGATCATCTTCCTCTGTTGACGTTTCTTTGGATTCACCATGAGTGGTTCCATGGTTAGACGGCTGACTTGGGTGCCCACACCTTCTCTCACTAACTTTCTCACTCGTATCTCCCTCGAAAGGCAGCTTTTAGTTCTTTCGCTTTTTTCGCACTGGTGAATTATTTGGTTCTAGAATATGAACTTTAAATACGTTTTGTCGTGTTTATCACTTTAACTTCCCTGAGGTAAATTGGTTGGAATTTCAGTTAAAAAAGGCTGGAAATTAAAGGATAAGTTTAACGAGAGGAAGCTTTTTACTAAACACTCGCCCTTTCACCTTTCTACTCAACAATCCGCACTCTATACAATTTTGATTTTTATACTCACGGCTCACAGTTCTCAATAATAATAAATGCAAAATACACCGACTGCTATCAGATATTACCTCCGATGATATGCTAGACATAAGATTTTTTTTATTAAGAGATGGAAGAAGTTAAATAAATTATTTAATTATATTATATATTATTATATATAAATTAGTTTATGAGTCAAGTAAATTAATTTTAAAAAAATAATATAAATATTTTAAAGTAATTAAATTTATCTTTTTAATTTTTCTAAAAAAAATTAATTAGATCTTATATTTATGACCGGAAGTAGTATATAAACAGCATATATTTTATTTGGAAACTTTGTCTTAGAAGTTGTCACCAAGGGGCAACTTTGCTTGAAAATTTTTCTGAGAGCAATTTTTCACTGGAAATGTGAAAAATGGAGCAATTTTGCTTTAACTGTTATTCTAATTAATTTTAACTGTTAGTTGATCAAATATGCTGAGTTGACAGTTCACATATCATCCACGTCATTTTTATTAAGGTACAAATTTGCTTTGGAAGTCTATGAGTCATCTATTTCATTTGTTTTTCAAATTTAGATTTAAAACTTACAGGGCAAATTTGCATCTTAAAAAAATGATGTAAATGATGTGAGGATTGTTAGTTCAATATATTTGGTCAACTAATGATTAAAATTAATTGAGATAATAGTTAGGGTAAAATTGCTCTTTTTTTTACATTTCTGAGGTAAAATTGTCCTTTAATGACAACTTCTAAGATAAAATTGCCCCTTAACCTTATATTTTATATTTAACAAAACAAACAAGTATCTCTTAAATACACCTTAAGATCACAAAACAGATAATATAAAAATAAAAAAAAATTATATATTTTATGATGATTTGCATTTTTTCACTCACTAAAATTTAATCAAAATCCTTAAATTAATGGCCACAAACTAAGAAAAAACTAAATTCACTATGTACATAAATTCAGACGTATTATATGGAGCCTTCCTTCTCATTTCAAGTAGGTGCACGTTGTGAGTAACTAGGGGGGGGGGCGTTACAAGGAGGACGTCACCGAAATTAGGAACCCGTCTGGCTCGAGAGAATGGGTTAGCTTGTCAGTAAAGTAGAGTATAATTATACATTTATATAACAAATTTAATTAATGACAGTGACTTATATTAATAATAAAAAAATATGTCCCCTCCTCCGTCCCGTTAATAACACCATAGTGGTTGCCGGTAAAAAAAATAACATCATAGTGGTACCCAATAACCAAATGCCGGCAGCAAAGGAAATATTTTTCTCTTCAATTCTTTTTTCAGCTTTTGTGACTTCATAACTATCCTATATGGTAGACTGGTGGTAGCGGGGGACAAATAGACTTGAGGAATTAGTAGTGGGAATTTTCAAAAATTATGAGCAATTCAATTAATAAATAAAATAAATAAATAAAATAATTTTAGCTGTAGTAAATGTAACATATATATGATGGCAAAAAAAAAATTAACACATATAAATTAGACTTTTGAAATATCTCCTACGGTTTTTGGGGGTGAGGGGGTGTCCTATTGATTTTTCTTTTTATTTATTCAGTGTATTTATTATTAGATCAATTTTTAATAGTTAAAATTTATTATAATAGATTTTTATTATAATAATATTATTTATTTCAAACATTAAAAATTAATTTAATGATAGATGGTTTCGATAAAGAAAGAAATCAATAAAGACATGCTCTCCTCTCGGACACCATTTTCAAAATTGGAAGGCTCAGCGCTTCATCCGGACAGCTGTTGGTTAAAAAACATTAACACAGAAGATCCCTGGAAATGTACTGTCTTCTAGAGATACACACAGATAGTCATTTCCGTCTGCTGTAAACTCCTTTTTATTCCCTTTTTTTTAAAAAAAAAGTGAAGAGGAAAAAAGTATAGAAGTGAAGAAATGAGAAATAAAATTACACACAGCTAACACGAAGTCTGAAATATTTCAAATTCAAAATTACAATCATAAAAACTGTCTTATGATGCATAAAGCACACCAAACCACACACACACATTATTACAACAACATAGGGAATGATTAACTTGAATTCAAATAGTTTACATATAGTTCTTGTTTTAAATATTGTGAAAGCAGAACCTTTCCACTTCCTCCTCCCTCGGCTTCCTGCAAGTCTGGGAAAAGAAGGAGTCTTTCCCCTCTTCTCTCCCTCTCTCCCCAAATTTGTAGAAAACTAACAGAGGAGAAAGCATCCAGTAAATCTGCACCAGAAGAAAAGCAGCAAAATGGCGCTGCAGTTGGAATGCCAGCTATTGAATGATGAACATCTTAATCTCAAGACCTTCTCCTACAATCTTCACATTCGGTCTTATTTGAGACCTTGCTTCATGGCGCTTGGCTGATGGCCCCCATTGGCAAGTATGCTCCTTTTCCATGGGCGAAGAGGGTTTTCCACCAAGCCACCATAACCACCAACAATTTGGGATTCTGGGTGGTGCTTCTTCAATTACTTAGCGCACTTTTGGAACAACTTTTCATGGTCCTCAAACGCGCATTGGTCTAAACACACAAACAAATACATTGTTAAATGCGGTGTTGCATCACCAGCGCCATCATGTTAATTTCCTTCTGGTGCAGAGAAACCATGGATTAGATCCTGCAGCATGAGGGGAATGGATGTGGTGCAATTCTTTTTGGGGTATTTCCTTGTCCATCCATTCCCCCAACATAACTTAGGAGCTAGTCCCCAAGAAGCCAATTTAAGTTGACTTCTACATGTGGCACCTCAATCTTTAGATTGGTAAGCATTAGTTTGAAAACGTCCCATGAAGCAGCTGTCTCCTCGTCACACGTTACACTTTTTAAATGCTCAAGATTTATGACCGAGTCTGGCAATTCACACCTTGAGCAACCTGTCATGTGCAACTTCTCCATGTTTTTTAAGTTACCAATGCTCACTGGTAAATCTCTTAGGCTTATGCAGTTTGATATGTCAAGAAAACGTAACCTGGAAAGCCAACCAATTGATTCTGGTATACCTCCCAAATCAGTACAGGAATTAAGCCTCAGTAGTTCCAAATTCTCCAGCCTTGCTATTTCTTGGGGCAGCTTAGAAAACTTGTGGCAGTTAGAAATACTAAGCTTTCTGAGGGTTTTGATATCACAGAGACCAGAAGGCAATTCCACCATATCTCTGCAATAGTCAATGTTCAGTTCTACTAGATTCGGCAATGCATCTGAGATTGGTATCTTACAGTTGCCAAAAGCTTCACTTATATCACACATATAAAGGGATAATTTTTGCAGGTTCTTCAATTTGCCAAGGGAAGGAAGAAAAATCTTCTCCATTCTAATTCTTTTCAGGCTAGATAAAGAATCAAGTAACTCAAAGTTTTCCAATCGGGCAGGATGAAAACCATGATTAGTGCATATTAGAACCTTTAGACTTCTCATTTTCTCAGTGGACTTTAACAATGAATAATGCTCGGTTCGAACATTCAATATTAGAATCTCAATTTCAGATAATTGTGTGTTACCCCAATCTGGAGTGAATACTTCATCTGCAGAAACAATCCAAATGGTGTCAATTTAGGGTGCCGTGCAACTTTCTAATTGGTATTTTTTAATTTGCAAGTACATGTTTTTAAGAAAGAGATAAAACTAACCAGTTGATATAGACAATGTCCGTGCAATGGCAGGTTGCTGCTTTTGTTTAACGCCCCATTTAAAGAATATCGGCAACATTGGGGCAGCAATGCCTGGCTGCTGCTCCTCTAGATGCCATTGACGATTATTTTCATTTATGTCCACCATCAATCTACTTCTCCGTTCAAATGGTTCTTGGTTGCTTTGATAAATTGCAAGTTCTCTTAGAAGGCCATGCTGCATGATGAAGTGGTTGCTGTAGTTACTGAATATATCACTTTCAACTTTCCTGGTAAATGAGCAGAGTCGAAGCTTAGAAAAAATTCCAGACAAGAAAAAAGCATGTGCCTTCTGTCTGATATTACGTTAGTTTCAAGCTTATGTTCTCCATTTGAAGTTCAATAGAACAGTACTCATGTAATCATATGAAGCAGCATCCGTTATCTTCGATGATATTATACTGTAGCTATTAAGCATTAAGAGACCATGGGAAAAACAAGAGGAGATAATGTACCTTGTAACAAGGAGATTTGCCAAATTCAGGGAGACTAATTTATTGATTATGTTCATTGCTTCTTTGCCATCATCATCTAGTTTATACAGTTCCGCCCACATATCAATGAGAGCTGTAGCAGGAATTCTTCGGTCTTCAGGAAATAAGCCTAGGTCCTTGAAGCATTCCTTGATGATGGGCTCACCTTCCAATACACTCAAGCTTCCTTCGAGGAAATTAAGCAAATTCGAATTGGAATCAAGAATAGAGTGACCTTGCGACAATACCTTTACCATCTTTTGCCACGTTTCTTGAGGCTGTTGACACAGTGAACTAGCGATTACTTTAATAGCCAAAGGTAGGCCCTTACAACTTCTCACAACCTGCATCTCGTTGCAAACAATCAGTCAGTGAAAATAACGACTTAGGCAATTTGTTATGACCTTAGTTAGCATAGCACGGCTACTAGTGATCCAGTCAAATGATCGCTTTTCAGAGCCAAAATATGTTTTTTTAGCTTGCCAACTTCTAAAATTCATTACATCTATGCATTGACCGTAGAAAGAGAAGAAAGTGGGATAATTTCCACGTATCAAAAAGCAAGGAAAAGCACCTCTCTGACAAGAATCTCGCTGGGAATGTCCGAGCCATTGTCTTTTGCGAGAGCGACGTGACGGAAAAGTGTTAGTGCATCTTCATAACGAAGTGGTTTCAAGTGGATTTGAGATTTAATTGTTGGGAATGTAACCCTAGAAGTGACCAAAATCTTATAATCGGGAATCTGGAACTTGAAGTTCTGAATCAGGGCTTCTGAGCTGGGCCAAACGTCATCCAGCACCAGCAATATTGGACTTCCCGATATTTTTTCACTCAACAGAAGTCCCAATTCTTTAACTGCTTCTTCGTCGTTATGAAACTCTGGAACCTTCCCAAAGGGTTGAAATAGCGACTCCACAATGACCTTGAAGTTGGGTGTTTTTGAGAAGGTCACAAACAAGATATGGTCCCTGAATTTACCTAATAAAACCAAAGAGATCTTATGAATCAGGGAACATTTGAAGTCTCGCAGCCGCAAAATATAGCTACAATAAGATGCTTCTTAAATCTCAATGTAATCCACAAGAAATTTCATATATCCCATATTCTTTTGAGTTGTTAATTAAACTTCTTGGATACAGTCTGGTGCAAATGATCATGCATGGAACTTTTTTCATACCTCAATTTTATTTTTTTTTTTTTTTGTTTACTTTTGGTTTGCCGTAAGTCTACAACAAATTATTACTAGGTTCAATTTTAAATTTCTAATACATGCTGGAACTCAAAAAAAGTAGAAACACAAATGAATTACAGTGATCACCAATAGAAAAATAAAGGAAAAAAGAGTTTTGTTACCTTTGACTTGGTCATCGGAACAGAGCTTTCTAGCCAGCGTGGTCTTTCCGGATCCCGGGAGACCCGTCAACTCAAGAGTGGATGCTCCATCCTTGAGGACCTCCATCTTCAACCTCAACCAGGGCTCCTCCATGCCGACAACGATTTCTGTGTTCTGAGGAGGCGAGCACGTAATTTCGTGCTCAGAATTGTCTTTGCTCATCGTTTTGAGAATTTCTCTCACATCCTTCAGAGTCTCCTTCACATCCCTTACCATCTTATTATTTTCACCTCTCGAATTAAAAGAGAGGTACTTAACGAGAAATTTCCACAAACGGATTTTCCGGGACTTACCAATGAGCTCATCCCCTGCTTCCTTTTCCTGGATCAGCTTTTCGATTTCTTCTCTTGGCTGATCCAAGTGATCGTTCAAATTTTTGATATCTTCCACCAACGAAGTGGAATCCTTCAGAGTCAGCCTGAATATTTGGAGTCAGAATCTACTCTTGTGAGCCTTCTCGATCATCTCGATGATGATCTTCAACAGCTCTTGAAACGACGCTGCCAGATCAGCTCCTTCAATTAGTTTTGCACCCTCTGCCATGGCTAATTTCTCTCTTTTATTCTCTCAATCTATTAATATCAAGAGCAAGTCAGATCTTGAATGATTTTTTTTTTTCCAATTCTGCGAGGAATCAAGCTTCAGCCAAACGAATTATTTCCGTTGTTCGTGCCATAAACAAGCATATTTATCGACTTATACAGCTTCACCGAAAAAGAAAGAAGATAAGGGTAAAGGCCAAGTTGCTTCACATCCCTTCAGAGTGCTCAAAAAGTTAGTCATTGCACCAAAAAAAAAAAAAGTCAATGTCATCATAACGTCTCTTCCAACTAGAGCCGTAATTTGGGCCGAGCCTGTTTAGGCCCGAGCCCTTCAAGGGCCGGGCTTATAATTTAGAGGCTAAAAAGAGAAGCGGGCCTAAAAGGGTCAGCCCTACGCCCTGAGGGCCGGC
Source organism: Inga oerstediana (assembly GCA_963210345.1). Classification (NCBI taxonomy): domain Eukaryota; kingdom Viridiplantae; phylum Streptophyta; class Magnoliopsida; order Fabales; family Fabaceae; genus Inga; species Inga oerstediana. The sequence goes on from OY723409.1 coordinate 62,950,868, forward strand.
CCTTTTAGGCCCGTTTAATTTTTTTTTAAAATAAATTAATAAATAAAATATCATTATATCAAATTATCAATATAAGAAACACCTAAGTACCTAATAGAGTATTAATAACAGGCAAACACTTATTAATTGGTTTGATTTATTTTATTTTTTACAATGATTTATTAATTTAAACTTTAAAAAATAGACTAATTTAGACATTAAATGATTATTTTAACTAAAAATTTATGATTTTTAAAAATAATGTATCTCAATTTAAAGTAAAATAATAAATAAATTTTAAAACTTGAAAAAGAAATTTTTTTGAATTAAAATGAGTTTAAACCCGTTTAGGCCCGAGTGCGTGAAGGGTCAGCTTTGTAAGACCGAAAACCTAAAAAATATTATATTTTTTAGTTAATGGGCCTAAATGGGCCGGGGTGCGGTATTCCTCGCTCTACTTCCAACCAATTATATTAGTCATACGGCAATATAACTTTATAAAAGTGATGTTACTGGTTGGAAGAGACGTTATGATGACATTGACTTTTTCTTTTTTTTTGTGCAATGACTAACTTTTTTTAACATTGATTGATATACAAAGTTACAACATAGTAGCAAAGGGAAAATTACTGCGCTTTCTTTTTATTCGCTCTCTTCATCTCGTTCTCGTTGTTGATTATTGCTCTGCGTTTGATCTTCTGAATGGCCCTCTCATCAAATATCTCATAAGCCCTCTTGCATTTCACTCTTAACCACTCCACCGAACTCTTAATCCTGTTCTGGTTCTTGTTATAAATTACTGGAACTGTCGTGCTCGATGGTGTACCTATCTAACAGTTAAATTGAACAACAAAAATCAATTATGCAAGAGAAAGATCAATAGCATAAATATTCTTGAAATTGATGGTGTAACTATATAAAGCAATGTTAACAGATCCATGTTGCTGGCAACGTGAGAAAGTAAAAACAATCCAGCCACAGCTCCTAAAAACAGAGACCAGTCTTCTTGAACGCTCACCCGGAACAGTAACCTTATTCCTTCTTCGATCCATGCTCGAGCCACGTACGCCATTTTTAGAGCTGATTCTTCGGACAGCTCCAAATTCGACAAGCTCGGGGGTGCCCTGTATTCAACATAATTGAGTAATCAATTTGGGGGGGGGGGGGGGGAGCCACTGTCCTAATCTGTACAGGAAAAGGAAGGCACTTGCTTGCCAAAAAGTCTAAGCATATTGGCCCAGAGGAAGGCAGAAGCAAGAACAAACTGCCTTGTTCGGTTTCATACTGTATATTATAGATTTACAAGTATCAGTCATTCGGCGGAGGTGGCCACCAAGACGGTCGTTGGTTCTAGGGCCTACACGTGTGCCGATCCAAGGTGACGTGCGAAACCATGCAGGAGTACGTGGCACTTGCCTATAGTGTGTTTGGATTAGCTTCTCATATCACACTTTTTTTCTTTTATATATTTGTTATTTGTGTTATGAAGTCAATTTCATTCTTACTTTTTTTTTTCATCTATTCACATCACAAAACTATATAAACACATATCTTTTAAATTTAATAATAGTAAAATAAATCAATATAATATGAAAATAAGTGTCAAATAAAAAGTATGGGGAATTAATTAAACACATCATTAAAAGAAAGGAGATAAGGGATTAAGGGTGTTTTAGAAAAAAGCTAAAAAAAAAAAATTAAATAATGTGGGCCAGCCTGAGGGCAAAATCCAGCCCGAATCCGTTTATTTGGTCAGGCTAACAGGGCCAGCCCGGCCCGTTTTACTAGTTAATGGTTCTCAGATTGGGCTTACACTGATCGCCCAGCCATCTAAGATTTTGCTTTTTCACTAAACTTGCACGGCCTTGTCGCTGTTTAAAACTATGATAGCCCAGTCCCACAAGTTTAATTGTAGGCCTCCCATAACAACTCACTACCCTCCGCAAGATTTTAGAATGAATCCCAAGACAATGTGGACTTCCCTAGTGAAATTTCACAGTGGACAGTACAGTTCTCTAGAGCTTGGATAGAATAATTTAGATCAGGATGCAGAAGAGTCTAAACATTTTGAGTTTGAAATAACTTGATAACTCTGCCATGCGTTGCCCAGTGTGAATAATGGATTATGATCAAAATGAATCAAAATATTTATTAAATAGTTTATGTTAGAATATTTTAAAATGAAGAGATATGTTTTTTTGTAAAGTCATGTTTATTAAATTAAGAGATTTATATGAAGAATTGTACAAGAAGTTATAAGTTACCAAGGTTATGTCTCTTCAATTTCTGGAGACACATATGAAAGGTTATAGGCAGACGTGTGGCAGCCACTACTTGGTGAAAAGTTATGTTGGGTTTATGAGAAAACTCTTCGTAATATAAATGTATAACTCTTCATATATTTATTCATGAATTAGCATACTCATGAATCTAAAAAATCATTATACCTTTTAATTGAAGAGGTGTTATTTCAAGAGGCACCACTTCAAGACATTACTTCATAGCCTATAAATACTCAGCACTATCAGTCATTCTCACACACCAGAAAGCACAAGGCAACAAGAGATTAAACTCATTGTCTTTGTCCTTGAGTACACATAAAGATAAAGTCAAATTATGACTCCCTCCATCCCTATATATAAAGTCCCTTTTTTTGAATGAGCTTGTCCCTTTTTATAACGTCCCATTTGACTTTGTCTGATTAATAAATGCACTTTTACCTATTTCGTCTTCATTCACTCACATCATTTATTTATCATACATTATCTTTCTTCCATGTCTCATCACTACATTTTCTCTCTCTTGCTCATTCATAAATAGGGGCATTTTCAAAAAAAAATTATATTTCATACATATTTATTAATTTTAACTAATTTTAATTGTTTTTCTAGAATCCTGCGATTCTTTTTTGAGTTTCAATGATAAGTATTACACTTGGAGTTTACCTACATATTAATACAGATCCAAAAGGATATCAAATAAGCCAATATTAGCTTAAATCAGCTAACATTAGCCTTGAACAAGTAGCTGATGGGGATTGTATTATAATAAACTCACTGTTCGCATCAAAAAGCAATTTAGCCATGTAGTCGGCACAGTTGAGAACCACTCTATGAAAGTGAAATATCTGCAGGTCCCATCCAGAATAAATAAGAGACCTGGTATCCAAAATCAACTGGGAAAAAGGATGATCCTCACTGCAATCCAACAATAGTATTTGAATCGCCTCCAAAGAGTCTGAGTGCAGATGAATCTTAGACAATCCCTGACTCTTGCAAATCTTCAACCCAACCTGAATCGATGTTATCTCTGCAACCGTCGATGGACCAAACTCGATCTTCTAGTGGAACCCAACGATCCATGCGCCCTGTGCATCCTGCACTAGTCCGCCACACGCAGCAACTTGATCAGCTGTAGAAGAGCCATCCATATCGAGCCTTACAAACCTTGTTGGTGACGTCCTTCATCTATCCTCGTGCCTGTCCATTAATTGAAAGATTCTATGCTTAAGTTTACCATCTTCAATCTCCTCTGCAGTAAACGGGAGCATCTATAAAGAATGTTGGTAGGTTGAGTTTTGGCATCCTCAGACACTTTTTTACATCTGTTTGTCCATAACAACCAGCAAAATAATCCAAAAATTCGTAACCACGGCCATCTCTTGAACTTCCGTGAATTGGGTTCATTCCTTGCATTCCACTCGAGCTACATCTGCAAACTACCACTAAAAAAAGAGTTATAGTATATAGGATCAATTAGTGAAATCCACATATTGTTTACAATTTCATCGTCTCTGAGGGTGTGTAAGATAGTTTCCTCACATTGACAATCCGCGATTCCGTCGAAAAGACCTTATATATAGGGATGGAGAGAGTACTTTGTAAAATCCATTGTTTCCTTGGCTTAAATGTTGAGAGTGCAATCCATAACAAAAATTCGTTCATAAATCCAAATTGCACCCTATAAGATATGTATAGGTGAGGGCGAATTAAGCATAAAGGAAAGTATTATCCACGCGTTAAAGACATTGTGCAATACTTTATTCCTCATCTCCTATTCTTCTACTCCTCCACTTTAGAGATCCAATCCCTTCAACAGTTTCATGAACTAATTCGTTTGATATGAGGACTCTCTCTTTTGATATTGCATGCAAATGTTATCTCTTCATTTAGAGCTTTTGTGATTTTAAATATGATACGCAAAGTTGAGTTAAAATTTGAATGACAACCTCAATATCGATAATTAACCATTCTAGCATGATAGAATATAATAATGACTAATAAGCCTAAAATGTAAACATACATTTGCAGGAGTAAATGTTTGGAAGAATTTATAATTACCATTTCAACTTTGTATAAAACTAACACATGTATCAAAGAGTCACATCTTGGGCACTTCCAACCAAGTTCGTCCAAGAGTGAGCCAAATAAAAGCAATTCGGCATTGTAGTCCAAACACATTGAGGGCCCGTTTGGTTCGATCCCATTACACCCTGCGGTGCAGTGCAATACGATACAATGGTAATGCAATGCAATATTAATTACAGGGGTAGTGTTTGGTTTGATTTTTAAGCAACGTGTAATGAGTTAATATTTTAACAATTATTTAAAATTAATATATTACACAAAATCTATTTTACCCCTTAATATAATCTTTGTAGAAAAAATAGTTACAAGCCGGCGACGGCGGGGATAGAGGAGGAGGAGGAGGTTGTGGCAGTGGCAATGATGGGGGTGGCGAGGGAGGTGGAGGTGGTGGCGGCGGCGGGCGGCGGCGGGCGGCGGGGGTGGAGGAGGAGGTGGTGGCGGTGGTAGTGGGCAGTGGGCCGGGGGTGGCGGCGGCGGAGGAGGTGGTGGTGGTGGAGGTGGCGGCCGCGGGGGAGGAGCTGGGGCAGTGGGCGGGGGGTGGCGGGGCCAGTGGTGGCTGTGGGCGGCAGGAGGTAGAAGAGGTGGTGGTGGGCGGTGGGCCGATGGCGGCGGAGGTGGTGGTGGTGGCGGCGGGTGTGAGGGTGGCGACAGAGGAGGAGGTGGCGGTAGGCTGGTGGCGGGGCCGGGGGTGGCGGCGGCTGCGGCGGGTGGAGGTGACGGCTGTGTAAGAGGAAGAGGTTGTGGCGGTGACAGTTGTGATGTGATGCAACAAGTGAAAATGAGATAAGTGAAACAAAGACAAGGGGAACTAAAGGGTAAATTGGACTTTTTAGACCATGCAATGGGATGGTAATAATGATTCATAGAGGGGAGGTATGAATGAGGATTACCAATTTTTTGGTAATCATCATTAGCATGGTAAACCCTATTACCATGCTAAAGAGCAACCAAACACTCTTCTCTTGATAATGCAATAATGATTACCATTGCAGACATGCAATGGGGTTGAACCAAACGGACTCTGAGATCATCATCGTTGGAATGCAATTTTTTTGTAAGTTTATAATGCTTGTTCTCTTTGTCAGGTCATCTATCGTACCATAAATGAAAGTGAAAAGATGGATTTTCTGATTAAAAAAACCAAGCTAATATGTGATAATTTGGATTTAGATGCTTCAAATTACAGCAATACATTGAGGGAAATAGGAGTTGGATCATATAAATTATTAAAGGGCTTTGAGCCCAAGTGATTCAAATTCACATAAAATATATGGGCTACTTGAGAAGTTGAGGGCTTAGTCTACTTAAACTAATTGATGATTTTAATTGAAGAAATTTATTGTTCATTATTTATTTTTTAATTTATTTTCTATAAGAAATCACAGCTTCTCTGAAACTTGAAATTGAATGATTAATATAATTACATGATATAAATTTCTTTAAAATATCAAATGAAGAAGACCTGAGCAGTCTCTTCCTCTATCGAGTTTCTATCCAGAGTGGTGGGGGTTGAGTCTCGTCTTGTGCAAGTGAGTGTGCACAGCGTCTCCCTCTCCGACCTTCGCTGGTTGAGGGGATATATGTGGCTCAGTCCTTTTCGTTTTTATGTTTTTCCTTGCTTTTCATTTGGTTTTGTTGGGAAATAAGCAGATCTGAGGGGTGGTTTTGCTGGTGTTCGGTGTTGTTGGTTTTTGTTTGCTCTGCTTAGTGGTGGCACATTCAGAATGTGAGAGATTCGAATGCTTTTGGTCCATCAAGCATGGTCGTTGTTCTATTTTTTGCTCCCTCTTGCTGTGCCTATTTGCTAGTGTCCATAGGTTTTTTTGAATCTACACGTTCATCTCATGTTTACTCCTTTGCAATCTCTTTAGGTGTTTTCTTGCCGACAAAAGGGTTGGGTCCCTTTAGATGGTTCTTTGAACACCACCCCTTATGACCTTATTGTTATTATTGGCATTTTTTCTTCCCCATTGACTCTGGTGCATTAGCACAACAAGTTTGGCGAAGGCGGTGGCAGCTTCTATCATTCCCCTTGGTCTGAAAATTAGGGTAAGAGTTTAGTCGTTGTGGTCTTTGTTTTTGGGTTTATGGGCCTTTATTTTGTTTGTGTTGTTTTTTTTTTTTTTTTTTTTGTGGATAGAATGCTGCTGTTTTGTTATTTCTTGTAAGTCTTTTTTTTTAAGTAATGGAATTATTTTTCCCTAGCCCAAAAAAAAAAAATCAAATGAAGACAATAAAGATTTATTCATTTGGAAGGTAATTATGACGTCTTAGATAGGGTTCAAGTTTCTTGAACAGGGTGATTTTTCTGGAGTAAACTAATAGGTCAATTGATTCATCAAATTCATTAATGGAGTAAGTCATAACTTGTTAGATCTTGATCAAATTGAAATTTAAGAGTTAAAAGACTATGGTCAGATGCATCAATTAAATTTTACTTGTTTGATAATCTTTAATTTGGAGGCCTGGCAGCAGAGAGTCGCGGAGTAGGAATTCAAATAGGCCCATTGATTTCGCATCACTAACTAGACATTCGTTTTGACTGTTGACTTATGTTACTTTTTGATGTTTTTGGAGTAACCAGCTTTCAAATAGGCACATCTAATAAGCTGCTTGAGAAGGCCTTTGAGGAAGTTGCACCGAGTAGGGTAGTAATAATGCAATGACTGTCACCCTTGAGTAACAGATGACGACTCCTAAATGCATGTTTAATGAAAAGAAGAGTAAAAAATCATGGCATGGATTTCATCTTACAGTACAGAAGCAATCAAGGTCAAATTTAATTATGAATGTCACGGACAAGTGACAGTAGTTAAATTAGGGTGCAAAAGCTTGGCAAAAAGAGAAGCCTTAAAGATGAATAATAGTCCAAATCTATGTTTTAATTTAATCAGAGCTAAAACAGGAGCATATTATTTTCTGATTAGGCATACATTTTGGTAAAGGAGCATCTCCATTTGGCATCTCCGCGGATGAAGCACCCAGACTCATTCCACCAGGAAAATGGTTAATATTCTGTAATTAATTAATTCGTTTCCCAACTAAGTTAGTTAGTTTTGTTTGTACAGCTCCAATACTGTGAACAAGACAAGAAGTTATTTTACCCATTTTTGACCCTCTCTTTCTGGATTTTTCCTCTTCTCTCTTCTTATCCTTGAATGTAAAGATGGAGCCTGGAGGTGGGAATTTGCACACAACACACAGTGAATTCACTTGCTTTGACCGAAATTGGCGCCAATCATGTAAAGAAGCATGCATGGGAGAATTTGTGCTCAGTACTAACCAAACAAATCATTTTTATTTTTTTGAACTCAGTTTACATACTTTATAGTCTAGTTAGTTCATCATTAAACCAAATCCTCTTAGCTATCTTGTTCAATCTTTGTTCCTTGTACAGATTTGCAGTCACTAGTTGACTCGAACACTTTAACACAGTGATATGTAAGACGCTTCGATTCTATTACAGGACGGACTAAAGCTGGTAGTACTTGAAATTCACCCAACATTTCTTTTCTCCTCATTTATACTGTGCTTGAATTAGCCATTAACAATCAAATGTACCAGAGGTTACCAAGAATTACCTTTTTCTGGGCAACTTTATTGCTTATATGTTGATCTTGGATGACAGAAAGGGAGGGCCGCATAATTAGAAATGAAAATGGGGTCTCACAATTTGCCATGCTAGTTGTCCTCCTAATGTTGAATATTTACACATGCCCCGATTATATATATATATATATATTTGAAAAAAACACAGAAAGGAAATTGGTGAACTGGAACAGCATTATTAACAACCAGCACAATCAGAAAAGTTGAGGAACAGAGAAAGTGGAGATGAGTGGCGTAATTTAAGGGGTGATATAGAGGTGTTTGTCTGGACGTTCCCACGCCCAAACGGACTTGAACAGTGGCGTAAATGGGTTTGAATAGTGGAAAAGTCAAATATGGGGGTTTGGTTGAAACGTTAGGCTTTAAGCTCAAAAAAAGGTAAAAGTTAGAAAAAGTCGTAAGCCTCGGAGCTTATTGGAGTTTATTGCTATAAAATAATATTGATAGGAGTATTTTCATATTTTTGGGGATCAATGAAGTACTCAAAATCACTTCTAATAACAAAACTTCTTTTATGAAAAATGTTCTAAATAATTTTCTCTTTCTTTAGATAGTAATCTTCTGCTATTTGGAGAATACTTTGGGATAAGAGTTGAGGCAAGTTTTGAGTTTTGTTAATATATGACTGTAGCAATGTATAGAATAATTAATAATTAATTTTAATCAGTTTAGATTTATTATTTAGTTGTTTTATGATTTTATAATCAATTTTTTTTGTAAATATGTCATAAATTAGTTTATATATAGTGTTTTTACCCATTAAATTTAGTTTAAATAATTTATTTGGATTATTGGAGGTATTATGGAGATTTTAATCGGTTTATTTTGTTAGATTTTGAGCTATGTGAAAATATGAGTTTGGATTTAATATTTAAATTAGAGTTTGATATCATTTATAAGATTTAAGCTTGAGGTGCACAGTAGAAAAGAATTTTGGAGTGTACCAATTTAAATTAGAGTTTGATATAATTTTATTAAAATTATACCATTACCAAATTTTCAAAGTTATTTGAGAAAATTGTGAAAAAATCCCTCCGTATGTAGATATCTTCCTAGTAGGGGTGGAAATAGGCTAGGCTAGGCTAGGCTTTGCCTAAATAGGCCTGGGCCTGTAACAAAGATTCAAAGCCTGAGCCTGGGCCTGTATGTAGGCTTTTTTTTAGGCCTGAGCCTGGGCCTTCAGAAGGCCTGACAAGGCCTGAAGCCTGTTTAAAAGCCTACTTAAAATGTAGGACTTTAAATAGCCTTTAAAGCCTATGCTGCCAAATTCATATATAACCCTTCATGCTTATATACAATCATATATTATGTCTTAAAAGCCTAACATCTATTCTTGTAGTAATATTAAGGCTTAGTAAGGAAAAAAAGATAATGTCTAGTGACAACACTTGTTCGAGCAAATAGGAATAAGAAAAACTAATCGACTGTTGACTAATGAGATATATTTTTTAAAATCGATCAAGCATAACAAATAACATGTAAAACTAGATTTTTACCTATTTTATTCTTTCCACGTAAATTGGGACAAACTCCTCTTATTAAGATTAAAATATTTCATTTGACACTAAAATAAACTCATAACATTTTTTATGCTTTAGTGGAGGGCACAAATTAGGGGAGAGAGTGAGTTAGTATTGCCATCTCGAGCGATCGAAGAGAAGAGATGTAGAGGTGAATGATTTATGCGAAAACAAGGGATGGGTATAATGACGATGAAATATGAAACTTAGAATTTAGAATTAAGATTAAGTTAGTAAATTTATAAAATTATTTAGATGATATTATATATACTTATATAATAATATATTTTTTAAAATAAAAAATTAAATAGGCCAGGCCTGTAGGCTTGTAGGCTAGGCCTTATAAAAATAGGCCTGGCCTGTTTATCTAAATAGGCCTAGCAATATGCCTGAGCCTGAGCCTGGCCTATTTACTAAATAGGCTAGGATAGGCTTTATGTAGGCTAGGCCGTAGGCCCCTGTTAGGGGCCTGGCCTATTTCCATCCCTACTTCCTAGGTCCCATTGGCAATTAAATTGCCAATGATGACTTTTTTTTCACAATTATCCCTTCATTTTTTCATTTTTTCATTTTTCATAATTTTTTCAATTTTTTTCTCTTAATTAATATAAAAGTCACTTATGCAAAAGTCAAACCAAACATCATTCACTTTTACATAAGTTATTTATCCAATCGCTAATCTAAACACTCATTATTTTACCTAATCTAACTTTTTTCCAATCTTAAGATTCTATAAGCTTAAATAAAAATAAATTACTTATCCAATCACCCATACAAACACACCCATAATCAAAATGATGGGCTAAAGCCATAGCTTTCACTTTAATGATAATTCATAAGTGAACTGTGCATCACTTTTGTTGGAAGCAATCACCATTACACATACCAACACAGAAAACGCGTTACCCGCCCCTGGTCTCCGCCCAATCCCATCAATTTTGCTACCTTAAAAACTAACAAACAACAATAAATTATTACTATTCTTATCGCACCTTCCTGTGAGGTTGTTATATACCGCCCCCAGCTCCTGTAACCAGTCACTCTTCAAGACGAGAAATCTGGTCCTTTCATATAGTTTCCAATTTTGGAAACTGGATTTAATTGACAGATACAATGGGAAGAACAAGCTCGCTCGCTCTGGTTTGTTCTGTAATGGCTTTGCTATGGATTTAATTGACAGATACAATGGGAAGAACCAGTCACTCTTAGAGTGTGTTTGGATCAGCGATTGATAATTGGGCTTGTTTCAATTGGGTTTGTTGTGATATTATTTTTGATAAAAGCCAAATTATGTAATGTAATTTATGTTTGGATTAGCGATTGGCAATTGAGCTTTTGTAAAAATAAAACTTGTTTGAATTGGCTTAAGCATAAGAGCTTTTATGATAATGGTAAGAGAGAGTGGGTGGAAAAATATTTAAAAAATCAAGTAAATATTTAAAAATTACTTTAAAATATTAGGTGCTACTAGAAAAATATTTTAGAGTGGGTGGAAATCAATAAATCAATATTCTAAGTTTTGAATGCTCTTTACTACTAAAAAAAATACATTAAAGGTAAAATTGTAGTCAGTCTCCTAAGACTGAGTATAACTGAAAAATTATTTTAAAGAGTTAAAAGCATAAAAAAATATTTTAAAGTAATTTTTGGAGCTGAAAAAGTACATTAAAGGTAAAATTGAAATCAGTCTGATAACACACTGGGTACAGTTGAAAAAATATTTTAAGGGTTAAAAACACCAAAAAATATTTTAAGGGGTTAAAAACACTCAAAAAAATTTTTTTTGAGTGGGTACAACTAGAAAGTAAGTAAAATTGCAATCATTCTGATAGCACACTAGGTAGTGGGTATAACTGGAAAAATATTTTAAGGGGTTAAAAACACTCAAAAAATATTTTTTGATACTACATACTATTTAAAAAATATTTTATGGGAAAACCAATATCATATAACTAATTTCCAGACAACCCAATCTAGTATAAAATGTCATTAGCTTTTAACAAAAGTTCCATTTTCTAGCTTCTCCCAATTGAGCTTTCACCAATTGGGCTTTGACAAAAGCTCAATTATCAATTGGCCTCTCCAAACACTCAAATTTGAGTTCTTAATTCACAATTGAACTTATGGTCTTCAATTGGACTTAAACTAGATCTCCAAACACACGCTAAGTGTGTGTCTGGTGAAAGCAGAAGACGCATATAAGTACTATACATGGACTATCACTTATGGGACTCGTTCTCCTCTCGGCATTCCCCAGCAAGTAGGTTAATTATCTACATTCTTGCTTTAATCTATGCCAATTTCTGATGTTGGGGTCTTTCACTTCTTTTGTTTAAGGTTATTCTCATCAACGGTCAGTTTCCTGGGCCTAGGCTTGATGCAGTGACTAATGACAATATAATTCTCAACCTTGTGAACAAGCTGGACGAGCCCTTTCTTCTGACTTGGTGAGTTTCCTTGTTGCTCTCTGCCATGTATATATATTGTGTGGGGTTTGGAAAATGTTTTGACTTTTGACGACATTGAGATGAAACAGGAACGGTATTAAACAGAGGAAAAATTCATGGCAAGACGGAGTACTGGGAACCAACTGCCCCATTCCTCCAAACTCAAATTACGCATATAAGTTTCAGGTGAAGGATGAAATTGGAAAGTACTCATACTTCCCATCAACTCAACTCCACAAAGCATCCGGAGGCTTCGGTGCCCTCAATGCCTATCACAGATCCGTCATCTCAATCCCTTATCCGAACCCTGACGACGACTTTACTTTACTCATCGGTGACTGGTACAACTCCGACCACAAAGTAAGGGTAAGATAGATTTTTTTCTTTTTTTCTTTTTTAATATTGTACACTTCATCCAGCTAAACCCCTGATTCCTCTCTTTCTCATGTCTGTAGAAATTAAGGGAAACATTGGATTCTGGAAGATCTCTTGCCTTTCCAGATGGCCTCCTTATCAATGGTCAGGCCCATACAACCTTCAACGGTGACTGACCAAGGTCTGATTGTGTTTTCTAAGGTTGTGCTATTTTTTTCTTTTTTTGGATCAAATTAAAGCTGCATTTACGGATGATGTTTATTCTTGCTTCAGGAAAAACCTACATGTTCAGGATCTCAAACGTGGGCTTATCAACCTCGATTAACTTCAGGATACAGGGTCATAACCTTAAATTAGTGGAGGTGGAGGGATCACATACCATCCAAAACCTTTACGACTCTCTTGATGTACACGTGGGCCAATCCGTCACCGTTTTAGTAACCTGAAATCAGCCTCCAAAAGACTACAACATTGTTGCCTCCACCAGATTTACCAGAAAAGTTCTCACAGCAACCGCAGTTTTACACTACACAAACTCCCGTTCCCCTGCTTCTGGACCTTTGCCTCCTGCCCCTGCCTACCAATTTCATTGGTCCATGAAACAAGCCAGAACCTTCAGGTCATTATTATTCAAAAAATATACATACACATTATCTCCATTCCCAAATGCCACTTGACCATGAGGCCGCCAATGAAACCCCGTATGATCACCCTCACCGGAAACCCGTGATCCGGAGCCAACTGTTCTCCGTTCTGCATATAAGCTATGATGATGTCTCGGGCCTTCAATGGCAAACTCTCTCTTGATGCTTGTCCCGTACTTAGAGCCGCCGCCTCCTGGCAGATCATCAGCTCCCTCGAAGCACACGTGTAATGCCCCTTTTGTGCGGCTATAGATCCCACACCTCTTTAGCAAATACCTTAACGGAACCCCTTTCCAGACGGAAGTGGAAATGGCAGCTGCGCCCCAGTTAAAACCGACGCTCTGTTTCACCATGTTCTGTTGTTTCCTTCTATTTCCGGCGCACACCAGCGTCACCGGCATCTCCCGGCTGGGGAACTCGTTAACCAGTTGGTCCATGGTGAATTTGGCGGGGCGTTTCACGAGTCCACACACCTCAACCACCCAGTCATCCCAGCTGGCTTTGGGTACGGCTCCGTGGTTTCGGACGTAGTGGAGAGGGACAGGGGTGATGAAGCCGTGGTGCATGAGGCGCGTGAGGGGTGGCTCCGAGTTGAAGGGGTGTTTCCCTGTGTGGCGGACCATGGAAGCGTTGCGTTCGATCCTGGAGTCGGCGTTTCCGTCGTCGCGGGGATCAAAGATGGAGGCCTCCACTTCAGATTTAGCCTTTCGCATTATTGCTTTCAACTCGTCGGCGTCGTTCTCAGCCTCGCTGGAGGAATCAAAGTCCATTGACAAGGATTCGGGTCTCTTGAGATGGATCCGGCTTCTCTCCCATGCTGTTCCCGTCCCTTGCCTCTCCTTTACCCAAAACACTGCCGTTTTAGGTTAAAAAGGGGAGGTTGGGTCCTTTTTTTTATAAAAAAAAAATATGTAACACTCTAAAGTATTTTTTCAGTACCACTCAATATCATAAAATAATGTTTTCTACATTTAGTATGGTAAAATATTTTTCTAATTGCAACAAACAGTCTAAACTTAAGATACAGAGTGGTGATAAAAAAAATATGTAGCACCCTAAAGTATTTTTTCAGCACCACTCAATATCATAAAATAATTTTTGATACACTAATTATCCTCAAATATTTTTTTTAGTAATAATTACTATCTAGCAAACTACACTCTAAAATATTGTTTCAATAACATCCAGTACCATAAATTAGTTTTTAACTCACTCAGCACCTTAAATAATTTTTCAATAGTAACTATTGTTTAACAAACTACATTCTAAAGTGTTTTTTAATAACATCCAGTATCATAAATTAATTTTTAACTCATTCAGCACCTTAAATGATTTTTTCAATAATACTCAATATTCTAAAATAATTTTTTTTTTCATCTGATCCCCTAAAATATTTTTTTATCACCACTCTGTATCTTAAGTTTAGACTGTTTGTTGCAATTAGAAAAATATTTTACCATACTAAATGTAGAAAATATTATTTTATGATATTGAGTGGTACTGAAAAAATACTTTAGAGTGTTACATATTTTTTTTTTTATAAAAAAAAGGATCCAACCTCCCCTTTTTAACCCAAAACGGCAGTATTTTGGGTAAAGGAGAGGCAAGGGATGGGAAGCGCCTGGGAGAGAAGCCGAATCCCTCTTGAGATTGGGAGGGAGGCTGAAATGAGGGGAGACGTTGAAGGGACGAGGGACGCCGTTTATATGGCCGGCGTATTGACGGTGTCGTTTAACCTTTTCTTTCTTTCTTTTTTTCCAGCCACTCTTGACTTTCTGCTCACAGGGTCACAACTACAATCAGCATTTATACAATTTTGATTTTTCTACTCAATGCTCGCAATGTGCAAATACTTGAAATGAGAAGGAAGGCTCCATAACGTACGTATGTATACATGAATTTTTTATAGGAAAAATTTTAAATAAATATCATTTAAAAATATAAAACCCTAAAAAATTTATTAATATTTTAAAAAGATTTAGAGGTACCAAATATTAAATTGGGTTTTTCAAGTTTTGACATATTTATCATTTTACCCCTCAATTTTTTTTAAAATAATAGTGGTGTCCTTGCCGGAACGCCGCCGCCGCTCCGGTGGCCGGTCAAAGCTCCGGCAATTGAGAGCTTTTTTAGTGGGGAAGTGTTTTTTTTAAAAAATAAATGTTAAGAAATGGCAAAAGGTGGGATAAAACACATCCTACCCCTTTAGCAAAGTAGCATGACCACCAAAACTCCTTTGATATATATATATATATATATATGCATTGTTAAATATGTATAATATAATTAAGGTGTAGTAACTTTGACAAAGTCAATAATGACGTTGACAAATTCAATAATGGGAATAACAAAATTCGTAATGGTATTGATAAAACCGTTTGCTGATGAACATTGACTTGCATGTTTTCATCGGCATTTTTGCACAAAATGTTTTTGTCAAAACCATTACAATTCTTGTTAAGATCATTATTACTAAACTTGTCAATCTCATTATTAAATTTGATAAAATCCTTTTATTTATATTATGAATGTTCTTATAATGCGATTGTCAAAATCATTACAATTCTTATCAATCTCATTACTAAACTTGTCAATCTCATTACTAAATTTGTTAAAATCCTTTTATTTATATTATGAATATTTTCATAATTAAATTTTATAATGAGATTATCAAAACCATTACAATACTTGTCAATCTCATTACTAAATTTGTTAAAATCCTTTTATTTATATTATAAATGTTTTCATAATGGGATTGTCAAAACCATTACAATTCTTGTCAATATCATTACTCAACTTATCAATCTCATTATTGAATTTGTTAAAATCATTTTATTTATATTATGAATGTTTTCATAATGGAATCTCATAATGAGATTGTCAAAACCATTACAATTCTTGTCAATCTCATTACTGAATTTGTTAAAATCCTTTTATTTATATTATGAATATTTTCATAATGGAATCTCATAGTGGAATTGTCAAAACCATTACAATTCTTGTCAATATCATTACTAAACTTATCAATCTCATTGCTCAACTTGTCAATCTCATTACTGAATTTGTCAAAATCATTTTATTTATATTATGAATAATCTCATAATGAGATTGTCAAAATCATTACAATTCTTGTCAATCTCATTATTAAACTTGTCAATCTCATTACTGAATTTGTTAAAATCCTTTTATTTATATTATGAATATTTTCATAATAGAATCTCATAATGAGATTGTCAAAACCATTATAATTCTTATTAATCTCATTACTAAACTTGCCAATCTCATTACTGAATTTGTTAAAATCCTTTTATTTATATTATGAATATTTTCATAATGGAATCTCATAATGGGATTGTCAAAACCATTACGATTCTTGTCAATATCATTACTTAACTTGTCAATTTCATTACTGAATTTGTTAAAATCCTTTTATTTATATTATGAATGTTTTCATAATAGCATCTCATAATGAGATTGTCAAAACTATTACAATTCTTGTCAATATCATTACTAAACTTGTCAATCTCATTCTCATAATGGGATTATCAAAACTATTACAATTATTGTCAATATCATTTCTGAACTTGTCAATCCCATTACTAAACTTGTCCATCTCATTACTGAATTTGTTAATATCCTTTTATTTATATCATGAATGTTTTCATAGTGGAATCTCATAATGAGATTGTCAAAACCATTATAATTCTTATCAATACCATTACTAAACTTGTCAATATAAATAAAAGGATTTTAACAAATTCAGTAATGAGATTTACAAGTTTAGTAATGATATTAACAAGAATTATAATGGTTTTGACAATCTCATTATGAGATTCCACTATGAAAACATTCATAATATAAATAAAAAGATTTTAACAAATTCAGTACTGAGATTGACAAGTTTAGTAATGAGATTGGCAAGAATCGTAATGGTTTTGACAATCCCATTATGAGAACATTCATAATATAAATAAAAGAATTTTAACAAATTTAGTAATGAGATTGACAAGTTTAGTAATGATTTTGACAAGAATTGTAATGGTTTTGACAAAAACGTTTTGTGCAAAAATGCTGATGAAAACATGCAAGTCAAGGTTTATCAGCAAAAGGTTTTGTCAATACCATTACGAATTTTGTTATTTCCATTATTAAATTTATTAACGCCATTACTGACTTTGTCAAAGCTACTGCACCTTAATTATATTATACATATTTAACAATGCATATATATATATATATATATATATATCAAAGGAGCTTTGGTGGCCATTCCTAATGGCCACTATGCTACTTTGCTAAAGGGGTGAGATGAGTTCGATCCCACCCTTTGCCATTTCTTAACAAATTTTTTTCAAAAAAAAAACCCCTTCCCCACCAAAAAAGCTCTTGTCAGCCGGAGCTCTGGCCGTCGGGGGTCCCTGCCGGCCGGCGGTGGTCCTCCGGCAGGGGCACCACTATTATTTTTTTAAAAAAAATTTAAGGGGTAAAATGATAAATGTGTCAAAACTTAAAAAACCCAATTTGGTACTTGGTACCTTTAAATCTTTTTAAAGTGTTAATAGATTTTTTAGGGTTTTGCATTTTCAAATGGTATTTATTTAGAAATTTTCCTTTTTTATATCTGACATGGTTATTTATTTTAGATAAAAATATGAAATAAATTTATCTATTTATGATAATGTTATAATTATAATAGTGTGTGTATTTTGCATTTTTCTTGTTTGAGTGTATTTTGCATTTATTATTATTGAGAAGTTGTACGATGCAGGGCAGGGGTGTGCCAAAATCAGGGTTCTGTTTGCTACATAGCACTGAATTTAGATAGATTTGAGATTGAGAGTGGGTTTGAGTTTTAAAATTGGGCAAAGGAGTGAAAATGCCTATGAAGTTTTCTCAGAAGAGCACCTGACACCATATAGATTTTTTAAGTGCAAAAATGCCTCTCAAGATCACAAAAGGTGGCAAAAATACCACTCCCTTTGATTAGGCAACGTTGACTGTTAGAAAGAAAATTTTGGTTAAAAATGGTGATTTTGATGCTGAGGTGGTAGTGGAAATTTCCTCCCTGGAGAAATTGAGAAAGGACCACGTGACTAATTGGGTGTATTTTTGTGTGTTGGGGGGTGTTTCACCGCTAAGGTTATTCGGTGTCCCGCTATAGTGCAGAAGATCATGAAGGGTGGAGAAGAAAGAAAATATCCACAACTAAACCAGGCCACTTGTAGTCTTGAAGGAGGAGGAGGAGGAGGAGGATGTGTGTGTGCGCACTATCTGATATGGCGGCATCTTCATGGGCGTCGCTATTGGAATAAGAGGAGATCATAGTCCGATGAATCAACAACAACATTCATCAACTCAAATTTCATCAACATCCGTAGCTGTACCACTCTAGAAGAAGAAGAGAAACCAACTAGGAACATCAATCAAGTATCCAATACTTTCATCAAATTTCCATATCAACCATACTCATTCAAGATCGAATCCTGTTTGCTCTGACGAAGCTTAGTCCTGCGACAAAGCTATCCTCTTGGTGTTTCATAAATTCTTTCAAGGCCCCACCTTGTGTGGGCTTCACCGTCGAAATCTGCATTTTCACCATTGTGCCATCGTCTACCGAAGCTAGCACAGAAATCAACGTCTTTCAGGGATATTGGCTTCCTCTCATTAATCTTGTTTTGCCGAAGCTAGGAGCAGGAAGGGAAAAGGACATTGTGATGGATGGCGTTTTACTCTTTTTGGTTTTTTATTCCATGGGTCTTCAAAACTCGTTCTGATCCTGGCATCTTGCACGTCATCAGGCAGGATCAAATGAGAGTAAGAGAAAAAATTGGGAGGATGAGATAAAGAGACCGTGGGTATTGGATAATTAAAATAACAGTAATTATATGGTGCACTGGATTAGATTGACACTGTGCAGCCTAAAATTAACGGCAGTTAACTTAAATAAACGGGGGTGGTATTTTTGCCACATTTTGTAATCTTGATAAGCATTTTTGCACCTAAAAAATCTATATGGTGCCAAGTGCTCTTTTGAGAAAATTTCATGGGCAATTTTGCTCCTTTGCCCTTTAAAATTATGTTCAGTAGAAAGTAATATCCTGAGGAAACGATCACACTAATTTTATTTACAATTTAACAAGAAATATGTATGCCGTTCAAAAAAAAAACAAAAAATATGTACAGGCTATAATACCCTTAACATAAAAAAGAGGCAAAAAGACAAAAAAAAAAATTAAAATTTGTAAAATTTTAAATCATATATTTTCTAAAAAATGAGTTATGAACTGTTTATTAAGTTTTGTCATTCTCTTATTAACTTTTGATAACAAACCTAATTAGAGATTTTATAATTTTAAAATTTTTTTTCAATCTTTTTCCCTTTAAAAAAATAAACACAAAGCTCTTGTCTGTCTCTCTCGACCTCGGACTTCCCCATCTTCACAAATCATTGTAAAAAACCGATATGGAGGGAGAACAGTCATTTTCACTGCAAGCTCCACCTTTGTAGGTCTGCCCATCACCTATTTTCTGAAAACTAATGAACTCTAATGGCAACACTGCACTATCTTTTCCCAGCTCTCATCTCAAAAATTTTGAACCCTTCGTAAGATTACAAATCGATTTTCTCAAAGCGTCCAAGGTTCTGAAATTGCTTGCCTTGCACTAAGACTCAAATGCCAGAGTTAAAAAGTTAGTTAGGTTCGAAAAATCTTTTACTTTACCATCTGTTCAATTTTGAAAGCCGTTGGCTGGCAAGGGCAAAATTATCTCAAAACGTGAATTCTTTTATGTGCTTTTGACTAGGGTTCCAAGGGCGCAGTACTACGCATCTCAATTGCGCAATGCCATATGATTGCCGCATGACCTTTATGTTGAATCTTAAATCGAAAAGTAGCTAATCTGCAAGATATTACTTAAAAATTAAACCCCAAGTATCACACATGATTCCCCCTTTGCGGGGTTTGTTATTTATAATCTGCAATCTTAATGTAATACCTTATGATGAATCAAAGGAGAAAAGGACTTTAATTTACTGTTGACCTTCTCTTCCATAGTGTCTTTCTCTTTCTTGTCAACAGTAGATCGATGGAATTGCCATGGAAGAGTAACAATGAGAGCTACGGCCAAATTCCGGAGCTAGGGTAAGAGCGACAGTAGAAAGCGATGATAGGGAAGGATGAGTAATAATTTAGGTTAAAACTGAGAGGTAATTTTGTCTGAAAATTATTATACATAAGGATGTTTTTGTGTTATAAATTTACAATCCCAAAATTAAACAAACAATACCAGAGGAAGGGTGGGTTTGATTCAATCCCATTTACGTGGTGTTGCCTATCCCTACTTATCTCCAATCCTGCTACCAAGCAATACATTTTAGTTTAATTCCTGACCCAATTTGCCTAGGAGTTTAGGACCCTGTTTGGATTGACAGTATGGGTTAGCCTGTCAATAAATTATGAGTAAAGTTATACATTTAAATAACAAATTTAATTAATTAAGGTGACTTATATAAATAACATCACAGTAGTACCCGTCTACCTGATAACCTCGTGGCGATATCTAAAAACTTAATACCAGCAACTCTCAAGAAGTAAAAGATACGTTTTTCTCTCAAGCGGTGACTAATCATCTCATACCGTAGACTTCTCAAAAGGGTTTTAGCATTGACCATAAGACCCTTTCCATACACACCATCAGGGATCAAACCCTTAAGTAGATACTTAAAAAACCCAACTAAATGACAACTATGGTATGTCTCGTGGTTTGTCTCACTTCTTTTTTGTGACTTCATTGTTCATACTTCATACATACCCTTGATGGTAGACAGGTGCTAGTAGGTAGAACTGTCAAAATGCGCCGAGCCTGTTGGCTACCTCATTTAAGTAGAAGGGCTGAACTTGTATTTTAAGGGGTGTAAAAGGAAATTGGATGTCAATAGTCTAACTAATTAAAGCTCAAAAATAAACGGGCCAAGGGCATGCCCTTTTATTATAAAAATAAAAATAAAAATACTCACTCTTTCATACAACATCTCTTGCAGTCTTGCTTAGGTAAAAAACCAGGTACCCTGGTTCATACACACGTTTGCCTTAATCAAAATTTAAAAGTTTAAGTTGAGGTTAATTTGTTTAACTCTAGGCACTTTCCATACATTTAATGATGTTATATACATGTTTTGCTCTGATTCATACATTCATTGCATATAGGATAATCAAACTTCTCAAAGCAACAGGGTATAGTATTTTCATTTTTTTTCCTTAAAACAATATAATTTTAGTCTAACTCTTCTTAATTTCATTTCAAGACTTTCTCAAATTAAGTAATATTATAATAGAGAAAATTTAGTACTTATACATAAATTTTTTTACATATAATAATTATGATATTTTCTTTATCATACCTGTTAAATTTTTTTGAATATGTGATTACAAAAATAGGTAAATTACGTAGTTTTAGTTATTTTTGAGTTGGGAAAATAGTTTATTAGTATTTGAAGTTTGATTTATATTTGTTACTAGAGTTTAGACAATAGTCTAACACTTTATTTTATTAATATATATCATTTGACTTATAATTTTAAGACATCTATTATTTTATTTTTAGACATTTTAAAAAAATTGAAATTGATTAAAAATACATGAAAGTAGAGTTGGGCTTCAACAATATAATAGTTTTATGATAGGCAAGCTTTTCGAGTCTTGACCTCTCAAGGACTAGCCTTTAGACCAAATTAGCCCATTTTAACAACTCTAGTTGGGGGCAAATAGATAAGCGAATTAATAGTGGGAATTTTCAATTCTGAAGAAATCAATTAATAAGTAAATTAAATATATAAAATAATTTTAGCTGTTGTAAATGAAACATATATATAAATTAAAATTTTGAAACATCTCCTATATTTGTAGGACAATATTTTGGTACATTAGTTCAGTGCTTCGTCAGGACAGCTTTTGGTGAAAAGCATTAAAACAGAAGACAGCGACAATATTATTAAAAAATAAAAATAAAAATAAAAAAGGAGGAGGAAGAAGAAGATAGCTAGAAATGCACGACTTCTAGAGATAGTTATTACCTTCTGCTGTAAACTGTGTTTTATTCCTTATTTTGAAAAAAAGAAAAAAAAAAGAAAGTGAAGAGGAAACAAGCATACAAGTAAAGAAATGAGAAACAAATTACGCACAGCTAACATTAAGTTTGAAATGTTTCAAATTCAAAATTACAATCATAAAAACTGTCTTAAGATGCACAAAGCACACCAAAACACACACACACACAAACTATTTACAACATAGGAAATGATTGATTTGAATTAAAATTGTTTACATATATTTATTCATGCATAGTGAAAGTAGAACCTTTCCATTTCCTCCTCCCTCAGCTTCCTGCAAATCTGGGAAAAGGAGTCTTTCCCCTTCTCTTTCCTTCTCTCCCCAAATTTGCACCAACCCACCATTACCACCAACAATTTGGGATTCTGGCTGGTGCTTCTTCAATTACTAGGCGCACTTTTGGAACAATGCGCATTGGTCTAAACATACAAACAAATACATTGTTAAATACTGTGTTGCATCACCAGCGCTATCATGTTGATTTCCTTCTGGTGCAGAGAAACCATGGATTAGATCCTGCAGCCAGAGGGAAATGGATGGGTCTTTTTGGTGTATTTCCTTGTCCACCCATTCCCCCACCATAGCTTAGGAGCTAGTCCCCAAGAAGCCAATTTAAGTTGACTTCTACATGTGGCACCTCAATCTTTAGATCGATAAGATGATTTGGTTTGAAATCCTCCCATGAAGCAGCTGTCTCCTCGTCGCATGTAACACTTTTTAAATGCTCAAGATTTATGACCGAGTCTGGCAATTCACACCTTGAGCAACCTGTCATGTACAACTTCTCCATGTTTTTTAATTCACCAATGCTCTTTGGTAAATCTCTTAGGCTTATGCAGTTTGATATGTCAAGAAAACGTAACCTGGAAAGCTGACCAATTGATTCTGGTATACCTCCCAAATCAGTACAGGAATTAAGCCTCAGTAGTTCCAAATTGTTCAGACTTCCTATTTCTTGGGGCAGCTTAGTAAACTTGTGGCAGTTAGAAATACTAAGTTTTCTGAGGGTTTTGATATCACAGAGACCAGAAGGCAATTCCACCATATCTCTGCAATAGTCAATGTTCAGTTCTACTAGTTTAGGCAATGCAACTGAAATTGGTATCTTACAGTTTCCAAAAGCTTCACTTGTATCACACATATAAAGGGATAATTTTTGCAGGTTCTTCAATTTGCCAAGGGAAGGAAGAAAAATCTTCTCCATTCTAATTCTTTTCAGGCTAGATAAAGAATCAAGTAGCTCAAAGTTTTCCAATCGGGCAGGATGAAAACCATAATTAGTGCATATTAGAACCTTTAGACTTCTCATTTTCTCAATGGACTTTAGCAATGAATAATGCTTAGTTTGAACATTCAATATTAGAACCTCAATTTCCGGTAATTGTGTGTTGCCCCAATCTGAAGTGTATACTTCATCTGCAGAAACAATCCAAATGGTGCCAATTTAGAGTGCTGTGCAACTTTCTAATTGGTATTTTTTAATTTTTGCAAGCGTATGTTTTTAAGAAAGAGATAAAACTAACCTGTTGATATAGACAGTGTCCGTGCAATGGCAGGTTGCTGCTTTTGTTTAATGCACCATTTAAAGAATATCGACAACACGCGGGCAGCAATGCCTGGCTGCTGCTCCTCTAGACGCCATTGAGGATTATTTTCATTTATGTCCACCATCAATCTTCTTCTCCATTCAACTGGTTCTTGATTGCTTTGATAAATTGCAAGTTCTCTTAGAAGGTCATGCTGCATGATGAAGTGGTTGCTGTAGTTACTGAACATATCACTTTCAACTTTCCTGGTAAATGAGCAGAGTCGAAGCTTAGAAAACATTCCAGACAAGAAAAAAATCATGTGCCTTCTGTCTGATATTTTGTTAGTTTCAAGCTTATGTTCTCTATTTGAAGTTCAATAGAACAGTACTCACGTAATCATATGAAGCAGCATCAGTTATCTTCAATAATATATACTGTAGCCATTACGTATAGAGACCATGGGAAAAAGAAGAGGAGATAACGTACCTTGTAACAAGGAGATTCGCCAAATTCAGGGAGACTAATTTATTGATTATGTTCATTGCTTCTTTGCCATCATCATCTAGTTTATGCAGTTCCGCCCACATATCAATGAGAGCTGTAGCAGGAATTCTTTGGTCTTCAGGAAATAAGCCTAGGTCCTTGAAGCATTCCATGATGATGGGCTCACCTTCCAAAACACTCAAGCTTCCTTGGAGGAAATTAAGCAAATTCGAATTGGAATCAAGAATAGAATGACCTTGTGACCATACCTTTACCATCTTCTGCCACGTTTCTTGAGGCTGTTGACACAGTGATCTAGCGATTACTTTAATAGCCAAAGGTAGTCCCTTGCAACTTCTCACAACCTGCATCTCATTGCAAACAATCAGTCAGTGAAAATAACGACTTTGGCAATTTGTTATGACCTTAGTTAGCATAGCAGGGCTACTAGTGATCCAGTCAAATGATCGCTTTTCAGTGGCAAAATATGTTCTTTTTAGCTTGCCAACTTCTAAAATTCATTACATCCATGCATCAAACGTAGAAAGAGAAGAAAGTGGGATAATTTCCACGTATCCAAAAGTAAGAAAAAGCACCTCTTCAATAAGAATCTCGCTGGGAATGTCCGAGCCATTGTCTTTTGCCAGAGCGACGTGACGGAAAAGTGTTAGTGCATCTTCATAACGAAGTGGTTTCAAGTGGATATGAGATTTAATTGTTGGGAACGTAACCCTAGAAGTGACCAAAATCTTATAATCGGGAATCTGGAACTTGAAGTTCTGAATCAGGGCTTCTGAACTGGGCCAAACGTCATCCAGCACCAGCAATATTGGACTTCCCGATATTTTACTCAACAGAAGTCCCAATTCTTTAGCTGCTTCTTCGTCGCTTTGAAACTCTGGAACCTTCCCATAGGGTTGAAATAGCGACTCCACAATGATCTTGAAGTTCGGTGTTTTTGAGAAGGTCGCAAACAAGATATGGTCCCTGAATTTACCTAATAAAACCAAAGAGATCTTATGAATGAAGGAACATTTGAAGTCTCGCAGCCGCAGAATATAGACTTTTTTTGTTTTTGGCCGAAACTGCAGAATATAGCTACAATAACATGCTTCTTATTTTTATTTTTTTTTGATTCAATAACATGCTTCTTAAATCTCAATGTAATCCACAAGAAATTTCATATATCCCATATTCTGTTGAGTTGTTAATTAAACTTCTTGGATACAGTCTGGTGCAAATGATCATGCATGGAACTTTTTTCATACCTCAATTTTTTTATTTTTTATTTTTTACTTTTGGTTTGCCGTAAGTCTACAACAAATTATTACTAGGTTCAATTTTATATTTCTAATACATGCTGGAACACAAAAAAAGTAGAAACATAAATGAATTACAGTGATCACCAATAGAAAAATAAAGGAAAAAAGAGTTTTGTTACCTTTGACTTGGTCATCGGAACAGAGCTTTCTAGCCAGCGTGGTCTTTCCGGATCCCGGGAGACCCGTCAACTCAAGAGTGGATGCTCCATCCTTGAGGACCTCCATCTTCAACCTCAACCAGGGCTCCTCCATGCCGACAACGATTTCTGTGTTCTGAGGAGGCGAGCACGTAATTTCGTGCTCAGAATTGTCTTTGCTCATCGTTTTGAGAATTTCTCTCACATCCTTTAGAGTCTCCTTCACATCCCTCACCATCTTATTATTTTCACCTCTCGAATTAAAAGAGAGGTACTTTACGAGAAATTTCCAGAAACGGATTTTCCGGGACTTACCAACGAGCTCATCCCCTGCTTCCTTTTCCTGGATCAGCTTTTCGATTTCTTCTCTGGGCTGATCCAAGTGATCGTTCAAATTTTTGATATCTTCCACCAACGAAGTGGAATCCTTCAGAGTCAGCCTGAATATTTGGAGTCTGAATCTACTCTTGTGAGCCTTCTCGATCATCTCGATGATCTTCTTCAACAGCTCTTGAAACGACGCTGCCAGATCAGCTCCTTCAATTAGTTTTGCACCCTCTGCCATGGCTAATTTCTCTCTTTTATTCTCTCAATCTAAAATATCAAGAGCAAGTCAGTTGGCAAAAAAGAAACAAGAGCAAGTCAGATCTTGAATGATTTTTTTCTTTTTTCCAATTCCGCCAGGAATCAAGCTTCAGCCAAACGAATTATTTCCTTTGTTCGCGCCATAAACAAGCATATTTATAGACTTAATACAGCTTGTCAGCTTCACCGAACCCGTAGTCACGAAGAGGGGAGAGATATTTCCACCGCTCTGCCTCGCAGTTTCCTTCCTGTCGGCGCAAAATAAAGAAGATAAGGGTAAAGGCGAAGTTGCTTCGCAGGTTTCCTTATAATCACTTTTCTCCTAATTATAAGATAAAATTAATTTTTTTTAGAGAAATTAAGGAAGTCAATTAAATTATTCTAGTTTATATTTTTAGTATCTTTACATTATATATTAGTTTATTAGTTAAATTAATTAGTTCAGAGAAAAAAATAAAAATAAAAATACTTTAAAATAATTTAATTGGCTTCCTTAATTTCTCCAAAAAAATCAACTTTATCTTATATTTAGGACGGAAGAGTAGTATTATTTTAACCACAGTGGAATCGCATCCCGGCCTTCCCGTCTTCTTCTCTTTATCTTTTTTAAATTATTTTAAGTTATCTTTGGAATAATTTTTTATTATTAAATAAATATTTATTATATAAATCAAGATAAATTTTTTTATATATATATATCTTATATAACGTAAATCATGATTTATAAATATTTATAAATTAAAAATATATTATCTCAATCACAATATAACTTTATAAAACTTTATAAAGTGATGTTATTGGTTGGAAGAGACATAATATGACATTGACTTTTTTATTTTCCTGCAATGACTAACTTTCTTTAACATTGGTCGATACAGCGTGCAGGTAAAGTCTAGGAAATTTCTTTGTTTTTGGTTGAAAGGTTAATATTAAAGTCTAAGAAATTTCGGTGCAGTTAGGCGGAACAACTTGAACAGGAAATTTTAACCTTTACTTGTTCTGATTGGCCGAAATTAAAAATCTTCCATGTGCAGACGAAGAATGGAATTAAATAGAGAGACGGAGTAAAGAATCCGGGAAATATCTTGTTTTCTTCTTCCATCTGCCCGTTGGAGACGATCAAGGAAACCTTGCGACATGTCAAGTTGTCAACGATACAAATGTCGTGCGTGTGCTGCGCATGCCCTGCTGCTGGGATTCAAAGGACCTTCTTTCACGAGCCACGGAGATCTTGAGTCTTCACCCCAAAAATTAATAAACAAATAAAAAACAGCGGCTAATGAATATATTAAATAAGGATAAACATCATTTTTGGATTATGAAGTTTGACATTATTTTAGTTTTTGTTCCTCAAATTTAAAATCGGTGATTTTAGTCCTTCAAGTTTACTCCATTTATTATCGTTAGTCCCTCAAGTTTAAAAAAGACCTGGTAGCGCCTTTGACGGCGTTAATTCGTTCGACGTGGTCCTAACGCCATTAGGTTTAATACAACTTTTGGTCTCTGCAGTTTGACCTGATTTTGATTTTGGTCTCTCAAGTTTGAAATCGGTGGTTTTAGTCCCTCAAGTTTGAAAAGGACTTGATGGCCAAGTTATGAAACCAAGACTAGACCGGCCGAAAACCGGCAAATCGGTTGGTAAACTAGTCCAGTCCAGGAATTAACCCGATTCAGCTTTTTTTTTTAAAAAAAAAAACTGATTTTTTATATTTTTATATTAATAACCCTAAAATATTCACTTTCTCACCGGTTTAGTCCCAATTTATCTCCGGTCTAACTCACAGACCCTTGAAACAGTACCTTGACTGGTTCAGTGACCGGTCTAGGTTTAATTACCTTGCTTGATGGCTTTAATTCTTACGATGTGGCGCTAACACCGTTAAAACATCTTGTATCATGCCTTTTAAGACAGCTAATATGGCAAATATAGTATAACATATTATATTGTGCTAAGAAAAAAGGGAGAAAAAAGGCATCAAAACAAACACATGAGCCTAAAAGGCATGACACATAAGCTATTTCTGGCTCGTGCGTTTCGTTTTGATGCCCTTTTTTCTTCAGCACAATAATATATTATAGTATACTTACCATATAGTTGTCCTAAAAGACATGATACATAAGCTATTTAAACGGTATTAATGCCACGTCGAATGAAATAAAGCTGTCAAAGGTGCCACCAAGTTTTTTTCAAATTTGCGGGATCAAAACCAAAATCAGATCAAACTTCAGGGACCAAAAATTGTATTAACCCTAACGGCGTTAACACCACGTCAGACTCATTAACGCCGTCAAAGGTGCCACCAAGTCTTTTTCAAACTTGAGGGACTAACGGTGATAAATGGAGTAAACTTGATAGATCAAAACCATCGATTTCAAATTTGAGGGACTAAAACCAAAATCAGGTCAAACTTAAAGGACCAAAAATTATATTTACCCATTAAATAATCACAAAGTCATGGTTCATGGCAGATGAATCTGGATAGCTTCCGGGTAAGAGTTTCCCTTTTTCATCTTACCACCCTCCCGTTGAAGACTCTGGCGATAAGATCCATGGAAAGTTTCAGAAAATTAATAAAAAGTCATGAGAAATGTTGTGGAACTTCGCTCACATTATACGTCAACGTGGGGGACAAGGTTGAGAATCAAATGATCTTGGTCGACGGAATAAAGGAGATTAGAACGGACGAAGATGGAAATAATTTACGCTGAAATTGCAAAAGAAATCAATCTGCCCAAAATTAGTTGTAACAACTTTGGATCTCACCATTTTTCCTCACAAATACCATCTCAATACTAACTTGTCATCACACCCAAAATCTTATGGCTAAACTGTGTCCATTTTCCAACGCATAATAGCCATAGAAGTAAGCAAAATTTATTTCTTTACGTCATAGCCAAACAGTAGAAGCATAAGCTACCTTTCAAAGCCAATCTAGGCCAACATCAGCTTGGGTCACCTCTACATGTAGATCAGTAAGGATGGTTTTGCAAGGTTCCCATAAAGTAGCCATCTCTTCATCACACACCACAACTCTTAGGCCCGTAAGGTTAATGATTGTGGGTGGCAACTCACTTAATCTTGAGCAACGTGTGATGTAGAGCTCTTTCAAACTAACTAACTCGCCCATATGATCTGGTAATCTATTAAGGCTTATGCAGTAAGAGATATCAAGAAATTGTAGCTTTTGAAGGCTGGAAACTGAGTCCGGAAACTCTGCTAAATCAGAACAAGAACTAACCCTTAGCAATTCTAAATTGACCAACCTTCCAATTTCTTCAGGAAGTGCAGAAAGCTTGTGGCAACTGGTGATACTCAGCTTCTTTAAGGGGACAATACCACACAACCCTGCTGGCAATTCCACCAAATTGCAGTAATCAATGTTCAGTTCCACCAAGTTTGGCATCATATCTGAAACTTGGATGGAACAATTTTTGAAAGCTTCATTTACGTTGCACATAAACAGAGATAGTTTCTGAAGATTCTTCAACAGCAATCTTTTCTCAGCGAGGGAAGGAATTAACACACGCTCCAGTCTAATTCTTTTAACATTGGACAAGAAATTAAGCAATTCTAAATTCTCTAACTCAGCAGCAGGGTGGAAACCATAATTTGTGATTAACATAACTTTTAGTTTACTCATTTTCTCTACGAACCTCGGTATGGTGTACTTCTTCCCTCGAAGGTTTAAAACTAGAACCTCAACTTCATTTGGTATCAAGTTGCACCAATCAGAAGAGAATAATTGATCTGCAAAAAAGAAGTCAAGTGAGGGATAGGCATCAGTGATACGTAATTTACTGCACTCTCAGGACATGTTAGTGCATCAAGAGAGTTGACAAAGGAGGAACAAACCAGTTGATATAGATAGTACGCGGGCAGCTATATGATGCTCTTTTTGTTCAGTCCACCACTGGGGAAGTTCGTTTCTAGTTATGTTAAGAAACAGTCTTTTCCTCTCTTCCATTGGCTCCTGGCTAATTTGCCTTTGATGGATGGCTAGCTCCTGAAAAAGATCATGCCGCACGACAAAGTGGCTACTGAAGTTACCCGTGCCGCTTGCAAATTTCCTGCTCAATGATAAGGACTTGTTGCTTAATCATAAATAAGAAGTTTCAAACACTATACATAGTTACGTTCACTATAATGATTGGTCTCTCTCTCTCTACTACCAGCTTTTGTTTAGACTAATGGCCTCCCTTTAAATTATATTCCCTCTAATCCTTGATATAAAACTTATTTACTAAATTTGATTAGATTAAGGAGGTTATTTAAGTTAGTTAATATGATATATATTTTCTAAAACATTTTAGTTATCTTCCTTAATTCCTTCATTTCCTCTCTTCTTTGATTATTATTCAGGGAGCATAATCAGGGTAAATTAAGAAAATACTGACAAATATGAAAAATACCTCTAATATTTAGGATCAAGATTAACTTCTCAAATAGATCTTATATTAAGGACCAGAGGGAGTACTACAATAGCATAAAGTCCTCCAATTTTCTGGTTACATCATCATCATTATCTATACATTTTTATGAAGAGGATCTAGCTGTTAGAGACAAAACTTGATCCTGGATTGTGGCAGGCCTGTGAATTGTCCTCTGTTCAAATCCAAAGGATCAACAAAATATCTCTTTCCAGCATCAAATTAAGGGTGCACTCAATGGCTTACTAGTATATTCTAGAGGATAACAGAATATTTAAGAGCCAGCAAGCATACCTTACGACAATATCAACCATGTTACGGGTGGCCAGTTCATAAATTTTCTCCATTGCATTTATGTCATCTTCTCCATGCAGTGCCACCCACATATCAACAAGAGAAGCTGCAGGAATCTTCTGGTCTTCAGGAAATAAACCTAGGTCCAGGAAACGCTCCTTAATTACTGACTTAGTGTCCAAGACATCGAAGCTTTTTTGGAGAAAAGCAAGCAGATCCTCATTAGATTCAAAAATTGGACGACCCTTTGACAATTCGGTTGCCCTGCTTTGCCACACCACAGAATCCTGCCCGCAGAGTGACCTACCAATCGCGTTCAGTACCATTGGAGAACCACTGCAGCCTTGGACTATCTGCAATTTACGAAAGTGCAATATAAAGCTGTGAGTAGCACTCTTTTTATTTGAACTCAGCATGAGGAGGAGGAGGAGGAGTAGAAGAAAGCAATATAAAGTACCTCTCTCACAATATGATCAGGAATATTAAAGCTTTTCTCCATCAGTTTTGCTGAGTGGCGGAAAAGCTTCATAGCATCCTCATCACTAAGGGTTTTCAAGGAATGTGGAGGGCCGAATCTTTGAATTGCAAATCTGGAAGTCACTAAAATCTTGAAGTCTGGCAGCTGCATAAGAAGATCATCGACAAGAGGTTCTGATCTATCCCAAACATCGTCCAGAACCAACAGGGTAGGATTTTTCCCAACTTGCTTTAACAAAAGTTTCAATTGGTGAACAGCTTCTTCATCATTTTGAGGCTCGGACACCAAGCTACCATTGTGTTGATAAAGTTTCTGTACAATGACATTCAATTTTGGCGTCTCCGAGAATTTGACAAAGAAGATATTGTCCTTGAATTTACCTAGCCAAGCCTTCCACATTTAGAGTTCAAACTCAATAGCATCTAATTTTCTGAATCATAGTATGTGAAGAAGTGCAGCAATAACAACAACTAAATCTTATCTCATTAGGTGGGGTCAGCTAGATGGATCAAACGACGTCATTAAGCTCTGTCAAAAAGCTAATCTGGGGATAATTTGTTAACTAAGATACCTCACTTAATAATCTTATTGAGCATTCTCTTCAGTCTTTCTTTGTCCCTCTTAACTCCAAACAACTTGATCTACCCTAGTATGTAAAGATGTGTCATAATTTTTTGTTTGGGTGAAAAAATTGCTTATTTTAAGTCTACATTACCATTAATATAAAAAGAATGTTTTCTTTAGCCTGTTTAGAAGTCTCTGCACGAGTGAAGGATGAGCACTGAATGCTAATCTCTTCAGCATGCATGGAATCCACTTTCTACCTGATAATGAATGCAAATAACTACAGAGAATCCGCAAAATTATTTCAGCACCACAAAGAAGCAAGTGAAAATGCAGAATGAGAAAGAAACAATGGAAATGGGATTCAATTCATACCTCTGACATTAGCATCCCAACAGAACTTTTTGGCCAATGTGGTCTTCCCAGAACCTGGCGATCCGGTGATCACTATCACTGACACATCATCCTGAAGCAGCCGCACCTTCAATTCCCTAACATGAACATCCAATCCAACAGTGAATGCAGGGGGCTCTGGAGCCGAACACAGGCCCCTTTCATCTCTCGCAACCGCATGCAGTTTCTTAATCTCCATATGAACATCTCTCACCTCTATCAGCGTCTCCTTCATATCCCTCGCCATCTGAACTTGCATATCCAGTTGAAAGAACCTTGCAAGTGACTGATCCAAATCTTCAAGTTGCTCCTGGTATTGGGGCTTATAGCAGCATTCCCACCACTGGAGTTTTGAGCACTTGAGAACAAGCTTCTCGCCATAATTCACATGTTCGATTAACTGCTTTATTTCTTCCTCAGACCGATCTAGTTGCCTGTTGAATTGTTTTATCTGTTCGATCACTGGTTTTATTGACCCGATGGTACTAGCTAGGCGATCGAGGGTGGGTTTGAACTTAATTGCCCTTTCCTTCGCCTCCAAAACCTTGCTCAGCAGTTCGTCAAGTAGAATTTCTATAACCTTTTCTGCCATGACTTCACCGGATGCGCCAATCACAGGCCGGTAAAATCTCCTCTTTCCGGAGGGAATAATATAGAGAAATTCCCGACAGAAAGATGGAGCCTATGTGCGCGCACAAAAGGAAAAGAACGATCACGTGAAGCTCAATTCAAACAGAGCAAATCCAAACAAAACTAATACACTATAATCTAGAGAATGAAGCGGCGTTTTGGATTGGGAATTTAATCCTAACTTTGCCGATTGTGTTATTGGGCTACAATAAGTTATTAAAATGATTTGCGGGAGCTTCCACGATCCATCTTGTTCCCTTTCGCTTGAGCCGCCATTTCCCATTGAAAGTCGTCTTCACACCGACATAACATTCAAACATGAGTAAACGGTGATCGCGCCGGCCTCCACTTCGTTGCACACTAATTTTTTTTAGAATATATTCTTGACTATAAGAGAGGAATAATCAAATTGCGTATTAACTATTAACCTTGGTATCAGATGCTGTTTAAGATTCCCCAAGACTGCAGCCGACATCAATCAAATTATAATTTGTACTTCAGCCTAAATATCTAATCCTTAAATCATTGTTTTCTTACCATCTTCTCATAGATTTAGCCGGAAAAACATCCCTTGATGAATTTGATATTTTAGAATGTAAATGATAAAAAGAAAATTAAGAATCTAACCGTATCGATTAAAACGTTCCACAATTTTAGATCTACGTCGTAGGTTAAAAATCATTGTAGACGATGAGAGAGGGAATACTTACAATACAACGACGATTCAGTACTCTTTTCCTTTGCTATTCATCTCAATCACGCGATCTCACTGGTGATCCAGTACTGATTCACTATTGTGTGACAGAAAACTGACTTGAAAATTCTAGTGTTTGGACAATAAACTAAGCCAATGTCAACGGGAGGACCCTTACTCGCTAAGCTAAATTTATCACCCGGAGAAGGAAAAAGGGAGAAAAAGGGCAAAGCTTTGACTATTCCCAAATGGGACTTGTCAAATATTCGTCCATCACTGTTGGTGGGATATATTGATATTTTTTAAATATAAGATAAAGTGGAGTTTTTTTTTTTGGAGAGATTAATGATGTTAATAAAAAAATTTTAAAATATTTATATTTTTTTTTCAAACTAATTAATTTGACTAATAAACTGATATTAATCTAAGAATACATAATATATGATATAATTAAGTAACTTATTTAACTTCCTTAATCCATGAAAAAAAATCAACTGTGTCTCGTTCTCGTCGTTGATTATTATTCTGCGTTTGATCTTCTGAATGGCCCTCTCATCAAATATCTCATAAGCCCCCTTGCATTTCACTCTTGACCAGTCCACCGAACTCTTAATCCTGTTCTGGTTCTTGTTATAAATTACTGGAACTGTCGTGCTTGATAGTGTACCTATTTAACAGTCAAATTGAACACCAAAAATCAATTATGCAAGAGAAAGATCAATAGCATAAATATTCTTGAAATTGATGGTGTACCTATATACAAGTGTATGCTTGGAAGCTTTCCAAACCATGGTTTGCGCAACCCGAGATAAAACTTCTCTCACAAACTTACCTCGTAAGTTATAAAAGCTATTAAAAAAAGCTAATCCAAACACACACTAAGCAATGTTAACAGATCCATGTCGCTGGCAACGTAAGAAAGTAAAAACAATCCAGCCACAGCTCCTAAAAACAGAGACCAGTCTTCTTGTACGCTCACCCGGAACAGTAACCTTATTCCTTCCTCGATCCATGCTCGAGCCGCGTACGCCATTTTTAGAGCTGATTCTTCGGACAGCTCCAAATTCAACAAGCTCGGGGGTGCCCTGTATTCAACATAATTGAGTAATCAAATTGGGAGGGAGAAAACACAAAGTCAGTGTCCTAATCTGTGCAGGAAAAGGTAGGCACTTGCTTGCCAAAAAGTCTAAGCATATTGGCCCAGAGGAAGGCAGAAGCAAGAACAAACATGACCAGCCACGAGAAAAGAGTGACGAAATGGAATTGATACACATGCATCAAAGTCCATGCTGTGGTTGCCGCAATGAGAATTGTTGCAGCTAGTGACTTTCTTCTCCACAGAACCAGTCCTTCACTACTGTGCCACACAAAGTGAAGTTCAATGTTAAAAGACATTATTAGCTGGGTGAAATTATAAACAAATTAAATAAAAGAATGCTTTTGCTATGTATAAAAGAGCATATAGCCAAACCACATACCTGACGAGGAAGGAGAAGGAGCTGAAGAATGTGTTTCAGCAGACATGATGATGAAGACGAGGTGAGTTGGTGACAATGTTGTTGAGAGGAGGGAAACGCATGCCTTGTTCGGTTTCATACTATATATTATATAGTTACGAGTATCAGTCATTCGGCGGAGGTGGCCACCAAGACGGTCGTTGGTTCTAGGGCCTACACGTGTGCCGATCCAAGGTGACGTGTGAAACCATGCAGGAGTACGTGGCACTTGCCTCTAAAGTTTGTTTTATCTAATGAATTGATTTAACATTCAAGGACCCATTTTGTGGTATGGGATTCACAGATTGGATCCAATGTAGTCGTCTGGGCGGCAATGGTTCTCGGAGTGGGCTTACAACGATCGCCACGCCATCTATTTACCACTAAGAACTGAGCTTGCTTTCTCACTAAACTTGGACGGCCTTGTCGCTGTTTAGAACTGTGACAGCCCAGTCCCACAAGTTTAATTGTAGGCCTCCCATAACAACTGACTACCCTCCGCATCCAAAGACAGTGTGGACTTCTCTAGTGAAATTTCGCAGCGGACAGTGAGGTTCTCTAGAGCTCGGATAGAATAAGTGTGTGTTTGGAATAGTGATTGATAATTGGGTTTGTTGTAATTGGATTTATTGTAATATTACTTTTGATAAAAACTAAATTGTATAATGTGATTTATGTTTGAATTGGTGATTGTCAATTGGGCTTTTATAAAAATAAAACTTGTTTGGATTGGCTTAAATATAAGGGCTTTTGTGATAATGTAAGAGAGAATGGGTGGAAAAATATTTAAAAAATTAAGTAAATATTTAAAAATTACTTTAAACTATTATGTGCTACTGGAAAAATATTTTAGAGTGGGTGAAAATTAATAAATCAGTATTTTAAGTTTTGGGTGCTCTTTACTACTAAAAAAAATACATTAAAGATAAAATTATAGTCAGTCTCCTAAGACTGGGTACAACTGAAAAATTATTTTAAAGAGTTAAAAGCACCAAAAAATATTTTAAAGTAATTTTTGGAGCTGGAAAAGTACCTTAAAGGTAAAATTACAATTAGTTTGATAACACACCGGATACAGCTGAAAAAATATTTTAAGGGGTTAAAAATATGAAAAAAATATTTTAAGGGGTTAAAAACACTCAAAAAAATATTTTTTTGAGTGGGTACAACTAGAAAGTAGATAAAATTGCAATCAGTCTGATAACACACTAGGTAGTGGGTACAACTAGAAAAATATTTTAAGAGGTTAAAAACATTCAAAAAATATTTTTTGATACTACATACTATTTAAAAAATATTTTATGGGAAAAGCCAATATAATATAACTAATTTTCAGACAACTCAATCTAGCATAAAATGCCATTAGTTTTTAACAAAAGCTCAATTCTTTAACTTCTCCCAATCGAACTTTCACCAATTGGGTTTTGATAAAAAGCTCAATTACCAATATGCCTCTTCAAACACTCAAAACAAAATGCTTACTGCCAATTGGGTTTTTGCCTCTCCTAGTCGAGCTTCTTAACCTCCCAAACACGCACTAAGTTAGATGAAGATACTGAAGAGTCTGGACATTTTGAGTTTCAAATAACTTGATAACTCTGCCATGCGTTGCATAGTGTGAATAATGTATTACGATCAAAATCAATCAAAATATTTATTAAATAGTTTATTTTGTAATATTTATAAAAGAAGATATATGGTTTTTTTAAAACCATGTTCATTAAATTAATGAATTTATATGAATAGTTGGATAAGAAATTATAAGTCATTAGGATTATGCTTCTTCAATTTCTAGAAACACATGTAAAAGGTTATAGTCAGATGTGTGACTTGGGAAGATGTGTGTACTAGCAAAGAAGCAAGTGGGTTGGGGTTACGGCATGCTTGAAAACAGAATGAGGCTTTTATGATGAAACTTGGGTGGGGTTTAGTAAAACGAAGGGATGCACTATGAGTGAAGTTCATGAGAGAAAAGTATCATTGTGGTGGCGACAAATGTCCATGTACGTCAACAAGAGTCACAAGCATGGAAGGGAATTAGAAATGTATGGGAGAAAATGGAACGAGGTATAGGATGGAAAATTGGTAATATAATGGCCAACATGTGCAATTTTGGAATGACAAATGGCTCCCACATCACAAAAAACTTATCTCGTATTGTATCCAGGACATTCCAGAAGGCATGAAAGGGGATAGTGTTTGTGAATATTTTACACCAACAGGTAGTTGGGAATGGGGGAAATTTGAGGCTTTCCTTCCAATACATGTTCTTCAAGCCATCCATCGTGTATCAATCGCGATAAATCAAGAGTCAGCAGATATACCTATATGGTGGCCTTCTAATATGGAGGATTTTTCTATCAAATTAGCATATGAATTGTTGAGTGTAGATCAAGTATTGTACCATCGAAATCTATGGAGGAAAATCTGGAAGTTGAGAACACCACAGCGGTACGAAACTACTATGTGGCTTGCAGTTAGGGGATGTCTTATGACAAATTCGTTACGTGTTGTTAGAGGTTTGCAAGGCAGTCAGAGTTGTGGTGTGTGTGATGAGAATAGAGAGGATATCATGCATGTCCTTCGGGATTATAGGGTGGCTAAGCTTTGTTAGAAGAAGTTGGTACCAGCACATCTTTTAAACAGATTTTTTGGGTTGAATGATATTAGGACATGGTTTGACTGGAACCTATCTTTGAAAGAACAGGGCCTGAAGGTGAGTTGGCCAACGTGTTTTGCGTTGCTATGCCGACAACTTTGGCTAAACAGAAATTCAGGGGCCTTCGAGGGCAAAACGACAGGAAGCATACAAATTTTAGCACAAGTTCATGCTCAAGCGCAATGGTCGAATCCCCAGTTACATCAGTCAAGTTTACAAATGAAGAGAGATCTCATTTGGAAACCACCGTACAATGGTTGGATAATGATTAATGTTGACGGGGCATGTCGTTATGATGGAAGCATGGCAGGATGTGGAGGAATAGTAAGAAATCATGAAGGAGGTGTACTAGGAGGTTTCATGCTTAATTTAGGTTATGGAAGTGGATTACAAGCGGAGCTATGGGGTATCTTTATAGGATTGAAGTATGCATGGGATTCGAGTTGGAGGAGAGTGGTAATCCAATCTGATTGTGGACAGGTAGTAAATCTGGTTAATACAGGGTGGGATGATACTCATCTTCATGCTGACTTATTAGTGGAGATTTCTCAGCTCATGGCACGTAACTGGGAAGTTTCTTTAGAATGGTGTGGCAGGGAAGCAAATTCTGTAGCGGATGAACTAGCAAAGTTTTCTCTTGAAATGGCTTTGGGTGCTGTAACTTTTGTGGCCCCTGGTTTCCTGGCGGATGCTTTACGTTCTGATATAGAGCACTAGTTTTTTCTTTTTTCAATGTTATAAAAAAAAAAGATGTGTGACAGCCATCACTTGGTAAAAAGTTGTGTTGAGTTTATAAAAAAAAACTCTTCATAATATAAAGGTATAATTCTTTATATGTCTGTTCATGAATCAACATATAAAATTTATGAATATAAAAAATTGTTATAACTTTTAATTGAAAAAGTGTTTCTTCAAGAGGCATCACTTCAAAGCATTATTTTATAATCTACAAACAGCCAGCACCATTAGTCATTCTGACATGTCAGAAATCACACAACAATAAGAGATTAAACTCATTATTTTTGTCCTTTAATGCACACAAAGATAAAATCAAAATATTACTCCCTCCGACCCTATATATAAGGCCCCCCCTCTTGAATAAACTTGCCCTTTTTATAAGGTCTCATTTGACTTTATCTCATTAATAAATGCATTTTTACCCATTTTGTCCTCATTTTTTTACATCGTTTTTTTACTATACATTTTCTTTTTTTCCTTTTCTCTTCATTACTTTTCTCTCTCTCTCTTACTCATTCATAAACAGGAGCCTTTTAAAAAAAATTATATTTCCTATATACTTATTACTTTTAACCAATTTTAACAGCTTTTCTAGAATCTTGCAATTCGATCGAAAGGACCTTATATATAAGGGCAAAGGGAGTACTTTGTAAAAGCCAATATTGCCCTAACTTATGTGTTAAAAGTGTAATCCATAAAAGAAAATTTGCTCGTGAATCCAAATTACACCTTATAAGATAGGTATAGGTGGGGGCGAATTAAGCTTAAAGGAACGTTTCACTCACGCCTTGAAAACATCGTGTACTACTTTCTTCCTCATCTCTTATTCCTGTACTCCTCCTTAGAGATCCATTCCCTTCAACAGTTTATTCATGAACCAATTCGTTTGACATGAGGACTCTCTCTTTTGATATTGCATGCAAATGTTGTCTCTTCATAGAGCTTTTGTGATTTTAAATATGATATGCAGAGTTGAGTTGAAATCTGAATGACAACTTCAGTATTGATAATTGACCATCCTAGCATGGTAGAATATAATGACTAATAAGCCTAAAATGAAAACATACATTGGCAGGAGTAAATGTTTGGAAGAACTTATATATAATTACTGTTTCAACTTTGTATAAAACTAACACACGTATTAAAGAGTCATATCTTGGGCACTTCCAACCGAGTTCGTCCAAGAGTGAGCCAAATAAGAGCAATTGGGCATTGTAGTCCAAACACATTGAGATCATCATCGTTGGAATGCAATTTTTTGGTAAGGTTGTAATGCTTGTTCTCTTTGTCAGTTCGTCAATCGCACTATAAATGAAAGTGAAAAGATGGATTTTCTGATTAAAACAACCAAGCTAATATGTGATAATTTGGATTTAGATGCTTCAAATTACAGCAATACATTGAGGAAATAGAAGTTGGATCATATAAATGGTTACGGGGCTTTGAGCCCAATTAATTCAAACTGACATAAAATATATAGGCTACTTGAGGAGTTGGGGGTTTAGGGTGTGTTCTGATTAGCTTTTGGAGAATAGTTTTTGGAGAAAAAGTGGAGAATAACTTTTGGAGAATAGATTATGAGAAACCATGGTTTTGATCAAATGAGAGTGTTTAGATGTTATGAACAGAATAACTTTTTTTCATGGTCAAATTACTAAAAAGGACATTAATTTTTGTGATAATTACATATAAAGAATAAGATTATATTTTATGAATTATTTAAGGGTTAAGGTCCAAATTTAACAGCCAAGTTTTTCCTGAGGGGTATTTGGTACAAATAAATTTTAGAAAATGGAAAAATAATAATGAACAATTAAAAATAATTTAAATTTAACACAACCGTTAAAGTTTACCTAACGACGTTAAATTATAAGAGAAGAAAACCCCTAACGGCGTTAAAAATGATGTATCTTAACCCATTATTTAATATTAAATTTCATAATTAATACCAAAAATGAAATAAATTTGTCTATATATAATGTTAATTAACTTAACTAATTTTTTTAATATAATCAAATTAGAGAAATGAGTCTTATATTAAGGATAAGATGGAGTACTAAAATTTTAAAATTCTAAAAAAAAAAAAAGACAGAGGAGAAAACATTGAAATTCAAAAAAACAAAGATGAGAGAGTGTGTGACATGGGACCCACAGACAGGAAAAGAACCAATGAAAGTGAGAGGGTGGGGCTTACAAAGTTCAAAAAGTAAAAAAAAAAAAAAGCTTATTCCCAAACCATGGTTTTGGGGCCCATAGTGTTTGTGTGTTTTTTCTTAAAACCATGGTTTTGAGAGAAAAACACTTTTTTTTAAAATTTTAAAATTCTAAAAAAAAAAAGACAGAGGAGAAAACATTGAAATTCAAAAAAACAAAGATGAGAGAGAGTGTGACATGGGACCCACAGACAGGAAAAGAACCAATGAAAGCAAGGTATTAAAACTCGGACCAGTCATTGGACCGGTCGGGGTACTGGGTTAAGGGTCAGTGGGTCAAACCGGAACCAAACCGGAGCTAAACCGGGACCAAACCGGTGAAAAATTGAAAATTTTAGACTTATAGTATGAAATTCTAAAGGAAATTTTTTTTTTTTTTTTTTTATGAAAAACTCCAACCCGGACCGGACCGGGAACCGGACCAGTTTTCCGGCCGGTTCGCCGGTTACCGGGCCGGACCGGCCGGTCCGGTCCGGTTTTCATAACCTGGAATGAAAGTGAGAGGGTGGGGCTTACAAAGTTCAAAAAGTAAAAAAAAAAAAAGCTTATTCCCAAACCATGGTTTTGGGGCCCATAGTGTTTGTGTGTTTTTTCTTAAAACCATGGTTTTGAGAGAAAAACACTTTTTTTGGAATAGCCGAACACGCTCTTAGGCTACTTAAACTAATTGATGATTTTAATTGGAGAAATTTATTGTTCATTATTTATTTTTAAATTTATTTTCTATAAGAAATCGCAGCTTCTCTAAAACTTAAAATTGAATGATTAATACAATTACATGATCCAAGTTTCTTTAAACTATCAAACGAAGAAGATCTGAGTAGTCTCTCCCAATCTTCTCAGACCTGGACCGGATCGAACAATCGGACTAGGCAGAGCATCGGCCGGTCTGGGTAGCAGCTTGAATATTGGTATTGAGCCATTTTTTTGTTAGACCGCGTTGGGCCATCTTTTATCCATTATTGTACCGAAACCCGCTATTGGCCCTGAAATTGGAGTGGGTTTTAAAAACAGCTTGGTCTAGATGAATGCCTTTTTTAAAAAAATCTGGGTGAAATTTTTTTTTATCCAAATAAAAACGCACATCAGCCCCAATTCTCCAAAATCACATTTTGCTTGTGTTTGCCCCTAGTCAATGTGTTTTGTCGACACCCTCCATATTCTGCGACGCCGTTGACTTTGTGCTTCGCCGCTTGTGCCACCGTCTTCCATCACTTGCGCTGTCGTGTACGGCGCCGTGTGAGTGCGCTTGTGATTCCTTCCCTCTTGCTCACCCCAAAATTTCCTCCTTTGCGGTTGTGCGTCTTTGTGTAGGCTAAAGCATAATATTGAAAGTTTTTAGTTTGCATCTCTATGCTCTGTTTTTTCTCTTTATGCTTTATTCGTTTTCATTATCCTGTATATCCATGCATTGGTGGCATTTATAGTCTTAAGTTGTAACTCTTAGGGCCTGTTTGGTTTAAAGGGAGGGGATGGAATGGGAGGGGCTCATTTTCCATCCCCTCCAAAATCCCCCAATTTGAGAGGAACAAAAATGAGGGGATGGGAGGGATTGAGAGCCTCTCCTTTGGAGCCCCTCTCTCCAATTTTTCAAACCAAACAAGGGGAGGGGCTCATTTTTCATCCCCTCCCCTCCAACTAAACAGACCCTTAAAGTTGATTTTTTATTTTGGTTTCTTTTTTTGGAATTTGGACGAAATTCCGGGAAAGACAAATTTTTGAGTTTTGAATTCTGATATAAAAGTCCATCTTTGCTGCCGTTGTTTCTTCATCGAAGGGATAAGGGAGTCTTTCGAGTCTGGGTTTCAAGCTTATTGTCCTCAGTCTCACACTGCTATAATTCTATTATTTGTCTGTCAAGTTTCGTTTTGTTGCTAATGAAATGAAATACAAGGCATTTGAGGTTTTTTTTTTCAAACAATGAAATACATGGCATGAGTTAATGTGTTTTGTTGCTGGCTCACATCTGCCTACTGTTAAAATCCTTTACAATTCTGTTAAAGACTTAAAGTGCAGGCAAAAGTTATATGAACTTTAGATAGATAACATATCACTATGTATGTTGAATTAAAACACTATATCATTGCATGATGTTTCAGCGGATATGGTGGGCTGCACAAGCTTTTCTCTGTTAGATGTTCTTTAGTTTGGCAATAAAGTGGTGATCCCATCGCTTTGTTTGTCAATAAAGTGGATCCCCTAAAAAATTACTTTCATATGAGGTCACTATCATTAATTTGAATTCGAAATCAACTTTACCCTTCAAAAAGTTTAGGTGTTTGTTGTGTTATTTTATTCATGATATACTCTAATATTTATTTTTTTATTAGATATAATGATATTTTCATTACTATAAAGATAGGGAAGTACACAATCCAACAAGAGAATAAAAAAAGCCCACAAACTAAAGGCCCAAAATAGAAACCCTAACCACCAAAACAACATTAATCTTAATAATAGCCAACTAATGGGGGTAGTCACCTATAAAATCACCAGAAAAGCGCGTCGTCTCTTCATCGGAATCTGTAGAAAGGAAATCGCTGTCACCGGCAATGACGTCATAGTAAGAGGTGGTTATTCGAAGGAATCAATCTCAAAGAATCCACCGCTATTGTAGGCAAAGAAACCATCAATAATGGTTTTTGAATAGTATGAGAGAACCCATACAAGCAGAACACCCACAGACACCCGGCACAAATTCGGCACTGGAGCAGGAAGAGAACTCACCATCAACCACTCATAAAACAACGCCTCATGGTGATGCATATGGCCAATATTAGCGCCTTTGATTCGCCACCATCGAACAAACCTAACAACGGTCCTCTGAGGGGTGAAGCATATAGTAGCAGTGACCATCGACAAAATCCTTTCCCCAAAAACACAAATCCGAGTCACCAAATTGGGATCTGATCTATCAGCTTTCAAGCTACTATCAA
Source organism: Inga oerstediana (assembly GCA_963210345.1). Taxonomy (NCBI): domain Eukaryota; kingdom Viridiplantae; phylum Streptophyta; class Magnoliopsida; order Fabales; family Fabaceae; genus Inga; species Inga oerstediana. Next base: position 62,994,498 of record OY723409.1, read on the forward strand.
ACCAAGAGGTGTCATAATCAGATTCTGCAGATCTATTTATTACTTTAGAAACAAAGAATACCACTATTAAAACCCAACACCACAAAACCAATAAGAAAATATGGATGTTCCCTCCATCAACAGAGACCGCCGGGGGGGGGGAGACGTTGTAACTTGCACAAAGGCGAGAAAGGAGGCTCTCACTACCTCAAGAAGGATCTGGAGAGGGAGAGGAAAAGCTCACCGACTGAGAGAGGATATACTCTGATATTTATTCATTCTTAGTTGTGTTAATAATATTTGCTCACACTTCCAACTGTACTTCCTCAATTAAGGTCCTGTTTTCTTCTTTCTGATTGTGTTTCAAATAAACTTTATCAGCACTTAGTTCTATAAAAGATCTCTGTTCTTTAATCAAGAAAGATGAGATGAGCCTGGGACCACTCTTAATCATCCTTACCAATTCCCCTTTTTATTATTTTTGTGCTTTACTAGCCACCAATATTTGATAAGTCATGAAATTATTACTGTTAGTGCATTTTGTTAGATTGATGGTTGACTTAGTATTCTTCCTTAAATAGTATTTTGTGACCTTATTAACTTCATATGAAATTAGTTTAAAGACTAATTGTAATATATATATATATATATATATATATGTATATATATAATATAATATTTTTAAATTTAATTATTACGTCACCGGTTTGATCGAACAGCTCAACCGTTCCAACTGTTTGAACTATGACCCGCTGACCTTTCCGGCTCGACATCCGGTCCAGCTTTTAAAATATTAATATCTCCCTCTCTCGATTTTCTATCTAGAGTGGTAGGGGTTGAATCTTGTCTCGTGCGAGTGTGTATGCACAACGTCTCCCTCTTTGGCCTTCGCCGGTTAGGGGATATTTGTGCTTTAGTCCTATTTGAGTCGTCTGTTTCATTTTTATGTTTTTCCTTGCTTTTCGTTTGGTTTTGCTTGGAAATAAGCTGATCGGAGGGGTTTTTTAGCTGGTGCCTAGTGTTGTTGGCTTTTGTTTACTTTGCTTGGTGGTGGTGCATTCAGAATATTGGAGATTGGATGCTTTTGGTCCATTAAGCATGGTTGTTGTTCTGTTTTCTGCTTCTTGCTGTGCCTATTTTGCTGTTGTCCATAGGTTTTTCTGCATCTACGGGTTCATCTCATGTTTGCTCCGTTGCAACCTCTTTAGGTGTTTTCTAGCTGACAAAAGGGTTGTATCCTTTTGGATGGTTCTTTAAACACCACCTCTTATAGCCTTGTTGCTATTATTGGCATTTTTTCTTCTCCATTAGCTCTAGTAGAGCTGGGAATCAGGGCTGGCCCGGCCCTACAGGGCTGGCCCTTGACGGGTCAGGGCCTAACAAGGCCGGCCCTAAAGGGCTCGGGGTCAGGAAAATTGCAGTTTTTCAAGGCCCGACCCGAGAGCATCAGGGCCAGGGCCGGCCCGCAGGGCCGGAAAATTCTTTTCACAATATTTAACTATTTTTCCTGCGTATTTTCCCCAAAAAGATATAATTAGTAAATAACAACGATTAAAGTTCTAATTTAATACATAAATGTTGTCAACATTAAGGTTTAAATAACACGTCTCTTGCAACAAACAAACACAGTTACTAATGTATAATCAAAGGTAAAATCATGTCTATAAATAACTCACACAAAGGCCAAAGTATAAGAAGGTAAGAAGCTAAATACTCTAACCTCTAAACAACATAAGTATGACAACTATCATTTTCACATTCTTCGCTACTATCATCAATTTCAAGGACATTTAATTGTGTTTCACTTTGAGCAGTAGGTTCAAGTAGTCAAATAATCACAACCTCCATAAAAAATCATACTCTATCAGGCAGAATAGTATATAATATGATTTTAGTCTAAATAGGCAAAACAATATACTCAAAAATCACAATATGATTCAATTAGACAAAAGAATATACTCAAAAATTATACTTTACACAATATGAGGATAGAATGACATATAGATTCAATAATGTAATTCGAAAATGTAACATGGTTCCTTTCTAAATAAAAATTATAAAAAATAAACGGGCCTAAAGGGCCGGCCCTTTTAAGCCCGTGGCCCTACAGAGCCGGCCCTTTTAGGCCCGACTTCCTTTTGAGGCTTCAATTTACAAGCCCGGCCCTTGAAGGGCCAGGGCCTAAAAAGGCCGGCCCGACGGACTCGGCCCGTTTTCCCGGCTCTAAGCTCTAGTGCATCAGCGCAAACAAGTTTGCCGGAGGCGGTGGCAACTTTTGTCATTCCCCTTGATTTGAAGATTAGAGTAAGGGTTTAGTTGCTGTGGTCTTTGTTTTTGGGTTTATGGGCTTTTATTTTGTTTGTGTTGCTGTTTTTTTTTTTTTGATAGAATGCCGCTGCTTTATTATTCCTTGTAAATCCTTTTTTTTTTAGTAATGGAAATATCTTTCCCTTTGGCCCAAAAAAAAAAGAATCAAATGAAGACAATAAAGATTTATTCATTTGGATGGTGATTATGACCTTAGATAGGGTTCAAGTTTGTTGAACGGGGTGATTTTTCTGTAGCAAACTAATAGGTCAATGTCAATTGATTCATCAAATTCATTAATGGAGTAAGTCATAACTTGTTAGATCATGATCAAAATTGAAATTTAAGGGTTGAAAGACTACGGCCAGATGCATCAATCAAATTTTCCTTGTTTTTTTTTTGTTCAAAGGATTTTCCTTGTTTGATAATCTTTAATTTGGAGGCCTGGCAGCAGAGAGTCTCGGAGTAGGAATTCAAACAGGCCCATTGATTTCGCATCACTAATTAGACATTCGTTTTGACTGGTGACTTATCTTATTTTTTGATGTTTTTGGAGTAACCAGCTTTCAAATAGGCACATCTAATAAGCTGCTTGAGAAGGCCTTTGAGGAAGTTGCACCGAGTAGGGTAGCGATAATGCAATGACTGTCACCCTTAAGTAACAGATGATGACTCCTAAATGCATGTTTAATGAAAAGAAGATTATACAAGTCGTATGAAATTTGTGCAGTCATTAACAAATTAACAATATAAAATGATTAAGTTCATGAAACAGAACATAAAATTGCAGATGGCACGGTTGCAGAAAGTTGAATATTCAGACACTCTTGTGCATCTTCATCCTTCAAAAACGCCAAAGTACTTGACAATGTTGATGTCATCAGATCAAATTCAATTACAATTATATGATAATCATGATAAAATTTATAAATCCTGAAAAAAAAAAACAGTAAAAAATCATGGCATTGAATTCGTCTTACATACAGAAGCAATCAAGGTCAAATTTAATTATGAATGTCTCGGACAAGTGACAGTAGTTAAATTAGGGTGCAAAAGCTTGGCAAAAAGAGAATCATTAAAGATGATTAATAGTCCAAATCTATGTTTTAATTTAATCTGAGCTAAAACAAGAGCATATTATTTGCTGATTAGGCATAAATTTTGGAAAAGGAGAAGAGCATCTCCATTTGGGATCTCCACGGATGGAGCACCCAGACTCATTCCACCAGGAAAATGGTTAATATTGTGTAATTAATTAATTAGTTTTGTTTGTACTGTTCGACGTGTATATGTATACACAGCTCCAATATTGTGAATAAGACAAGAAGTTATTTTACCCATTTTTTACTATCTCTTTCTGGATTTTTCCTCTTCTCTCTTCTTATCCTTGAATGTAAAGATGGAGGTGAGAATTTGCACACAACACAGTGATTTCACTTGCTTTGACCGAAATTGGCGCCAATCATGTAAAGAAGCATGCATGCGAGAATTTGTACTCAGTACTCACCAAACAAATCATCTCTATTTTTTTTTATCAATGGAAACTACCTTTTGTTTGTGGGCCTTTTTTTGTTTTTTGTTTTTTTTTAAATTTCCTTGCTTCCTTTTCATTGGTCAGGTTTAAATAAAGTTTTGTCGTGGGCATCAGTTCACCAGTCACCACCTGCAACTCACATGAGTGCCCATAATTTGGCGCCCCACATCCTTCTCTTCCTAATAGGGAATTAATTAATGTTAATCATTTTGCCTTTCCCACGCTCGCAAGCAACACAAAGATACTGACACACATTCACACTACAGGCTTGAAATTAGTCTAATACCTCCGCTATGCATTCACAGACATTAAAGTAATGCCTTGGATTACATGATTTCCATTTTGTCAATAGATGATTACTTATTCTGACTAATTGATGACTAATGAATCAGTTCATTTAATCCCGGGTCTGGAGCTTTTTCTTGGATCCTATTATTAGGTATCTGTCTAATTTGGATGCTCTGGGATTGAGACGTCTCTCTCCAGATGTTTTTGCTTTTTTGAATAAGGTGGAATTCAAACTCAGTTCACATATTTTGTAAACTAGTTAGTTTACCACTAAACCAAATGCTCTTGGCTATCTTGTTCAATCTTTGTTCCTTGGACAGATTTGCAGGCACTAGTTGACTTGAAAACTTTGACACAGTGATATGTACGAGGCTTCGATTCTATTCCAGGACGGACTAAATCTGGTAGTATTTGAAATTCACCCAACATTTCTTTTCTCCTCATTTATGCTGTGCTTGAATTAGCCCTTAACAATCAAATGCCCCATAGATTACCAAGAAAACGATTACCTTTTTCTGGGCAACTTTATTGCTTATATGTTGATCTTGGATGACAGAAAGAGAGGGCCGCATAATTAGAAATGAAAATGGGGTCTCACAATTTGCCATGCTAGTTGTCCTCGTAATATGGAATATTTACACACGCACCGATTATATATATATATATATATGAAATAAACACTGAAAGGAAATTGATGAACTGGAACAGCATTATTAAAAACCAGCACAACTAGAAAAGTTGACGAAGAGAGAAAGTGGAGATGAGCGGCGTAATTTGAGGGGGTGATATAGTCAAAATGATGGGCTAAAGCCATAGCTTTCACTTTAATGATAATTCATAAGCGAACTGTGCATCACTTTTGTTGGAAGCAATCACCTTTACACATATACCAACACAGAAAACGCGTTACCCGCCCCTGGCCCCCGCCGAATACCATCAATTTTGCTACCTTAAAAACTAACAAACGACAATAAATTATTACTATTCTTATCGCACCTTCCTGTGAGGTTGTTATATACCGCCCCCAACTCCTGTAACCAGTCACTCTTCAAGACAAGAGCAATCTGGTCCTTGCATTTAGTTTCCAATTTTGGAAACTGGATTTAATTGACAGATACAATGGGAAAAACAAGCTCGCTCGCTCTGGTTTGTTCTGTTCTGGTTTTGCTAAGTGTGTGTCTGGTGAAAGCAGAAGACGCATATAAGTACTATACATGGACTGTCACTTATGGGACTCGTTCTCCTCTCGGCATTCCCCAGCAAGTAGGTTAATTATCTACATTCTTGCTTTCATTTGCGTACCATAGGGATATTAATCTATGCCTATTTCTGATATTTGGGTCTTTCACTTCTTTTGTTTAAGGTTATTCTCATCAACGGTCAGTTTCCTGGGCCTAGGCTTGATGTAGTGACTAATGACAATATAATTCTCAACCTTGTGAACAAGCTGGACGAGCCCTTTCTTCTGACTTGGTGAGTTTCTCTGTTGCTCTCTGCCGAGTATATATATTGTGTGGCATTTGAAACATGTTTTGACTTTTGACGACATTGAGATGAAACAGGAACGGTATTAAACAGAGGAAAAATTCATGGCAAGACGGAGTACTGGGAACCAACTGCCCCATTCCTCCAAACTCAAATTACACATATAAGTTTCAGGTGAAGGATCAAATAGGAACATACTCATACTTCCCATCAACTCAACTCCACAAAGCATCCGGAGGCTTCGGTGCCCTCAATGCCTATCACAGATCCGTCATCTCAATCCCTTATCCGAACCCTGACGACGACTTTACTTTACTCATCGGTGACTGGTACAACTCCGACCACAAGGTAAGAATAAGATAGATTGTTTCTTTTTCTTTTTTTAAAAAAATATTGTACATTTCATCCAGCTAGACCCCCGATTCCTCTCTTTCTCATGTCTGTAGAAATTAAGGGAAACATTGGATTCTGGAAGATCTCTTGGCTTTCCAGATGGCCTCCTTATCAATGGTCAGGCCCATACAACCTTCAACGGTGACCAAGGTCAGATTGTGTTTTCTAAGGTTGTGCTATTTTTTTCTTTTTTGGATCAAATTAAAGCTGCATTTACGGATGATGTTTATTCTTGCTTCAGGAAAAACCTACATGTTCAGGATCTCAAATGTGGGCTTATCAACCTCGATTAACTTCAGGATACAGGGTCATAACCTTAAATTAGTGGAGGTGGAGGGATCACATACCATCCAAAACCTTTACGACTCTCTTGATGTACACGTGGGCCAATCCGTCACTGTTTTAGTAACCTTAAATCAGCCTCCAAAAGACTACTACATTGTTGCCTCCACCAGATTTACCAGAAAAGTTCTCACAGCAACCGCAGTTTTACACTACACAAACTCCCGTTCCCCTGCCTCTGGACCTTTGCCTCCTGCCCCTGCCTACCAATTTCACTGGTCCATGAAACAAGCCAGAACCTTCAGGTCATTATTATTTAAATATATATGTACACATTAGCTCCATTCCTAAATATAAGATTTAGTTAACTATTTTTTTTTAAAGAAATTAAAAAATCTGGATAAATTATTTTATAGTATTTATATTTATCAATTTTTTTGAAACTAATTTGTGCGACTTATAAATTAATATAACACAACATATATTATCATTAAGTAATTTATTTAGTTTTCTTGACGAAGACAAAGTCAATTGTGTCCTATTGGAGGGATTATATATATATAGCCTTGAATTTGGAGATATGTTTTATATTTTTGCATAGATTCTGACTGTGTGTATATATGCAGGTGGAATTTGACAGCGAATGCAGCTAGGCCTAATCCACAGGGATCATTCCATTATGGGAAGATAACTCCGACAAAGACAATAGTGTTGGCGAATTCAGAAGCTCTGATTAATGGGAAACAACGTTATGCTGTGAACAAGGTGTCGTATGTTAACCCTGATACTCCTCTCAAGCTTGCCGATTTCTACAACATCCCAGGAGTGTACAGCGTGGACTCAATCCAAAGCGTTCCCGCCAGTAATAACGGCGGAGCAGCAACCATAGCCACCTCTGTAATCCCATCTTCGCTGCATGACTTCATCGAGGTCGTTTTCCGGAACGACGAAAACGCCATGCAGTCTTGGCACCTTGACGGATATGACTTTTGGGTCGTCGGGTATGTCAGATTTGGCAAATCGGGTCTCTATTTGGTTTAAATTATATGGACTCATGATAATTGATATAATTAAACGCAGGTATGGGAAGGGACAGTGGACCCCAGACAAGAGAAGGACGTATAATCTGGTGGATGCCTTGACCAGGCACACGGCACAGGTATGCAAATGAGAGTCCTAGGATTAATATATAGACTAGTTTTTTTTATAGATGAGTGAAATTAACATGGGACAGTGGAATGTGGATAACGTAGGTGTATCCGAAGTCGTGGACAAGCATATTGGTGTCGTTGGACAACCAAGGAATGTGGAACATGAGGTCAGCAATATGGGGAAGACAGTATTTGGGGCAGCAGTTATATGTGAGAGTGTGGAGTGCTCAACGTAGCTTTACGAGTGAGTATGATATTCCCAGAAACGTCATGCTCTGTGGCAAAGCCCTTGCACATCGCCCTTGATTTTTCTACTCCCATTTCTTGTACTGTTTTTCTACTTGTGACAGTTTGGCAGTAAAATCACCAAAAAGGATTTGAACGATTTTAAAATGAACCTCTCTCTCTACATATAATTATATATACTAGGATCACTTCCCTCGTTCCTCTCGTTGAATCTTGGCCGCTGAACGAAAGATTCTGTTGTCAACGGCTTTCACAAATCCAAATAGGAAAAATTAAAGTAAAATTACGGTAAGGTCCCAATTAAAAAAAAAATAAAAATATGACCCTTTAAAATCTCAAAGTAAAAAAATGATTCCATTGACTACATGTCATTAACAACACAACTTTAGAGGTGTCATTAACAAGTTCTTAGGATAATTTTTTTATTTTGAGGTTTCAAAAAATCATTTTTTTTATTTTTTATTTTTTCTGAAACGTGACTGTAATTTTTTCAAAAATTAATATGGAAAGAAATATAATGTGCAAGAAAAAAGACATAGTATATTTCTTTTGATCTTAATTATAAGATAAAGTTGACTTTTTTGGATAAATTAAGGAAACTGATTAAATTACTTTAGAGTATTTATATTTATATTTTTTTCTTCAAACTAATTAGTTTAACTAATAAATTAATATATAATCTAAGAATACAAAAAATATGATAATTAAATAACTTATTTAGCTTCCTTAACCTCTCTAAAAAAAGTCAATTTCGTCCTATATTTAGGATCGGGATAGTAACTAATAACGCCGCTTTCCCTCTATATTCATGGATTAATAAATTATAATAGATGTAGGTAGACGGTTATAAGTATGAGATATATATATATATATATATATATAATTTTTTTTATTCTGTGTTGATAATAAGGAAAATTTATTTCATCATTTTTCTTTTTGAAAAAACCTTGATAACTTAGATGTCCCCGAGTAATCATTCTCATTAGCTTTAACCAATAGAGTGTGAGCATTAGTGACCAATCGCCATGATTGAAGAAACACTAAAGATAGAATAACAAATTAAAGAGACCTGATTAAAAATTTAGTTAAAGTATATTGACTGATAAACATTTTTTTAAAAAAATGAATTAGTACTTGTAGGAAAATTTTCTATTGGGTCCTTATTGTTATTACATTTGGGCCAGGTCCTTTGTTGATATTTGGGATTTAGACTTTTCGTTGGGCTAAGAAATGGCACGAAGGAAGTAAAACGAAAACCTTTGAATGATTTTGTCCCAAGCAGGGGACAAATGTATACATCTTCGGTTTATAACTATATATATATATATATAAATACACGTCTGTATAACATAATATGAAAACTTGAACAAATATTTATCCGAACTCTTGAGGAACACTTGTAATCGAACGTACGTTTGTCTTTCGTGTCACTTGCTATTGATGAAAGAAGCAGGGCAGGGGGTGGGGCACGGGACAAGATTTAATGCGAACACATTTTAGGAGTTGCCACCGAAACACAGGCATGTGTAATATATATATTTTTTTGGTGAAAATGAGTAATATAATTTTAATATCCCATACCGATCTGTTTCTGTTTCTGTTTCCAGAATAGATCTATTCTTGAGATCCATCTCATTCACTTATATATGAATCCTGTCTACTACTGAACCCGCAGTTGACTTGAGTTAGAAGAAAACAGCAGTCTAGCACAGGTCCACCCTATTTTCTCCTCCATTTCACACCAGACTAAAAAGAACTCACAAATTTAATATAATACTCGTATAATATACCGTAGCAGTACTTTATAAATCAGACGTAATCAAGGAAGGAGTCGTTATGCGCACAATTTCGCATTATTTGTCTGAAAAGATGATAATGGATATGAAATAAGATCCTAATTAAATTCTCTGGACAGTTAATATAATAACAACGAGATCCACTATCAGCTCCGGCGCGCCCGCGTTCTTAGATCTCCACTTCATGCCACCGCCAAACAAATTACCTGAGCCCAAATCCCCAAACTCATTGCTTCTCATTCATTTAACTGTTTAATTCCTTTGAAGGCAAATTACCGAGGGTTTTGTTACCTATTTTTTATAAGTATTTCAAGATATACAAATATATATAGTCATCGGCTAGTTGTCCTAGCAGTAACACCACTTGCCACACTTAGATAAGGTCTGTTTGATTTATATTAAATCAGAGAAAAACATGAATATATTTTTTTAATCTAATAAAATTATATTTTGATCACAATATTCATAACAAAGAAAATTAAGATGTCAACTTATATATTCCAATATATTACCATCAATTGTATAATATGTTAGGAGATAAAATGAGGGCATGACCATTTTTAAGTGAATCAGCAAGATTGTATGTACTGTAGTCGTTTTTAATTAAATGAACTGTCGAGATCCTAAATCAGGAAGAAGCATATGCAACTTCTTCCCTAGCTATCCGCAGTCCGAATTCATGTGGGTTCACATTCTCACCAACACACTTACTGAGCAGTAATCATTCCCTTTTTAAATGGGACTCCGAATATACATAGCCAAGTTGCTGGCTTGAGTAGGATTTCTTGGGACAAGCAGAACGTGCGATAACTAATTAGAGTTCTACTTTGGAAAGCAAACGATTGAGCTAAGCTTGAACATCAGGCCAAAAAAAAAAAGCTAAGCTTGAACTGAGTCCTAGCTCACATTTATAATGTATACTTAACTTTGCTATATATGTAAAGGCCTCCATAACTCTGGACTTCATCCTCTCTCTCTCTCAAAAGAAGATGAAGCAAGACACACTCATGAATATTATTCTTGGAATTTTGGCTTGCCTGGGTGCTGTGTTGGTGAATGCGGAAGACCCTTACAGGGATTTTACGTGGGAAGTGAGATATGGAACAATAAGTCCCCTTGGTTTTCCTCAACAGGTGGTTGCTCAAATCTCTTTAACCTCTCTCCTTGTAATGTCTTTATTTCGTACCTGCAAAGTGTCTGATCATCCATATTTATTTATATTACCTTAACAGGGAATTCTTATCAATGGCCAATTTCCAGGTCCAACCATAGATGCTGTCACTAATGACAATATCCTTGTAAATGTCATTAACAAGCTAGATGAACCTTTCCTCATCACATGGTGATCGGTTCTTTCCCATACGTTTTCCTTTCTTTCACCAAAAACTAGGATGTTGGGTAATTACGTAACAAGTATTATCTGTGGACTGTGGTGTGTGTAAAACAGGAATGGCATCAAACAGAGAAAAACTTCATGGCAAGATGGTGTTCTAGGGATAAACTACCCAATCCCTCCAAACTCAAATTGGACATACAAGTTCCAAGTCAAAGATCAAATTGGAACCTACAATTATTTCCCATCTACCAAACTTCATAGAGTTGCTGGGGGTTTTGGTGCTTTCAATATTCACCAAAGGCCTGTCATATCCAAACCATATCCTGAACCCGCGGCAGATTTCACCTTGCTCGTTCATGATTGGTTCAAGACCAACCACAAGGTTCGTAAATAATATTCAAGTTGATTACTCTCTACATATATATTGCTTTAATTTCCATTCCCATAAGTAAAATTTTAGTAAAAATTTGAAATTTCAGTCACTGAGGAGACAACTGGATGCTAACAAACCTCTTCCTTTTCCTGATGCTCTTCTCATCAATGGCCAAAAAAATTCTGCCGTGTTTACCGGTGAAAAAGGTAATAACCATATCGCCATTACCTAACATTGAAAAAACCATAAGTTGAAGATTGAATCTGAGGTTGTGAATAAAACATTTGCAGGGAAAACTTACATGATCAGAGTGTCCAATATGGGAATAGCAACCTCAATTAACTTTAGGATTCAGGGGCATAAGATGAAGCTCATTGAAGTCGAAGGAGCTCATACGCTGCAGGAAGTTTATGATTCACTGGATGTCCATGTGGGCCAATCACTGGCTGTATTGGTTACATTTGACCAACCACCTCAAGCTTACTACATCGTCGCTTCAAGCCGTTTCACTAATAAGACTCTGCTCACTGCCATAGCCACTCTTCGTTACTTTGGATCTAAACAAAAGGCCTCAGGACCTCTACCTCGTGGCCCAACTTATCAATTTACTTGGTCCGTGAAGCAAGCCAGGACCATCAGGTAGTATAACTTGTCTCTTGCAGCATTTTTTCAGGAGAAAAAAACGTAGGACTCTGCTACAGACGATGGTTTTTTTTAGTGACTCTGTTTTTTTTTTTATTTGTTTGGGGGAAGGTTGAATTTAACGGCGAATGCAGCTAGGCCGAATCCTCAGGGGTCATTCCACTATGAAACCATACCAGTAGTGAGAACAATCGTGTTAGGGAATTCTAAAGCTATGATAAATGGGAAATTAAGATATGCTGTGAATGGGATTTCCTACGTGGATCCAAACACTCCATTGAAGCTGGCTGATTGGTTCAACATCCCTGGTGTCTTAAATCTCAATACTATCGAAAATAGCCCTCCTCGTCCTGGTACCCCTGCTAAGCTCGGAGTCTCTGTCGTAGGACTTACCCTTCATGACTTTGTCGAAATTATTTTCCTCAACACTGAGACCACTGTCCAGTCCTGGCATATGGATGGATCTAGCTTTTATACCGTCGGGTAAGACTCTCTCTCTCTCTCTCTCTCTCTCTCTCTCTCAATCAATCAATGAGTTCTTGTCACATATTGTAAACTCTGGGGACTTCGTTTCTCTCCCCTTTTCACACATGTTTCAATCTTTTTACCTCAAAACTACAGAGTTTTAGGGGCGAACAAAAGGGAATCTTTTTTTTTTTTTTTTTTAAATCCATTACCCTGAAATATATTTTAGGAGAATCTAAATTAATTTTTAATAAATACAACACCCTAAAACATTTTTTTTTATAGCATCCATTATCTAGCATCCAACACTTTAAAGTAGTTTTCAAAGGATATTGGGTATCAATAAAAAAATATTTTGAGTGATAGATGTACTAAAAGTTAAGTTAGCCATACTAGATACTACTGACAAAATATTTAGAGTACTATATGCTTTTTTTTTGAAAAAGAAAAAAGTGTTCCCCTTATTTTGTTTATCCTAGAATTATGTAGTAAGGTAAAAGATGGGGGAGGACAAGAAAATAAAAGGAGAGAAGCCGGCATCCTCAAAATTTGGAGTAAACTTTTTACTACGAAGGAGTCAAAATGTTCAGATATGGTCCTGGTGCGTGGAAACCTGAGATGAGAAGACGTTACAATTTGGTTGATGGTGTTCCGAGGCACACAGTTCAGGTGTATCCAAATTCGTGGAGTGCAATATTGGTGTCATTGGACAATAAGGGTACGTGGAACTTGAGGTCAGCGATATGGTCAAGGAGATACTTGGGGCAAGAGTTGTATATGAGGGTGTGGAACAATGAAAAGAGCCTCTTCACTGAGTCTGATCCGCCTCCCAATCTCCTGTTTTGTGGCCAGGCTAAGCACCTCCATTAGTCACTCTAAGTGTGTGTTTGGATTAGCTTTTTTTAATAGCTTTTACGACTTACGAGGTAAGTGTGTGAGATGAGTTTTATCTCGGGTTACGCAAATTATGATTTGAAACCATGGTTTTGATTCTTTCCAAACATAGCCTTGCCTTAATTAGTCAAAAAGAACCCTTTTTGGTTTTTCACTTTGATCACTGTTGGTCGTGTGAGTTGTAACTCTCTTCTCATTCTTATTATTATTTTGCTTTACAAAATTTCAGTTACAAGCGAAAAATTAATGCAATACGTGTGGTTTCGAATAATATCGAGGTCTTTATATATATAATTAAGCAGAAATGCTAATTAAGGTGCTATTGCATTAATTAGATTATTTTCTTATAATCCATAATATACATTCCTTTTCTATATTGTTTGCCAAGTTTCAAGAATCACAGATTCATCAATTAGATATTCATAAATAATTAACCACGCCGCAGATATGCATTTGCGCTCATGTTATATATTTATTTAGTTCTAATTTCTAATTCTCTAATTCTAACAATGTATATGGAGATCGTTGAAGAAATTTACACTCCGGTGTCACGCTTTAACGAAAAAATCAAGGTTAACTAACAATATTAACTTTGCAATATAATGGAATCATTTCCTTAACTTCACAGCCTTGCCTTATATACATATTGAGGTAAACTAATTTCTTTTTGAGCTAATGGAATTGGGATGAGAGTAATTTAGTAACAGATCGGATTCCTCAAGGTTCGAAAAATGGTTTCAAAATATACAGACTAAGAAGAAATTAACCGGTGATGAGATTTCCATAATAGGCAAACGAGACTACCGATGAAAGCCTAGCGGCTCAGTAGAAAAATAAAAAGACAATATCATGTGTTTGTGTGTGTGTGTGTGTGTGTGTGTGTGTGTGAGAGAGAGAGAGAAAGAGAGAGGGAATAAAGGTAGGGGAAAGCGAATAAACAGAAGTGAAGGGATCGGATAGGTGTGTTTGAAAGTAAGGCTGCAATTGGATTCCTTGTTTACCAACAGCCAGAGTCTAACGTTATTTGAGAAAATTCTTTCTGAAACCTACATTTTTCATTTCATTCATCTCTTAATTTCTCGTTAGCCAAAAGTATTGCATATGCATTTGGCAAAAAAAAAAAAAAAAAAGTATTGCATATGCCACCCACCACCCACTCCTTAACTCTTAAATATATGTGCCCTATACTAAACCCCAGGAGAGTTTGAGTTTAACATCGTTATACATCCTATTCTTCTCTACACGATCTTTAACTCTGTTTTTGATTAGCTCATGAAACATACAGGTTATGTTTTTTTTTTTTTTTTTCGAGTGAAGGTTATGGTTTCTTTTAATCTCTGCATTCTCGTGCCTACTTTGAAGGACCCACACCCACTTCTTCACTTGCACCGAAGGTGCAAAATTTTGTTTCAGGTGCAGGTAAAGTAGTTAACGAGAAAAAGGAAAAAAGCTGAAAACAATAAGAAGGAGAAAAGAAAAGGAGATCGAGATTTTGGATACTAGAAATTAAACACTCCGTTTTAATTTCCATTCAATTCTAGCACCGCGTGGTCCTTGGGAATATCATTAACCCAAACATTACATTGACCACAACATACAGAAGAAAGCAAGTAGTGGAAAATGTACTGTTAAAAAAAAAAAGAACTGATGCTACATACATATTCATATCCATATGCCACACGAAACCAAAAACAAGCAAAAAGCAGACATTAATTAACAGCCGTAACATACTAGAGAAACAAGAATAGAGAGAGAGTGAGAGAGAAGCTAAGATGATCGTAGAATGGAGTTAAGGATATAGAGTACCATTATTGGTGGTGGAAAGATCAAACCATGAAAGTGTTGGATTCCAGGTGTACCCCAATTGCTCATCCCCAGAAATCACTGAACCTGACCCCAAATTAGCTGATAAAGAAGAGGATGCATGTGAAGAAGAAGAAGCCATGTTCCCTAACACCTGTGACGAGTTATTATTGTCACTACAATAATTAGCTGCTTGTGAAGATGACGATCTCAGCCTCTGGTACAGTTCTTGAATTCCATGTTCTCCAACTACAAACCCATCTTGATTATTATTATTATTGTTATTCCTGCTATTACTGCTTCTCCAGATAGAGCTGCATAGCCCAAGCGTTGGAAATTGACCAACAGAATCAAAGTTTAGGGCTCGACCATGAACCAACCCATTTCCAACCACTGGCTCAGTCACCGTGTGGGACCCCATCAAGTTATTCCCTTCTTCCTTAATAACAGCATTGATGGGCATGGGAACACTAGGGTTAGGGTTATGGTTATGGTTATGGTTTTGACCAGTTCTTAGCAGAGCTAACACGTGAGGACTACTTTGCGGCGAGCCCCATAGGATTGGGTTTGGAGAAAGGTCGTGGTGGTCGATGAACCCGGCGGCCACGCCGCGCACCGACCTCTCGAGTTCCGACGGGGAAGCTGTTTTCATCTTAGCCACGCTGGTCTTCACGACGGAGTTGGAGGCGGCGCCGACGTTCCTGTTCTTCCGGCATCCACCCCCGATCGGAACATTCCTGAGAGCACCACCTTTGGTCCAGTACCGGCGACACGTCTTGCAGAAGTGGCGAGGCTGAGTGAGGTTGTAGTTGTTGTAGTAACAGAACTTTGTGTTGGAAGAATCACACCGCGGGCACCTCAGATTCTGGTTCTCGGAATTTGAGGCCGCGGCGGTGGCGGCAGTAGAAGTGGTGGTGGTGGTGGAAGGGTGAGACGATGAAGAAGAAGTAGGAACAGAACTGTGAGGTGTAGTGATGAAAGGTGCTAAAACTCCGGCTGGTGCATTATTGGAGATTTTGCTTTCGCCTGAAATGAGACCAGCACCGCTCAACAGTTCCTGGATCATCTTCTTTATGATCTGTGTCGATCTAACAACAATCCAAAACACTACACGAAAAAGCAAAAGGGTGAGCCTTTTAGAGTTAGTGGGAGAAAAAGCTAATTAAAGCGAGTGTAGGTTTCGCCCTCCCTCGGTGTGCGGATATATATGGCGAGTAAGACTGTGAAATAATAATACAGATGTTACTTTTTTTTTTTTAAGATTAAATAAGTTACTTAATTATATCATATATCTTCTATCATTAGATTATATATCAGTTTATAAGTCAGATAAATTAGTTTAAAAAAAATGATGAATATAAATGCTTTACAACAATTTATTTAACTTCCTTAATTTTTCTAAAAAAATCAACTAGTTATTATATCAACCACGCAATAGATTGGAGAATACACACAGAATTATATCACTTGCCTTTGGGGAATTCAATTGGATGGCTTCGTAGGACAGCTTCTTTTGTCGGTCAGGTCCTTGTTGCTGCAAAACAACCTATATAGAGTTGGTGACTACTGTACGTCAGAGAAAGCCCGCCAGCTAAATATATACAACACTACCATTTAATTACCCTATATCCAACAACACATATCACTCATAATAATTAAATGTTGCCATTTGCCAAATAAAATAAACTTAATTAATTATTAGTCAAAGAAAAATATGACTCTCATTTTTTCTCAAATGCCATTATTGCTCGGAATGATCCGATATGCTTCCAATTCATAACCAGTGATCAGGTGAAACCTTAATGCACTGATTAATTATTACATGGTCTAGCAAAACAACTAAATCATACGTGCGGTCTTTGGAGACCAATTATGAAAGGGGGAGCGAAATCATTTTGCTTGTCCCACTTAGGACTATAATAACTATCTGAGTATAGTCATGAAGATTTTTCAATCCATTACATCGATACAATCGCCAACCATTTTGAATTTTGATGGTCTTTCACTACTCATCATCTTTATCTTACTTTGCAACCATATCGCGCCGTGTGTTTCTATGACTATTATAAATTGAATGCGCGTAAGTGTTTGGAGCCATGGAGTAGTGTGAATGAGTGCGTGTGTGTACTTTGCTTCAATACATAACACTAATCAAGTTTTTGTAAAAGGAACAATCTTGGGATTCTGGGTTGGCAAAGGCGAATGAATTGACGAGGGTGCTTGGGCGTTCAAGAATGATGATTACAATTAAGTTGGAAGAGAGAGCTAATCACGTCGAAGAACGTGTAAAGCTGAATGTCCCTACCCCAACTAAAAAGCCACTTCGCGCCCGAAACTCATGGCCTCATATTACCATCCCCACACACCCTTTACTTTATTACCACCAACCACATCACATGTACCTTAGTCCTTCTCTACTCCTACTCATCACCCCCCCCCCCCCCCCCTCATTATCAAACCTAAATTCGCGCCCTTTGATCTTGGTCATCACATTCTCTGTCCGGTTTTAAATATAAGATAAAATTAATTTTTTTAAAGAGATTAAAGAAGCTAATTAAATTAATTTAGAGTATTTTATATTTATTTTTTTCTCCAAACTAATTAGTTTGACTAATAAAATGATATTTAATCTAAATATACACAATATGATATGATTAAGTAACTTATTTAGCTTACTTAATTTCTCCAAAAAAAATCAACTATGTCTTATATTTAGGACCTAAAAGAATATTTTGGTTAACAAATGGAGAATTACTATAATATCTCCAGCAAGGGATGTAATCATCACCAAAAGGTCCCATAAAGGCTGATAAGCATGCATTGATGATAAGGTGATGATGATATATGATTAAGCACTTATTATAAAGAATAGATGTTTGGATATATGACTATGTAGAACAATGTTCAATTTCTTTGTGCCTGCGCCCTAAGTGATGTGTTGTAGGGTGTATTGGGATTAGCTTTTAGAGAATAGTTTCTGGAGAAAAAGTGAAAAAAGTGATTGGAAAACTATGATTTTCCACCCCCAAACCATGGTTTTCTAGAAGAAAAAAAGATTCTGAAGAAAAACATAGTATTTGGCTGGCTGGCTTATAAAAAACTATATATGGTTTTGGTTGAAAAATTGATTATGAGAAAAATGAGAGTGTTTGGGTTTTTTTTTTTTTTTTGTGTGGAAACCATGGATTTGGTTTTGGAGACAAAATCACAAAACCATAGTTTTGGGAGTCACCCAAATACACATTTATGCCTTGTTTTGTACAATGAAATAGTTTTTTGTGGAAGTGGAAATAGAAGTAAAATTGGAAGTGGAAGTAGAGGTGGAAGTGACTTCTACAATACGTTTGGTATGACTGTAGAAGTGAGATATAACTTTAAAAAAAATATATGTATTTTTATATGAAAAGACCAAAATACCCCTGTCCAAAAAAAAAAGTCCCTCCTCCCTCTCCATCACAAACCTCCGACCTCCATGACAGAAAATGATGATGATGGGGCTAGAGGAAAGAGGAGCTACAAGAACAATACTAGAAACTAGATCCAGAAAAATCAAAATCAAAGAAAGAAATCAAAATCATAAATAGTAAATAATCTCAAATCGTCGACCCTGGAAACCCTATCAACATTAATAAGCTCTCTCTCAATAGAATTGGAATAAAGATCAAAGCTCTCAGTTCTTGCTTCCGATTCTTTGATTTCTTTCTTCTATTAACATAATCAATTTCCTCTTTTTCATTGGGTTTATCCAATTCTTGCGTCCTTCAATGGCGACACTAGCACCTGGGATTCTTAAGATGATTTTGTTCTCAGCAACAAAATGCAGCTGAGTTAGTTCATATATGTCAACAGATTAGAGCTGGGGTCCCCTGTTCCGGTCATGAAAGGTGTAACACCCTAAATTTTGATTAAGGGATAATGATAATTATTGTGAATGATTTTGTAAATCAAAATCAATTTGAGATATGAATTGTTATTGGAAATGCCCAACACCCTGCATTTTAGCTTAATTATGTGACAAAGTAATTATCTGGGCTAAATATAAGGGTAAATGGCGCATGGAAGAAGAAAATGAATTTAATTATGTGTTATGTGGCAATTTCAGTTATTATGCCATAATCAGTGGAGGAATTGGAAGAATGAAAAATTATTGGTTAATTAATTAGTGATTAATGGAGAGATTAATTACTAACTAAGAAGAAATGAGGAGTGTGATTAAATGGCTAATGGAATTGGTTAGTGTAACTAAATGGAGGATTAATTATGAGGAGATTGCATAAGAGAGTGACATGTGGCATTGTTGTGAATGCATGAAGGGAGTGGTTGGATCAAAGTCAACTAAGCATGGTCTCATCATTTTTTTCTCTCCCTTTCCTCCTACAATTCTGCTGAATTGAGCATGGAAGTCCCAAGAGATCATTATTTTATCTCCCTCCTCACACTCAATCTCCCTCATTTTCTCCCTCTCCCTCTCTCTTATACGTATGGGGCAATGGGAGGGCAGAATTTCTGCCTTCATGTTTATCATTTCACCCACTCTTCATCTCTCTTCTCCCTTTCTCATGCATGCAGCCATTGGAGACCAAGAAGGAGGAAGAACTCTTGCAAAAGGTAAGCATTTTTTACCCTCCAAATGACCTCTAATGCAAAAACTCTCTTCTTCAATCTCGTTCCTTGTGTTGAGAGCTTCGATTCTATAGTTTTAAATTTACCATTGATGGTTATTTGAACTCTCAAGGAGACATAGAGTTTGGAGAATCAAAGAACTCCTTTGGAGAAAGTTGAAGAGGTGAGTGAGTTGAGCATTTTGATATAAGTTTTATGGTCATTTGGTTAAGTTGGGATTTCTGGGAATTTAGCCATATTCTCAAAAATTAGGGTCTTATGGTGTTTGAGTTGTCGTCATCATGGATATGATGCTTTGAGATGTATCTTGGATAGATAGAATTTGATTGAAGCTTAAATGCCAAGTTTGACAATTTAGGGATTTTTGTTGAACATAGGCAAAAAACAGAACATATAGATGAAATGAGAATTTGGTTATTTTGATGTTTCCATTGTGTTTCTTGTGGAAACTTGTGTGGAAGTAGTGTTGGATATGAATTTTGAATCATTGGGAATTTAGTTTTAAAAGTGGCAAGTCTTGGTTAGTGAAAAACTCTGTTCTGGCAGTAGCTTTGCATGGACGTTTTAAAATAGCAAATGGTGTTGAAAAATTCTGAAACTTTTCAGTCTTAAAATTTCACTTACCAAGCTTCAAAATGGACATATATTACATGTCATTTCGATTTGTGAGCTAGGTGTTATGACTGTCCAAAGTTTGATGTTAAATCTGGAATCAATTCTAGAGTAGTGTGGACATTTCTTGAATTCTGTATTTATGTGGTGTTTTTTGGTAATGGTCCATATTTTTCTAGTAAAGAGGACTTAAATAGCTTTCAATGGGCTTTTGGATCACCTTATTTTGATTTTTCTAGAATTAGTTATAATTTTTCGAAGTTCAACCAAGAAACAGAATTTTTCTGGCCGCAGCCAAAAACCTTCTGTGCTGTTTCTGGCCACAGCCAGAAAATTCTTGGCTGCAGCCTGAAACTTTATGTGCTGTTTCTGCCCACAGCCAGAGGTTTCTTAGCTACAGCCAACCCCTGTTTTCAATACCGTGTGATTTTGAAAAGTGGTTTCTAACCTAGTACTTCCCAATCCTTGTAAGCTATTGTTAGAGACTTTCATAGCTACTTAAGGGACTTTAATGATAACGAAAACTAAGTGTTTTGAAGTTGATTTAGTATTGGAATAAGCGATAACGCGTCATCCTTAATTATGGCTATAGGGTTTGATATTTGCCTGGAACGTAGAAGGCCTACGCCTGAACAAGGACAGAAAGAACCAGGTAGTGACACTTTATCCTATATCATGTTTAAAGCATTGCTCGTACGTATTTATCATTGAATGATGCTGATTGGGTTTGTGGCGAGTAACCCGGCCTTGAATGTTGTTGATTGGGTTTGTGGCGGTTAGCCCAACCTTGAATATTGCCGATTGGGTTTATGGCGGTTAGCCCAACCTTGAATATTGTCGATTGGGTCCGTGGCGGGTAGCTCGGCCTTGAATGAATGATTGAGCCATGGCGGGTAGCCCGGCTTTAAATGTTGTATAGCTGAATTGTGATATATACTTACATGCTTTGTTTAATTATACATTATATACGTAAACTGTTGCTACTGGGATTCTTTTGAATCTCACTCTTTTCAAATAATATTTTTAGACAAGGCAAGTGGATCGAGGGGCAAGCAAGTGGATAAGGGCGACTAGGACTGCCAGTGGTAGTCTTAGCTAGATACTTTTGGTTTTTGGAATTGGTTATCATTTTGGACGAATGTATATATTGAATTGACCATAGAATTGTAGTTTTTGTGTAATCCCCGATATGAGAAACTGAGATGGGCAATGATGCCCTGTAAAACTCTTAGATTAATGATATTATCCAGGGTGAATGTCGGGAATTTTATTAGTACTTTGATATTGTATATGTGATGAACCAAACAGGCTAATTGTTTTTGTGAATGAAGGGATGGAGATCTTATCGTACAGGTTTTTGGAAAAAGGTTTTTAATTACTCTCGATCTCTTATCCAATTATAAAACGAGTTTAAACACTAATCTCGGCCTTGATGACGGCGGGGGTTACAAAAGGCCCGAAACCACTCCCCCAACGGCACCCATTCGTTGGAACACCAAAGCTGTTGATGGGTCTAAGACAAAATGGAGTGAGGAGCGGATAAAGGCCTCCCAAGTTTAAGAAGAGGGTCTTGGGAAACGAGGAATGATGGAGATAAGATTTCGTCTCTGATAGCGTTTAAGCCTGTGTTCGTTCCTAGAGGGAGACGATGGTAGATTCGCGTCGTTGCCAAAGGTCACGGTCCGCCTTGGTCCTTGCCATTCATCATCATCCTTGCCATCCTCCATTGTCCTCGTCATGAGTGGCAGTGGTTCAGGGGGAAAGGCCGAGGGGGGCAAAATGGTCTGAGCTTCACTTCTCCAAGAAGTGGAACTGAGTTCTCTGGGAGGGTTGGGATGTAAGTGACTTCCATTAGTCGCTTCCATGAAAAAAGCAGTTCCAACCCACCAAACACACACATGCACCAATTCCACTTCCACTTCCTTTTCTCCAATTCCATGCTACCAAATGGGTCATTAGTCTGTGTCTATGTCAAACTAACTAAATATCCAAACTTAGTGTCATAAATTAATCAAGATGACGCAGATATGAAATTATGAGAAATATTATATGCATGTGTATCTTGTTTTTTTCTAAAATTAACATAAGTTGCTTTTGTTACCATTCTGTCTTAAAAATTATGTTTTATACACACCACATATATGTAAGGATGTTCCTTTTAACGGCAGAAGAATGTCCGGCAGGATAAGTTGGCTGGGACTGTGCGTACGTCGATCCAAACAATTAAGCACAACTCTGATAGACATGGCCGGTGATGACAAATGAAATAATCAATTCAATTCCTTTTCTACCTATCATCACAACAAGTACAGACAAGATTTCAAATCAATCTGACTAAAAGGAATGTATGTATATATGATTAAGCACTTATTATAATAGTTTAAGCACTGTTCTACCTAATTACGACGGGACAAATTGAACATCTGTGTTACTATGTTTATGTAACTTGTCAAGTTCATCTCTCTCTCATGCATGAGTTCACATTTAAACATGCATTATTGAAACATTAAACAATAATTCTCATGCTAATCAGGAATAGTTACTTTAATTTGTATATGATGATTGTGAGAATTAACAAGTTGCTTTTGCGTAAACTTAAGGCCAGAATTTGAATTAAAAAAATCAGTAGTGAGGGTAAGAGAACAAATTATAGAGATCAAAAGAGGATATGATTCAGAAAGGAGGGGTCTCGATGTCTCAGATTCTCAGAACCATATGTCAATCAAAATCTCGATTAAGAGGGTGTTGATTATGAAGTTTAATTTAATCTTATCACTTAAGTTACAAGATAGCATAGCGTCCAATCATGCTTATCACTGTAGTCTTAACAAAAGCTTTGGTCATTTCCAACTGTTAATTATTGTGAAATAATCCCTTTGGTGCGCAATCTCACGGAATTGATGGGTCACTAATCACTAGAGACTAACTGTTTATATGGGGGACCTCTGTTCATGCATACTCGAAGAATCCAACGCTCTGATGCTTTTTGACTATTTTGAGCATTAGCGTATGGTCTCTTTCTGTCGTTCCCACAGTTCTTGATTACGATCTAACTTTTGAAAAAGCCAGAGCATGTAAAGTTTTGAGTTCACTATAATTCATAAAAAATAAAGTTAAATAAACGTTTAACTAGTACGACGTGTTGAGTTATAATTAAGATTAACAAACTACACATTTTTATATATCTTGGTTTGGTTGAAACTTAATACGACCTTTAATTAATTATTCGTACGGCTAGAAACCAGGACAACTAGCTTGCTTGTATCATTATATCTTCAATATATATGAGTATATTTTATATGAATATTCATAAAATTAAAAGTTAAACCAAGGTTTAATTAATACATGTCAATTAACTTGGTTGCAATTAACTTGGAATCCGTCTATACAACATGTTTATGTCTTTAACTTATAGTTTGTTGGATGGCAAATTTTACGGTGTTAATTAGGCTTATGTATCCGTGCAACAAGCTAAGTAAGTGTCAATATCAATACATTAATATATTCTATGTATATTTCAATTTCGATGTACGTATATAAAATTAATATATTAATAGTCACATGCACTTCTAAACTATAAATAGTATAGTTTACCTTAAACAATGCGATGCATGAAGCCACGTCTAATTGGAATTTGGTAATTGGTAATGATTTTTTTAAAGATAATTACTTCCCTTGTTCTATAATTTTTTTGTCTTTGTATAAGGCTATGCACTTTGACTAAAAAATTATTAAATATTATTATTTCACATCTTATTCAAATATCATACGAGGATTGATACACTCTTAAAAGAATTATAGGCGAAAAGAGTCAAAGGCACTAATTACCTTTAAAATTTAATTTTCTTACCATATCTAGTTCTCAATATAAAATCTTGTTCAATGAGATTTACACTGTTAATAAGATTTTATATCAAGAAGTGGGCAACCCGGGCAGCGCGGGCACATACTATAGTCGCCGTCAAGACTCAAGGCCCCTCTCTGCCTCCTGCCTCCTGCCCTGAGCCTTGTGGGCACACTTCTCCATTGATCTCTCTTTTTCAGTCCCCTCTCCCTCTTACCACAAAAGAGAACTCATAATAATAATTCAGATTGAATGGAACTACACAAATGAACCATGAGCCGGTCTTTTAAATACCAGTTGTGGGATAACTGATTTTCCAAGCAGCCAACCAAGACACCTTTTATATATATATATATATATATATATCTGTAAGACAAGGATGCCAAACAAACCGGTCTGAACAGTGACAAGGTATTGAAAATAATAATGAAGGAGGGGAATTTAATTTATTATAGCGGGGAACATATATGTCAAAACGTAACGAGATGTGAAAGGACAATACCACAATGCATGGGACGTGCGATTTAAACCCACATTCTCACAAGGGTCCCTCCTCATGTCTGCCCTTATCCAGCACTTTCTGCAGCTTTTCAACCCTAGCCTTCTCCCCCCCCCCCCCCCTCACTTCATCTCCTTCATCATCTTTTTCATATCTGTATATATATGCACAGCAAATAAACATTTGTTCCCAAATCTCTCTCACTAATAATCTTAATTGTTCTTTTGTTTTTATCTCTCCTTCCTCTTGTCACTGAGACGGCTTACGTACAAGTCAAATACCATGATTTCTCCACTCATATGGTCGTCCTTGTCAATGATCTAAACTACATCTCAAACCCTGGAACATCTATATCTGTTGTGAAAATAATTAACCCTCGTCGTGTTAGTTCATGCATGAGATTCACTGACAAATTATATTATGTCATTGATTTACATGATCTATCAATACTGCTAAGTGCATATTATATTGCACGCTACTGTGAGCCGTGAAAGGGAAAGAAAGAAAGAAATACGTACGAATTGTATAGGAAACAGAGAAAGTGGGTGAATAGAGGGGATGCGTCATATTATGTTTCAAAAGGGATAAATGGATGGTTCTTGGTTGCAGCTTTTCTTTTGTCATAATAATGGATGCATGGTCCCCACCTTAAAATCAATGCATGCGCGCACACACAAAATACATACATATAGATACAGAGGAAGCGAGGTCAATTAGGTAGTTCAAATTCCAAAATGAGATTTGATTGAGAAGCCCGAAGGAGGGGGGTTCAAAACCTGGTAAAGGGTTCATGTGGGAGGACAAGATTCTTTTGTAGACGACATATATTATACGTTTCTTGTCCTCTGGCCATGTGGGTCGCTTCTTATTGGAGTGACAAGACACCCACATTAGAACCCACAAAAAACCATGACCATCAAAGCTGCTCAGTCTAGTACTTCTTATACATCATTTCTGTTACCAACACTTGCACTCTTGCTACTCTACTCTTTTCCTTTTTCTAACGAACACGAGGCTGAAACACTTTGTTTTTAATTGCAACTTTTACTTTTTTACTTTTACCTTTGATGAGAGAAAACATATTACTAAATGAACCACTTTTTAGTTAACTTTTTCAAGGGTATTATTGGAAAACAATTTGGTCATCCTACATATCTAAAGCTTATAATTAAAGTAAATATGTTTTTATTAATATTTGAAAAATAGACACTCCCAGTAATCCTTGTTATAAGGCACATTCAATGAAAAATATGGATGATCATAGAATGGAATATTAATTACATTCTGTTTAATGTTACCCTTATTAAAATCTCATTACTTACAATTTATATGACTTTTTTTTCTCTTGAGTTGGAAAGGAGGCCAAATTGACCTTTTTACCTGTGGGAATCGAATCCACTATCACTCCTATGCAAGGGGATCATTTTGTTACTAGGGCAATACATTAGCCCTCTTGCTTGTGGGGATCAAATCCATTGCCGCTCTCCTATGCAAGGAGATCGCTTTGTTACTAAGGCAATGCACAATGTGTAATTTCTATGACTTTTTAAATGTAATTCATGTTACTCTATTGAATATGGATAAATTTGTAAGTTGCATTCATTTTCATACGTATAAAAAGTTAATGACTTAATCAACTCTCTCTTAAATTTTAATCCATAACATGGTTAGAAGTGCCTTAATAAGGGTTGGAGACTGTGTTTATTCCTTATGGAAAGGAATCGGAGGCAGTATAAGAAAAGAAGGGGGATGATCCTCCTTGGGATTTTGCATGTTTAATTACTAGCCAGCAGCCTTTACCATAATGAATGAATTAAGCTTCCACTTTAAGAGTACATACACGATTAACTAAGGTTTATTTCCCCATGCCGTACACTAATTATGGATATTCCCAACATGGTCTTTCTGATATCATAATTAAACCCGACTGACAGTTATATCAATTTTCGAACTTTGTGATCATGCATAAGTTTAAAAGTATGGATATTAATTATTATTCATTCATTATTCTTGATGTGTTGCTGTTTAAGTCAAAAGTTGCCGGGGAAAAAAAGCAGGAATACTTATATATTTCAGGATTGTTATCTCATATGTACTCTAACTATTTAAAATATAATAACACATTTTATTTTAATTTCACATGGCTGATGAGTCATATGGAAAAATTTAAAATTTAAAATTTTGAAAAATAACAACTCAAGGGAGGGAATTTTTTTTGTTTTTTGTTTTTGTAAATTATGAAGTTTATGTTTTTTAAAATCATAAAATTTGAATTTCTCTAGATGACTCATCAGTTATGTGGAATTAAAATGAGATGATTTATTATATTTTAATTAGTCAGAGTATAGATGAGGTGGCGTTCTGGAGTATGTAAATATTTCTCAAAAAAATGCATAATTACAATCCATAACGTCACTAATTAATAAAACGCCCCCCTTTCAACTTTAATTGGCTTAAGTTCCGTGCATGTATATGATTTCCCAGCTAAGGAAAATGATATATAGATCTAGATATAGACATAGCAGGCCAGAGCACCAATTCGCAAAGCAAGGCCCTATCTCTCTAAAATTGACACGCTGTCAATATTAAATTAACCTAATTATGTAGCTTCAGAAAACGGTTAAATTAATTAAAAGTAATAAAATGCTTAAAATATGTCTTCTTTTTTTTTTTGCCGAAAGGATAATGCCATTATAATAAAACTGAGTACAGACAATAAACAAACCCTGAAATCCAAAAACTGAAACAAAAGCCAGCAGGCAACAAGAACTACCAAAACAAATAAAAAGTTAGGACATGGCTAAATCTTATGGACTGAAGGTGAGAAGGCTAACTTTCATTCCACCAATATGATCAAAGCAAAGAAGCAATAGAGGGTGGTTGTCCAAGGACGTGCTCTCCCGAGCCCACCCCCTTTGATGCCAATGCTGCGAAACTAAATGCAGCTCCCAAACACCTTCTACATTAGAAGAGTAACAAAACAAATGGAACTTGAGAACAAATTCCATAGCACTAGTAATCATGGTAGAATAAAGCCAGGATTCATCACAGACAAAATTAATCCACAGAGAAAGGCAATAACAAAACCAAATAGACAACCACAGTAGACACAAACAAAACACAAAGCATAACTTTAACAACTGACAGGGGTGACCAAGAGTCTAAGTGCAAAACCAGAGGCCCCCTCCACCCCGGGTAGCACCAAGAAACAACTCTCATCACTACTACAAAAAATGTTTTTAATGTCCCTTTTTTAGGCCTTTTAAAGTCTGAAAATAAATGGACGACTATATGAGCAATGTAGTAAAAAATGGCAATAACGTCTATAGAGAAAAGGACATCTAAAGTCTAGACTTTAGACGTCCCCATTTTAAAAAGGGACATCTAAAGTGCTACACTGACGCTTTAGACGTCCCCATTTTAAATTGGGAACGTCTAAAGTCCTTTTAAAAAAAAAATCGTTTATATTACAAATCTTGACTAAACAGTATTTAAAACCAGAAATCACAAATCATCGTCAATAAAATTATAGATCTAGTATCTGAAATCCAAATCCAAAATCTACACAATAATAACTCCAAAGGTGAAATCTCATAGGTAAAAGATGAAAACAATAAGAGGAATTAGTTGCAAAAAATTTATCTCCTTCTATTATTGAAATTCATTTTCTTGTAATAATAAATAGAGAAGAGCGACAAGGAGAGATGAACCTCGTTTTCTCAGCTGGAATGTGGCCATGAAGCATGTTTCAAAGTCTTGATCTACAAGCCATAACAATACGAGTTAGAAGATAACATAGAAAGGAAACCCAAAGACAAAAGAGAAAGAGGATAAAATAATAAAAAATGGTAATAAAGTATAACAGATCTGGAGGTGAAAAAGAGAGAGAGAAAGGAAGAAGTAAGAGTAAAAAGAGCATATAAAGAAGAAGCAAGAGTTAAAAGGCGTGGTGGTATTAGCTCTTTTTGAGTTTGCAGTGATGGAAAGAGAAAGATGAGTGTCAAAGTAGTATAAAACTAATAAATAAAGACTGTCAGTAACAATTTGAATTGTTTTTGGAGTCCCCAATTTAATTTAGGGACGCCTAAAGTTGTCCATTTTTTATATATATATTTTTTACTTTAGATGTGACTTTAGACGTCCCCAATTTAATTTGGGGAAGTCTAAAGTCAATTTTTTTAAAAAAAAATGAGGGACACCCTTTGGCGTCCCTAATATAATATGAGGGACGCCAAATGTGATTTAAAGCATTTAGTCGCTTCAGGTTAAATTAAAATAAATCAAATTATGCAGTGAAGGGCACAAATCGGACCGTGTTCTCTTGAGGAGCATTTTATTTAATTCATAATCTAAACTAAGTGACAAAAAATTAAGATAGTTTTTAAATTGATTTTTTTTCTTTTTAATAATGGAAAATAACGTAGACTACTATTTTTTTTTTTTTGGATTTTTGAGAAATTGTTGAGATAAATAATGAAATTGTGATTTAAACAAATTGATGATGAATGCTTCTTGAAAAAAAATGGAATATAGGCTATCCTTGCTCAAAATGATTTGGGAGTTAAACTACTCACTAAGTCAAAAATCAAAGCTTAGCAACTCGCTAAGTCTAGTAATATTAATTAGTGATTACCCCTAGAACTCTAGCTAGATAATTACTTCTTAATACACTATTCTATACCACTTAATGTGCAATTTAGAATTAGATTTATGCAACTTGTTTCTCTAGGCAATGAACATTCAACTGAGATGTTCAAATAAGATTAAAGCAATCACAATACTCATTCAAACTATGAAAGAATAGCACAACCACATTAAACCAAAAAGGAAATATAGAAATTTAAATCCCAAACCACATAATCCACTCTAAATCACAATTGTTCAATCACTACTAAAATAAACAACTCGCAATCTCGGTAAATTAACCACATAACATAAAATCCTAACTTAGGAAATTCGTTATATAGTTAAATAAAAGATTAAAACAAATAACTCCCCTGAATGTATCTTTAGAGCTCAAACCAATCTTCCATCTCCAAGAAGCACAAAAGGATTTAGCCTCTTATTATGAAATTCATCACAGCTGTAACTCTATTAGATCTTAAGAAACCTTGAAAGATGAGATAATGGAAGGAGAAGAAGATGAAAGTGATGGTGGTTGAATAAGGTATTGGTGAAGCTTAATGGTGATGGCGTCTCTTCTCTTCCAGTCTTGCTCCAAAATCACGTCGGCTGTGTGTCTCGTCTCTGGCTGTGTGCACGCTGTGAAGGTCTGATGATTCTTCAGATCTCCATCCTTTTTATCTTTTTTTTTTTTGCTATTTGAAATCTAGGTCAAATCCCCTCAAAGTTGGGGCAAAATCTTCCAAGATTATATTTAAATCAGATTTTTTGCAAAATTTTGTATAAGAATTTGGAAAAAAAAGTTGTTTTAGAGGTGAAGATCGCTGATTTTTGGATATTGGGACCAAAATTGAGTTTTGGAAATTCCGGGTTCTATTTTGTAATATTCTCTGATAGCCAAGTGAATCAGTTCTAGACAAGGAACGAAAAATCGGACCGGGCAATGAACCGGTCACAGCACAGGTTCAAGGGTTAATGGGTCAACCGGGGTCTAACCGGTAGTTGAATCGGTCATATTAAAATATTATAATTTATTAGTGGCAATATATATTAATATATTTTTAAACTTCTATAGATAAAAATGAAGATTTTTAGAAAAAAATACTTAAAATCTATTAGTATGAGTTATAATGTATATACTTATACAATGATATCTCATTTTCTATAATTATTATATCTTTTTAAATAATTTTTTTTAGATTTGTTCTTTCTTTACCTATTTTCTCTTCATTTTGATCTTCAACTTCCAATTTTCCCCTAAAAAAACAAAAAAAAAATTATAAAAAAATCTAAAAAAAATGAAACCGGTCTGACCGGTTCTGATTGGTTCAACCGGTTTCAGACCGGTTCGACCGGTTCAACCATCAAACCAGAACGGACCACTGGCCGGTTCCCGGTTTAACCGGTCGAACCGGCCGGTCCGGTCCGGTTTTTCATACAATGGTTCCAGAGGCATCTTCGTATTTTGGGACCCAACTGGTGCTTTGTAAATTCAAGGTACTTTTCTGTAATTATTTCTGGTATTTTCCCTTCTGAAAGTGAGAGCTAATATTACATAAAATTACCCTTTTGCTTATCAAAATTGCCTTGTAGCTACATACAGAATTTTATTTTCCTTTTCAGCCCTTGAAAATCTTTACATTTTGGTCCTTCATATCCAACTTTCCAAAATGACCTACAATTCAAATCAATATATTATAATATCTTCATTAAAAATTTAAATTTTAAAGAACAATAACAAGATTATAACAAATATCTCTTTTTTAAGATTTATTTTCATATAATCATCTTTAATTCAATTTAATCATAATAAATGCTATTTAGCCCAAAATTGATGATAAAATTCCTAAATATGATATTAAGTATTATAATAAAATCGGGATATATTAAAAGGTATCCCTCATTAAAAAAAATTAAAAAAACTTTAGACGCCCCCAATATATATAGGGACTTATAAAGTGTGACTTTACAGACTTTAAACGTCCCTATTTGAATTGGGGACGTCTAAATTTTTTTTTTTTTTACTTTAGACATCCCTATTTCAATTGGGGACGTTTAAAACTATTCAGTTCTCACACATAATTATAAAAATGCCACCACCTTTGTTTTTTACTTTCCTTTTTTAAAAAGGGACGTTCTTTAGGGACATAAAATCTATATTTTGTAATAGTGCATGGAACCTTGGCGGCTGTAGGGCAGCCACTAAACATCAAAGAAAAAACCATCGGAGGGTCATCCTAAGCAGTAGACCAGCCTTGTATACCTTCGTTCTTCCTTTTGCTCGGAGCCTCTCCAAGCTTCATCCCCGGCATCTTCAGATTCTTTAGAGTTTTGGCCACAACCCACCTTGCAACTCCAATCAGTAGCACTGAAATCTCAGCCGCTTTCACCCTCGCTTACAGAAATGAAGAGCTATAGAGTTGATTGGCAAGAGGAAATCCAGTGAGCCTTGGAGTCGCAACCACCGACCCCTGTTTCGACCCACCAAGAAGGCCACCTTGAATCCCAATGACGCTAACGCCGACCACCTTCCTTCCCTCACCTGATGAAACCCCACAAAAGGAACCTTGGAAGCCCCTTGCCACCATCGCCGATTAACTACCCATGGAGGAACTGAACAAGGACGATGCCTCGACAAACCCTAGGAGAACCCCTAGACTTCACACGCACAGAGGCACGACAAGCGTAATTAGTACAAATCACATATGTCCTTATTATAGGTGGGTAATCGTAAGAGAGTAATAATTAAAAAAATGATAACAGAAAACATGTGAGAAAAATTAATTAGGGGTATAATTTGTAAAAATGCATTTGATGATTAGACAATCCAAGTTTCAAATTAGATCTTATGAAAGGGGATAGAGGGATTCAAAAATTTGGATCTTGGTGCTCCCTTTGGTCCTTAATAGATAATATATTTATCTAATTTGATTAGAGTAAGAAAGTTATTTAAATTAGTTAATATGACACGTAATTTCTAAAATATCCTAGTCATTTTTCTTAAATTTCTCATTCATTCTCATCTTTAATTATTGTTGAAGGAATATCAATAAAGATAAATTTGAAAAAGATTGATAAGTACGAAAAATATGTTTTATACTGAGGACTAAGATCAACTCCATAAATACTATATTAATGACCGGGGGAGTATGTATTTGATCGAACTAATGGTAATCAAACTTATATCTAAGCTATGTCTAGCTTTGAATTGAGGAAGGCATGAAAAAAAAATTGATGGTATGAGAGATCAATTCTTTAATTCGTTGTTGTGTAACTCTCGTACAAACAAACAAACAAAATATCAGCATTAACAATGAGTTGCTATAATTTCATTCTTACATCTCTTTTCACTTTTTGTTATCTTCATCTAAATTAAGCATTAGTCAATATCAAGAACTACGACCTTAATTAGTGGTGATTCACTGATTCATCTAATCATAGATACAGCAACGGTTTGATAACTTTCTGATGTTTTTAACCGACATCTGCTTTATCTAACTATTGGGAGTTAAATTTGTGTTGGTCTAAACCTCCGCTAAAACACAAAATAACTGACGTGAAAACTTTTTTTTTTTTTGGGTAATGGTGCAGGGACAAACAAACTAGCCCCAATCAGAATTTTATATTCGAATAACACCAAAGAGAAGATATAGTAAATCTAAATCCACTAAGGGATTACCCCACAATCGGGGTTCAAATGTCTTGACTTTAGACAAAACCTTCATTATAGTCCAATAAAATAGTCTGTACGATTTTTTTCTTCATCATATATATACATATATATATATATATATATATATTATCATCGTTTTCGCAATCAGCCATCCCAACAGTTTGCTAAGGGGGGATTAAAATAGGAGGGTTTAGGCATAAGTGATGATTAACGCTAAATCACTAATAGACCCTCCGTACATCTATACTGCCTGTTTAATTGGGTTGGGGTGATCTTCAAATACAATTACAAATAAATTTGAGTGTTGAAATAAATACAAAAATACTAAATAGATATAATCACACATATATAAATATATGAGAAATTCTTGTGTGAATCTGATTTACGATGTCATTTATGGTCTGAAAAATTAAAATACAATAACTCATGAGCTAATTTAGCACCTCCTAAATATTAGCTGATATATTAATAAAATTAGGAGATTTCACAATATTCATTTTTTCATTATTTGTGAAATCTTAATTAAGTGATTCATTGTTTAAGAAAAATTAAAATACGAAATATATGAGTAGCCAACCGAGATTAATGTTAACTAAGTGGTTGTATTTTAACTGATTAAACCACAAATAGTGTGGCAAACCATGTTCACACAAGAATTTCTCATAAATATATTATCCAAGTATGATTTTCAAGTAAAACGGATATATTTCTTTATTGAGATATTTATTTAAAATAGTGGTCCTGTTTAAATTTAGCATATATATGTTTCTCTTCACTTTCCTCCTACTCATCAGACGTATTCAATTCATATGGATAATGCATACAACGTATGAAATGGGCAAGTCTTTGTTGACCAAACTTCAGGCAGTCGTAGAATTTATTTTTTCTTGAAAAAATAAAAACAGGATATACAAGCCAAGTAATATTTGGGCATACATAAAAGATCATAAACTAACACACACAGTGAGATTTGGGAGAAAATGAAGAGAATATGAGACAAAGGGACCCGCTTCGGGCACCAACTAGTGAGATAAAACTAACCTTTCAATCACACACTTCAATTTTCAATATTCTGCAATTGTCCCATTAGTGCAATTATTGGTAATGAATATATATATATATATATATATATATATTAGTGTTATTATTCTAAGTGGTAGTGTGCTGTACCATGATTTTGATTTATTTATTTATTTGTCGTGTCCATAAAATTCTCCCATTGCTTGCTTGGGAGGGGATCGACTAATGAATATTGCATAATGAGGTTGAAGTCATATCCACCACATGATACTGAACTCAAGTCTCAAGCACGTATAGTTGCTTTTCTTGTCCTCTTATGTTGCATTTCATCTTATTTTGTCTCTTTCATGTCCTCGTTTGTTCAAACCCTATTTAAAATAAAAAGAGGTGTGGATATTTACTTTGGGCTGACTAGCCCAATAGGTTTGTCAGATCCAAAGGCCCATTACGTGTTTATCAACCAACTAGTGTGGGCTTTCTTCATTTTGTTACATTTCTTTGAGGATTTTTTTGCTCGCCAATTACATACGAATCGGGCCTGTTTGGGTAAGTTTTTTTTAAAAAAAAAAGCACTTTTCAATGTCAAAACCATAGTGTGGTGAAAGGAGACCCAAACACCGGAAAAAATAGCAGAAGCACTTTTTGATCTAAAACCATGATTTTGAAAAGGGTTAAAGTGTAAATTTAATAATAAAATTTTGTCTAAGGGGCGTTTGACACAAATAAATTTTGAAAGGGACAAAAATAACAATAAACAATTAAAAATGGTGCAGATTTAACAAAAGCGTTAAATTTGACCTGAGGCCGTTAGGGATTTTCTTTTCTTATAATTTAACGCCGTTAAATCAAATTTAACGGTTTTATTAAATTTTCATCCTTTTGAACTGTTCATTTAATTTTTACCCCTTCCAAAATTTATTTGTATAAGACGCCTCTCGGACAAAACTTCATTATTCAATTTTCACCTTGACCCTTTTGAAAAAGCAATATTTTTTCCACTTTTTCGGGGTGGTTGAGCCATCATAAATTCCTTAGCCAAAAATGTCATTTTCTCTTTCAGATGCATATATAAAATGTATATTTCTTACTCGATTTATACATATAGTAAAGTAGTCTGTTTTGATTGATCTAATTGAGCTCAGCAAAGTTGTTTGCCATTTTAGTCTGTGTTTGGGAACTCCGATTTGGATCTGTTTAGTGTTGAATTTTAGCTATATGTGTAGGTTAAGTTTGCTTTTTTATCAAAATGACTTGAGCTAATTTATAGAATATACCCAACTATCAGTTGAGAGAGTCTCCTAAGGTATGAAGCAGGAGGGAGTTCAGTAATAGCCATAAACGGATCAGTAATTTGATGTTAAGGGTCTAGGTTTGCTTAGGGTCAGAATGGAATGAAAGGACCAGGAAGGAGGTTGCAGATCTCAAGAAGGAAATTAGTGTACTTTGGGAACAAGAGGAGTGTTGTGCTGGGCACAAAAAGCCAGAGAGGAATGGTTAAAATGTGGGGATAAAAATACCAAGTTTTTCCGTTTGTCAACCATTAGAAGAAGATGTAGAAATAAGATTACTAGAGTCAGTGATAATAGTGGTGAATGGATAGAGGAGGAGCATGCAATTGGAAACCACTTTGCCAATTTCTATAAGGCCTTGTTCACTTCGGTAGGAGGGAGGGACTTCTCAATGGTGCTGGATTGTATAGAAAAAGTTGTGAAAGAGGAAGATAACTTAGCATTAATGGCGGAAGTTAGAACAGAGGAGGTCAAGCAAGCTGTATTCCAAATGGGAGGGCAGAAGGCACCCGGACCGGATGACTTCACAGGATCTTTCTATCAAAAAGCTTGGGAGATAATCAGCAGCCAAGTATGTGATTTAATTAAAGAATTTTTCAAAAATGGCTACCCTCTAGATGAGATTAATGGTATTGATTTAGTTCTGATCCCCAAAATAGATTGCCTTGAGACTGTGAATGATTACAGACCGATTAGCCTCTGTAATTTTGTCTATAAAATCTTTTCCAAGGTCATGGCTAATAGGCTTAAACCTATATTAGATAGAATAATAGATGAGAGCCAGAGAGCATTTGTCCCGGGTCGGTTAATACAAAATAATATTGTGGTGGTGCATAAGGTATTTCATCATATAAAAATAAAGAGAAAGGGTGATTATGATGTGGCAATGAAACTTGATATGAATAAAGTCTATGATAGGATAGAATGAGACTTTCTCAGTGCTACAATGGAAAAATGGGGTTTGGAAGAGAGTTGTTAGATAAAATTATTTAGTGTCTCAATTCTGTTTAGTTTTTGGTCATGCTGTCAGGGAAGAGGATGTCTAAGATGATTCCACAAAGAGGTCTAAGACAGGGGACCCTTTATCCCCATACCTCTTCATCCTTGTGAACAATGTTTTATCCAAATTAATAGAAAAAGATAAGAGGATGGGGATTTTGAAAGGGATTTCAATAGGTAGGGGTTGTCTGGAAATTACCCATAGCTTTTTTACGGATCATTTGGTCTTTTTCTTGAAAGCAGAAGTGAACCAGTGTAGGGCTCTGAAAGATATTATCAATATGTATTGCGAGGCTTCTGGACAATCAATTAATGTTGGAAAATCTTGCCTATATTTTTCCAAAAACACTTCGAAGCTGGTCTAGGAAGAAATTGGTCATATCTTTCATATTCATGCAGTGGACATGCTGGAAATTATTTGAGGCTGCCTATAATTTGAGGAAGATTAAAATGTCAAGCCTTGAATTTCGTAATAGATCGTATAGAGGAGAGTCCAGGGGTGGAGGAAAATGTCTTATCAAAAGCAGGAAGGGAAACCTTAATAAAAGTTGTAGCCAACTCCATTCCGGTCGTAAGTTCTTGTCCTCCCGTCTCTATCAACTCTGCCTCACAGAGGTACTCATCTCGAAGCTGCCTCTTGATCCTAACCTAAGATTATGGCAGAGAGGAAACAAGAGCCTTTGAGAAAGTACAGATAAGCTTTTATATAGACAATCTAAAAGCTAAAGTCTAACCCTAAAATTGAATCAAACCTAATCAATATTAAATCTAATAATATCTCAAATTTATACTTTTAAGATATATAGAATATATATCAATATAGAATATATTGAATCAATATAATACCCCAACATCACATACTAGTAGTATTTTTGCAGGATGTTGAATTGGCCAAGGCATTGATGAGGCCAGCGTCCTTTTTCGTGGACGATTTGTCTAAGGCCAACAAGTTCTCTGAGGAGGGATAAGGATCAATGCCACGTGCTTTCATCGCAGTGCAATGAGGACCAGGCCATCACAAAGGAGTTTCGGCAGTGGATGATTCAAAACGCAGGAGTGAATGAGATTGTGGAAATCAGAGAGGCAGACCACATGGCTATGCTTTCTAAGCCTCAAGAAGTTTGTGACGCTCTCCTCCAACTTGCTTCCAAGTATGCCTAGCTAGATTAATTCATCCATGGACTTGGATCATTATAAAGAGATTAATGGGCCAGCTACTTATATAAAGATGGAAAATGGTTTCAAGGGTCGTGAAGAATTGTGGTTTTTCTGTGCTGCTCGATCTCTTATCTTATAATATTTGCCTATTTCTAATATATGTTGGAATACTAAATATAGCTTTTTCTCCTCTATCTGATATTGCTTCTAATGCATGTATATATGACTGAACTTTATAACTATATTTATATCGGATCATTTGAATGTTTCAATGTACATTCTCAGCAATATAATAAGTTGATAGGTGTGATCATTACACCCACCCAAAGACGATTAATAGGTAATAGTTGATTGTTTCTTTAAATCCCTCAGTCATTCTCAACTTTCAACCCGCAAAATCTCCATGGTCAAATAAAATCCCACAGAATCTCAGGAGCACAGCATCCCGCTGGCTCGCAGCGGACATATAAGAAATACTCCCTCTAGTTATTTTTATAAGCAATTTTTATTCTTATCGTATAAAATGAACTAGCAATTAAGATTAGTTAAAAACACTAAATATGTTAAAAATATCATATTTCTTCTAAATATAGCCTTATTTATGAAATGAGTATAGGAGATATCAAGAATAAGTAACAATTATATATGAGAGAATATGAGTATGATATATGAGAGAGAATGTGTAATAAATAATTAAACGAAAGAGAATTAATTGTAAGTGAGGGATAATTAATATTTCTGTTATTCTCATTCGTGGGCATATATAACATAATGTCGTTGGATTGGATCTGGTGCAAAATGATCGAATATATGTCTATATATAAAGAGTTCAATTTAATTTGTTTAGAGAAGACGTGTGCATTGTTGTCAAACTCACGAGTTGACTCTCCGAGTTTACCGTTTTTACGTTTATAACTTATAAAATCGAGTCGAGTCATTGGTAAACTCGTGACCATTCTAAACTCGGTTAAATTCACGAGTTTATATATCGAGTTTACCGTTTTTACGTTTCTAGCTTACAAAGTTGTGTTAACGTACCCTTAAACTCGTGTTAACTTTTTCAATTTGATTATACTCAATGGTTTTATATATGAATTTTATAGAAATTTCTTTGTTAAATACGATAAATTATGAATGTTGATAGATTTAATTTCAATTATTTGGATTTAAATTATATTTAAATCAAATTGTTGTCAAATTTTTATATTTTAATTATTTAATTATATACTAATAATATCTATTTAATGATAAAACTAAACTCTTACGTGTTTACGATTCGAGTTTACGATACGAATTTACATCACCATCACGAGTTTGCTTAAACTCGTGAGTTTGACAACCTTGGACGTGTGGTGAAATAAATAAAGGATTAGTCTGAGATTTTGTCGCTCAGTTTTGTCCTACATGACACTTTTGGTCAATCAATCCGCAATTAACTATACTAGTAATAAAATCATAGGAATATAATATATAAAGTGATCATAATTTTTTATGGTTGAATTACATGAATAAAAGATGATGATTACCAAGATGAGTAATAAATACAGTAGATAAGAGTCGCAATAGGGTTGGCCTAGGGAATGGTGTGACCACGTGAATGGTTATTGACTTATTGTTGGTAATGATTCCTACCATTCTAAACAAAAGATCATGTTTTTTTTTCAGGAAATTTAAAAGTTAATCAAATTATTTTAAAATATTTATATATTTTTTTAAATAAATTTATCTTACTTCCAATCTGATATATACTTTAATCATACACAATATATGATATAATTAAGTAACTCATTTAGTTTTCTTAATCCTTCTAAAAAATCAATTAAATTTTATATTTAGGACCAGGGTACTATGTTTGTTCAATGAAAAGATTAGAATACTACTAAAATAACATAAAAAATCATTACAATAATACTGAATCCTCTTTTAATTTGCTTTCAAGGTTGTTGTTGGGATAGTAATAATCTTCCTTTTTAATTTGAAGTCCATAGGCCAAAAGTTGCTGATTCAGTAATGAACATATATAAGTGATTGAATAATAATATAATTCATCGACGACCAGCTTGCAAACACTTGAAAGCTAAACAGGAATAATCACCATGAGACAACATTTTCCACATAAAATGCCGTATAAGCTGACAATAGAAACACATCCATTATATGACAGAAAGCATTCATTCCACTCTTGAGATAGTGCAAAATAATGATCCATCAGAGGAATAATTAAAACGAAAACTGATGATAGGTAATACTAATTGTTTACCTCCACGACTCTCTCTTTGGTTGTCATCTCCATGTTATTTTGTGTCTCCCACGAGTTGATTTCCTTAGCATTCCTACATTAATCACCTCTTACAAATATTCCCTCTGGTCTTAAATATAAGACAAAATTAATTTTTTTGGAGAGATTAAGGAAGCTAATTAAATTATTTTAGAATATTTATGTTTATATTTTTTTTTTCAAAACTAATTAGTTTGACTAATAAATAAATATATAATATAAGGATACACAATATATAATATAATTAAGTAATTTGTTTAGCTTCCTTAATTTCTCCAAAAAAAATCAACTCTATTTTATATTTAGAATTAAAGGGAGTAATATGTTTTCCGTGGATAGAAACCACTCATTAATAAGCAACGTAACTTCTTATAAACATAATAACGGAGGTGCGGGGTGCATGGTGACTGCGACCACATCCACTTCAGATCTTTATTGAAAACGAAATTCCATTTCAAATCTGTGGCGTCTATTTAATTCGATGCCTATATATGCATGGACAATTAATAATGCTTCATTAACAATATTGGTGATTTTAATAATCGTCTGATTGTAATATTAATTTTATCTATTTCGTTTATTAAAAAAGCCATTTACAACAGTCTTAATTTCGTAAATCTTTTTTTATTATATCGCTTATTGGTTATAATTTAAACTGCTTATGGCTATTTCCCCCTCTTCTACGCAATCGCCTGCTTGATATAATATCAATATAATAACAATAAGCCAATCCCATCTTTCCTAATTTCCCTATATATGCTCTCTTCTCGATTTAGGTGCCAGTCAATTACCCAGCTGGACATTGAGTCACGGTCCCCCTATCCCAATATATATATATATATATATAGACACACACACATTTATTTATCTATTTGTTGAATTATTATTGTAAATAGTTGTAGGAAATAGTGGGCTTGAGCCCAAGTATATTATGTATTGTGATTGGGCTTGACCCAGTTAGTAGCTCTAATAGGATATATGTCATTTGTATATAAGTTGTAGGATTGAGATTGTACAGGCGTTGGTTGAATAATACATTTTGTTAATGAGATAATGAATGTGTAGCAATTTGCTACTCCTTTGATCAGAGAAGAGTCCTGCTAACTAACATGGCATCAGAGCTTCAGATCTGAGGAAGAAAAACAAATTCGCCCAGTCCTGGTTTCTCTTCATATGATCGGCAATCCAAGACCACCTAAGAATATTTGCAGGTTGCATCAGTGGCCCAAAAAAAAAATACAAAGTCACAGGCCCAAGATCCACCGCAAACTCAAGATCCGGCTCCAAGCAAAGTCTGAGATCCGAATTTCCCCACCGAAATATCAAGATCTGGCGGCCAAGAAAGACGCTTGAGATCTGATTCGCATAGAGCACAGCTCGATCCCCATCTGTAATCAAGATCCGGCGCCCAAGAACAACGCTCGAGATCTGATTCGCATATAGCACAGCTATCTGTATCCACCGTTTGATTTAGTCTTCTTCCAGAACCATCGATCTCGATTGATTCCAGAACCATCGCTCTCGTATTTCCCTCAGATTCGCCGTTTACACAGAATCGGTAACCACCTTCCAACGTCCCCCAGTCGCTGCGGCCCTCAAATTTTTCTCTGATCTCTCTTGTTTCATGTTACTGCTATGGCCGAGAAGTCCACCGAGACCGGCGATTCTCGCTCCGGTGACCCAATACCATTCAATCACCCTCTCTTTCTTCATCCCTCTGACACTCAAACAACCTCAATTATTCCGCACACTCTTACTAGCAGTGAGAACTATACTATTTGGAGTCGAGCTATGCGCATTGCACTGTTAGGTAAGCAGAAAATTGGCTTTATTGATGGGTCTTGCACAAAAGAACTGCAAGAAGCACGTTTCCAGAACCAATGGGAGCGGTGCAACGCCATTGTTCTCTCCTGGCTGCTTAACTCTGTTTCTAAAGAACTCCCGAATAGTCTTATTTTCTACCACAATGCTCATTCTGTTTGGCTTGATCTTCAAGAACGCTATGATAAGGTCACTGGCTCCAGAATCTTTGCTCTTCATCATGAGCTTACTCTGCTGCGTCAAGGTTCTCAGACAGTTTCACAATATTACTCCAAATTGAAGGAACTGTGGGAAGAACAGTCTGCTTTGCTCCCAATTCCAACATGTCAATGTCCTACCTCTAAGGTGTATTCTGAGCGTATTCATCAACAAAAGTTACTACAATTCCTTCTCGACCTGAACGATTCTTACAGAACAACCAAGAGTCAAATTCTTCTCATGCAACCTCTACCCACTGTTAATCAGGCTTTTGCTATGATATGCGAAGATGAAGCCCAACGTTCTATTGCTCATTCTTCTCACACATTAAATGAGGGCATTGCTATGATCTCCCGAGGCAGGGGGAGAGGGCGTGGTAGAAGCCGAGGGGGGCCACCTTCAGAATGCACTCACTATGGAAAGAAAGGACATGTCAAAGACATTTGTTGGGAGCTGGTTGGATACCCTGCTGGCTACAAGGGTCCTAAAGGTCCTAACATACCAGAGGCGTCAATTAATCAACTTAACATGGACACGGGGGGTCTGCTGCATCAGGAGATCAAGTTATCTCACCCACCCTCACACAAGATCAATATGATCGCCTCCTCAACCTACTGAAAAAGGACTATGAAGGCACTGTGCATGCTCTCACTGGCGCCGGTACAGGTTTGCATAACTCTCCTTCTACTCTAACTAGAAGTAGTAGATGGGTGTTTGATTCTAGCGCAACCACACACATCACTGGAGATCTATCATTCTTTGAAACATATTGAATTAATGATAGCCTTATTAAGGCAATTAAGATACCTAATGGTGATAGTGTAAGGATTACTCATATTGGCAATGTTAGACTGTCAGATGATATATACTTGACCAATGTATTATATGCCTCTCAACTCAAATTCAATCTTATCTCTGTACCAAGGCTAGCACGTGAGCAGCAATGCATGGTTGTGTTTTTTTCCTAACCACTGTTTAGTGCAGGATCTTCAAGATGGGAAGAAGAAGGCGATTGGTAAGCTAGAAGACGATCTATACATGTTAAATTTCCCTAAATGTACTGCTGCTGCTATTAGTAGTTGTGCCCTTGATGTAAACAATTCTCATGATTTGTGGCTTTTACATAATAGACTAGGACATGCCCCACTTCCTGTGTTGCGACATTTACACATTGTCAAGGATAAATCTGTTACTTGGAATGACACATGTGAGATTTGTATTCAATCAAAGCAAACTAAATTGCCATTTAGCTCTAGTTGTATCAAATCTCGTTCTTGTTTTGAATTAGTACATATGGATGTATGGGGTCCGTATCGGACATCTACACACCAAGGACATCATTATTTCTTAACTGTTGTGGATGATTACTCTAGAAGCACTTGGATATTTTTGATAAAATCAAAAACTGAAACTGCTAGTTGCATTAAAAATTATATTGCTTATATTGCTACCCAATTTTCTGTTCCAGTTAAGAAAGTTAGGAGTGATAATGGTACTGAGTTCGTTAATAGTGATCTTAAAGCTTATTTCGGGGAAAAGGGAATTATTCATGAAACTAGTTGCCCCTACACTCCGGAACAAAATGGAATTATAGAGAGAAAGCATCGAACATTAATGCAGGTAGCCCGAAGCCTCATCATTCAATCTGGGGTTCTTCTTAAGTATTGGGGAGAATGTGTACGGATGGCAGCCTTCCTAGTAAATAGAGTCCCTTCTAGAGTCTTGGATTTTAAAACACCATATGAGAAAGTCTATGGGAAGGAACCGAATTTTGATAATCTCAGGGTTTTTGGTTGTCTTGCATATGCCACAAGGTCTAATGTAACCGACAAATTACAACCTAGAAGTGCCCCATGTGTCTTTCTAGGGTACCCAAATAATCAAAAAGGTTTTCTTCTCTTAGATCTCATTACTCACAACATTATTATCAGTAGGCATATTACATTTCTTGAAACTCGATTCCCCTTTAAAGAAGAATTAACCCCTGATCATAGTGACACCTCTTACGAACTTAGACACATGTTTTTCTTTGATGATGATCCAGTA
Organism: Inga oerstediana; assembly: GCA_963210345.1. NCBI lineage: Eukaryota > Viridiplantae > Streptophyta > Magnoliopsida > Fabales > Fabaceae > Inga > Inga oerstediana. The sequence goes on from OY723409.1 coordinate 63,038,155, forward strand.
CCTTATATTGAAAGGGAGCCGAAAGAGGTGACCCAACATATACAAAATAATGAGACCATCCAGGGTAGTGAAACACAGCAAGATACCCTACATGACCTAATTACACCTATGCCTAGCAATGCAAGTGGTCTTAAGGCGCCTATAGAAAGAAGGCCACCTATATGGGCTAAAGACTATGTTTGTAATCTAGTCACTGAGGGTTCTCATGAGAGTCATAATAAATGTCTTTATCCTATTCATGATTATATTTCATATCACAATATTTCTTCCCATCATTTTGCTTTCCTTTGTCAGTTAGATGCTATTTCTGAACCCAAAAGCTATGAGGAGGCAGCAATGTCTAGTGAATGGGTTAAGGCAATGCATTTATAAATAGAGGCCCTAGAGGCAAATAAGACATGGGAAATTGTCCCGTTACCTAAAGGTAAGAAACCTATTGGTTGTAAGTGGATATATAAAGTCAAATACAAATCAAACGGTGAGGTGGAAAAGTACAAAGCTAGGCTAGTTGCTAAAGGTTATAGTCAAAGAGAGGGGGTCGACTACCATGAAACGTTTTCACCGGTTGTTAAAATGATCACCGTACACACTATTTTAAAACTGGCTGCAATAAATAATTGGACTATATATCAAATGGATGTGCATAATGCCTTCTTGCAGGGAGACTTAGATGAAAAAGTTTACATGACTGTTCCTCAAGGCTTTGATAGCAAGGGGGAGAATATGGTATGTCGACTACATAAATCCTTGTATGGGTTAAAACAAGCTTCTCATCAGTGGAATTGTAAATTATCTATGTCTCTAATTCAAGGAGGCTTCACCCAGAGTAAGTCAGATTATTCATTCTTCTTTAAAAGGTATGGTGAGGAGATTGTTCTAATACTTGTTTACGTAGATGACATACTTGTTACTGATAGTTCTGAGGAAAGGATAGAACAAGTAAAACAATTTTTTCATAATAAGTTTAGAATAAAAGATCTAGGAGTAATGAAGTATTTCCTTGGCATTGAAATGGCTAGGTCCACCAAAGGAATTGTGATGTCACAAAGAAAATATACTTTAGATCTTTTGGCAGATTTAGGGATGAGTGGTTGTAGGCCACTTGGGATGCCTATGGCACAAAATTTAAAGTTGCGTGCATATGAAAAAAATAAGGATAAGGAATCTGATCTGTTGAGTGATCCTGAGAGGTATAGGCGTTTAATAGGAAGGTTGATTTATCTTGTCATTACACGGCCTGATATTTCTTTTCCTGTGCAGACACTTAGTCAATTCATGTAACAACCTATGAAGGTCCATATGGCGGCAGCCTTAAATGTTGTACGATACTAAAGTCCGAGATTAGGAATATTGATCAGTACAAATGGGGACATGTCGTTGAGCTGCTATTGTGATTCTGATTGGGGTGCGTGCGAGACTACTAGGAGGTCTGTCATAGGTTATTTACTTAAAGTTGGAGGTTCGCTTGTACATTGGAAAACAAAGAAACAAAATATGGTCTCTAGATCTTCGGCAGAGGCAGAATATAGAGCACTTGCTTCTACCACTTCTGAGGTTGTTTGGGCAGAAGGGCTACTAAAGGAAGTAGGATACCCTCTTTCTGAACCAGTGGATGTGTTTTGTGATAATAAGGCCGTAATTCACATAGCAACCAATCCAATATTTCACAAAAGGACCAAGCACATTGAGATAGATTGTCACTTTGTTCGTGAGAAAGTGCAATCTAAGTTAATCAAGTTGCAACATGTTAGAACCAGAGAACAGCAAGCTGATATACTGACCAAGCCTACAACAATGGAGATCCAAAATGAACTCCTTGCCAACTTGGGTGTTGTGAATATTTATGACACTCAACTTGAGGGGGAGTGTTGAATTATTATTGTAAATAGTTGTAGGAAATAGTGGGCTTGCGCCCAAGTATGTTATGTACTGTGATTGGGCTTGACCCAGTTAGTAGCTCTAATAGGATATATGTTATTTATATATAAGTTGTAGGATTGAGATTGTACAGGCGTTGGTTAAATAATACATTTCGTTAATGAGATAATGAATGTGTAGCAATTTGCTACTCCTTTGATCAGAGAAGAGTCCTGCTAACTAACAATATTTATATCATTTTCTTGATACACAATGTACAATATCATCTATATACCCACACTCCACATGGTTCAAGTCAAACTTCCTACATGAATGCTCTCCCCATTTTGGGGAGAGAAGAACTTTTTTTTAAGCATTTTTCTTTAATTTAGTCTTTTATAAAAAAATTCATTCATTTTATATATCATGTTAAATATTTCTTATTTCACAGAAATACTTCTGGCTAATGGTCAAATTTTTCATAGCAAAAAGTCATCACTGATTAATTAAGACGTCTCAATAAATGTGAGGAACAAATGTAAGAGATTGGTACAAATATTTGACCACACATTAAATCCAAATAATTAATTTTTTAATCCTAATGAATTAATTAAAAGCCTTTTATATTCTTGAATGAATAAAGGGAGCGTAAAATTTTCTTTTACCAAAATATCTCTAGTTAATGTTCAAAAATTTTTATAGTATAAAAAGTCTTTTAAAACATCTTATTCAAGATTAGAAATAACTGGAAAAGGATAGTACAAATATAAACCTCATTAACTATATCATATTGGTTATTGAGAGGAAAGTATCAATCATTGTCCCTAGTGCAAAACACTAATTTAATTATATGATTTTGTATCAGTTACTTGAAGAATAGAAGTGATCATTCATATGATATAATGTCACTTCTGTTTTACGTGTAACTGACTCTGTAATATAGAATATGACATCAGTTACTTAAATAATAGATGTGATAATTCATGTGATATAATGTCACTTTTGTTTTACGTGTAACTGACTCTGTAATGTACAATATGACATCGGTTACTTAAAGAATAGAAGTGATAATTCATGTGACATAAGTTCGTTTATGTTTGAGCAGTAATGTACAATATGACATCGATTGTATATTCAACTGATGCCATAATTAAGATGCTATAACAATAATAATTATAAAATCTGTTTAGTAAGCATCAGAAGCCATAATTAATATAAAGTTTTAGAATTTAATTTTGAAATAAATAAATTTGTTATAACATGTCATAATTATAATTAAATACAATAAATAAATTTAAGAAAATAATTTTCCCCAAAATATAATTATAGTATAGTTATATTATAAATTACTTTTTTTAAGTGGGTCATTTATAGCTTAGGACCATTTAATAGAGATTAGTGAATTTCTTTTAACTACTGAACTAAACCTAATTAATTATTAAAAAAATGGATGATCAATTTATAGGTGAAACTTGACTCATAATTTATAATTTATTTACCGAACTTACTTATAGCGTTGGGTCCTATAGGAAACCAAGGCCTTAATTATAACCCACATGGCTCTAAGGAAGTCTTAGAAATATGTTAACTATTTTTTTCTAAAGAAAAGGAAATATTGCGTTGGTTCCCACTCCACCTGACATCCTAATACCTTCAATAAAAACCTCCACCACTTCGCTAACTTTGCTGCTTCTCTATTTGAATTTCGCTCCAGTTTTGCTAACTTCACAACTTCCCTTCATTGTTGTTGACATAGCAGCTTTCAGATAGAGCACTACAAAAAAAAACACTTAATGTCCAACAGAATTTGCTACAAAATTTTTTTTGTGACAAAATCTATCATAAATTCCATAGAAAATTTTCACGACGGAATTTTTTCGTGACTAAATTTGTCACGGAATTAATCATGGAAAAGTTTTGTGGCTAAATTAACCACGGAATTCCGTCACAAATTCTATGGAAAACTTTTTTACCACAGAAAATTTCGTTGCAAAAATTTAAAATTTATATTAAAAATTATATTATAAAATTAATAATTAAATAATTTTAATTAAAAATAAAAATCTTAGTAGTAATAAATATTATATTATTATCTATTAATATTATATTTAAAATTTTCTACTAAAATAATATTTTTAATATTATTATATTAGTTATTATTTAATTTTATTTAAAAATAAATTATTAGTTATTAATATTATATTTATCATTTTATATTAAAAATAATATTTATAATATTAAATTATTTTTATTAAGTAATTTTAATTAAAAATATAATTTAGATTTATAAAATTGATTAAAATATAGTTATAAAGAGATTTATTAAAGATTTAAATGTGAAATCAATTAATCTGAAATATATAAATATTTTTTTAGAATTTTTATTTAATTTAATTTATTTTTAATAATATTATATTTATATATATAATTAATTTTATATTATGATAATATTATATATATAACATTATGTAATAAATAATGTAGGTTCGTCTCAGTGCAATTGGTAAAGGCTTGAGAACGAAGGCATCAAGAGCATGACATCACGGGTTCAAACAAGAGCGCGCACTTTGAGGAGGAGACATGTGGTGCATTGCGAACGGACACACACTTGACTTACTTTGAGGAGAGACATGTGGTGCACTGCAAGGAGGGTTGTGATGGAATTGCGTCAGTGTAGTTATAATGCGTTGCATTAGTGTGTATAGGAAAACGTGATGACTTTTCAACAGTTTGAGTTCCAAGCTCTGTTCTTTGTTCCTTTAGGTGAAATTGGTTAGCGGTTTCCTCGTGGTTTGTGCGAAAAAACCATTGCTCATAAATTTCTTCTTTCCATCGTCACATAATAAAACAAAACAATCACGTTGTTGTGGGAGAAGAGGATGTTGGGGCGAGGTGATTTTCGGTCACAGCCGCCCCGCTAAATCGACTCATATTTCCCAGCTCTAGTCTTTTTACCGGACTCCATCAACCATATATATATATACATATATATAATAAAGAATTTAAGGGTTTGTTTGGTCTGAAGGGAGAGGGAAAGCGGGTGGAGGGAAAATTTGTTTAAGTTAAATTTAAAAAAATTAGAGAAGTGGGGTTAAAAATTTTTAATTAATTTTTCTTAATCTTTTATCTTATTTATTCTCTTTATTAAAATTTTATTACCCCACTTCTTCAATCTTTTAAAATTCAACTCATAAAAATTTTCCCTTCCCTCCCTCCCTTTCAAATCCCTCACATCAAACAGACCCTAAATTTAAATTAAGTAACATTATTAAAAGGGACCGAAAGAGTGTGCGTGTGTGCTATATATTATTATATCCAATAGTTTTCGTAATTGTGGAGACCAGATTCTGCTTTGGACATTTGGTCTCCCTTCCCTTCAACTTCTTCGGACAACACAACACTAAATAGCAAGGCAATAAGGCATAAAACCACCTCATCTTTATCTATGATAATTTATATATAAGTGATTTAATGCTATCTATACATACACATATACGTTATGATGGGTTTGATATATTATTTCGTGTTTTCGGTAGATTTTATTAAAATAGATGTCCAATGAATGTCGTCCATCGTATCTGGCCATATTTCTAGTTTCCTCTATGGCTATATATGGCCCACCAAGGCCACCATCAATGTCCATATTTACAGTTCGTCAAAGTCTTGCAAGGCACTTGCTTGGGCATCCATGTCGTCTTGTGATGATTTCAGAATGTGCTCGTTTGGAAGAGCTTATTTTTGTCCAAAATGTACTTATAATTCGTGATTCACGGTATACGAGGTAAGTATGTGAGAAGAGTTTTTTCTCAGCTTACGTAATAAGTGCGTTTTGACTGTTCAAAACGCTATCATAAACACCCCCATACCCACAAAACCTTTTTCTCCTTTTTCTCCTTTATTACTTTCTCACACTATACATATTGCCCACTAATCTTGACTTTTATAAATTAAAATTGTCATCACGCACCGAAAATTCGCTCTCCCATTTTTAGTACGCCCCCACCGATTAGCCGACAAAATCTGACCCGCTTCTTCTTTATTTATATATAGAGAGAGCAAGCAAGAAGCCAGTAAGGGGCAAGACCAAACTAAAATGGGTTCCGAAGCTATGGAGAAAAAGCATTATGTTCTGGTGCATGGTGCTTGCCACGGAGCATGGAGTTGGTACAAGCTCAAACCACGCCTCGAATCCGCCGGCCACCGCGTCACCGCGCTGGATATGGCGGCTTCCGGTATCCACCCCAGCAAAATTGAAGATCTTGCCACTATGACTGACTACTCTGAGCCCCTGTTGAAGTTTTTGGCCTCCCTCCCTCCCAATGAAAAGGTGGTTCTGGTGGGACATAGCTTAGGAGGCTTCAACTTGGCCGTCGCCAGTGACCGGTTCCCAGACAAGGTATCTCTGGCCGTTTTCTTGGCCGCTTTCATGCCGGACACCCATCACAAACCATCCTATGTCCTCGATCAGGTATGCTAGCTAGCTTCTCTGATCTAATCCTCAATACCAAATTAAATGATCTGCCACGACTTCAAAACACAGACACGTTAACTTAACGTACCATATATTGAAAATTCAACTTGTTCACGTTCGTCTTGGATTGCACTTTCCTTCATGAGACAGTACTGTGAGAGGACGCCGCCAGAAGGATGGTTGGACACACAATTCCGTGAATGTGGAAGCATAACCACCATGTTGTTTGGACCTCAGTTCTTGTCCTCCAAGCTCTATCAACTTTCTCCCACTGAGGTATCTTTCTCGAACCAGTTTTGTTGGCTATCACAGAGATCAAATTTAATTTTCCTATTTCCAAATTTTTTGAAAAAAATTGATTTAATGGGTAGAAAATCTGAAATAAATATAATCCTTTAACTAATATTTTTTTCAAAAAAAAAAAGACTATTTAAAAATTATCAATAAAAAAAATTAAATTTGGACTGTTCAAACCTTATTTGAATGGTCCATATCAATGAGACGACACGAGCTTATGGTACATGCCTGCCTATCCTCTCTGGTTCCCTCTCTCTGCTTGTTTTAGTGTACAAGAAAACTGGATTTTAGATTAGAGTTGTTGATGGTTTAAAGGAAATTAAAACTTGCAGGATCTTGAATTGGTGAAGGCGTTGATAAGACCAGGGTCAATGTTCGTCGAGGACTTGTCTAAGGCGAAGAACTTCTCCAAGAAGGGATACGGGTCGGTTCCACGTGGTTACATAGTTTGCAATGAGGATATGGGAATTCCGTTGAAATTTCAGAGATGGATGATACAGAACTTTGGGGTTAATGAGAATGTGGAAATCAAAGACGCAGATCATATGGTCATGCTTTCCAAGCCTCAAGAACTGTGCGATGCTCTCCTGGCGATCTCGTCTAATTATGCTTAGATTATCTATTAAAGTCGGTGCTATATTATATAGGCGCGTATGTATTTATTTCGTTTCTCTTTTCAAATGGTGAATGAAGAAGTTTCTACGAACTTTTGTCAGGAAGAGAAAAATGTCTCTGAATTGGATTTTGTATGATTTTCTTTTCTATGGCGATATGCTTGAGGCAGGACCGCAGGAATTATTTGAATTTACAAACTAGCAAAAATTCTCACCGCTAATTCGCGCCAAAAGACACATCATTCCCGATATCCTTGAACGGAGAACGGCAACTTATTGGTGAATGATTAACATTTTAGACTGGCCGAAATGAAAATTGATTTTACACTCAGAGTAAGTTTTTAAAGGCTATGAATCTAATCAAGGTCTAACCAAGTCAATTCAATTATAGTTAAAATAATATAATTAAATTAAAATATTAAAAAAAAGGTTTAAATATAATGGTGAAAAGAGTAATACTATATCTAAATAAAAAAAAAAAGACATTGATCCATGAGTTAATGGAACATATTCATGTATAATCCATAGATAATTCAATAAAACAAAGTCATTAAAGCACAAATATGATTGAAATGCTATTTTTCTTTATTTTTTCTGATTCAAAACAACCTTCTTGTCCCTTGTTTAGAAATAATTAAACAAAATCCAACCAGATTGACCTATCCAACCTGTCGATTGAGTTGACCTTGGGTCACTCTCCCATAATTTAATTGATTATCGGGATTGGCTTAGTGGCAGGCAATTAGATCGGTCCAAGTTTTCATACCATCCATGATTTGCAGAGTTTATTAGAGATTGCCGCAACAATTTGATGTGTTCATTTAGCATGTTCCACACTTAAGGCACAGTAGTTCCTGAAGTTTTCTTTTCTTTACTTATGATTTAATTTCCTCTTCCACACGAGTGGGCTTCACTCACCGGTGATAATAAAGTATTAGGAAATGTCTCCAACGTCCGGATTTTTTTTTTATGTTTTGAAGCTAGTAAATGAATGGCATTAATTCGGGCAAAAAAAATGGCATTAAAACAATTAATAATTCCTTTCATGAAATTCAAGACCAGCAACGTATTCATTATCCAGGTGTCATGAAAAATACTAGCAAAAAAAACTTTCTCCAATAAGTCATTTGTTTAAAAAATAAACTTGAATTTTTCAAAAGGTCTCTTATAAAAACACCCCAGCCGCCTTTAACTCGCGTGTAGAAAAAATTGCCAAATTTCCATATGATCCGTTATTGTGCGAGTTTATTCCTCCTTCTAACCCTTCATAATTCTTAATAAGACTCGTTCTTTATGTCACACTTACTCATTATCTTCAACAGTGGTCACCAACTAATCAATAGTAACTGGTAGCTATGTTTTGGAGTTCCGTAGAAAGATGGAGAGGATTTGAGAACATGATCATGTGATCGGAGTCAGATACAACGACGTTGATGTGTTGAGCTTTTGGGTGTTTTTGGATCATCCACTTCTGAAAGTCTGGCTTTAACACTTGGTCTCGCTCGCACACTACGTACACTGTAGCCACGCTTCCAAACTTATCACTGGTCCCTTGGGTTTGTTGTGCCAGTACTTGTTCGTCGCCATAGAGACGACTGGGTCTCACCAGTGTCAGCGCCAGGCTCAAATCCTGCTTTCACCCTCAATCATTCATTAATAATAATGCCGCCATTGATTTATTTATTCATGATAAGATAATTATTATTATTATAAGACAAAAAAAAAATACTAATAAATTTCATCAGCGTGATAGAGGTTGGACTGGTGGACTGGTGGTTGGAGGTGTGGGCACTTATGGCGTGGGCGCAAGGGAAGTGATTAGTAGAATAAAATAGCGTAGTAGTTGTAATTGATTGTTGTGGATATATTATTCAATAATAAAATGATGTTAACTACTCTCATGCAAGACCAAAGTGATGACCCAAAAGTTTCATGTGAAAAATGTGACGACAGGACAAACTAAAAGTGGTCTTTAGAGAATTTATTAACAATCTGATCTTAATTACTGAGTGAAATGAATTAAGCCTAATGAGTTTCTTATGTTAAATATGTACCATATCAGATGGGCTTTATAATTTAACTTCAAGCTAGTTAAATGGTGGTATAGTGATTCGCCCTTATTGTACAAATGCTTTCACTTCACTATGTTTGCTCTATTATTTACTAGCTATATACTCCCTCCGGTCCTAATTATAGGATAACATTTGGGAGTTGATCTTGGTCCTAATTATAGGACAAAGTTTTAATTTTTATTAATTTCTTCCCAAAATACCCCCATTGATACTTTCTCAATAATAATGAAACACAATAATAATTTTATAATACACCTATGTATTCTATAAAGTAAGTAATACTTGCAATTCATTAATGTCACATACACTTCAATTCTAACTACTTCAATTCTACTATTTCTTTTATTTTATAAAAATAAAGGGTAAGAAAATCAATTTAACACTATCAACCTCATTATCTCTATTTTTAAAAATTGTAACTTTCCTTTTTTTTAATTCCACTCGAACAAAACCGGCATAATTTCATTTTAATGACAGGCAAGATCACTTGCTTTACATCAAGGCAAGTGATTAACATGAACAGAACATGATTTCTTGTATATATTAAATAAGGGCATTTTAGGAAAATAAATAAGATTAACTAATTTAACTACCATTCTTAATTTCTCCAAAGTTAGGTAAATATGTCCTATAATTAGGACCGGAAGGAGTATTTATTTACTAAGCTTGACAAAAAATTATCCATTACTACCAATGTCAATGAGTCAACTCTTTTTGAATTTACAATTTAAGAATTACCAATACAATGTAAAGTTTTATTATATCTTTCCAAGTCTTAAGTTTAAGTTTCAGAAGAAACACATGTATTCGGAAGAGTAGTCATGGATCCCAAATTAGATTAGTCGATTATTTGAATATTGGGTAATACTTAATAGGATCTAGAAAAACGCAAACACGAAATTAGTATTAAAACAAAAGAATTACCTCAAGAGGGGAGAGGTTGTATAACTTGGATGCCAAAAAATGGGGTCCAAATAAGAGGTACCCATTGGGATTGGGGCCCTCCTCATAAACAATCTGTGAGTCCATATTAGAATCCAATCTTCGTTGATACTGCCAAATGCCATGTCATTTTGGAATATCAGGATATAATAATTGATTAAATTTAGGAATTGGAAAAGTTAAAATAGGCAAATATGGATCCTTTTGGAAGTGTTTATATGCCGAACTTGCGTAGAGTACCATGATGTTTACACCGTCTAAATACAATTTTAATGTTCTAAATTTAAAATTTTTAAGTGGTTCTTTTTAAATAAAACTATTTTTTTAAAAAAGTTACAATGAATACATTATTATTATATTAAATTCAGTTCACATCAAAATAATCTTTCAATAAAACAAAACCACTTCCCTTTGTACCCAAAAAAAAAAACACTAAAATCTGGACTACCTAGCTCTAATTTGAGGGTCTGTTTGGTATGAGAAATTTGGAGAAGAGGGAGGGGAGTGAAAATTTTTGAGTTATATTTAAAAAAATTGGAGAAGTGGGGTTATAAAATTTTAATATAAAGAATATGTAAGATAAAAGAGTAAGAAAACTTAATTAAAAACTTTATATCCCACTTCTCTCATTTTTTTTTAAATTCAACTTAAAAAAATTTTTGATACACCCATTTTCCCTCCTCTCCCATCATATCAAACAAGCCCTGGATGGCGGAGATTTTAAAGTGACAGATATTATGACCTCGTGGACGAGAGGGACGGTGCCGAAGTCAGGAGAAGGCATGAAAGCGGCGACAAACACGGCGGCGGCAATCTTGTGGGGGAAGCGTTCCATGGCCATGGATATGCAGAGACCACCTAAGCTGTGACCCACCATTATCACTCTCTCCTCTGCCTCCAGACGCTCCATAAAGTCCATTAAAGGCTCCACGTAGTCTGTAAAAGATTTCAGCTCATGCACCTGCTTGGGGTGGGTCCCAGAAGCAGCGAGGTCGAGAACGGTGACGTTGTGGCCTTGTGATCGGAGAAGAGGGAGGAGCTTGTACCAACACCACCCTCCATGGCAAGCTCCGTGAACCAACACAAAATTCCTCTTCTCGGCCTTTTCCATTGTGCCTGCGCTGCCCCCTTCTCCTTCGCTTGCCATATATATTGCTGCTGCTCTGCTTCGAGGAATATTGGACGGCCGTCTAAGTTTTGTCGTCCACGACACGCCTTCATTCCATCTTGACTTTTATTCTATATATTTTCATTCTTTTTTTGCTTCAAGCGTTTCATATTAAAAAAATTGGTTTAATTGATAATTTATAGATTGGTTAGTTTCTCCAAAATACTTTTTTTTTTCAATCATGTGCATTATAATTATTATTATCAAACTCATGAATTAACTTTCTAATTTTACCTCTTTTACATTTTTAATTGATCGTGTCAACTTGCTTTTAAACATAAGTTAGTTCATACATCAAATTTACCATTTTTCTATTCTAATTTAAAAAATTGCGTCAACTCATTCTTAAACAAGTGCTAGCTTTCTGGATTTCATCATATTTAGTGATTTTATATATAAACTTTATAGAAATTTTTTTATTGAATATGATAAACTGTGTATATTGGTAGATTTAATTTCAATTATTTAAATTTAAAATATATTAAAACTAATTTTTTGTCATTTTTATATTTTAATTATATAATCATGTGTTATTTATTGATTAAGATATATAAAAATTTATAATTCGAGTTTAGGATCCAAATTTACATGCATATCACAAGTTTATTTAAACTCCCTATTCTGATACCCGCTACGGCAGGGATATTTCAGAACCGAAAATACATAGCATGACCCAAGCAATGCATCTTGAAGTGCCCTGCTAAAAATATACAAAAATTAAAATATCAAATTAATTATCGGAAAGATATTAAATTTTGATACGCCAATTGAAATACTTATAATGTTTAATAAAGTCGATAGTTTCTCGTATCTATACGCATCGTCATTGTTAACATAGCACTATATTAGTAGTCATCAAGTTGCATTCTTCTAACCGATACAGACAAGCAGTGACATCCCCAACGCGAGTGTGACATCCCCAACGCGAGTGATCACGCCGGCTACTGGCACAAACGGACAATCAAGCAAAGCCACTATTCACAATGTCAGGTACTATATTTTGGGAAAACACACATGAACAAATTATTAATACCCTTGGAATTTACAGAACAGCAAGTGTGAGCGAAACTTGTAGTTGCCTAGTGGGTGGGGTGCTCGAGCATTTAGTGATTGTTTGACAGAAACTGACAAAATTGATCTCAAACCATTGGTTTTGCTAGTTTTCACTCGCTTAAGGCCGGTTTGACAGGTTTTCTTTTACCTTGGTTCACCCTCTCCCCTAGACCAGACTAGAAACCAATTCATCAGTTTTTTGAACATTGTTTATCAGCACTTCCACATCGTCATTATAAAGATGCACTAGTCTCACCAATGAACTTGCAAGGGCTACAAAGGATATGTTATTACAACGCTGAGGATGGAACTGATCAAATCACTTACCTCAGGTGGGGATTATTGGTTAACTTGGAAAGTCAAGAGGTTAAATCTCAACATCATGGTGGTTGGAGTCTTGTTAGGCATGTCATCATACAAAAAATCTTTGTCCATTCTATGTACTTGGACACCTGCAAAACTTTCCCCTTTTAAGTCAGAAGAAATTCTTAGATGCATCTCCGGTTGATTATGATTCATGAACAGGCCTGTAAACTGTGTCAGGGAGCTTGAATGGATGTCTTGCAATTTCCCTGATCACAAGCTCTATAGTCATCTGAACTGGCCAATTTGTTTAAGAACAATAAATTCATGCAAGGATCCTAAAGGTAAGTCACATAGAGCTCAGAATAGACCGAGATGGATCAATAATATGCACATACCAAGCATAGATACCAGAAGCAGCCAAGTCCAGAGGCGAGGCTCTGTGACCCTCCATAACAATTTGAACTGACATCATGCTCTGTGAGTTTGCTCCCAGTATCTTTCTCTTCTGTTCATCTGCATCACCTCCCCTTTGTCTTCAGCATCAATACCTTCAAATCAGCAAACTGACAATTATACACAAACTGTCAAGCAAGGAACAGCGTTTCTGCCATAGCATCTAAAATACACTCAAGCAGAAGAACAGATCATGTTTACTCCCAAAAGCATTATAGTCACCATTAACGAGTCAGAAAACCAACCTTCCACCATTCATTAGTTTGGGTTAGGATCAGTTTTATGTTTGAATCCTTCTTCCTTGCAGCACAAGTCTTGAAATTTGTTTAAACTGCAAGAAACAACAACATAATAGTATCACTTTTTAGATGCACCAGCTCATCTTTCTCATAGCCTGATCCATCGGTTTAAAAAATATATCAATATTAAGCACCATACCGTTTCAAGAGCACTTCAGGATTATATGGAAATAACTTCTTCTGATGAAGATTTTCGACAGAATCTTTCAATGATAGTAAACATTCTTTGGCATGCTTGCATGGGTTTGTATAAGAGGGATTAAATCCATCTTCACTATCTTGCTCGTAATTCTTCAGAAGTGACAGGACATCACCCTTACAGTCCATTACAAAAGGTGTAGCATCTGCCTCAGACTCTGGGTTATCTCCTATTGTAACTCTCCTTTTCTTGCTCGATGATTGATTTAACGGGTCTCCAAATAATGTAAATCCCACAAATGACCGCCATGAATTACTTACCAAACTCGAGCATCTTCAAGGAACACACAGAAGATTAAGTGAGAACTTGTATGGCAGAAAATATTTAAAAAGCAAGATCTCACATTGACACGTCACCGTCAACTGTCACCTAAAAACTGATAATAGTTTTGATGTAGTTTTACATGGTCAAATGATCTTAGCAGATTCCTGGTCCTCACAACAAAATCTGATAATAGTTCCACACGCCCACACAGCCCTCAAGCTCGAATTCATTTATAATTAAGATTTTTTTGTCCACGTTAATAAAGAGGCAAGTGATAAAAATACCTTAGAAGGTATTTAGCACAGCTAATTCCTGTATCTTTTGAAATGAGGTAATCAAGAAGCACTTGATGGTCATAATGAATCTGCAGAGCAGCAAGCAACGCAAGAGATCATTAATAAGACTATTTTGACCATTCAAACAATTTAACACAATCAACACTAGAATAATATTAACTTGCCTCACAGAGAAATAGATGGAATAGTTGCAGAGGATTAAAAACATCCAGTAGACAAAAAGGAAAATCTTTCTTGATATCATGAAATGCAGTTTCCTTTTTGTCATACCTACATAAATCCAATAACTCATTAGAGGGGATTCCTTCATGCAGAAGTTCAAAGGAAACGGATAAATTAGAATATAATTACTTACTGTTGTTGTAAACAAGATGTTATACGAAGCAGTTGCAATAGCACTTCAAACAAAAGATCATCCTATCATTTAAGTGAAGAGAGAAGAGTAAAATATACATGTAATGAAGGTAAAAAAAATAAAATGAAAAAGAATGTCTAAATGGTTCAGTGTAAATTTAAAGGAAAATAAGAAAAACTCCAAGCTTTGATTACTGTTCATGCACAATAAATTGCTTGGTCAACTGGCATAATTTATCAGCACAAGCTACTGAAGCTCCTGCCCCGATGGTTATTAACTTAAACTTCATGATCTTTATCTTAATCAAATATTTCACAGAGACCCCCAAAATGTAATATAGTTATCTAGTACAGAAGAAAATGCTTTTAGGGCAATCACTACATCAAACAAGTTTATACAATATTAAAATGCTTTTATGGCAATCACTTTACATCACACAAGCTTATACAATATTCTGCAAGTTTAGTACTAAAGGGATGACGAGACAAACCTCCCCAAGATATAGCTGGAGGAATGAAGACATGAAGTTTACACAAATCTCCAGGTACTTTTCATGATTGAAAGAGACCTCAGTTGGAAGATGTCCTTGGAGCCACTTGTAGAGCTCAAGCAATCCCTTCCTTCTACAGCAAAAATTAGGTTCTGAATCTTTATTCGGCAAACAGGAGTTTACGCCAGAACAAATACAGCGGTTAGCAGGATCTCCCTTTTGAGAGATCAAACTGAATGAGCAATCCAGGAAGAGCAATATAGCTTGCCTCTGTAAGTGGTGGGAATGAATACCGCTTACTTCTCCATCATATAGACTCAATAAAAATGGAGAACCTTCCAAACATTCATTTTGATCAGATTGAATCCGACTTAATGGTTGCCACAAAAGCTCTTGAAAGTAATCATGAAGGAGTTCCAGCCAAGAAAGAAGGATAGAACAATCCAGACATTTGTATAAACGAAGCCTGATCATTAAAATCTGCAGAGTGTAGTAATTGGTTTATAGAATGATAAAAGTGGAATCATGAAATCATGGCATATGGGGGAGAAAATTCTGTCCTCAAAAGTTGTCCTTGTAAACCTGATTCAGTTCTAAGCACAATAAAGTAGAACTATCTTATCATGAAATTGCGCACTGAGTTATTTGTTCTTTCCTTTTCACTGAAAATTTCCCAAAAATGATAAAATTATGGTCAGTAAAGCAAGACACTTTAAGCAAATAAAGTTCACTGTGAAAAAAAGCATCCAATGGATCCCACCAACCCACTATGCACTAAAATTCTACATCATGCTGTTTTTTTGACCAACACACAAGCTGAAGGTAAAATCACCTAACGCGGGTGGTAACCAAACAGCTCATGCATCAATATATATTACACACACACAACACACACACAGCCATACATCAAGCTGTTTGCTCCACACAATGGGAGGAATTTTCATAATAACTACTGCTTGCACATAAATTTGAAGTGACAAGTGACAACAATGATTAATATCTGCATTTACTAAATGAAGGGAAAATATTCTCAGGTAGACGAGCCATACCAGCAGCTTGTGTTGCAAGTACTGAATGATGCATGTTTTAGCACTGTCTCCTTTCTTGTCGAGACACCACTTGAGAAGTCTGGGCACTAGATTAACCACTGTGACAAGAAGTGGATGTTCATTTGCAGATGCACCTCCGGTTTCAACAAAATCATTTTGGTCAACCAAAGAACAGAGTAACTGTAGAAATGTTCCAAGAAATTTGATTTCAGGCTCCATTGCACTGCAATTTTCGACATTCAATGGATTCATAGAGGAGCTTTTCTTGCTGCCATCAATCAAACAAGCCTGAAACTGATGTAATAAATCCCAAGCAACCTTTGAAAGACATGAATTGACAGAATCAAAGTACACTTTTACAAGTTCATCATCATAATCCTCCTTCAAACATTTAAATACAGCACGTAACACCTGGTTGATGCCAGCCACAGTAGACCAATCACATCTTTTCAGTTCACAAGGCCTGAGAAATCTAACATCAGATAAATCAAAGTTGTTTTCAGCCCCAGATCTAGCAATTGACACTTCCCAAAAACAGCACAAGAATTGAATAAATTCATTCAAATAGTTTCCCTGCAAAATATTAGTAGTTAGGATGATGAAGCACAGTTAGAAATAAAAATTAAGATAACCGAGAAAGTCATTTTTGCATACCGTTGTGAATAGGAACTTTGAGGTCAAGGCAAGAACCTTGACAGCCAGATGTTGAACAAATTGACTCTTGACAGTGAGCAAAATCATCTGGCACGAAAAGCAATACATAATCAGAGGTAAAAAATCGAAAAGGCAAGCTTCCCAGCAACATAGTTGAATCTTAAATTTGGAAGAAGCCAGGGAAGTAAAAGAAATATAAAGTGCGAAGCGTCAAGGTTAATATGACACGTCAAACAAACCATTCGCTGGCATAGAATTGCATGAATCATCATTATATAAACAAGGGTTAAGGAACAAATTTGTTCAAGAAGTTTTTACTGAAGAACAATATTACCCTAGAAGTTCTTTTAGGTTCAATCTTATCCGGAAGTGTTAAAATGAAGTAATGTTGTCCGTTTTTAATAAAAAGTTAACGGTTAATCTCAATTTTTTAATGGTCAATGTTAGTTTTTTAACGATATGGCATAACATTGCTACGTTTTAAAACTTCGGGGTGAACCTGAAAAATCTTTTAGAGCAATATTTATCTTTAACAAAAACTTCCGTGACAAATTTGGGCCTTAACCCTATAAACAATATGGCGTATATTATGCAAGACATTTTTCGCATTAACATTCCAATGATCTCACAAGCAAACCCAAATTTTATCCCAAAAAATAATAGCAAACAGAACCTTATTATCAGAGCAATCAATATTCAATAGCATCTGAATGAGCTGCTGATCACGATTCTCACCATGTCAGTTACTACATTAGACATACAATGATGGGCAGCAGAATGCAGGTTCAACCCACATGGACTCTCTTCGTTTGGAACATTTTTCACCACTGGTTCCTCTTCTTTAGAAACAGATTCTTGTATCCGCTGCTGAATTTTTCTTAAGACCTAACATGCATATAATGAAATATATGACATAAAGTTCGTTTGGTAACTTGATAACGTACTTGGCAAAAAAAAAAAAAAACTTGATAACGTAACAGTAAGTAGAGAACTGTGAGAGAAAAACCTGAGAAAGAGCAACCAGAACTGCCTTTTCCATCTCCTTCTCTTTGCAAATCAAAACTACCACATCTGGCTCCTGAACCACATAAAGCAGGTTTAGCCAGTCAATTATTGCGTGAAAGGAAAGGAAATAAGAAACCTTAATTATGGAAAACAGGGAAAGAGACTATGTATGAACGAAGAGACTCATCGATCAGACGGCAGAGCCACGAGAGTTCACTAGACGGAGACATTTCGAGACTCCCCGAGCTGCCGAACAAGAATGGCGTCTCGGTAAACGCTTTGAAGTATAAACGTCACTGCTTGTCGTCTTAGACGCAGCGCGCTGTCGTTTTGCTGAGATCCGAGTTTTTTTTTTTTTTTTTTTGGGTTCCTTGGGATGTTCCAATAAGTATACAAGTCTGGAAGATTTTTCCGTCCAAAAAAAAGTCTGGAAGTTTTTAATTTGGCGGGTATTGCCTGCCGATGCCAGCGCCATATGAAGCAGATTCTGAAGCAGATTCAAAGATGTAGAACGATAACCTCGTTGAAGAAGGCTCGTCAACTCCACGCCTTGATCTTAACCAGCACCGTCATAAGCTTACAAACACCGTTTCTGTACAACAATATCATTTCCATCTATGCTCGATGTGGCTCGCTCAGGGACTCCCAGCAGTTGTTCGACACAATGCCTCACCGGAATCTCGTTTCCTTCAACACGATTATCGCGGCTTATTCTCGAGTGCCAAACAATGCGATTTTGGCCCTCAAACTTTATAACGACATGGAAACCAGAGGCCTGAGGCCGAGCAGTTTGACTTTCACGAGCTTACTACAAGCGTCTTCATTGCTTGAAGATGGCTTGGTTGGTTCGTTACTTCATGCCCAAGCTGTGAGGCTTGGTTTACTCAATGAAATTTGCGTCCAAACATCTTTGCTGAATATGTACTCAAATTGCGGGGATATGTACTCTGCAGACTTGGTTTTCGGGGAGATAGCAGATAGAGATGAAGTTGCTTGGAATTCTTTGATTGTGGGGAATTTGAAGAATAATAAGATGCAAGAAAGTCTTCGTCTTTTTAGTGAAATGTTGAGGATTGGTTTTACCACTACAAAGGTTACATATTCTTTGATTTTGAATGCATGTAGCCAACTGAAAGATTATCAATCTGGGCGATCGATTCATGCCCATATGATTGTTAGGAATGTCCCGGCTGATTTATATCTAGAAAACGCCCTGCTTGACATGTACTGCAATGCAGGTGATACAAATACCGCACACAGGATTTTTTGTGGAATGAAAACCCCTGATTTGGTTTCATGGAATTCAATGATGTCTGGGTATTCAGAGAATAAGGATGGAGAGAAAGCCATGCATTTGTTTGTCCAGTTGCAGGAAATGTCCTTTCTTAAGCCGGATGAGTACACTTATGCCGCGGTTATTTCAGCAACTGGCGTATTCCCATATTCCAATTTTGGAAAACCTCTTCATGCTCTAGTTACCAGAGCAGGATTTGAAAGAAGTGTGTTTGTAGGGAGTAATCTAGTGTCTATGTATTTTAAGAACAATGACACTGAAGCTGCTCAAAAAGCATTTTATTCAATCTCACAGAAGGATGCTGTACTCTGGACTGAGATGATAAAGGGTTATTCTAAGGTGGCCGATGCCGAAGGTGCAATTAGATTCTTTCTAGAAATGTATCATGAAGGATACAAGGCCGACAACTATGTTCTCAGTGGAGTTTTGAGTGCATGTGCTGACCTTGCAATTTTAAGACAGGGTGAAATGATTCATTCCTACGCTGTTAAATTGGGCTATGATATTGACACATCTGTTTCTGGGAGTCTGGTTGATATGTATGCCAAAAACGGCAGCCTTGAATGCGCACAGGTGGTTTTTTCCCAAGCTTCAAACCCAGATTTGGAGTGTTGGAACGCAATGCTTGGAGGATATAGTCGCCATGGAATGGTTGTGGAGGCATTGAAACTCTTGGATGAGATTTTTGAACAGGGTCTGACTCCAAATCAAGTGACATTCTTGTCTCTATTGTCTGCTTGCAGCCACAGCAGATCGGTTGAAAAAGCCAAGTTCCTCTGGAATTATATGGGTAACAACGGTTTGATTCCTGGGCCTAAGCACTACTCTTGCATGGTAACCATATTGAGTCGAGCAGCATTGTTGGAAGAAGCAGAAGAAATTATAAATAAATCACCATATGTTGAAGATAATCTGGAACTTTGGAGGACTCTGTTAAGCGTATGTGTCATAAATGGAAATTTGGAAGTGGGGCTTCGTGCTGCGGATGAAGTGTTAAAACTGGATGCAGAACAAGGTCCAACACTAATCTTGCTTTCTAATTTGTACGCTGCCGCAGGGAGATGGGGTGATGTTGCAGAAATAAGAAAGAAGATGAAAGGATTGATACTGCAAAAAGAGCCAGGTCTGAGTTGGATTGAGGCAAAGCATGACATCTCCGTATTCTCTTCTGGAGATCAATCACACCCTAAGATTGTAGAGGTGCAAGCCGAATTGCATGGTCTAAAAATGAATATGGTCAGAACAGAAATTGATCACAATGAGGCTGGGGAGAACATGCTTCACTAGGTTTTGAGGTTAAAGCCTATCAGCCAAGCGCATGAGGTGGTATTCAAGTGAAGAATATGTGTGTGTTAATTTGTACGCTGCCGCAGGGAGATGGGGTGATGTTGCAGAAATAAGAAAGAAGATGAAAGCATTGATACTGCAAAAAGAGCCAGGTCTGAGTTGGATTGAGGCAAAGCATGACATCTCCGTATTCTCTTCTGGAGATCAATCACACCCTAATATTGTAGAGGTGCAAGCCGAATTGCATGGTCTAAAAATGAATATGGTCAGAACAGAAATTGATCACAATGAGGCTGGGGAGAACATGCTTCACTAGGTTTTGAGGTTAAAGCCTATCAGCCAAGCGCATGAGGTGGTATTCAAGTGGAGAATATATGTATGTATGTAATAACAAAAGAAAAGGGGCACTGGATGTGGATTTCATGTATTTAGTTCTTGTTTTTGCTATAGTCATCGTTAAGGGATTTATTCAAATGCATTGTTAGATATAGTCGAGTATGGACCAACTGAATACAATTAGAAAGTTCTAGTTTTTATATTTATCATTATTTTTTTAATTTGTCCCTTTCTGAGTATTGATGTTCCCTCAACAAATGAATAAGAGAATTAAGGAATATGGTTAGGGTGTTTTAAAAAATACATATTATACTAACTAATTTAATTAATTTAATCAAATTAATTAAACATGTCTTATAACAGAAGGAGAACATTTTTTCTATGAAAGCATGCCAATGGTGCACAAGTTTTTTTAGCTCCACATAATTTTCAAAAATATCAATTTTAAGTCTAGATCAATTGCATTCTAAAAATTTATCCAATTTTTCATTATTTGTTATATAGCTAGCATATATAGATGTATAGATTACATAATACATATCAATTAATTTCTAGGCTGCAGATGCTATGGTAAATTCGCTACCTACAGATGCGGAGGTTCATCTAAATTGGCCCACAGCATGCAACACCAGTGGCGTTGGGACTTGAGGTGAGCATCGGCCTCAAGTTTACCAGCACTCAGAAATATGGACATCCGAAGTCAATTAAAGATTACTCCTCACTCACAGCGACAACATGTGGTATTGAAAACTTGAAATCTCAGTTAAAGTACACGCAAAACAAACTGCCTACCAATTACACAGTAGTTTAAAACATATAAATCATTTATCAAGCTCAAGCTGGAACCCAGGAAGAGCAAACTAGAGACTTTCAGGAGAACATGATTCATGCCAGCATTGTCAGCAAGACCAATTTTGTCAAGGCAGCCGATGAAATTCTGCTAAACTCAGGTTCACTACTTTTCTTAAGCACTACAAAGCCTAGTGGACAAGTCAGGAATCTTGAAAATTTGGGTACAAATCTCCATGAAATGTTATTATGAAAAAATGATCCACCGTATAATGTTAGATTATGTTACAGAATAATGGACCCATTAATGCCTTGTTGCAAATTGTTTCATGGAAGAACCTGGTCGCAAGATGCACTGGTGTCCATAATCAAGCATCGACCCCTCAAGATCAATCAGATTCAAAATAAATCAAGATTTAGACCATGAAACCAATATTTTCAACACTAAATGCAGATTTCTTCGACGGTAGCCTGCCAATTCCATATGTTGACATTTATCATCGTCGAGCAGTTCTGGATTTTGGCCTCGATGATTTCTGCAAGAAAATTATGGGAAAGTTCACTCAATATATGGATTCTTACAAGCCACCAAAAAAAGACAACATAAAACAGGAAAGCACAATGCTTAATTTTATCAAATTGAGCATGGTACGGCACTACGCTTAATTATAAATTATAACAGTAATATAGTCTAGATGTAAGCCAGAAATTCACTCACTGATGCAGCCCCAAAGCTCGCCCCTGATCCTGTTGCAGCACCTGAAGAAAGAAATATAAGTAAAAACAGCCATATTTAAATTTATTTGACTCTCAATGAAATTCTATTTTCCGAGTTAACTGTTTTGTCCATTCTCAACATTTAAAAGACCCAATGCAGACTCAAAACTCAAGAAGGTACCTGAAGCAAATGGAGTCGAAAAGAGTGAACCTCCGGTACTTGCACCAAATGGTGAAGCAGAACTGAAAAGAGAAGGAGAGGAAGAAGGAGCAAATAAGGAAGATGAAGAACCAAACGCTGAGGGTTGGGGTGTAGCGCTAGATGAACCAAACAAAGAGGGTGCTGGAGCAGAAGTCGTTGGTGTTGTAAACATAGATGGCGTAGAGGAAGGTGGAACAGAAGATGGTGTGCCAAAAAGTGAAAGGCCAATTCCTGATGAAGATGACGTGGTTGCTGCAGATGTCTGTGGGGCAGCCAACGTCCCTTGAGTTCCTGAGCTGGAAAACAAATCAGCAACTTGTGTAGATGGTTGTGTATTTGCAGGCAAGTGTAGTGTTGGATGAACTCTTTTTGAGGCAGCTTCTTGTCTAGCTGTTTCTCGCCGATCAGCCTCTAAGAACGGATCATTCACCTCTCCCCAACGACGCTGATCAGCTAGGTAAGCTGATTTCATAGATTCAATGTACTGATGAATACTTTCCGCCTAAGCAAAGCATTTCACAACTTGTTGTCAACCATAGAGGGAATATGACAAAATGGTATAGCTCTCTTTTATTTCCATATGATAATTTGTTTCAAGCAAAGGAAAAACGTGAAACATGCATCAGCTCCAAAGCTTTTTGTTTTTGTATACTTAAAATTTGTCCTTGGTTCATCAAAACAAGAGGAAAGCAGTAAATGACACTGGGTATGGTATTCCCACAAGGAGAATAAATTCATAACAACTATATATATAGACAATCCATTAAGAATCTAGAATTCAAGGAGCAAGGGGACTCAATTTTAAGGACTCCAAGTTCATTTTAGCACTGAAAATCTAAGAATATAACAAACTAAATTACCCATCCAGCATAACGTAAAGATAAATAATTGAGGAATACCTTTTAGCAAGTAAAATGAAATATGGTGAGGAAAAAAAGGGTGGGGGGAATAAGAGGAAAGAAAGGGAGAAAACTGTTCAAAGTGATTAAATATTAAGAGTTTGGTTATCATAAAATCATTCGCATTACATTTTAAATACCATATAGGAACAGAGATAGAGTTGAATTCATAATATCCATGATCAAGTGCAATATACTCATCTTACGTTGAACCATCGATTGAAAATGTTGTATTAGTCTATTTTTACCTTTGCAGCCACATGAACAAAATAGTCATGCACATTTGTCAAGACTTTGGGAAGAGATTCCAATAATGAGGATCTGTTATTAGAACTGTTTTTCTCAGAGTCTAAGAGAAGCAGCTGCTCCAACTCTTCAATCCATTGACCGCATTCACCCAGATACTTCTCAAATCTCAAGACTGATTGCTGTAAAAATGGCGATGGTTTCTTTGGAAGCCCATAATAAAAATCAAAAACAGGCACAATCGTTGTGGTTGTTGGTTGGCTACTTGAACTAGGTGTTACAGTGGTTCCAGTAGTCTGCAAAGGAGCTGTGGCGCTTGAAGCACCCCCTCCACTAGGATGAAGGAACCTTGGACGTAACATCATAAAAGAACGAATAGCAACCTCTGTGTTGCGTAACATATCCTTAACGACAAACATCAATTCCTGCAAAAAAGTTTTCTGTCGCTCCATGGCAGTGCTGATTCCCCCAAGTTCCTGTCAAACAACAGAAAGAAACTGCCATTGTTCCCATCCATGTACAAAAATCATAAAATCAAGAGAAAGGCGCAATTAATTTTTCTAATAGTTCATCAAGAAAAATAGTTTAACAATACAAATAAAATAAACGGCTATAAAACACTGTACAAATGACTATATCATGAACTTGAAAAAAACTCAAATGCTTCTACATCTTTTGAAGACAAGCTTGTAAGTTTTCCCCAAAGCTACAATTGGCTCATTTGGTTTGTGGAATGGAATGGAAAAGGAAATAGAATGAGAAAAGTGACCTTTTAGATATGAAAGTCGTATATTTCTTTAGATAAAAATTAATAGGAAAAAGAAATAGATGCCATTAAGTAATTATTAAAAGAATAAAAATAGACGTTTCGCATCTAGATTGTCATGATATGGAAAAGTGCAACCTAAACGGGCCCTAGGAGTTGTAACATCTATCGTGTCCAACATTTTTTATGCAGCTGCTAGCTGCTCTACAATTTATTTATAGGTGACCGAAAAATTACATCAAAATCGCTAAAATCTTTTCCAGTAACTAAGTTGTACGCATAAAGAACTACCACAATTTAATGAGCAACCTTTTCAAATGAACAAAGCAAACACATAAGTCAAGTGCCGATTAACTTCACAATTACTTTTTCCAGTTCTGTGGAGGAAAAAACACTTGTTTATTTGAAGCACAAAAGATCATTTATCTTACTTACATAAAAGAATGAACCAGGTAACTAAAAAAAACCACGACGAGGATAAAAACAATGCAAAAGGGAGCATGAAAGATAAACGAGTACCTGAACAATGTGGCTTGCATCAAGCTCAAACCCTTCGTTTGAAATTGAAGAATCATAGAGACGACCACACTGATCCAGTCTCTGGCTCTCATCCCTATACTCCAATATCCGCTCCCTGCGTAAGAAATTAACACTTAAGCAAAACTGCATGATAACGCATTAAACAATTTTATGCAAAGAAAAAGGGCTGAATTTCTGTGGAATTTTATAACATCCACGCTATATATGCCATTAATACTAAAGGTTACATATTCCCTTCGGGTGGGGGTTAAAATTTACTACTCTTTCAACTACTGAGATCCTACAATAAATTTCACTTTTTTGAGGAAGCGTGCTGCAGATGTTCTTGAATTTGATCTAAGCAGGCATCAAATTCCTTCAAAACTACAACAAAGGAGAGAATTACGCGAACCACAATTGCTTTTCTTCCTTCACATTTTAGCGGGAACTTAGACTTTTGAGAAAGCAATAACTACTAACGTACTCGATCTGAAGTAGAACCTTCTGAGAATCAGGATGAAGATCTGCCCACTTGGTACTATAATTAGCGGGAGCTTTATCGGTAGTGAAAAGAAACAGTTGCTGCTGCTGTTGCTGCGGCTGCGGCTGCGGCTGCTGTTGGAGTTGCAATTGCTGCTGCTGCTGCGGAAGGAACAAACTGCTCTGCTGCTGCTGGGGCTGAAAGAGCGGTTGTTGATGTGGCGTCGGGAACATAGAAAATGACATTGTGTTATCCACTTTCAGAAGGGGTCGTATCTGGTCTGCCGGAGGTTCTTCTCCAAGATTTGAAATCGAAACTAAGAAAACCCCACTTTAAACCCTAGTGAGGAGAATTCCGACCTCGGAGGCAAAACACCCGCGAGCCAACTTTATGAAATTCTAATCGCAAGCGTCCTTTGTGGGGATGCTAATTGCTAGTAATTGTTTATGTTAATGGATAAATATAAGGTGAAAATCCCAGTGTTTAGCAGGGAAAAATAATTAAATCTGAACTGACGATCTTGAGAGATTATTTTTATATTAGATTTTATATTTATTAAAATAATTTTTTTTTAAAAAAAATTTTGGAAAATAAATATAAACCATCAAATCAGCTCTAAACAGTTCATAATTGATTAATCTTTTTTTTTTTTTTTTGCCGTCAATTGATTAATCATCCCTGCTCAACACTTTACTTAGTAGAGAAACTAGGTCCAAAATTTCACTGCTTTCCACATTAGAAAATTTATTTCCAACAGCTCACAAGAATTTCTAAGGCTTTATTGCACTTTTGACTAAACTGAAATTGAATTTTATAGGTGAACAAATATTGTTAACCGTTCCTTTCTTTTTTTATTAAAAAAATGGATTAATTGTCGCCTGAGATCCTAGCCCCTAGGGCTGGCCTCCTAAAAGAAGGGAAGTCAAGTCCATTCAAAATAGATGATTTTTGAGAGAAAGTGAGGTAGATAAATTTTTTTTGCCAAGAGAGGTAGATAAATTTTATTAGACCAGATTAATTTTATGAAATTTTTTAATTTCCCAAACCTCGAGTATTTTAATAAAATACTATATGTTTGTGCTTTAATTTTTAAATTTCTTGAGCTCTAAAAAGAATTATACCTTACAAATATAAAATCGAACAAGTAATTTTTCCTTGAAAATATATTAATAAAAACGTTTATAATACTAGTAAATCATGTATAAGATTTTTTTTAATATCTCGGGCAAACGTTTTAACATTTGAAGATGAAATTTTTTGATATAATTACAAAAATAAGGAACCAGTAAACTTTAAAACCAGTCTGTCCTAAACAAATAAAAATAATAAAACCATTTAAATTTAAAAGGATCAGTTCAGAAGTCTTCTCACAGGCATATGCAACGCAATCGTAATTAAGGCATAATTAGACATTAAATGCAGGCACATGTTTAGCAAGGTTTTTTGTTGATTTGGTTGGTATACTCTGTAATATAATATAATGGTAATATAATGTAATATTAATTATAGGGTTAGTGTTTAACTTGATTTTTAAGCAACATACAATGAGTTATTTTTTAAATAATTATTTAAAATTAATATATCACACAATTTATTTTACCCTTAATATAATCTTCATAGAAAAAATAGTTAAGAGCCATTGCATTGCCTCGTAATAATCGTCACCAAGGTATTAAAACTCGGACCGGTCATTGGACCGGTCGGGGTACTGGGTTAAGGGTCAGTGGGTCAAACCGGGACCAAACCGGAGCTAAACCGGGACCAAACCGGTGAAAAATTGAAAATTTTAGACTTATAGTATGAAATTCTAAAGGAATTTTTTTTTTTTTTTTATGAAAAACTCCAACCCGGACCGGACCGGTTTTCCGGCCTGTTCGCCGGTTACCGGGCCGGACCGGCCGGTCCGGTCCGGTTTTCATAACCTGGATCGTCACGCTATCTTGCCGAGGATCATCCAATGTCAATGGTTGTGGTAGTGGAGGTGATAGTAATAGTGATGTGGTGGTGGCAATAGCAAGTGATAACAGTTGCAACGATGGAGGAGGTACTGGTGGTGGCGGCAATAATGGTGGAGGTGGTGGCAACGGCAGTGGACGAGGAGGAGGAGGTAGTGGCTATAGCGGGGATGGTGACGATAGCAATAGAGTAGAAGGAAGTAGTAGCGGAGGCAACAGTGGTGGGGTGACCGTGGCGGGGTGACCATGGCGGCGGCGGAGGAGGAGGAAGTAAAGGTGGCGGTAGTGGCAACAATAAAGGTTGCGGCAGCAAGGGTGGCAATAGCAGCGATAGAGGAGGAAGAGGTAGTAATGGCAGCCACAATAGTGGAGGTGACGATGGTGGCAGTGGTGGGGTCGCATGGCGGCTGCAGGGGGTGTCAGCGACGACAATGGAGGAGGAAGATGTAGTAGCGGTGGTAGTTGTGGTATGGTGGGATAGTTGAAATAAGACAAGTGAAACAAAGATAAATGAACCTAATAGGTAAATTGGATTTTTTTAAACCATGCAATGAAATAGTAATGAGTATTTGATAATGAGTATTCAAAGGAAAGATATATGAATGAGAATTACCAATTTTTTTGGTAAACCCTATTATTATGCTAAAAAGCAACAAAACACTCTTATCTTGATAATATAATCATGATTATCATTACAAGCATGTAATGTGATTGAACCAGGTGGGCTCTTCAAACATTAGTTTCATGCATTGTGAGGGATTAACCCAATTTCCCTTATTCAGCGTGGGGTCAGTTTACCACTAACTTTGGTCTCTTTTTAAACATGCAAGCAACAACTCAATCAAATTTCCTCAAAGGTTATATAATCTTGGGAAAATTAGAATGAAGGACCATGAGGGAAAGACATTTATTGAAAAAGATCATAAAAATTGTAATTATTTAGAAGAGTCAAATACAAAAATATAAAGTTAAAAATACTAAAATGCCTCTAGCGATATCTTTTACATTTAATCTTACATTTTCTTCCACGTTCTATTTTTAAAACTAATACAAAATACTAAATTTCACTAAATTAAACAAATTTTTTCTCAATTTTCATTTTTCACATCTTGCGTACATAAGTATATGAAAAAGAAGTACATAGTCTTCAATTTTGTAAAAATTATAATTTTTAAAAATTAAAAAAAATTAATTAGAAATAAAATTATATGATTTTAATAAAACTCAAGATCTTTTATAATTTATTTTATAAATTAAACCAAGAAAGTTTATATGATTTATATTTATTTTATAAGAAATCTATGTGGGTTAAAAAATTCATTTGATATTAATAAAATAAAATAAAAGTCTAAATAATTTATTATATCTTGAAAAAATATGAAACCAATTTGGTTTTTATTTTTATAAAAAGAGTATTGATATCAAATGTTGATAATATAAACTAGGCAATTTGATGATATATATTGATTAATTAAATGATATACTATACTGATTATATGAATATGGAACTTGATGAAAAATAAAAAAATTTAAAAATACAATCATATCATATGTGAATGATGGGAAATTTTAGTTATGTTGTAATTACGAATACAACAAATAATATAGGAGGCTTGGTTATTGTCAATTTAGTAATTTTATATTTATATTATAATGTTTGGTTTTTTTAAGTAATTACAATTTTTATGGTCATTTATAATAAATATTATTTTCTCTATGTCCTTTATTTTAATTTTCCCTATATTCAAAACTCGGAATGAGACTAGGATACCCCAATCCTGGTTTCCGGTCCCAATTTTTGGTCAGTAAGCAGTTTGCATCCGGGTTCTTGTGCTAAGGTGGTCTTGTTCTCAATAATATTGAGATGGGATTGGGAAATACCGGTTTATTTTCTAAAACAAAGTAATAAATTTAAAAAAATATCATTATATTATTCAAGCTTTTCATATTCTATTGTTTAAAATGATCATTTAACAATTAATAAGGCTATAATAATTACATAAATTGATATAGAGTTGAAGAATAACATTTATTATTATTATTGTATTCGTTATTATCTTTATATAGTATATTGTTAATATTAGTATCACGATATAGGTGATTTAACTCTAACTAAAAGATGTAATTTATGAGGTAAAAAAATATAAAAATAAAAGGATAACTTAATTTATGAGATAAAAATTAAAAAAAAAAAGGGGATTGAGATCTCAAAAAGTGCTCATCCCAGTCTCAATTCCAATATGTCCCGATCCCAAGTGGGATGAAAAATTCTATGATCAAAATGTATGGGACCAGATTAGAACTATTGGGACTGGATGAAAACTTGAAACACTTGTAATATATTTTGATTCCACGGAATATGTGGCACGTTATATATATTGCTAATTTTGGTGGGGAGTGTCGCGATTAAGATAAGCGCGCCGCTTTGTTCCAAACCAACCTTGAATCCAAAAATCATTGTCGTCTTTTACATATCCAATATACATTGATCGAGGTGGAGTCCTAGTGGCATAAGCACGTGTTAAAGATAACTGAGGTTTGAAAATCACAAATTAAAGTCTCTATTCAAATACTGACATCTAATTATTGGATCACAGCACATCGATCAAGTTAAAGACAGAATGTTGCGTCGTTGTGCTTTGATGATATGACTGGGAGCTTTAAACTACCAAAACTTATGTGGTTGTTGAACAAAACACTTCCTTATGTCGACTGTGTAACGTTGTTGATCACTGGCTTCTAAGGCAGACATAACTCTGATCAATTAGACTAGTTTGGGTCCAGCTCAATTTTTTCAAAAAATAAAAATTAGGTCAACAATATAAGTTGCATAGTTGAGGTCATAATTCAAAGCTTTAAAAATTAAGTTAAAAATTTCAATGGGTTGAAGTTGAGAGATAAAAGGACTCTGATTTAATCTCATACACCCCCACACTGTATCAGGCAATATAATATCATGTCACAAAATTATGGGATATGAACTTGTACATTCATTTCGATACATAACAATTCCACTGCTTTGATTTAATTAAATAATACCAGAGAAATGATTGTCTGCGATAACAAAAAGAAGGACAAATAAAACTCTAAGTTGGCGGAGAAACGAGAGAGACAAAAGCGTGACAGAAAATTATGAAGGGGAAATTACAATATATAACACTAAAGGTCTCGAAGCTGGCGAAGATTCATGGGATAAATGAATCTGGTGTCTCCGTCAACAAGCTGATCGGCGATTATTAAGTTGGCAGCCTCACTGGGATGATACGGATCCCAGAACACATGCTTGTACCTGTCACTGCACAAGCTTGAAGTGGGCCCACATGGAATTATCCCTGCGTATTGCCCTCCATTTCCACAGCATGCTACGCTTGCTGTTCTAAATCCTGCCATATCACCACCATCATCATATATAAACAACTTGTTCATTCCCTAAGCACCGTTTTGGCAGTTTCATTTCTAAATAATAATCCAAGAAGAGATTTCATGGTTACCGTATTTTTGATAATTTGTTATGAGTTCCGTCACTACATCGAACACACTGGCAAGCACAAACGTGGCTCCGGGGAGGTTGTCATTTAGTTCGGCAAGCAAGTCCTTTAATCGAGCATTATATTGAACTGCAAGCTTGTTTGCCAAACTCGAACACTCATTCTGATCCAGCTGATTTATTGTCTTTTGGTAAGGTATGCACCCTATCGGACCCACGTTGGCCACCACAAATTTCCGAGCATCCAGCCGGTAAAGTCTCTGGCACATTTGGTTTGGTTATTATACATACATACATACATATATATATATATATATGTATGTATGCACCATATATATGTGTATGACGCAGATTTGATCAGAGTTTCATTAAGTTAATGTGCGTGCTTACAGTGAGTTGGCCTCTGAAGTGATTAATCAAATCGTCGACGAAAGCATCTGGGCTTTCAGAAACTCTTGCTCCGATGGAGACTAGTGGGAGAAGATAGTTGTTGAGAAAATCATTTGATCCAACCGTGACGGAGAACATGGATTCCTTCATTATGAACTCCTTTGCCCTTGATTGTCCCAGCAACTTTTCTATCTCTTTCCTTGTTATGTTAAAGTAATCTATCTGAACATCCATTCCGAGCCTATTCACCTGAAAACATCAAATATTAAAGTACGTACGTTATACAAGTTTAACCACACGACATGGAATATTCATTAATTATACATATATATATATATATATATATATAGTGTCTGAAGTATATATATACTCACAAATATTCTTCCTGTTGCATTTAGAATCCCTCCTCCTCCGGAAGCGTAATTTACTCCGTGTAGTATAGCTTTGCCGGTTGCATTTGGAGCCAAAAACGGTACAGCATAATTTGGTTGCCCCAGTTTCTCTCCTAGAAAATTCAGAAATCGGCAGAAGAATATGTAATACACGCGCATGCATAAATATCATACATATATATAGATTCAGAGATGAGGGAGAGAAATGAATTACCAACAATATCGGCAATGGTTCGTCCGTTGGTGAAGCGGCCGGTAGGGTTTCCTCCGGAGGCCTGAAAATCAATTCCGTTGGGTGTCATGTTTGCCCTGGACAGAGTTGACAGATAGTTGTTGTTTCCGGCGTCTACCAAGGAGTCCCCAAATATGAAAGAAGCTCCTAAACTATAATTCTTGGCTGCATCTCCATGATAGCTCAGATTCATCACAATCAAAACAAAAAACACAACAATCTTGTAATCAAACGTCATCCACGCCATGGCCTTCCTAAATTAAAAGGAACACTAAAGCACCAATATGCAAGAGCGCAAATATAATAGAGATCCACGAGAGAAACTTTTATAATGATCTATTTGCTTTCTCTGGTTTCCAATCGGTTTGACCTTTTTATATAACATATTTAAAGAAGTGGACAATTTGACAATTAAAAAGTGTGTTCGTGTGGTAGGTCATCAACATATGCCCAGATTTCTCAGTCTCAACGGGCCGGAGTTTTGGAGAGTTTGCTTTTACAGATGAGCTAGCTCATCTTGACCTCAATGTATTAACTAGGAGGAACTGGGGAAGAATATACTGGCCAAGTTTAGGTATTGTTTGGTGATATATTTGCGTAGTTTGTGATGGTTCCAATTGGTCACAAATATTGCATGTGTTCGTTTGATCCTATAAGTGATGTCATGCTTCATCTAATCCAACAACTAAAGGAAAAGGAAATGGTCCAATTGACGGAAGTGAGTTCAATCTTTTTTTTTTAAAGAAAAAAGCGTTTTACTACATTGGCGAAGGATGGGTGGGACAAGTCAATGAAGTAACTAGCTAGATTCATCTAGAAGACTTTGCAAAGTTGTGAGGGCTCTGAGATTGAGCCCAGCCAAGGCTCGTTAAACGGCCTAAAGCCCAATTTCATGTTAAACAGGCCTTGGAGTATTCTCTTGCCTAGATGGGATCCATCACGAGGCCGAAAAGAGCGAATGTGAAGATTTTTTTTTTTTTTAATGAAAAAGAAAAAGTCATAAACATTTAAACATGCCTTGATTTTCCTACCGAGTAAAGTTTCATTAAGGGTACAATCAGATCAAGGAGAAGAGGGTGGGAGGGTATGCTTTGATTTTTTTTTTATTTTATAATATAAAAGGTTTTCTTTTCAAGATTTAGAATGTAAAGGGTTTTCACCATTTCTAATAAATACGTTTTCTAAAATTTAAACTTATATTCTTTTTCTTATAATGACAAAATCGCTTACCACCTTGACTTAGGATAAATTTTGATTTTCGTATTGAGTTATTGAACTCTAATAAGTTTTATTTTTATTTTAAATATTGATAACACATTTAAACTTTAAAGGTTTAAACATGTCAGTTTATGCTATCAAGAGAAAATCGCATGTGATCTCAAAAAAGAAACATTATTACTAAACAAATCTCATAATAAGTAAAAAGCACATAATAACAAGTTTTGGGGTAAAAAATGACAATATATTCCCTTATTAGAGCACTTTTCATCATTATAGTACTTTGTGGTTTTTACGGTGATCCTCCCCCATTTTCTATGGATGACGAAGTACGGGATTTGACTATTTATAATTAATGGATAATGGATGATGGCTGAAAGGGAAAAAATTAATTAAGAAAAAAGATTCACGGATGCCAATCCCACCCAGTCACCCGCGCGAAGAGAAGACCGAGCCATATCACTCAACGCGGTGACGTGCTTCGCCATCAACGCTCTTCCAAATTCAAAATCAAAATCGACCGTTTGAGGTTTAAAACTCAAAATCAGAGAACAGAACTAAGGGCAAGAATGGCCCCTTCAGTGAAATCCAGTTCCAATACTCCCCATTTCGGCAACAATGGTCGAACCCCAACGATCGAGACTCAGAAAATGTCTCTCTACGAGCAGTCCAGAGAGCAAAGAATCAGAGAAAACCGAGAGAGATTAGAAAAGTTAGGCATTGTAGATCTCTCCTGCAAGCTCAAGGCCCAGACATCTCAACGGCGCTCCCGATTAGACCCATCGCACTGTAAAACCCCTCAGCGACCATCTGCTCCGAAGTCATCCGGACCCCTTCGCCGCTCTTCTAGGTTTTCCTATCAAGCCTCTCTTTTGCTTTACTGTTCTGAGATCAATCCTGAATCTTCTCAAGTGCTTATGATTTCTGTGGGAAATCAGCCAACGAGAGCGAATCATTTAGATGCTATTTTTATTTTTCCGGTCCGTACAATGAATTTAAAATTAAATTTATTCTTAACCGGGTGGATATTCCAGCTTCACCTTGCACTCTTGCCGTTCGACGTCGGTAAACAAACATCTCAAGTTTGATATTACTTTCGTGTTTCCCTCCCACTAAATCTTCATATCTGTGTAGTTTACAGAAGTACTGATGCAGTGTTATCTTGAAAATATATGGATTAATGATCAAATTTAGTAGCCTTTCTCTCTCACACATCATCATCATCATCTTCTTCTGTTGTTCCCTTTATTTCGTCCTCCTCATTATGATTTTTAATATCTCTAGATTGCAGAATGCGGCACCAGTGAGTTACTCTGAAGTGCTCCCAAAGAAAGATGAATCTCTGCAAAATGGAAAATTTATGACATATGCAGATTCAAAGCCAGAAATTTACACCGAAGAACACGAGAAGCTGCTGGGTAACACGGAGAAGCCCTGGACATTGTTCGTGGATGGGTATGGGAAGGATGGTAAACGAATATATGATTCCTTCAACGGTAAAACTTGCCATCAGTGCAGGTTAGCTCTAGTTTTTTTTAGCCAGAGGAAAAGGAACAAATTATCACCGTGAGATCTTTAATAATGTTATCTTGAGGTGAATCGTCTGCCTTGATACTGTGTTTGCGGATAGTTGAATTCTATTAAAAAAAATGTTTGACTTAGTCCATGCGCAATGGCCCGCCATTTCAACGACATGTGGTTGGTGGGCCTGCCTGCCATTTTTTGTCATGGCCAACATGATAGCTAATTTGATATTAAGTTCTTTGAAAAACCAAGACCCAAAGTATGGCCTTTTAGGCTGGCAGAGGAGATTTTAGCGGATGCTAGAAACATGAATCTGAACATGGTCATCCTGCAAACTGTACCACTTCTATTTAATTTATGAGTCAGTTCCCTTTTATTCTTCTTAGGTGTGTGGTTTTTGTTAACGTGCCTCTAGTTATGGCCGGCTTGTAACTTCTGAAATTGATTTATCTTTATTTGAAAAGTTTCATTGGAGTAGAGGATTTTTCATCGTGCGCACATCATTTTTGCAAGAGCTGCATGAAGCCTAATTTTTCTTTAGCTAAAAGTTTATTACTTCAAACTTCTTCACATTTCTTACGAATCAATGGTTTTTCTTCCTTTCGTTTTTTGGGGGCAGGGGAAACATATGGTTTGAGTTCACAGTACCAATAGTTACTTGTGACTGTAGTCTTAATCTGTGACATTATTAGAGTGGAAACTGACCAGTGGTTTTCAAATTTATGTTGACGCTGTAGTGCAATTGAAATTAATCTAGTTTAGAGCTAGAATACATAAGAGCATGCAACGTGGTGTAAACTTCTCTCTCTCTCTTTTTTGTTTGGGGGGGGGGG
This sequence comes from Inga oerstediana, assembly GCA_963210345.1. NCBI lineage: Eukaryota > Viridiplantae > Streptophyta > Magnoliopsida > Fabales > Fabaceae > Inga > Inga oerstediana. The sequence continues at coordinate 63,073,566 of OY723409.1, forward strand.
GGGAGGTTGGATTCTTCAATATATACACCCCTTATTAAGCACAATTTTTAATCAAGTCCGCTAACACTTGACATCTTCACACAAAATATCAATGCATGTGAAATTCAGGGTAACTTGCTTTGGATAAACTTATTGTTTTTTGTTTCCATAATATAATATTGAGAAGTGACTGTTGTGTACCATGGCCTGATTTAATTCATCATTTGATGAAGTCTCCTCTGTCTTTTATTTCATAATTTTTCTTTGAACTTTGTTACTAGATGTAAATTCTTTGCAGGCAAAAAACCCTGGGCTATCGTACTCAGTGTATCCAATGCAACATGGTCCAAGGGCAATTTTGTGGAGATTGCTTATACATGAGGTATGCGTTCAACAACATGCTTTTCTCCTCATAGTTACTCACGAAACATCCTGCAGTCAATGATGATGCTTTCAATATATTGTTTGAACTCTGAAGTCTTTCATCAGTCAGCATGAAGTGTATAGCTAACTAGTCCCACCCAATCAATTCAAATTCTCTGGCATGTAAAGTCAGCACATAATTAGAACCCTATTGAGTGAGATAATATATCTTGCCTCCGATTAGTGTTGATTTAAAATAACCAGCCCAGCAATTTACGATCCACCATGAGTTTTGTTGTAGATATGGGGAGCATGTACTTGAAGCCTTGCAGAATCCAAAGTGGATATGTCCTGTTTGTCGTGGAATTTGCAACTGCAGTTTATGCCGTCAAGCAAAAGGATGGCCCCCCACTGGCTATCTTTATAGGAAGGTTATCCCTCTAACTCTAAGTACTGACCGAATGTTAGATTTGTTTCATCTTTTATGTCCAGTTCTAGTTTTGCCTTAATTGTGTTGTGTTCTCCGTATACAAGGTATCAGCATTGGGCTACAAATCAGTTGCACACTATCTCATTCAAACCCATCGTGCTGGTGCAAATGTGGAGGAAAATGCAGATGCTTCCATCCCAGTTTCAGCAGAGAAGTCACTAGCCTTCTCAGACGTAGGAGGGTTGCCTAACGAGTCTCTTGAGGCCAATGAAAATAGTTGTGTTGGATCATTGAAACCTCAATTTGAAGATGATGGAGGTCAAGTTTCTGCTAAGAGATCGTTGCTTTTTTCTAATGTGCAAGATCAGCATGACAAGGATGAATGTATGGATGCCGTGAAACATCAACCGGGAAATGATAAAGGACAAGTTTCAGCAAAGAGATCATTGCCTTTTTCTGGTGTGCAAGATCAGGATGAAAAGGTTGCCTGCTCGGATTCAAAGATGGCAAGGGCTTCTTCTACCGAAGTAAAAGACTGTGTTGCTAGAAGACTAAGGCCCAGGGTTAAAAAATCGTGAATTTGGAGAGACCCTTAATCTTTTGTTCCCAACCTAGGGTCAGGCCTAGGGTTAAAAAATCGTGAGATTTGAAGGGACCATTTATATTTTTGTTCCTAACCTAGGGTTATTTTGGAAATTAATGCGTGTTAATTCCCAAGAAATGGTACACATTTTGTGGTTTTATCACCAAACTTGGTGAATATGCAAGTGTAACATATCTTTTTGTGGGATTGGAAGGGGTATCTTTCTGTGGTGTTAGCTCAACTCTCTCTCCTCATGTGTACGTTAAAGACGATTGAGGTACAAAATGGAAGATGATTCTCACAATTTTATCATTGTTCATTTTAAGAATGATGTGCTTGTAAGTTGTAATCATTGATCTTTCTTTTTCTTTAGAGCATCTACAAGGTGCCTTGTTTTTCCGTTTTGTGACAAGTGATGAAGAAAGACACGAAAGCCAAACAAGTGAAACAGAGCACAGTATCTGGTCAAAAAAAAGAAACAGAGCACAGTAGAAGACGTGCCAGAAGCCACAAAACGATATTCCTGCCAAATTGCAAAGTCCAAACAAGCAATATTCACGTTTGGAACATGAGAAAGGTGCACACTTTGGTCAAAAAAAAAAAAAAATCAAAGAAGGAAAGAAAGGTGCACACAAGTACGTTTGGTTTGATGGAATGTGGGAATGTGCCATTCCCATATAATCACTTGTGAAGGGTAATATTAATGAAGAGATGGAATATTACTAATCATCTTGGATGCAAAGGCAAAGACCAAATTGCCCCTTAAACTGTTTCAACTTCACTCGTCACTGCATTTTGTGTCCAAATTCTAGGGTTATTAAATCCGGATTGGACCGGTCAGTTTGGTCTGGAAACCAACGAACCAATTGATAAACAGGTCCAGTCCAGGCATCAATCCGGCCCAATTTTAGACAATTTTTTTTAATTAGAATTTCATATTAATAATTCTGAAAATTTCACTTTCTCACTAGTTTGATCCCGAATTAGTCTTGGTTTGACTCTGATATGACCCACTGACACTTGACCAAGTACCTTGGCTGATTCAGTGACCAGTCCGAATTTAATAACCTTGTCAAATCCTTCTGTTAACTAGTTAACTCTCAATATCTTTTTACTCTTAAATTTTTTTCGTGCTACTTTTAGCTTTATTGGAAACTATTTAACCCTGGAGTTTGAGGAAGATAACAAAAAATAGGGTTGAGATAAAACTCTGTCTTTTTTTTAAAAAAGGATATTCTGGTATTTTACATTATATTCATCTTAATTTCTTCCTTATTTTTATCATACCAAATATGATCTTAAAAAATAAATGATTTTCTCCCTTGTGCATACCAAGCATACTTGTCTGATTTCCATCTCCATTCAATTCTCCCTCTTTATTCCCTTTCCATTTTGTTAAATATTAAAAACAAAATTTTGAGTTCCTAAATTTATGATCAATTTTATTTTAAAAAAAAGAGATGTTGAAATCGTAATCAACCGTTATGGAAGTCCTTATCATTATCAACATTACGTTACCATGCCCTGGTTTGACAATGGGTAAATGGGCCGTGAAGCACGTGGGTACTGAACAAAGGTTGACCCATCACGATGAGTCAGCTTGTTGGTTGTTATTCAATTTCTTTTTCAGACAACCAACAGGATCCTAGGAATTTGGGGACAATCCATATGAAAAGGCCCAATAACTGTCTAGTAATCCATCATCCACACTCTTTTTAGCTTGCAGTGACCCCAAACACTACCTACCAAAAACGACACACACACACACACACCTGTTCCCCAACCTCACCTACCTTGGCCATTTCATTGCTTTCAATATTCTTCCTCACACACCTTTGTTTCAAAGCTACATCAAAATTACCAGCTAATGGCTCTTACCAAATTTTGGTCAACCCGTGCAGTAAAAGTATGTTTCCAATAATGTGAAAATTTCTTTTCACTTAACTGATAACAACCGCCTATTCATTAAACCCAACAAAAAAAAAAGGGAATAGTTCGTTCAGTGGGGAAGAGAAACAGAAGGATTCACTTTATGGAGGCCAGTGAACATCATGCAAAGGCGGAACGAGCAAAATAATTAGGAGAAAGGAAAAGGTAAGTGATAAGGGGATAAAGAACATGGTCATGTAATGATTTTGAATTGTCAAATGAAGTTGGTCCTTTGGAGAAAGCTAAGATTGTGGTCTAAAGGCCATTATTATAGCTTTTGTGGGAACATGGACAGCACAAATATGCACTAAGTGGTTGCCCCTGAGTGTGAGTGGGTGAGGTCCCCATTGATGGATCCTCGATTGAGCCCGAGTCATTTTCTTTTTCATTTTGAAGACCCCAACATATAACCCTTTTTTTTCATTTTCAATTAGTTCCTCTTTCCATATTTCACGAGTGGGGTTGTGTGTCGGATGGCGTGTTGTGTGTTGTTGTGCCTATTGGCCATTGACATGCTTCCACACCAAAAAGAATAAACAAGCTAAGTTCTTAATTTCTCTCTCTCTCACTTTGCTTTTGTTGTTGCTTCCCTTTATAATTTACCATTTCTTCATGTGATTGTGTTGTGAAGATGGTGAGTTGCTCTTGATGTGGTTTTGACCAGCCGGAGGGTAATTTTGTTCACTTCAAAACTTGGTTGACTAGTCATGATGACATCATGAGCCCATTCCATATGATTCCAATTATTGTCTTCAAACTTCTCCACGTGCTGTCCATCTCCACTAAACATAATCAAGTCCCACTTTTAAAATTAAAAAGCTTTATCTTGCTTTTCCTTATGTTACTTCATTATTTTTGTTTTCCCTCGGTTTATTTTATTTCGTTATTAACACTGTATAAAAAAAAATCGGATCGGATCGGCCGGTTCGACCGGTTGAACCGATAATCGGCTAGTGGTCCAATCTGGTTTGATGGTTAAACCAGAGAACCGGTTTGACCGGTTTCTTTTTTTTTTTTTATAAATTTTTTTTTTGTTGCTTTTTCTTGGGGAAAATTGAAAGTTAAAGACCAAAATGAAGAGAAAAATAGGTAAAGAAAGAATAAATCTAAAAAAATGAAGAAGATAATGAAAAAACTTATTTAAAAAGATTTAATAATTATAGAAATGGAGATATCATTGCATAAGTATAGGCATTATAACTCATACTAATATATTTTAAATATTTGTTTTCTAAAAATCTTCATTTTTATCTATAGAAGTTTAAAAATATATTAATATGTATTGCCACTAATAAATTATAATATTTTAATATGACCGGTTCAACTACCGGTTAGACCCCAGCTGACCCATTAACCCTTAAACTTGTGCTGTGACCGGTTCATTGCCCGGTCCGACTTTTTATTCCTCGGTTATTAAACATGGGGAAGTAGTTTGACTTATACATACAGATTCTCGATCCTTGTAATGTCACGGGTGGAAGGCCATGAATATTGGAGTAATTTTTTTTATGTTAAACAAGTCAAAACGGGAGAGGACACTGATCGAACACAAAGCAAAAGCCTAATTATCATTGAGATGTATGTGAAGCTGCTTTGATCAATTGTTCATCGATTATTAAAAGCATTCACTTATAAACACCATGTTCCGTTTTTATTCCCCCACTTTAAATCTATATCGTGATTTGTTTAGGGCAAACAAAACTTATTAGGGTTCATAACATGTGGCCACAGACGAGTAATGTTTGGAACAATTCCCCCAGGCCCTCTTGACTTTTCGCTGGACGAACAAAAAAACTAAAATTAACACTTGTATATCCGAAAAAGTCAGGTTGTGATGAATTAATCAGGTTTCATTGAGTTGTGTCATGAACTAATACTTACCTTTTCCCTGCCCAATATCACATTTATTTATTTTTTTTAATAAGCGGCCAAGTGCAACTTGGAAATTACAAACAAGGTTCAAAATACAGAATTAGACCACAAAATTGTGATCCTGGGCCAAGTAGGCAAGACATTGAAGGGGAGGGTCTGACAGGACCACCAATTCCTCATGCACGTGGTGGGCATGTTTGGCTAAGGAATCTGCACATCGAAGACTGTCTTTCGAAGTCCAATGGAGCTCCACATCCCATTCAGAATATAGGAGATCTCTGATAGCGTTGATCTCAGTTCTCAGTGGGTGGTGCCTACTCACATCTCTCATGACAAGATAATACAGCTCAAGGGAGTCCGTATAGGCTAGTACTCTGCTAATGTTGCGGTCTTTACAGATCTGGAGTCCAGTCAGTAGGGCTGATATCTCTGCCTAAGTCGAGGGGGCAAAACCCAGCTTCCGTTGGAACCCTAGTATCCATTGTCCTTGATCGTCGCGCAGTAAACCTCCGCAAGCTGCAAGCCCGTGCTGGTTTACCAAACCGTCTGTGTCGAGACGAACTGCTCCTTCTGGTGGTGGATGCCAGAGCACATCTTCTTCTCCATTGTATTGGAACAGCTGGTGTCTGAAGGTGACATACGAGCTGGATTCCATCATCAGATACTGAACTGCGTGTGTGATCTCATTGGGTTGGGCACGAACACCCTCCATGATTCCATGACATCTGTTCTTCCATAGGGACCAGCATATGAGACTGAAGGATTTGGGCCATAACCATCTGCTGAAACGGCCCGTGATCTTGGACTTGGAGATATTCTCTCTAAGCCATACCTGCAAATTAGACTGAAAAAATCTAAAACGAGAGTTAGGATCAATAAAATGTAACCACACCTCCCGAGCACACTCACAATCCCGAAGAATATGAAGGATACTCTCGGCTCTCTGGCATTGGAATGGGCACTCATTACTGGTAACCAGACCTCGCATAGCTCTGAGTGAGTTAGTGGGTAGTCTCTCATGTAGTGTTTGCCATAAAAACATCTTGACCTTCTCCGGTACTGGAACCTTCCAGACCTTCTTCTAAAGAAACAGTCCATGCCTATCCCGCTGGGCAAAGACAAATTTATAAGCAGCTTGGACACTGAAATTTCCATCGGATGCATTTCGCCAGCAGAAGACATCATCATTCCTCTCAATTGGGGGATTAACCTTACAGATAGCGTTAATCACCCAATGAGGGAGGAATTCGCTCCATTTTTGAACATTCCAACCTCCATTCTCAAGAACAAAATCTCTAACTTTTGCACTCGGATCCAAGTGGTGGATATTTCTAGTGACCAGATGAATTAGAGGCTCATCAATGGGGGTCCAAAGATCCCACCAAGCATTGCAGGTATTTCCACTTTGCAACTTTCTTCCTACCCCGCTGTAGAACTTCTCCCAAACAGTAGTGATGCTGCGCCAGACATTGGAAGAAAGTGTCTTTCGATAGACAATGGGATAATCGCCGTCACCACATCCATACTTTCCTTTAAGGCATTGTACCCAAAGAGCGTTGGGTTTAGTGAGCAGCCCCCAGCATAACTTCATAATGAAGGCAATGTTCTGACTCTGCAAGTCCCGAATGCCTAACCCACCACAGTCCTTATCCTGCTTAATTTGATCCCATGCAATGAGATGCATTTTCCTACCTTATTGACTTTGATTCCATAGGAAGCTACGGCTCACCTTTTCCAAATCCTTAAGGACCCCTTTTGGAAGAAGTGTGGTTTGCATTTGGTAACTAGGGAGTGTTGAGAGGACGGCCTTAATCAAGACGGTACGCCTTGCCATAGAGAGAAATCTGCCTTTCCAGTTCGATAAACGTCTCTAAGCTTTATGAAGGATGGGATAATAGGTAGCTTTTGTGACTCGCTTATGCAAAAGAGGGACGCCCAGGTATTTCCCAAGATCAGCAGTAATCCCAACTCCTAGCCGCTGGCTCAAATCTAAGGCTCGATTAATATTGACATTTATAGAGAAGAAAGCCTTAGACTTGGTCAAGTTTATCTTGTGGCTCGAGACTTGACAAAAAGAGTTCATGATATTCTTCATTGATTCAATCTGGGCTATAGAAGCTTCTCCAAACAGGAGGAGATCGTCGGCGAAAAACAGGTGGGATATAATGGGAGAGTACCGATTGAATTTTAATCCTTTCCATCGTCTCTGGTTAACTTCATGACTAATCAGTTGTCCAAGCCTCTCCATACAAAGGATGAAGAGATAGGGACTGAGAGGATCTCCCTGGCGAACTCCGCGAGTAGGAAAGAATGTGGTGGACGCAGAGCCGTTCCATCTAACTTCCATGGATGCCGAGGAAATACAGGCCATGATGAGATTGATTATAGAGGATTGTAAGCCAACCTTGACAAGAGTGGATCGAAGAAAGGTCCAATCTAGTCTATCAATGATAATTAGCGTAAATCTGATTAGCTCAGGTTGTTATATAAGACTAATTTATCCATACCATACAATCTTGATATTAAAAAAACACATTCATTTGTCTTGAGCTTGGCTAGGTTCGAGCAAGTTGACAGGCTATAAACATTTTTTTAATAATATAAGCAATAGATCATCGATTTAAATCATTCGAAGATGAAAACTACGTACAAGTCGTGGAACAAAAAAATTACAAAGTCAAAGGGGAGATGTGTCGTAAAAGAAGAGATCGTCAGAGGAGGAGAAATATATAAACAGATCAATAATTTTAACCTCTATTTATGAGAAGCTTCTTTGATTTGAATTAGGATGTTCGGGAACACATTGTAACTTAAACTAATTGGCGAAATTCAAACTATAGCACGATAAAATAAGTAGAATTGGTCCACAACACATGGATAAGAAAAACTAATGATGGACTTGAATGAATGAAGAAGAGTGGAAAATATAGGGAAAACTAGAATTTTCAGAGGGTGCCTCCTTTGACAAAGGAAAACAACAAATTCTAGTTCAACTACTGGTCCATTTGCCATTAGTCAAACTGTTTCATGAAAAACGAATAATAATGTCAATAAAGTAAAAAAAAAGAAAGAAAGAAAGAAAGAAAGAAAAATCTGTAATGTCGTTAGTGCGTTTTATCTTTTCAATTGCCACTTAGCTTCTAGGGTTTTGTGCCTAGATACAAATGGAATCCTAGATTTGGGGTTACGAAAGCAGCATCTTTTACCGCCTTTGGCAATTCCTAGTTTATATTTGCTTTTATTTATGCATGGTATATATTTTTACATTATAGTGAGTTATGACTACCGTACAGACTTTTTAGGTGAGTGTTTGTGTTTCTTCCCCCAAGATAAAATTCCTCTCATATACTTACCTCATAAATCATAAAAACTATTCTCAAAAATTAATTCAAACACACACTAAGTTTACATCCAAAAATTACTAGACATAAGTTGAAGAGTTAATGATGAGTTCAATTATAGGTGCATCTCTCAAGTGTCATAAAAAATTTGAAAAACTGATTACACCGTTATATAATGATATATTTTACGAAATGACTTTATTACTACATGTTGCGTATACTTTTGAGCTTAATATGGTCATGTGATTAGAGCTGTGTTTGATATAACTTATTTTTAAATAATAAGTCCTTATTATGTAAGTCGAGATAAAATTCCTCTTATATATTTATCTCGTATACCGTGAATTACGATTTATAAATATTTATTATCTAAAAATAAACTATTCTATATAAATACTAGATGATGTAAGAGCACGTAGAAGGAGTATGTACTAATACTAGAGGGAGATGCTATTTTTTAAAAAAATCAAGGTGTATATTTATGTACTAACCGTTTTGAAGTTACAAGTACACTGAGATGTCCCTAAATAAATGCCATTAATATTGAGATGATAAAAGTGGTTCGAGTCTTCTTACTCTGTTTTCAGTGGGTGAGCGGACGATCGATGCATGCTCCTAATTCAATGAGGGGCTTTAGCTTTACTTTACCAAAAAGACAAAAAGCACACACAAACCAAATAAAGGCTTATAACTTTTCCGTTCATCCTTCTCTTTCTTCTCTCAAATTCTTTATTTTCAGAGCTATAAACGCCCCCTATATATCGCACTAGGCAGGAGGCTTCCCGTTTAATTTTAGATATCCGTATAGTACTAGTACTAAATTTCTCGCCGTCGTTCTCTGTCATCTATATTAGGCTATGAACCTAACTGTCTGTGACATGGAAATTTTGTAAAGTAATTTGTTTTGGGAGACTGGAGACTAGATAGCATTGCGGTCTGTGGGGAATGGATCAACCGCACTACCTAACCTATTAAATATGGATCTCCCAACATCCTGTGTGATTCTAGATACTAGGTGTCAATTTTAATTTAGTGTTAGTTTGGGATTGTTTATTTTTGGGTAATAAATGTTTATAATTCGTGATTCATAGTATACGAGGTAAGTATGTGAGAGGAGTTTTGTCTCGACTTACGCAATAAATACTTATTGATCCCCAAAAAACAATACCAAACACACATTTACAAAATTTGTTTGAAGTATCAAAGAGATTGAGTTTACCGGGAAGGGTTAAATCTTTATAATATGCGAACTAATGTCTAAATTTTCATGAGAAACTATACTCACGTATAATATTTAACAGTGTATTGAACAAAATTTTTTCCAACGCCTTTAAGGATGTTTTTGAACTAATTTGCGAATATCAATCAATAAGCTCTTATTATATATGGTTAGAAACTTTTTTTAAAATAGAAGTATAAACTCTTTTAAAATGCCTTCACTTGACACTGATCTCTGATTAACTTATACTCCATCCAATCCTATGTATATATACCGCAGAATTTATGATCAAAATAGACTACTCATCAGTTAGCTTTTACATTTAGAATTAGATACATCATTAAGCTAATACATCAAACAAAACCCTCAGCCAAGCTAACTTATCAAGGGCCAACTTTTGCAGATGTTACGTGACTCCCTTTTTTTTTTACCTCGTATAAATACAGGGCATTCACTTTAGTTTCTCAACAAAAACTCAAAATTTAACACTGCAGGGGAAAATAGCATAACTGTATTTGTTGCCTTCAATTTGAATTGTAGGTGTAGGTCCGGAATTTATACTTTTTATACAAAGAAAGCCCAGAGACAGGTTGTAATTTGTATGGTTGAACTCGAAGATTTGAACATAAAAGAGGCATCTTTGGAGGAAAAGTAAAGCAAGAACCTTTGGGATGCCAATACAGTTTCATGAATGAATTCAAAACCTATGTATTGTACCACAAGGAACTTTAACTTGACATTGCTATAGAGTGTTTGGATGGGCAAAAATATGGTTTATAAGCTGTTTTTTACGTAAATCGGGATAAAACTCCTCTCACATATTTATCTCATATATCGTAAATCATGATTGAAAAGCTGCTTTCAAACATTTATATCGCTGTTCCAAACACACATAATATACTAAACAAATGATCTGTTTTGGGGGGGTTTTGGAAAGAAAACTAAATAACTGGCCTAAAAAATATGATGATCACTGGAGACCAAATTATTGGCTAACCCTGCCAAGATATCATTTTTAGAAGACAGGCCTTTTCTTGATGAGAATTGGCTAGTTTCTGTGAATTTTATGTTTAGGAAAATTAATCAATGTGTCAATTCTTTGGCTAGATTATCCCAAATAATTAGTTTTAATTTTACGCATTTGACCACTTATCACATTGGTGTTAAGGGTGGTGGATGACAAAATAATAATAGAAGTTAGTCAACAATTTTGTGTAATTCTTTTTTCATTTAAATCATATACGTTAGATGATCTTGCTGAAATTTTGAATAGGCATCCATCTTTTTCTTTTACATATATTCCTCGTTCTTATAATCTGGCGGCAGATTGGTTAGCCAAAAATATTGTAAAGGGGTTGTTTTGGGGTGGATGGACTCCTTCCCCCCAACCTCTCTAATTAGGATTTTACATGATGATGTTACAGGGGTGTTGCTGCACAAGATAGGTCTGGTATAGGTTAAGATGTATTAACTTCTTATGCTGTGTAATGAAAGTTTTATTGACCAGTAAAAAAAAAAAAGTCTTAATTCCAACCAAACAAATAAGTCATCCTGTTTTTCTGATATCCACGAGCAATTTCCAAGTGTTATAAAACAGAAGTGATGAAATTACCAGTGTAATCAGTAAAAGACATCATTTTTATTTTTTAGCGGGTAAAGACGCGCATGATTGTTGATTAATAATATAAATTAATTTAATCAATATTTTATTTTTAACAACAATCCTTTAACTAAATTTTACAAAATAAAGTGACCGTCAAAATAACATTCTTCCGAATTCTTTTGTTGGGAAGACTAGACTATACTACAAAGTCAAACTTAGATTATAAGCTAATAATGATCCATGCTTTTACATACCAGAAGAAACATTTTTAACTGTTAGAAATGCATCACTTGAATTTTTTTTAAAGATTTAATTATTCATTTCAAGTAGTAAACTAATAAATAAAAAAGAAAAAATTGTTAATTTACTGACGAAACCTTTTTTCCTTCCTTGATTGGAGAGAAGATCCTAAGAAGTACTATAATAATGGCAATAATGAAAGTACAATTAAATCAAACTACGTTAATTAATCAGGGTTTTGTAGATACAAATCCAGCGCTCCCTGGGGCATCGGCCTTTTAACTCTGGTTTGCCCAGTTGGACAGAAAACAGCTTTTACAAGGGAGCTGATTATTTGACTTTAGTAATAACAGCAGAAATGAGGAAAAATCTCTTGTGGGTCCCATGCAAGTAGCCGAGGAAACCACACTTTTAATTTCAATTTCAATTATATAACATAAATACGGGCTTAATAACCGAGTAAAAAAATAATTCATCCCAATTTGGATTTTGTGAGAGTCAATGTCCTGCCTTGCTTCCTGTCTGTTAAAGTTGATTTTGGATCGAAACAAGATTGCGGGTGCACGGTTCTCGGTCAAAGAGATACAGTAGGTGGGATCGAATTGATTAATCTGCTTTTCTTTTCTTTTCTTTTCGTTTTTTCGCTTTTTTTTTTTTTTTGGTTGTTTGGTGGAAAAAATCAATACCGGGGTGCTTGGATTTACTTCTTCTTTCCTGGTGAAAGAGCATTTGATATGGAGTGAGCTGGGAAGTGCTTTGCTTTCACTCCGCTGCACTGAAGAGAGAAATCAGAGAGAGAGAGAGAGAGAGAGAGAGGTCGCCGAGGTCTTTCTGGTGTTTGGTTCCCGTTGAAGTTATGTGTTAATGTCAATTTCGTCTAATTCTTTGTGAAATCCCATTTGTCACAGATTTGTTTCTTTCGAGTTTCTGGTGGCAGTGAGCTGGTTTGTAACTGGTCGGGATCTGGGTTGGGTTTTAGGTATTGAGTGTTTGATTTTCCCTCTGTTTATTGGTTTTCCTTTCTCTTTTGAGGATCGAGTGTTGAGAGTTGAGACCCGATTCTGCGTTCTGGAGAACTTTTGGTTGGTTTTCGCCTGAAACGATGAGCTAAGTTGTTTGTTTTCTCCGTCAGAGTGCCGAAATTTCTTGTTTGAGGTATTGCATTTTTTAAAATCTCTGATTTTTGAGTTTGATCCCCGGGTAAATCTAGAGCACCATTATTTACGATCGGCTTCCATATTGCCCCTTTTTTTCTGTTTCAGAAGTCAAGGGTTTGGAACCAAACTTGTTTCACATGGGCTAACTCCTTTTGCTGCTATTGTTTGAACTGTCTGGTCTACTTCCAAACACAGGAGGCTATCATGCATCTTTCACTATGGAAGCCCATTACTCACTGCGCTGCTCTGATCATGGACAAAAAGAGCAGGCGTAGTAAGGATGAATCTACTGTTGAAATGAGAAGAAGCCGGTCAATTCTCCGGAAATTGCAGGAGAACAAGCTGAGGGAAGCTCTTGAAGAAGCTTCTGAAGATGGGTCACTCGTCAAATCTCAAGACATGGAAACTGAGTCGCCCGCCAAAATGGACGAAAGCCTTGGGAGATCCCGGTCGCTTGCCAGGCTTCACGCTCAGCGTGAATTTCTTCGAGCCACTGCGCTTGCTGCTGAGCGCATATTTGAATCTGAGGACGAAATTCTTACTCTTCAAGAAGCTTTCAACAAGTTCCTTACAATGTACCCCAAATACCAGGCGTCGGAGAAGATCGATCAGTTGAGGTCGGACGAATATTCGCACTTGTCCCCAAAGGTAAGCCTTGATTATTGTGGATTTGGACTGTTCTCTTTCGTTCAGACCATTCACTATTGGGAATCCTCTACATTCAGTCTGTCTGAGATAACGGCAAATTTGAGTAACCATGCACTTTATGGTGGCGCTGAAAAGGGAACTGTAGAACATGATATAAAGACTAGAATCATGGATTACTTGAATATACCTGAGAATGAGTACGGTCTTGTCTTTACCGTCAGCAGAGGATCAGCTTTTAGATTGTTGGCTGAGTCTTACCCTTTCCACACAAACAAAAAATTGCTGACCATGTTCGACCACGAGAGCCAGTCTATAGCTTGGATGGGTCAATGTGCTAAGGCCAAGGGTGCAAAAGTGTACAGTGCATGGTTTAAATGGCCTACCCTAAAACCCTGTTCCACTGATTTGAGGAAACAGATTTCAAACAAGAAGAGGCGGAAGAAAGATTCTGCTACTGGTCTTTTTGTGTTCCCTGTTCAGTCTAGAGTAACTGGGGCCAAGTATTCTTACCAGTGGATGGCACTAGCACAGCAAAATAACTGGCATGTCTTGCTTGATGCAGGGTCATTAGGTCCCAAGGACATGGATTCGCTTGGCTTGTCTCTATTCAGGCCAGACTTTATAATCACGTCTTTTTACAGGGTATTTGGGTATGACCCCACTGGATTTGGATGCCTTCTCATCAAGAAATCAGTTATGGCAAGCCTTCAGAATCAATCAGGGAGTACTGGGTCGGGAATGGTGAAGATCACGCCTGAATTTCCTATGTATTTGAGTGACTCAGTTGATGGTTTGGACAAATTGACTGGGATTGAAGATGAAGTCACTGGGATGGGTGAAAAACCCGCTGAGCCTCGTCAGGGATCACAGTTGCCGGCCTTTTCTGGTGCATTTACATCTGCTCAGGTCCGAGATGTATTTGAGACTGAAATGGATCAAGATAGCTCTGAAAGAGATGGAACAAGCACCATATTCGAAGAAACTGAGAGCATTTCTGTTGGGGAGGTGATGAAGAGCCCTGTCTTCAGTGAGGACGAGTCATCAGACAACTCTTATTGGATTGATTTGGGACAGAGTCCGTTGGGATCTGACCACACAGGTCAAATGAATAAACAGAAGATAGCTTCTCCGCTTCCACCCTTTTGGTTCAGTGGAAAGAACCAAAAGCGACATTCTCCTAAGCCAACTTCCAAAATATATGGGAGCCCCATGTATGATGATAAAACAGCAAATCTTGATCCTCATGACGACCGCCACGTGCTTTCATTTGATGCTGCTGTTCTGTCAGTGTCGCAGGAACTTGATCATGTAAAAGAGGTCCCCGAGGAGGAACATTTAGCTGAAGCAAGTGACTTTTCTAGAAATGGCATTGGTTCTGATCATTTGTATGTCAATGAGATTGAGGAAGAACCTGGATCTAGTGAACCAGCTAATCTTGGATCCGTACCAGATGTTGCTTCAAGAGGATCACAGACTAATAAGTTGTCTTCCGTTGCTCAGCATCGCAGCTTTGAAAATGGCTGTACCTCTGAAATATCCTCTGAGATTAAAGAGAGTGCCATAAGAAGGGAAACTGAAGGTGACTTTAGATTGCTTGATAGAAGGGAAGGGAATCGATTTGCTGGTGGTAGATTTTTTGGTTTGGAGGATAATGAATCATGTAACAAGGGAAGAAGAGTCTCGTTTAGCATGGAGGACAACCGTAAAGATTATCTTAGCCATACCTTGGAACCAGGAGACATATGTGCAACTAGCTTAGAGGATGAAGAGTATACAAGTGATGGAGAATACGGTGATGTACAGGATTGGCGCAGGAGAGAACCAGATATAGTATGCCGGCATTTGGATCATATTAATATGCTCGGTCTCAATAAAACCACGCTTAGACTACGGTTTTTGATAAATTGGCTGGTTACCTCTTTGCTGCAACTGAAGTTACCGGGCCTAGATGGGGAAGATAAAGCAAATCTTGTCCACATCTATGGTCCAAAAATTAAATATGAAAGAGGTGCAGCTGTGGCTTTTAATGTCAGGGACAGAAACAGGGGGCTAATCAATCCGGAGATTGTTCAGAAGCTGGCTGAAAAAGAAGGAATCTCTCTTGGCATTGGTTTCCTTAGTCACATACGAATTCTTGATAACTCAAGACATCATCGTGGGCCTCTGAATCTTGAAGATACAACTCTTTGCAGACCAATGGAGAATGGTTGTCGTGATGGAAAAGGTGGCTTTGTTAGGCTTGAAGTTGTTACAGCTTCTCTGGGATTTCTGACTAATTTTGAGGATGTGTATAAATTGTGGGCTTTTGTTGCGAAGTTCCTGAATCCATCATTTATCCGAGAAGATAGTCTTCCTGCTGTTCAAGAAGGTTCTGAGACATAAGATCAAGACAAATAGCTGCTGGTGATTTTATTCAATTTTGGAAACTGAACTTAACGATTATTTCCAGAAGTTCTTAAATTGGCTAACTGCCAGAATCTGCAAAAGAGTGGATCAGTGATCTTTTGTATGCTGCCAGACAGACAATTACTCATCTCTACTTCAAAGCCACACAAGGAAAGCGGGTGAATTTTTTTAATTCATGTTTCCTGTTACTTTCATATTTTACTTTCCTCTTCCAACTTGTAGAGGTGGCTTTAGAGATTTGTTACTATTAGAAAGCCAGTGTACTTGACTCAGATTGTATGGGTGGAACTTCTATCAGTAAACAATCAAACATTTTGCTTCTGTTGCATACAAAAGGATTTGCAACTTCTGTACAAAGTTTGAGCTTATCTTATGTTGTTGTCTGAAACCCTTCAGATCAATAACTGTATAGACCTTCATGTCTTTGCATGTTATAACTGAAAGTTATATTTGACTGGGAAGTGAGAACTGAACACTGACATATGCATCTCTCAGTCTTTAAATTTATTCCAGCTCCCAAGAGGTAAATTAGTTCACTAAACTTTTTCTTTCTATTAAGTTTTTGTCATTTGAAGGATACAAGAAAGTGAGTATCAAGTTTAAAAGATCCTTTGGATTATATAATTTAAGTCCAAAATACCAAATAATTTGATTATTTCTGATACCTATCAAATTAAAGACATGTATGAAAAAAAAGACATGTTGAGGATAACTTTACATAAGTTTGATATATCTCACTTCCTTTGGCAAAAAAAAAAAAAAAGATATATCTCACTTCCCAGAATGAGAATTGGTATGCCGCAATCAGGAATCTTAAATTGGATAGCAGATAAGAGGAAAAGTAAAGAAATAGGTGCCTTATTGTTCATTTTATGTATGATCTATGGCAACTTAATATAAATTCTGTACAGTTTCTTTCCGGGCAGAATGCACTGCTGCTGATTGATGATTTCCATGATCGTCACAAGCCCTTTTATGTTAATTTATGGACAGAATTTCAATCTCTGGTTTTAATTTGTCTTGTTAAGTCAATATCCGTGGTGGGTTTCGCAGGCGATGATTTCTGAAAGTGGAACCACTACATTTTGCCAATACAGGTTTGTTGTTTGATTGTGCTTTATTGTTTGATGATTCCCGATTGTGTTGATTTTGCTAAAAGTTTTGTTTTGTTTCTCATTGATTTTGAAAATCCTCATCTGCTGTGCTCTGTTGATAAAATATAGTGGGAGCTTCATGCTATGATCTACTGGTTTATGAGCACTTCCAGCTGTAGATTGTGATGTTTGCACGTTTTGTCTTGGACCATTAATATTGACTTTGCATAATGATACTGTTTAAAAAGAATTTTTTATTTGGAAGCTTCCTATTATAGTATAGCCATCTAGACTTAGACTCTCTTTTTGTCCTTCAAATTTTGCAATCAGAGT
Organism: Inga oerstediana; assembly: GCA_963210345.1. Taxonomy (NCBI): domain Eukaryota; kingdom Viridiplantae; phylum Streptophyta; class Magnoliopsida; order Fabales; family Fabaceae; genus Inga; species Inga oerstediana. The sequence continues at coordinate 63,090,763 of OY723409.1, forward strand.
TTCCTACTACTGGGATAGTGATATATATATATATATATATATATTTGAAAAGGAGTAGTGTGATTCAATTTACTCTATATTAATCAGATGCTAACATCCCAGTTTCTCTCAAAGTTACCCCTTCCCAGATGCAGAGGTGGTCTAATGATTTTGACGACTTCATGTTGGATCATTAATAGTAACTTGAAGAATCTATATGATACTGCTGGAGGATGGTTTTGGCAGAGACCATGGCCCTCTTCTGATAAGCAAGATCGGCATAAAAAGCAGAAATGGTTGAATGCTTGGATTCATACAATGAAAACAAATGCTTCTTCAGCCTAAGCTAAGAGAAGAAATATAGCCGGAAGACTTGGGCCTCGGCTCAAAAAGACCTGAATGGGATTTGTTTAATAGGCACTTGCTTTCTTTGGAAATTGATGTCTGCCTGAATTCCTCATTTCCAAGAACTCTCCACATTTTGGGATTTTATCTGTGTAACTCAGATATATGGTGAATGTAATAGTTTAACTTCTCATTTGCAGAATTAAAATCAGTGGCAGCATTGGATTTCAATCCTTGTCAAGTCTGTTTAGTCGAAAGGAAAAGGATGAAATACAAAGCAAGATGATCTTTATCAATTCGGTCTCATCCCTCCATCATATAAATGATATAATTGTATCGACTACTCTTAGTTTAATAGCTTTTGATCACAAGCGATGAAGAAAAGCATGAAGGCCAAACGAGAAAAACAAAATGGCACCAGTCAGAGACCAAAGAAGGCAGTTAGACAAGACAAGATTTGTCCTTGTGCTGCATTTAAGCCTCAGAAACACCACACAGTCTGCTTCAAACGAGAACAAAAAACACAAATGCTTGTCCAACTTAATTTGATGATCCCACCTCAGGAGCCTCCATTTTCTGATGAGGTAATATCGACAAGGACAATAGATCAAGTCACATTTTAGGTGGGATGCAACGGGTTGATTAGATGGGTTGACTTGTTTAATCTTTAATGTACTAATTAGTTGTAAACTTCACTTATTTTGTGGCCTTTATAACCACAAACATTGAGTTGACATTTGATAATGTGCAATTGGCAGGCCACTATGCTTATGACTAGAGGTCGACCACTGAAAGTGGATTTGCTTGTTTATCCTGAAGCTAATCAATTTCCTTTTTCAGTTATTGAAAACTATCACAGGGTCCATGGAACTTCGACAATTCAAATTAGATTATGAAGAGTCCCAATAATAATAAAAATACGAACACTACCAAACAAGAAGAAGCATGCATAGATCCGTTTTTCCAACCCACCTACCGTTGGGGACCAACCGCAGGAAATATTATATAGTTTGTATCAAATACTAAGAAAAAGGGAGAAAAAGCAAAAAAAGAAAAAGAGACATGATAGCAAAGACAAAAGAAGATCCTGAACTCATCATTTTGAATCGTCAAATGAAGTTGGTGCTTTTAAAAAAGTGGAGATTGTGTTCTAAGGTGCATGATTATAGGTGTGTTGAGGGACGACACACTAATGCGCTAAGTTGATGTAAAGGCCACCCATGGATTCCCTACTCAGCCAAGGTCCTTTTCTCTTTTCTGTTTATATTAATTTGTTCATTCCTTTTGAAGCCTCAGAGACATCCGATGCTCTCTCTTCTTTCTTCCATTTTTTCATTCTTCAGGAGCCATTGTTGTGCTTCCACACACGCAGAGAAAGAAGCTAGATTTTGAGAATGATGCAGTGGATTTTTCTGTGGTTGATTTGGTTGTTTATGGTTCTAACCATTTCTTAGTGGAAAGATGCTCATTGCCACACAAACCAGCCTCCTACGCAGTGAGATCTAGTGCTGGTGAATTCGATCCTGGTTTAATTTTGTGGGAAAATGTAAAACGGAGTCTAACACGATATTGTTGGACATTTTTTTTTATCATGGGAAATTAATATAATTTATTATCACATGGCAAAGTGATTCGGTAATGAAGAATTTGCTTTTTGGACTAAATTCTAAATTTGTTTCCTTTTGAAGTTGTTGACTGTGGTCATGAGATGGATTCCCTATGAGATGGTGATTCCCATTCCAAACTGCCCTCCAAATGATCTCAATTATTGTCTCAAGTTCTCCACCGCCTATTCATAAACTGCCTTCCAAATGATTAAACCCCCCTTTTTTTTATCTTGCTTATTGTAATTTAGCTAATTTATCATATATTAGTATAAAAGGGCGGCCCAATACACAAGGCTCCTATCATAAACAAACATGTGCTACCCGTGCGTTGCACGGGAGCTTTTACTAAACAATAAACTATGCATCATAAACTTAAAAAATAAAAAAAAGAACATTGCATTCTTCAAACTTAAACATACTTTACATGAAAATGGCAAAAGTTAACAAAAACAATAATCTGACTTAATATAAACAAACAAACACAAATACATCATATAAAAAGTTCAATTAGAAGAGGAACAACACTCCACCACATTATATTTACATTCCAAAAAACCATTTTGTAAACCACATTTTTGTTGTTGTGGATTTCCATCCATTGTCATGGTCTCCCAAAACAATCTTTAAGCCTTCCATACTTCATATAAGCATTAATTGGTAACACTGACTGAATAGAGAAAGCACAGGCTGAAATGGACAGGCGGGCATCGTGTGAGCAAAGCATTGGGCTCAATGAGGAAAGGTTGAAAAAGGATTTCCATGTATCTGATGTTTGGGAAAAAAATGAAAATCAAATAGTGATATTCTTGTAACATGTAAGCAAAGGGAGCGCGCAAAAATAAGAAGGGACAAAACAACATTTAGTGAATGCTGATGCATATATAGGAATTCAAGTTTATACTTGTATAGAATATAGTATTAATATGCATGTACTTGACTTGTAGTTAGTTAATTTAATTGAAGCTGAATCAGTATCAATATGATATATATATATATATATATAAACATTCCATAATGTGTAACCAATCCTCTTTTAAGGTTTATTATGTCTTTTAAGTCCGTATTTTTTTTTTGATAGCAATAAGCAATTTGCTTAAGAGGAATGATATATATTAATAATAGATATCAAATCTATAAAAACAGAGTAAAAAATATTATTAACATAGGTATTGAAGTCTGCAATAGTATTATTCATATAGGACAATGAATCAGAGCAATGATAAAACGCTATGAACCTCCTTTAATACTTTACTGCCATGTTTATTTAGATTTGTTATGTTTCACCAAATGCAGTTATCCTTCTAATTTTGCATGCATAGTATTGTCCCTTCTAACCATTTTCACTTCTAGTATTATATAGTATAGAACAACAGATTTCCTATATTGTAGGGCAAACCATAATCCAAAGAATGACAAAACAAAATTAAGAACATGTAATAAAATTCTGATATAACAGAGTGGCAAATTTTGAGAATGATAAAGCATGCAAAAATTTGCCATTAAAGTGAATAGTTTGAAGAAGGTTAAGCCATCAGACATGCATAAAATGAAACTGCCTTGCACGGAATAAAAACAAAACAACCACATGAAAAGAAAAATAATGATTCACCATAAGCAATAAAAAGTCTTACCAGAAACATTATTAGGCACAGTCAATGAAGTTCGAGACAAATGGTTATGTGGACCAAAGCAAAAGCAAGACATTGTTGATCGATTAAATCATATTGTGTTTGAAATACTTGTGTACAAAACATACTTGCGTACAAAACTAAATGACAACACTTTCACAAAGGGGGGGGGGGAAAAAAAGAAACCATGCATCCACATGTAAAAAATGTTATTAACATTATTGGGCCTAATATGATATTTTAAAGTAATTTAATTATTTTCCTTAATCTCTCCATAAAAGTCAACTCCACCTTATATTTAGGACCTGAGGGAGTTGCTATTTACTTAAAATAGTCACAATTGAAACAAGTGTTTTAATTCAAACTGTAAGAGAGTTTATCATAAAAATTTAAAGGTTTACAGGTTGAGATGGCATTTCTATGAATATTTAAATGATCAAATAATTCAATAAGAACATCAATATTTAAAGCTGTGAGGGAACTAAAACACACACTTGTATAGAAAACAAAATGACCAATAGTTCAAGGTGTCAACAAATACAAAAGAAGTAAAACAACTTTGGAGCAAAGCTAGCAAATGCTTTACATTGCATGATGCCAAAGTTGACTCAATTACAAAAGAAATATTCAATCTACCTTGGAAGAAAACAATATCATAGCATAACTAAGTCATTTATATAGTATTATTCATCACAATTAGATATATATAACCACACAAAGACTTTTTGCAGTAACCTAAATCAGCATTTCATACTTCTTATTATTTAAATGAGCAAATCATACTTCATATGTATTATTTAAACTTTAACTGCTATGCTCTATCTCTGTCTTTATATCTTCTTTTTCCCTATATAACATCTCATCTCCCTATTGCAGGAAAAACAGTAAGGTGTCATTTTTTCTAAATATGGAAATGATGCAATGTTTTTGCCCTTTCTTTGACCAACTAAGCCTGTGATCTTATCCCTGTCTCAAGTCTTGATGTTCCACCTTCAAAGCCTTATATGCAGTCAACATTTCTACTCAAAGAGCACGATAGGTTCACCATTCAAGATTTAGCTTTCCAATAGGGAATAAGGACAACCTATCAAAAGATAAGGAAGTTAATATCAAAAGCTATAGTCATATAAACATGGGAGAGCATTTTGACCTTCACACATCTACCCTAAAAAAATACTGTCACAGTTTATTATATCAAATAATTAGAATAAAAAGTAAAATAATACCATCATAAATGCAAATAATTAAAAAAGTATAATAGAACAATCATAAAGCCAAGAGGTTCACTCCATAGATAATCGTGAATGATGTTTTTAAAATAGAAACTATAATTCATAAAATTGAGATTATCACATATACCAATAAAATGAAACAGAAAGAAGCTATCATTCTAAAAAAAATCATTATTCAAAGCTAGATCAATGACCCACTACACTACAAAGCAATGCCTTTATGATTGGAAAATACAATGCAATAATGAACAACATGTACACTTAGCTTGTTCTCGGTAGTTGTGAATTACTCTTCTACATTTGTCAAGGAAAGTTAATAGACCACAAGCCATTAATGCCATCTATCCTATAGGGATTTTGAAAGAGACTCAACTAGTCCAACATATGAAAAAAGCTTCACACATAGTTTATTGATATAATAGAATTTCTAGATTGTGCTGCGAATTTTCTTATTTGACAATATGAGAAAACCATCCAAATATTTACATAGTTAATGTATTCTAACGAAATCTTGCTCTAAATATTGAAAATATAACATCAGAAATACAACTAAATGATACTGAAGTTAGCTATTAGATATTCAACCATAATCAGAGTCACAAAGTGGACACTATACTGCAAAAAGTGCATGTCACAGCCCCCAAAGCATTTTCAGTATAACAGCTAATGGCAAAACTATAGCTACCTGGTCGTTTATTCCTTTCTCCAAATTGGTAGGAATCTCTAAGTCAACATTCTAAGTCTCAAAGGGCAATATTCCACTTTCATGAATTTGCCTAGGTTTTCTTTTCTACATGTTGGCAACAAAAGTAATCTTATCATATTCTTTTCATTCATAAGATTAGTTTAAAAATTTGTTGGATGGATAAACTACAGGATTCAAATTAAATAGGCTACATCAGTATATTGAATATGGAAAAAAAATGCCACCCGCAGCTTCTGCCATATCTGTCTCATTGGCAGAGCATGATAATATAGTTTGCTTTTTAACATCATGTGTTTTATTGATGTAAATTATTGCCACAGTAAGGGAGCGCATCATAGATATTTAAAGTTTTTCATATACTGAGAGGTGATGTCTTTGAAGTATCATTTTTATGGGTAAGCATAGCCATGTGATAAGGCAGTGAATTGACAAAGTAATGAAAGAAGTTATGATCTTAGTTCCATGATGCTGTGTAGTTGAGATGTGAAGAATTAATAGTAGTTAAGGCCTTTGCTTAACACACAATTTACCAATGATGCTAAATAACGTTCAACATAAGAAAGATGTGGTTAATCAGAACAATGTGCCAGAAGTAAAAATACCATTCACAACACAAAAAGATGCATTGAGTTTATTGAATGTCAGTGAATTTATGAATGTAATATAAAAATCTAAAGCAACACAAAGGGATTGATGATCTATACATATATTCAATAGTACATTCGTATATTCCTTATGCCTTATTTGTCTATACATGATTAATCTATGAACCTAGAGATTATGGAACAAAATCGTGGAACAATAAGTGAATTTTATGAGCCAATATTCATGATCTTTATATAAGGCATAAGGAATGTCATCAAATTTTTCTTAGTTATGTTCTTATATCCAATAGTATAAGAACAATTATTCTTTTAGTTCTATTCTTATATCCAGTAGCATAAGAACAATTATTCTTTTAGTTCTATTCTTATATCCAGTAGCATAAGAACAATTATTCCCAATCCTAATTTGTAAATTAACATAGCAGTTCAATCTTAAATCCCAAATTCAAACTGTGAAGAAGTTTCCAACTTCATATTCAAAACTTTAAGAAGCAACATAGCTTCCCACAACCCCAACCCCCAAGCGGAAGGGGCCAAATAAATAAGATTTTCTTTCTTAAAAAGCATCTAAACATAAAACCTGAGAATACAGTGAGTATAAAAGGAGGAGGTTTTGAAATAAGAACCACGGCTAAATGTTGCAATTTTGGACAGGGCAATTTTGGATCATATATGCAGGAGCCTTTGAATGGATTGAAGGCCCAATTCTAAGTACTGTAACCCTTTACAGGAAGAACCTTGAAAGAGGTTGAGGAAAACTTGAATACAGTGTGGCGGTAGCAATTTCCCCGCTGAGGTTGCATGTCATGCTTAATTGCAACAGAGCTATCGGAAAAGGCAGAGAATAAGGGATTGAAAGAGGTTGAGGCAAACTTGAAGTCAGTGTGGGCGAAGCGATTTGCCAGCGGAGGCTGCATGTTTTATTTAATTGCAATAGAGCTATCGGAAAAGGCAGAGAAGAATGGATTCAAGTAGGTGTTGGCTCTGTCAACATGGCCAATATGGCTTACAAACCAGTAGAGACCAGTTATCACATAATAAGTTATTGGGTGCATGTCATGTTAGTACCTGAAGAGGTGTACCTAAACGTCGGCCAACAGACCTATCGGAAAAGCAAAGAAGAAGGGATTAAGAGAGGTTGAGGCAAACTTCAATAAAGCATGGGCGGAGCGTTGGAAGGAACAAATTGTCCATTAAGACGTTTGTGAGGAATGTACCTGAAGAGGTGAAAGAATGGAGTAAGGAGGTAACAGTTTTGTGGATGAAAACATTTGTGATGGGCATCGATCATTATAAAGCAAAGACGTCTTAGTATAATCACCATATATTGCATAAAATTTAAGAAACATGCTACACTACACTCAATAGTGCCATTTGTTAAAATTCTTATATCAGATATTTAAAAGTCAAGAGAAAAAAAAATCCCAAGATTTGTATTGGGATTGAAAGCTCAAACGAAAAAACAAAATTCCAGTGAAAGAGGCTGATACAATATTAGAGGTTTTGGCCAAAACAACGGAACTGTTAAGCTCGAAGAACTGATAACGTCTTATTATTATTAGTAAAAGAATGAAAAACAGACTAAACAACCAAAACGAAAAAACTTAACACCACCCTCTCCAGAAAACTCACAAAGCATATTGGCGCCTCAGATAAAATCTGTGTCTCTCATTTTGATTGTAATGAGGGCACTCAGAATATATGTGCCTGATCTCTAGCAATCAGTGAAATATAAAAAATGCTCAAATATTATTTACAGTTAATGAAGACATGACCATAGAATCCCCAAGAAAGCTGCAATCCAATATCTAATTCATGCGCAATAGATAAGCAAATAATTCAAGTATTTATTCTGATGTCAACAGTGAACACTAGGTGGTCATGATCAATTGGCATATCTAAGATTCCATTATCTTAATTAGAAACGCTGCTTCTAATGCTGACTCCTTGCTCTGCAGATAACGGTTTTCCTCTACTATATCTGCGGTCAAATTTAACAGTATTGGTCTTTTCGGGTCATAAATGGCAAGATCACGGACTCGTGCAACCCATTTTGCTGCTTCCCATGCCCCGAATCTGAATCATGATCACAAATTAAGCAATGTTAACAATGACAACAAAATTACTGATTGAATCCAGCTTAAGGAAAGTAAAATGACTCAAGCATAATTGAATTTCAATTAAAAACATCATAAATAAAGAATGCTAAACAAACATGGAAAAACACTCAAGTCACTTTTTTGACACTTTTCTCGTAAGCTCTTCCATGCATACCACTGCTCCATAAATAAGCCAGCCAGATAACCGCAGAAAGCATAATTGTCATCAGGAAATTACCGTGTATTGAAAGAGGAGGTCACTAATACAGCTGGATAAAGAACATCCTTCTGAATATTGTCATAAGGAGAACATTCCCGAATAGCAAGAAAATCATCAAGGTCCCCAGGGTAGCCAAACTCTTCATAGTCAACGGGCAGAAGTGGTAAGATAGGATACAGAAGAGTGTTGGTCGAATCCAAAAATGGTACCTAAAGGAGAAACCAGAAGGAGGAAATGAGAATTAATAAGATCTAAAGCAAATAAATATAAACTCCAAAGCCAAAGGAATGAAAATCCAAGGTGAAGAGATTGTTGGAAACCTTCAAGATTGCAGCACGGAATAAATCTGGGCAAAGGTTGATGGCTGAAGCAACCAAAAGACCTCCAGCACTATATCCCCAACCTGCAAGTTTATCTTCATCCACAATATCTCTTTCAATCAGGAACTTGGCACAAGAGATATAATCATTGATGGAATTATGTTTCTTTGTACGTCTGCCATCATGATGCCATTGCTTACCACAACCACCACCACCTCTGAACCATAACAGCCAAATTACAATAGGCTAAAGAATAAACTTCGGACAAATCTAGAAATTCATATAGAAAGTTTGCAGATATTCAGAAACAAATGCGCAATTATATTTAAAGATAAGTACAATTGAAGAATTAGGGCTCACCTAACATCAGCATAAGCAATGATCCAACCACGATCCAAGAGGCTTTTCAATTCACTGCGCCATCGTTTATCAAGCAACTCACCATAAGCTCCGTGTCCATGCAGTAACCCAGGCCTTTTATTCTTGTTCTTATTGTCACGTGCAAAAACAATAGTCAAAGGAACCATGACCCCATCAAATGAAGGAACATCATATTGTTCACAGGCATAAAACTCAGAGAGGCTATTCCATAAGAGGTCATCTTGAACATTGGCATTCATAGAATTCGAACGTTTAGAGTATGAGGAGTCCCGGTTCATGCTTGCAGAACTCATACCATACAGTATTTGTGTTCTTTCCTGAAGCAGATTTTGCTGTTGAATGATGTTCCAACAGCCAGTTGTCAGGTCATAATCAACCACAGCATCAGGCATCTGCAAAAAAGCTTGAAGTGGTAAATATATTAGGATTTGGGGATGGTTTCTTTCAATCCAAGTTGCTAGTTGCGACTGTAAAATGACCAACAAAGCAAATGAATACAAGTGTCCCACAATCGTAACTCATGCCAGAAAAATGTGTACAATTGGCATATACAAGGAATAACTAACAAGGACAAAAGTAGTAGCAAACATACCAAACTTAAAAAGCAAATATAAAAGATGTGCAATGTTTCATACACCCCAAAAAAGTGTGAAGTTGCGGGCAAATTAACATTAAGGAAAAGAAATTAACCAATAATTTACTAAATAATTGAACTTTTCTCACTGTTTGCACCATCATATATGAGATGAATAAGTTATATTCCTTAACATATCAATAACAAATTAATATCAAAACATCCTAATCATCTTAATGCCATGGGACTCAATTAGCATGGGTTTGTCAGTGGCCATTTAGAGTTCATATGATACGAAAATAAAAAATATAAATGTCCACAAAAGCAAGTGAAGAGACCATCTCCAACATCATCAAAATCATAATTAATCACATACCACAGGTGATGATATTATAAAGCGCATGACTGATGAAAAGTAGTCATAATTAGGTCCAGGTGAAATTTGACAAACGTGTTTTGGAAGACACAGATACTGTATATCCAGCTCCCTCAATTTAATCGCCCCCTGTCCACAAAAACAAAGAGGCCAAAAGGAAACACTACATAAGATGATAGAGTATGCACGCATCAAAAGTTTCATCTGCTGCATTTAAATGCTCTTTCATTACCTTCCCAAAGGGCAGTGGCAGACTTACAGAACAAAGCTGAAGCTTTTGCCCTTCCCTTGTAATGAGCACTAAATATTTATCACAAAAATCAACATCCTCCACAGTCAAATTTTGGTCATTAACAAATACTTCCTGCAGTTTATATAACATGTTACATGAATTCGATTACTAAATTAAGCAATATAATATACATATACATATATGTTAACAAGTCAAGTAGGTATTATAACTACCACAAGATAGAGCCTCACATTATATTTCATTGCCTAAAATAATCAATTATATACATGTAATTTCAAAGAATAATTAAGGGAAAAAAAGGCAACTACCGATAACTAACCAATGCTTCAACTTCAACCTACCTCCCATTTTCTTGGATTTGAAAAATCATTCACTGCACTACGAAGAACATAATGATTATCGGCTGATTTGCCACCTTTTGGAGAATCTGTAAATAAATAAAGGAAACCTTGATGGTGCTCTATTATGCAGTGAGCTAGAGCATCGCTCTCCCAAACTAATGTCATGCCCGACAATGGATCAGCTGCATTTATCAGAAAGACCTAAAATACGGTTAAAGTTACTAAATAATTGGGAGTTGAGAAGGATCTTGGCTTGTTGGATTCTCCAATACCGTACCTTTGAAGACATTATAGAGAATGCATTTACAGTGACAAAACGGAAATCTTTTGTGTGCCTTATATTAATGTAAACGCCTTCATCAGATTCTTCCAGAAGCAAAACATCATCATCAGTTGATCCAATCATACTGCAGTAGATCCTATACAGTGGATTTTGGGATAAGGAAAAGTTACATAAATTTCACTGCTGATAATCTTAGACAACTAAAACGAAGGATTTTTCCTTATTCTTCTAATCCTCGAGGGCAAAAAGAAATTAATAAACTGAGCAATTTACCGACCGGTAGGGTCTCTTCATGTGATCTGTTACAACATAAAGCAACGCCTGCCCATCTTTTGCCCATGCCAAATTAGAAACTCGATCTGCCTGAGGCTTGCTACATAATGAACCAGAATTTAAATTTCTCACAGATAGCTTAAAGCAGTCATTGTCTTTATCATACATAGTGTATGCAAGAAACTGATGATTGGGTGAAATTTCTGACAATTCTTCATAAGCATAACCTATAAAAGTAAGGAAAAATCTTTAGCATTTACGACAACTCCATTTACTTGCAGAGAACCAAAGGTTCTATCTCTTTCGTATAAAAAAGCAATCCAACCCTTTCCTTGTCATTAGAGTAATTATGTACTATTTAAAACAGTCCCAACTAAATTGCACTTAGATAACTGAACAGAGAAAAGTGAGATTGTTAATACCGCCAAATCTCTCTGCTTCTTGATTGTAGTCAAGGAGCTTCTGCTCAATTCTCTTCCCTGATGCAAAATCGAATCCTGCTGAAGGAGATTTATTTGATATGAACTCCTCGTTCAAGCTCGCCAACCTTCTGCACAATACCGGGTACTGCTTTCCTTCTTCAGCACGTCGATAATACAACCTGCACATACCAACATCTAGGTCAAAATAGTAGAAAGAGGAGAAGAAACGCTTACACTCTGAAGTTGTAAGCAAAAATGGGGGGAATTTGCTCGGTATCCTGAAGTTATTCGCTTCAACAATGAAAAGCAGGACATTTAAGAGAATAATCTGAGCGAGATGAGTTGAGACGAAGGCGGTATACGTACCAAGGGCCCCAGTGAAGTGGAGGAGTAGAAAGTTCAAAGGCCATTCGGGTGGCCATCTCCGATTGGAGCTTACTCTGGAGGCGCTCAGTCTCAAACATGATTGCCTCAGTGTATTTCTCCTCCTGCTCCATGTAAACGTCCATATGGCGCATGGCCACCTTGTCGTTAAGACTAGACATCCAACTGTACGGGTCCTCCCACGTAATCCCATGGAACTCAAACTTCTGAGGCTTCTTTGGAGGCTTTGGAGGCGTCGGTGGTGACGATGGAGTCGCCGGCTTGGGCGCCTTATAGTAGCGAAGGTGGCTGTCGCGATGGTGGCACTGCCTACAGACGCTACCGAATCGGAATACTTGGCGCATAGCTGGCAACTTGGCGGTCGACGCGGGGAAGGGTTTTTGGTTTGTGCATTTTAAAGGCGTCCTGGACAAAAATGTAAATTAGCTATTTTTTAATAAACAAAAATGCATATACAACCCTGGGATCCTTTATTTTATCTTAGCAAAATGACTTCGTACTGGGTGATGCACAACTTTTATCTCACGAGAGATTTTTACATATGTTATATTTGCCCAATGGCATGGTCGCCTCCTTCCAGAACGAAACAGAAACACTATCAGGCAAGAAGGAGTGGGAATATCAGTTGGCATTAAGCAGCCCGTTAATACTCTGTTCTGAAATGATAATCTAGTTCAATGTTTCAGTACTCAGTAGCATCAAGTTTCTAGAGTACATTAAAGGCAGGTTGGCAGTCAAATTCGTAAGGAGAAACAACTTCACCGAAGGCTATAGTGTAATGTCTTCCTCTCTTTTCTCTCTTTCTTGTGTCCTGGATTGAGGATTTGAGGTCATTGGTGGCTTTTTAGTCTTGAATCGTATGAACTTTACGACAGTTAATCTTGCATTAGCTTAAAAGAGACCATGATCGCAAGGGTGTTACTTGTACTCACATTTAGGGGAATAAAACAAAGCAGGTCCGCATATCAGAACCATTAATTAATAATATTATAGACGCTCCTACAGCATCAGTAAATGCACATCCAATGAAAGTGATGTGATGAACAAGTTCATGGAAGTCACCTTAACAAAGAAATTGGAATGATCATGTCTCTTATAGAAGGCACGGGGTGCCATATATAGCCCACTAATAACCGCCATATTCATTTAGCTTGGTTAAGTTGATGGGGGACGGATTTCGACCTTTTCTTTGGCCGCAGGTCTTCTTTCCTATCACCAGAAGTTTCTATGTTTGATTTGTTGGCCTTGAAGCTGGTTCCAAGGAGCATAGAAGTTTTGCTTCTCAGGTTTCTTTCCCGCACCTTACCAATCGCACCATCCCTACCTTCTTTGTTTGCCTTTCCCTTCATTTCTTCCCCATCAGTAATTTGCAGGATTTCCTCCTCTTCATCTTCAAGAAAGCAAGCATTTCTAGTGCACGAAATGTGCTTTTTGACGAAAAAAGCACCTTCTCTTTCACATCCTGTTTGATCGAAAATGGAGACATTGAAAGAAGAGAATCCAATGTATTGGAAAACAAGAAAATCTCTTTCTGCTAAACTGTGGTCCTGCACGAATTTTTCCCAACCAATCTGAAAAACGACATCATCATCTGTTTCTTCAATTTTCACATCCCACACATTTCTACTCGGCCCTATTAGTCTTACAGTACCCAGCAGTTTCTCCTTAAAATAATTCACAAACTTCATTGGGATTCGCTACAAAAGAGTTGAGCATCCATCAATACTTGTAGGTTCTGAAACCTTGGAGAGATATTCAGTCGAAATTGAAAAGAAAACGGGCAACATGACTAAACCTGTATGTTTTAAGTTGTTTAACTCACCACCTCGTTCTTGAAATTTCCCATCATTGGCTTGAAAAATTGGTGTCTGTTGGGAGCGAATTATGTCCAATATACATGTCTTTCCAACGCTCTGCAACTTCCTCCAGTTTGCCCCATTTCTAAAGTAGAAAAAAGAGGGAGAAAATGTGAGAACTTATGCGCACGCATATATTTGGTCATACTAAAATTGTCTTGCTACAAGTAGCTCAAGATCAAGACAAACCAAAACATGACAGAAGAAAAGAAAACGGCAAACGCACAGTACCAAATACTAGAAGCATGCATATAAAAGAACAAAACAAGAGGGATTAGGAGTTTGAAAACACGACCAAAGAGGGCACAGGCACAATCTCTTTTCACAACTCCTCAGCTATTCCAACAATAGCTAAGTTGACAAGACGGGCCGCCCAGAAATAGTTCTTCATCAAAGAAGCTGAATCAAGTGAAATAGAGCAAATAAGAACTTCAAAGCCTCCAATTCTGTAGTCCACTGATTTCTATCCCAAGTTTTATTCACAACAGACGACAAACTAAAGCAGTTCCAGCACTTCAAAGATATTGGTTTGTCAGCAATATTACCCAGATATCTTCTAAGAACAATTCTAAGCCAAAAACATCCTGATGGAACCCATTGCAAGTCATCCTTAATGCTTAACCCAATTGTCTCGCAGGGTCAGCCAAACCATACCAAACATAAGAATGCTGAAGGCTGTAAACAACGTAAATCTTATTCTCCTATCTCTTGTTACATATGGGTTAATATACACATAATTACATAATGAGAAATCGACAAGCGTTTCCTAACTCTTCCTAACCTCCTGACTTTTGATGTTATCATTTATGACTTTTATTCTTAACACTCCCCCTCAAGTTGGAGCATATATATTTATCATGCCCAACTTGTTACAAAGATATTCAACCCGTGTCCCATTTAATGCTTTTGTCAGAAGATCTGCCAGTTGGTTGTCGGACTGTATGTGCCCTGTAGATACAATATTTTCTCTGATCTTGTCACGAATAAAATGACAATCAATTTGAATATGTTTGGTACGTTCATGGAACACAGAGTTCGATGCTATATGAAGAGCTGCTTTATTGTCACACCACAGTTTTGCAGGTAATGTTGTGATGATGCCAATTCCTTCAAAAGCTAGAATACCTATACAATTTTTTGTATAGATTGTGACATGGCTCTGTATTCCGCTTCTGCACTTGACTTTGACATGACCCCTTGCTTCTTACTTCTCCAAGATATCAAGTTTCCGCCATCAAACACACAGTAACCCGTAGTAGATCGTCTTGTGGCATTTGACCCTGCATGATCCGCATCACAAAAGCATTCGACTTTAGTGTGCCTATAACGTTCCAGATCTCACCTTTAACCTTCTGTCTCCAAGTTGAATGTGACGTTGTTTCTAGGGTAACAATTCAGAAGGTTGAGACACTATATGGTTGGGTTTATGAAGCATGCCCATGTGATAAGAAGCTTGAGTATCAGTCAAATGGAACTCTCGAATGTTCTAAGTGTGACAAAGACGTGTTCATGACTATTCCCAAGTACGTTTGCACCAGTATATATGGTTATGCAGTTATGAAAGAGACAATATATTTTGTTAAACTAACGTGTTCTTTCATTAGATTTAAGCTGCATTATAAGGTTTTTGACACAATTGGAAAATGTTCTGTCATATTCTTTGACCGTCATGGCACTGAACTCCTAGGCGAATCTGCTTCAAAGATCAAAGAGGATATGCAAATAGTTTACTCCTTATAAAGTTATATTTTATAAATTAAAGTTTTATTATTCATCTTCGTATCATAATTCATTCCTTATGCTGTGTCACACCAGCAAGGAAGGAATTCCACAGTGCCCGAAGAACTGGATGATATTTATGGGAGGGTCGTTGTGGTTAAACTTAGGATTAAGAGTCATAATATAAAGCATAGGTCAAGCAGCATTACAGTGACCCAGCTTTGTGCAGATAATCATATGGTACAGCATTTTACTTACACCGACACAGGGGTATGTATTAACAGAAGCATGAATGATATCAACTTTCTCCGTCGATCTTTATAGTGTTTGTAATCACGCTGATGTTAATTTCTTTAACCAGGACCAACAACAAAATATGCCCGAGGTATTCATGTTGAACAGAAATTGCTCTACTTTGCTTTCTCTTATATATGACATCAAGACAAGATGTTGTTTGGGTATGGAATCTTCTGCTTCAGAGGAGACTGTGAGCAATGGCTCCCAAACTATTTTTATCGATTATGGTGACCCAACTTTGTCACAGTTGATTACTCCACCGGAGACAAGCAGTAAAAGGAAGAAAATAGCTGGTGTTACTCTTAATGTTGATGCGGAAGTTGATATATCTAAAGTTGCAACGCCAAAGTTTAGCTCCACCAAGCCTCTAAAGAGTATAAAGAAGGAAAAGTAATCCGGAATATCGTAGAAAGTTCATGGAGACACAGTGTTCACTATTTGTCTGTCCAATTTCATCTATCATTGACGTTGAGTGCTGTAGTTTTCTATTTGTACGTACGTCTTTATCGTTTGCATCACCTATGTTATGTTTACCTACATTGTAATATTTTCAACTTCAGCTAATTTATCCATCATTTGTGTTAGGATTATTCTGTTATCCAACAGACTTTAAAAAAAATCCAAACTAAGTCGAAAATATTAAATACTTAAACATGATGCCCCTGAAATAATCTAAGCGAACTTATAAGTTGAGGAAAATGGCATATTCTTCATTTTTTAAAAAGATAAGGTGGATCACATCATGATATATTCTTCATTTATATGAAGTGCTCAGGTTTTTTTTTTTTTTTGCTTTAATAATTTTTAGAAAGTCCCAAAAGAAAAATATTAGAGATTGAAAACCAAAGATGCCTAATTAGATTGATTAACATATGTTGTGTCAATTATTACAACGATGGGTATAAAATGTGATGGACTGTAATGCCCTTTCATCCGTTGTTTCATAATTTCATTAACCAAAATAATATCCCTATATTATTGAGTTTGACTCACAGTATAGCTAGAATTAAACGTATATATTATATCACCAAATGTGGACTGTAATTAACTAGTATTATTTGAGGTGAAGAACGACAAGTAGAGTATATTTTATTTTGCTAATAATTAATTAACTACTTCCAAAAGAATCATGTGGATTAAATGAAATCATCTTTAAAAAAACACAAATTTGTGCAACGCACGAAGAATTTTGTCACGTTCTTAAGAAACCTCAGCCAAGTGTTAATGAGATATCAGCCTAGTTTTAAAAGTAAGTTTTTTTTTTTCATTTATCAGTTATATTTATCATTTTTCTTAGAATAAATTTACCAACTTATAAACAAATATACAATCTAATGTTATGTATAAATATTTTAGAGATTGTACATATGTTATAATTAATTTATTTGACTTTTCTAATGTTCGCAAATTTAGTAAATAGGCCTTATAGGAGTATTATATTATCCAAGTGTACTCTACCAATCATTTTTTTATGGATTTTTTTAATGTTATCAAAAGACTATAATGTCCCTCCAATTGTGATTCTTCTAACGAAGGAAATGTGTCCACCATTGTCGAACCAAGTGACGAGCCATGGTTTTTGTTGCTGTTGATGTTCAGCATTCATGCTGTTCTCAAGGTCTCTCAGCCTCGTCCTTATAACACTGGTGACCAAAACTGGCATAAAAATGAGCAAGAAAAAAAGTTTTCAAACAGAACAGAGATTGATTAATCACAAGAGAGAAAGAAAAATCAAAAGGTAAGGTGAAGAATTAGAGAGGCTACCAGCGGCAATTTCAATGGTCCAAAGCCATAGGATCTTCAGTCGAGGGCTCTTCTCTTTGGGCATGATAGATGAGGATTGAAGCTAAGTTTGCAAATTGGGGTGAAAAGCTAATGATTGTGGGGCCTGCAAATGCGAATTTGTGAGTGGAACAAGCAATTTCTGAAACCTAAATCAGTCACTAAATTAGTTAAGATATTGGGTCAGGGGTAAGGGTCAAGAGTTAGTGGGTAGATTGAAATCAAACCGGGATTAATCAGGGGTTAGACTGGTGAATAAATGAAGATTTCAAGGTAATTTATATAAAATTCTAAATAAAATATTAAAAAAACCGATTCAAACCACAAAAAAATCGATTGAACCGAGGTTTATCTACTACACCGGTTGATCGGTTTCCAACCTGAACCAACCGGTCTGGTCCAGTTTTCAAAACTCTGGGAATAAGCAAAAATAAAGAAATTTGGGTTAAGGAACAAAAATGCTCCAAAAGTTTTTATTGATGGGTATTAGATATTTGAAAGATTTTAAGGGGATAACATTGCTTTTAACAAAAAAAAAAGGGATAACAGTGCTAAAAATTTTAAAAATGGGATAATTTTATCCTCATCATCTAATATGTCAACTTTGACAATTAAAGTTAACTAATTTATCTAGGTGGCACTCCATATATGCCACCTCATCATCTTATCTCAAATTTACCCTTCCCATCCTCTCTTGCTCTTCCCCCCTCTTCTGAACCCACCGCCGTCGCTCTCGCCTTTCCCTCTCTTCTGAATCCACGCCGGCGCTCTCAATCCTCAAGCTTCCTCAGATCAATAGGTCCCATCTCATGCTCAAGTCCATACTTCTTCTTCTTCCCCCAATCGCCATGTCCAGTGTCACCCTCATTTTTTTCTCTTCCTCCAGCTTCTTCGTTAGATCCATTAGCCACTTGTTCAATCTGCCTTTCGGCGGGCATTCTTCGAACAAGAAGAAGAGGTTCCACTTGTCGATGCTTGTCCAGTCTGCCTTTCGATGGCCTTTATTTGAACAACAAGAAGAAGAAGAGGTCCCACCTGTCCGCGATTCCGTCGCCTCCTTGCCGTCGTCGTAGAGGTGTCGAAGAAACCCCCGAGTCCACCACATCGACAGAGGGATGGCCTAAGAAACCTCTGAGTCACCGCGTTGTGGATTGTTGATTCTGTGACAGGTCCTTATTCTTCCTGAACAGGTCAATTCTGCGAACAGGTCAGTGCCGGAGAAACCTCCGTCTTCTTGTTGGTCGCCGGCCATATATGTACATGTAGATTTGAGAGGTTCTGAGAATCGCGAAACTTTGTGAGACCCTGTAGTCAAATGCCCTTAGGCGATATGCCAAAGAATCAGACTCTTCCCTGCTTTCTTTTTCATCTGAGACTTTTGGCTTATTTTGATTTTAAGACATATTCGATTTAGTATGATTTTGCTTCTGGGTTCTTTTCTTTTTAATTTCTGGATTTTATTCATGGCTTCGTTGATATGATTTTGGTTCTTCGATCAGTTAATGAGTTGTTTGATTTTGGTTATCTGGGTTTTGGGTTTATGAATGATGAGAATTCGAAGGAAGATGGTGGTGGAACAGAGGGGGCAAATAGCAAGGTAGAAGATTGATGAAGGTGACCAGTGAAGGAGAAAAGCCACTGTCTAGGATTGAAGAAGATGAAGGATGAGGGAGGCTGTGTGTCTTGCTGACTTGAAAGAGAAATTTAAAGTGTGTAATGCCTGGTGATCCAACTCAGCAACACAAAACTTGCCACGTCAAGATAGTTTGGTCAACAAACAGTTGACCCTTTAGTTCTAACATAAAGGTAAAATTGCCTCATTTTTTAAACTACCAGAGTAAGGTTACTCCTCTAAAAACTTCCAAACATTCTGGGTGTGTTTGGTTTAAAGGGAAGAGAATGGGGTTAAATTATACTTTTTTGAGTTGAAGTTATTTAAATTTGGGACTAGAACTAAAAATTTAAAAAGAATAAAAAGGTAAATTTTGGATGATAATCTAAAATTTAAAAAAATAATAAGGTAAATTTTGAATTTCTCCTATCTAAAATTATAATTTGTCACCCCCTCCTCTCACCTCAAACCAAACACACTCTCAATTTTCATGAATAAAAACTTTCGGAGCATTTTTGCCATTTAATCCAAAAAATTTTACCATAGTATAAAGAGGAAAAGGGAGTGGTAAAGAAGATACGTTATATGCCAAATATTCTGAAAGTGCAGCGTATCATTTTAATTAGAGGAACATTATAGTTTTATAATAACATTTAGAAATCTCTAATTAAGCATCCTAATGAGAGAAATTTGCTGAAAGTGCAAGTATAAATCTAAATTTCACTATTTGAACCGAATTTAATTGAGATTCTCTCCATTTCTTTTTGATATATAAATTAAAATTTCACAATAGGCACAGTTTTACAACAATTCCTTTCCATAATTCGCAATTGGATTTTCTCATAAATAACGTCCACAAACACGCCTCAAAAGGAAATGTTCCCCTGGGAGCTCATGCATTAATATTTCAATCAAATACTGAACACGAATTGTCTACAACTCTACATCATCTATTAATGTACGAAAGTCGATCTGTAATTCAAATTGTAAATGCCAACAGCCTGCCTATCAGATATACAGATACAAACCTCAATATATTACTTTACCATGTTAACAAAAACAAAAAATCAACATTACACCCCGACCTCAACCTCTGGCCTGTGCATAACACACCGTCACAACGACATGCCTGAATCGCAGGAAACCTACAGATAGCGCATCTTACAACACCAGTGCGTGTGGAAGGACTGCACTTCCCTGTTACTCTTCGTAAGCAATATATTTATGTACAAAGGGCATTATGTAAGTCGAATATGACTGTGACTTCTGGTCTGAATTAGCAATTAAGGTGAGAATGAACTTGCCTCAGTACTATACATGGAGTACTCACTGACGCTGAAGTTCGGTCTCTCATCGTTCCACTTTAAAATCTCTTTTGCATATTTGAGTGCCCCGCCAACACTATCAGGCTCCAACCCCTTCACTAGGGACACATACAACTTTCGCCCTGTAAGGGATGAATAAAGCCTCTTGAACTTAACTGCTATGTAATGGGAAGCCAGCTGACCAAGGGAAGGGCTATTGTTGATGCTGTTGCTGTTGCTGTTGCTGCTAGGGCGATGGCGGCTGATTACAGGGTGAAAATCAGAGAACCACTCACATTGGGTCAATGAAACTTGTTCTATTTTCTCCTCAAACTGATCATATTTGTTTAATATCAGTAGGAAGTCCATCTGATCAAAGGATGGATGGGTGACGATGGTTTCAAAAAACTTCCTGCTCAATATCATCTTGTTACAGAGACAACCATTTCCGTCGAGGGAAAACTGATCGTAGTCATTTAAGGCAACACAGAAAAGGATCATTCCCACATCTTCAAACATCTCTAGCCACTTGCAATTCTCCCCTAGCCCTCTTGCTTGTACTCTAATTAGTTGATACCTGTGAACCAACCAAAGAACCAATAAAATAAGTTACAGGTTAAAGCCACTTCATTGCAGTGGGATGAATTCCTCACTCTCCAAGAAATTTATTAGATATAATCACATATACGAAGAGTCAACATCATCACAAAATGTTTCCATCATAGCTTAGATAAGGCTTTAGCAACAAATGTATGTTGTTGAATGCATCTTTCCAACAATAGTTACAAGGAACAGAGGTCAACTTATAAGTTTGAGTCTGGCGAACACAATATTTCAATGATGCATGTGAGTTGTCGGTCTTTCCTAATTCTACACATCATCCAATCAAACTTTAAACTATATGTTGTATCTTTGATTCATGCATAGCATCATTATTAAGATGCTGTTTGATGCATGAGAAGTTTCCCATGCACCTGGGGGAAATTTTAAGATATTTAAATATAACACATAGGGATAGGGAGCGAAATTATATTTGGATGTTATATGTTATGAAAAAATAAGGAGATATGATTTCTTCGACAGGTATCAGGCTCAAATATTATATAAGTATGCTTCCATTTTCTTGGGAAAATAAGATAAAAGCACACTAAAATGCCCCCTGAATTACATCCATGTTGGTAGGAAACCCCTCCTTGTTTGTCCATTTTCATAGTAGCAAGGGTAGATAAAATCGATTTTGGACATATGGAATTTTATAGCATCTGATGGTGAGGTTGATGTTTCAGTAGGCACCATTTGCACCACAGTTTGTTTTGTTCAGAAGGCTTTTCTGGATCTGGATCTGGTGCACTTGAAATGCATCGTAGTGCCTCTGTTTGTGGCAAAATCTTTTATTTCGCAAGAGCAAATTCAATAATGAATACAGGGCGGGCTTTTTTTCAACACATTTCTCGCATATGAGAAAAGAAATACATAAAGTTTGCCCACCTTGTCAAAGAATCATGCAGGTCAGCAGTGTCAACAGCTTCATCAGGACCTGATTGGGGGAATGAGAACTCAACACAAGCAAGCCCATTGGATGAAGTAACTCCCGCAGCATAGAGAATATCCAAATCTGAGGGTTCATAATCAGTCCTCAATATCTCAACGGCCTAAACAGAGAGTAATCGTTAGAGATATAGCAGATGAGAAGCTCAAGTTCCAAGGTCACTAAATCAAAAATATTTCCTATAGATGGAAGCATTAAAAAGGCTTCAACAACCTAATGTTTAACAGACTGAATAAAGCAGTTTCTAGCTTTGTTCATTAAGAGCAGAATTAACATTAACTTTAAACCCCTAAGCTGAAGTCTAGCCTAACAAGTTATCCAAGATTAAAATGTGTATATGAGGATTGTTCAGGGACAATAAATCGAACTTGTAACTCTTTTAAAATGAAATGCTTCAGCCCAATGCCCAGCGCACAATTGTCACTCTCAATCTCTCTGCCCAATGGACCTTTTTAGGGGGTTTAAAAACAATATGAACTAACAGTCAACCACCACAGATAAAAACACCTCATGAGCTATTGAGTTTATCACTCCACAGGTTTGCTCATTTTTCAGAGCTGACTGATTGAAGATGAATCCCTTGAACACAATGAAATTACTTTCCACGAGCAATTGTGCTAAATTTTGCAAAGACTTTTACATGACATTTCCAATACACTTCTTTCAAAAAAATGACACAGGGAGGTTACAGCTGTTCTTTTGAAGATCCTAAGCTCAAACTTAAAGCCTGAAGCCATGAAAACTTCTTCATAGACTACAGTGATTAGTTTACGAGAGTAAAAGAACATAATGCACCGCCACCTATGCTTATTACCACTGATGAAAACATATACGTAGGGTTCAGTTCAATGGTGAAAACCAAGTGACTCGTTATCTCATAGACAATTAAAAAATTAAAAAAATAAAATAAAATAAAATGTTGATAAAATCAATTCAACAAACAAGGCAGTGATCTTACCCGCTCAATGAAATAACTGGCCACATTGGGTAGCATTTCTAATTCGCTTCTTCTTTCATATGTAGCCTTTATAGCAGAGTCATTCCACAACTCCTCAATTAGTGGTGCATATTCACGAGTAGCAGCTGGAAAGATAGCATCAAGTTTGCCCGATACCATAGTTTTGAGCAGCCAATCAGAGAATGCTTTCAGCCTTGTGCCAATTGAATAAATTGTTTTGTCATCAAAATCTGGACAGTTCCCCGCTGAAATTCACGTGTAACAGTTAAGTTTTCATTGCAAAGAGACAACAAGAATGTAAAATCTACTTGCTGTACAGTGATTGACATCAACAGTGGAAATGAAGTAAAATTGCCTTCAAACCTGAGGTGTTTCCTCCAGAAGATTGCCTGTTCTGTAAAGCCGCAAGACATTCATCTTCAAAACGTTCACGGCCCTCTAGGAGTATGCCTAGATAGGCATAGACATTGCTCTGAATGGTCAGTTTAATATTTTCACGCTCATCTTCAGAGAAGGGGGTACTTTTGTACAGAATCTTGGCCTGACAAGCATTTTACAGTTTTATAAATACATCGATATCTTATGCTGATGTGACACATCATATGATATACATAATCTCATCCAGCTACAATATAAAAAGGAGGCAAATAGTAAAAAAAATATTTCAACTTTCAACAAGATTCAACAACCAGGCAACCATATTTGAGGTTACGCTGCAAATAAAAAGCAATAAATAGCACAAAATCACCTGATGCCTTTCTTTCAGGAAAAAAATACAATGGAGGGAAAATATATGAGAATAATAAAAACGGGTATCAAACCAATCCATGTACCATGTATAGACCTGTCATTTTCTTTCTCACCTCATTTTGTTCACAAACAAAAGTCTGGAGTCAACAATGCCTCAATTACCCGCATATTATTGTATATATTATTTATGTCAATCTCAGCAACAATGGTTTACCAACTGCTATCACAATTTGCCCCTTTATAATAGGGAAACTAGGTGAGACAAGAGAACAAGATCATCAAGGGTCCAATTAAAATACCCTCCAATTTACCAAACATCGTATAAATTTTGTAACATGCTTCCACACCAACAAGGTTTTTGTATTTGACGATCAAATAGCAAGGGAGGGCGGGGCCTGTTGAGGGGGAGGTAGAGGACAAAAATCAACCGCCACAGAATGACCTCATGAAGGAACTTTTCCCAAATCTTAAAAGTGGCTATACAGAAATAAGATTTTCCTAGCGATCACATATAGTTATGAAATGGCTAAATACTTTATAGTCATGTTTAGACCAGTCCCAAGAAGCCTTTCTCATATTCTCAAGTCACCTTCATCAATGCATGCTTACAAAATTATATATTTTTCACATTTACTGATCCTCGGTCAAACAAGCATGCATCACTAGATTAACGGACTCATCTATGAAATAATATTCTCACCTGCTTAAAAATGGTGCTCGTTCCAGAACCACTGTAACCAACTAACAGGAGCTTCTGTACTATTCCATGCTCGAGGTAATCAGGAACTGGATTGGTGATTTGTTCCCCATAAGAATTTGACGATCTTGAAGGAACAGGGAGAGACAGGAGAGCACATACAAGCTTCGTTCCAGCCTAACAAGGAAAACTATTAAAAGTCTATTACCGTAAATTAATTTATCAGAGGCAAACAGGCAAATAGACTACCTTTCCCCATATATATCCTCTCGTATTCCTCTGTCCCTCTTCTTGGTATGAACCATCTTCATTGACCCAAAAATGTGGGTTACCAGCACATTGAACCCCTGCCAACTGCCAAACAAAAACAATAAATAAGAAAAAGTAAGTATTGTCAGCACAAGATCCTTTTTCGGGGCCAAAAGAAATTAAAGAAAAAAAGTGCAAGATTCTATCATTACAACAGAACTAGAATTCAACAAGAGAAAGCCTTTAAAAAATATAGCTTCATGCACAAAAAATTCAACCTGTAACATTCGAAGCTCTGCTTTTGTTATTTCCCGACCATTGATAAAAACCAGTGTATTTCCGTTGCTGGCATCCGGTTTGATGAGACCCCCAACATTCAGATGGGGACTAATAATTCTTGAAGGCTTCTGTCCTTCCTGCGAATTTGACCAAAAACAAAAAGAAATCAGCATCCGCAGTAAACCAAAGAGTCAAGCAAAAAACAAATCAACAGAAAAAAAACAATACCTTCCCCCAAAGACCAGATACTTTATCATACCAATAATTTCCTGGCTTAAGCTTCTTCGGAGGGTTTGGGCTGTTCAGCAGCGTAACCAGTTCCTCGTGAGAAAGAGATTTTCCATTCACACAAACGTATTCAGCCGGCAACTGATTTACTTCACAAGACCCCTCAGCCTTCATTATCTGTCGCACCTCCAAGTGATTAAGCAGTCGTTTGAGCATCCGAGAACATTTTCCCAAATTCCCCCGTTTTGACTCGTCAATTGGGAATCCTATGCAAGTAACACATTTACGACCTTCAGGCATCGACCCCATAGCTCTTAACACACAATTGCTACAATACTTCGCATCACAAACAAGGCAAACTTCTTTTTCAGTGAACCTATTTCCTTTAAAGCATCGATAGCATGACCCTTTCTTTCCCTTTGTTAGAGGTTCTTTTTTCACTGGTCTTGTTTCACTCGCTTCTTCGTATTCCTCATTTAAAGCGTCATCCGAATCAACGTTGAATGTAACGTTATGGGGGCGTCTAGAATCACAATCCGGTTCATTGTAACAATCCGCAGTCTTTATGGAATAAACCCTAGAGGATGGATAATCTAAGCTCAACACAGACTCAGTGGAAGCCCAATCTCGTTGATTTGAATCATTACAATCAAAACTCTCTTTTCCACCATTCGAAGTCCTCAAAACACTCGAGCTTCTTCCTGACTTGTCGAAACTGTCTGAAAATTCCCCAGCGCTCAAGCTTCCAGCATCCCTCAGTAACTCGTGTGAGTGTTCGTGACTAACCGAGTTGGAGTCCAGCACCCTGGAGCTGTCAGCCACGTCCGACAAGTCACCAGAGACGTAATTCCCATTGGAGAACTCAAACACTCCCGAGCTACTCAAGTCACCCGATAACTCACAACCATTATTACCCTGCGTAATACTATCTTCAAAGGCAATCACAGAAGTTGGAGACACTGTTCTTTCGGAACCTAACTCTAGTTCTTTCGACGAGCTTCCGCCACCATCCTCCTTACTCGGATCAAAGGTAATGACCGAAGTCGGAGAAACAGAAGGTTCAGAGCCAAGTGGTTTGAGCTCCTTGGAGAATCTCCCCCTCGGAGGTTCCGGCGCTAAGAGCGGTTGCACAACCGGCAAGGATCGTTTATCTGATAAGGGAACCTGAGAAACCACTGCAGCCACCGGGATTTTCTCAACACTTATGGGCAGGGCCTTGGGAAGATCGTAGGCAACCGGCGGTCCATTATACTCCACAGCGAATGAATATGGGACTCCATCATCGCCCTCGGGCGTCCTCGACGGAGACATGCTCAATAAATCTAGAAGAAATAAAAATAATCTCTAACCCTAATTCCAAAGCAAAGCCCAGTACCAAACCTCCAATAGGAGGAAGACAAAAACACCATCAAAGTAAGTAGGAGCTGAATCTCCGTCCAAAACGAAATTGAATTTGAAAACAAAGTAAAGAATAGTTAGTGAAAGAAAATAGGGCCAGGGAATAGGAAATGCAAAGAAAAAACTGAGAAAGAAAACCTAACGGGAAGCGAAAGCAGGGGGAGAGAACAGTGGGTGAAAGGAGGGAATAAAAAAGACGAACAGAATGCTAGTAAGAGGGGGCAGATGTTGAGAGAAGTGAACTGGAGGAGAAGGGAAGAAAATGGAAAAAGAGAAAACCAAATCTGGGAAAATCCATAGGAAGGTGAGAGTGGGTGTCGGAGTTGCGTTTGGAGAGGAAAGGAAAAGTGTAGCAAGCAAAGTGAACGAAGCAAATGAAAAAGAAACAGCGATGGGGATAGGCGGCGTGGTGGAATCTTTTTTCTCTCTCTTCCCTCCCTTTTTTTTTTTTTTTTGCGTGTGTATTTGGGCTGTGTGTTGTTTTTAGGCAGGAAAGGGCGGGATGTGGGGTCGGAGCCGGCGGGGACTGTTTGTCCGTTTGGAGGCGGAGGTAGGAGTTGGTTTCGGATTTGTTAGGGCTGGAATTTTGCCTTCAACAGAGGGACCCACCATCATCTTCTGCCTCAGCTACTCGTTTTAATTGTCCAGTTCTGTTCCACGGGTTTCCCATGAATTTTTTAACTACTTGTAGTATTTGCTTCCCGTACTGCATGGCGGACTGATTCGTTTCGTAGCCCTCATCATTTCCATCCTAATTAACTGCTCGTATCTGGGGTAGATCAAAAAGTAACTAGCCATGAAAATTTTATAACCTTTTATTTGCTTCCACGTAAGCTTCTAGCGTGCGTTTGATTTATTTATTTCTCAATTACATTAATGCATTCATAATTTAAATCGATGCAACAATGTTTTTCATTTGAATAATTAAATTCTTGTAAGATATTCGCGGCTGGTGACGGGGCACTTTTGTTCACGACAAAATAATAAGTTAGGACCCCCATTGGAGAAGAAAACAAACATTTTACAACGAATACTTCCTCCCAGAGGACTGTTGACCAAATGTTCCCTTGTGACAGAAACTGACCATGTTTGTACTTTGGATTCTCTCTGACGATTTAAATATGTGTTTACTAAATTAATACTATACAAGATGATTAATTACCAACATCTAATCATTTTAAATTTAATTTTTTTTAGAAATACACTTGAAATGAAAAAAATCCTGCCACATGATCTCATTCGTGCACGCACCTCCCGAGAAGGGCCTTGGTGTTAACTGACCAGAGGTAATTTCAACAAAATGCTTCCCAATGACTTCGTTCAATTTCTTTAAAATCTTGAGGCGAAACATTGTTCGAATACAAATCAAATAGACATCAAGAATTGCAAAGACCAGATTTTTGTTTTTTCCTTATGATTTTTGCTAATGCATATTTTTTCCCTCCGGTTACATGCGCGCGCTTTTGCATTTCTTAACGGTGGGAATGATTTGATTGCGTTCCCGGGAAGGAGAAGCACGAACCCGGTTGGAGCATTAATTAAGTTGAAGAATGTTGAAATCCAAGATTAATTACACACCATTGATGAGATTAATTACACGGATGCGATTTTGCCACGGTTGGTCACGCATTGAAGGCGAGGATTTAATTCTCCCACTGGATCCGGGTCCCCGATCGAAGGGTGCATGGGTTTGAGAGTTGTCGCTCATATTATCGTTCTAGACCCCATTTTACGTGTGGACACCGCTGTGGGATAAGAAGCATCAACACTCCGACGGTGTTGTTGGTGGAGGTGGTTGTAGGCGGTAGCCGGCGGTGTATCCGACACTTTCCACTTCTTCACCGACTTGTCCAAACTCCCACTGTATAATATCCATTGTGGCTCTCCGTTAGTTGCTTCCGGATCCTTCTCCACCGATAAACACTTCACCGGTCCCGTGTGGCTCGTCAGTATCGACGCGAATCTGTGTTCTCCATTCTCTAATCTTTTCCACACACATATCATCATATCCGCCGATCCACTAATCAGTAAATTCCCCACCGTCACCAAGCATAGCACCGCCAGCTTATGCCCTCTCAAAACGCCACCGTGCGACTCCGGTTTCCCCTGCTCCCAATAATTAACGACGCCGTCGGAAGATCCGCAATATAGATAGCTAGAGTCCGGGCTTAATGCCAGTGCAGTCACAGCGCACTCTTGCTTTAACAATGTCTGCGAAAAGAAATGCTTCGTTCCTTTCCCCTGCACCTCCCTGCGCCAGACCTTAACAGTGCCGTCGGCCGAACCAGTAAACACCAATCCATCTGTTCCGACCACCAAAGCGTTGACGGCGTCATCGTGAGCATTAACGGATTCTAAACATTTGAAATTGGAGGCTTTCCAGACTTTGAAGGTTTTATCCCATGACGCAGAGTAAATAAGTGAGGCATCTTTGGTTAAGCCGAGGCAAGAGATTGCATCGTGGTGTTTAATCCAGAGGACGCTACGGTTTCGTCTGCCTTCCACGTAATTCTTGGGTTTTATTGAACATTTGATGTAATTTTTGAGAGTGGGCAAGGTGGCGACCCGCTTGTAGGCGGTGTTGTTCTTTCCGGAAACTTTCCAAACCCGGATCCGTCCGTCTTGATGACCCGTGAGGATTTCTCGTCCGGCGATGATGATCGCTTTGACTAGGCCGCTGTGGGATTTAAACACGGAGTGCTCCTTCTGGTTCTTCCATACCCGAATGTTCTTGCTATCGGACCCTGTGTACAACAAGCCGTCGCATGAGGCCAATGAGTATATATGGCCTTCTTCTCGGATGAGTGAGCCCAGTAGAATCGCAGAGACGGATTCGTCTTCGGTTCTAGAGGTGGAGACAGCGGCAGAAGCGGCCGTCAGATGAGAGGACCATGGAGATTTGGATAATGGTTCGTTTTCGGAATATTCTGCTGCCATTGAAAATGTGCGTATCTAACTAATGAGAGGAAACTGCATTTGTTAATTACGCTTGCATGCTCATTTTACGGGTGGTGAGTTAGACCTGTACGTCTCTATTAATTCCTTCCTGAGTTTGATGCAGAGATTAAGAATATTGATTAGGAAGGAATTAATGGGGAGGCGGTCAGATTGTTAATGGAGAAGGCCGATAAAGAACAGAGCAGGAGATAAAAGAATTCGTAAAGGAGAAGCAATTTGTTTGTTTTAGATGGAGAGGATGAGGCTTAGGGGGTCAATGTTGTTGGAAAAAACACGAGAGGTCAACGACAGAGATTTTGTGTTTGCTGTTTTGGTAGATCCGGTATTCCTTTTTGGATAATTATTATGTTTCAGATTTTAGATTGGGACAAATGCATGAGAGTAGATCGATGAACTTTTGGACCTCTTTGGAGTCCCTAAATTTGGGGTTTGATTTGGTCCATCAACTAACTATTTTCCTTTTTTTAACGCCAACTGTGTTGTATTCATGTTTTAATTATTTCTTGATCAATTTTTTGCGCTAACTTTGATATATAAACATGGTCAGATAGAAGCAGATGCATAGATATTGGTCTTTCATGATTAATATTCTAATGTTACATGATTTCCTCCTTGCAAATAACTAGCTTAATTGTACGTGAAAAGCGCTCACGCTGTCTTTAGTTGTTTATTTGTTTATTTTTTGGAGGATCGAGAGGTTTAAGTGGGCTGGATTTTAACGACAATTATGATGTACCTTTGTTTTTGTTATTTGTTGATCATAATTTTAAGCTATATATATTTTCCCTCTCGTCCACAGGGTCGTTGATTTCAAAACGATCTGATATATTGATATTTGATTATTGGAAACATCGTTTCACTATATGCATATAATAAATTACTCATTACTCATTATCGCGGTCCACGTGTTAAGAAAGAGAGCCCCGTGAATCAATTTATGCATGAGCCAGATCACTGCAAATTCAACTAATTTCGGTTGGCCATCTTGATTATCCACTAATTGCGTGTGGAAAGTGAAGATTAAGGGTGTGTTGGTTTGAAGGGAGGGAGGGGAGAGGATAATTGGTAAATTATAATTTTGGATAAGAGAAATTCAAAATTTACACTCTCATTCTTTTAAATTTTGAGTTCCCGTCCAAAATTTACCCTCTCATTCCTTTTAAATTTTGAGTTCCCCTCAAAATTTAAATACCTTCAACCTCAAAAAGGTAATTTAACCCCCTCTCTTCCCCTCCCCCCTCCTCTCAAACCAAACACACCCTTAGGTTGAAAGTATTTAAATTTTGGGTAGGAACCCAAAATTTAAAAAAGAATGAGAAGGTGAATTTTATGTTTTTTTGTCCAATATTCACTATTACAAAAAGGGGTTTTAAGGTCCCTATTTTGGCACTTTTAACGTCCAAAAACTAAAAGACGTCTATGTAGGGGGTGTAGTATATTTTAAAAAAAGACGTCCCAAAAAAGTTGGGACGTCTAAAGTGAGATTTTAGACGTCCCAAATTGAGATTTGGGAGGTCTAAAGTCCCCCCGTGGAGGGCTTTAGACCTCCCAAATCTCAATTTGGGACGTCTAAAATCCTTCACGGGGGGTCTTTAGACATCCCAATTCTTAATTTGAGACATTAAAAAATTTTATTTTTTTTAAATAATTATTTATATTCTTCATTATCCAGCAAATTAAAATTGCAGAAACAGAATTGAAGATGGATTTATAAACCACAAAATGTCCCTTACGAAATGGTAAGGACTTCTAACACTGCAATCTTTTTACTATATATATATGTATAATAACAACAACTCATACAACCTAATATCATATATGTATAACAACAACTAGAAAGTGTCAAAATATTTGTTACCACACAACTACAAACTAATTGTTGTTCATTTCATCAAAATAAATATACATATGTATTTTCCTCGATTTCCAAGCTCCAAACGTATAAAACAAAAACATTATTAGTATTGCATAACTACTAACAACTAGTTTATGATTCTGGCAAAAAAAACAATCAAGAGAAAAACACTCCAATAACTAGAATTATGTAAATAAATTGAAAGCATTATAATAATTTCATATTGCAAGTTTAACTTAATTCTTCATGTAAATTTATATTTTAAAAAAACAAACCTAATGAAACCAAGGGAGAGGGCAGCCAACGATGTCCATGTGCTTCCAAGGTGGATAGAAGACATTGGAGGAGTTGTGTATACACAGTGGAGAGGAGAGGTACGCCGGAAGCTGAAAGCAACAAAGAGAGTGGT
The DNA here is from genome assembly GCA_963210345.1 of Inga oerstediana. Classification (NCBI taxonomy): domain Eukaryota; kingdom Viridiplantae; phylum Streptophyta; class Magnoliopsida; order Fabales; family Fabaceae; genus Inga; species Inga oerstediana. The sequence goes on from OY723409.1 coordinate 63,122,691, forward strand.
GGGAGGTGTACGCCGGAGGGTGGAGGGGGCAAAAAAGGTGGAGGAAGTGTACGCCGGAGGGTGAGAGCAAAAAAGGTGTTATGAGAATGAAAGGAGGTGGAGGAAAAGGGAATGAAGAAAAGGAAGAGAGGAAGAAGATTGAGGAAGACGAAGTCACGGGAATGAAAGAAAAAAGGAAATGCAGAAAAAAGGGAAGAGAAGTCATGGGGATGGAAAAGATGGAAAAAGAGGTATGGGTTTCTGACATGGGAATGAAGAAAAAGGAAAAAAAATCTCACGCATGTCAGAATTTCTTACATGACTTTAGGAGTCCCAAATTTTTTTGGGACTCCTAAAGTATGACTTTAGGCTTCCCAAATCCCATTTGGAAAGCCTAAAGTAAGTTAAATTTTTTTAATTTACTTTTTTGGCGCCAGTGGAAATCTTTAGGCGTCCCAAATAAAATTTGGAAAATCTAAACTCAACTTTAGGCGTCCCAAATTCAAATTTGGAACGTCTAAGGGTTTTCCTATGTACACATAATTATGAAAATACCATCGCCTTCCTTTTTAACCACCCAATTTTAAAATTGGGACGTCTATTAGGATGGTTATATCACAATTCTGTAGTAATAATTGTAGTTTTGCCCCCCATTCAAATTTGGAACGTCTAAGGATTTTCCTATGTACACATAATTACAAAAATGCCATCATCTTCCTTTTTAACCACCCAATTTTAAAATTGAGATGTCTATTGGGATGGTTATATCATAATTCTGTAGTAGTAATTGTAGTTTCCCCCTCACCCTCCCCTTAAGGGTGTGTTTGGTTTGAGGGGAGGGTAGGAGAGGGTATAGAAATTACAATTTTGGACAAAAGAAACCCAAAATTTATCCTCTTATTTTTTTAAATTTTGGATTCCCGCCTAAAATTTAAATTCCTTCAATCCAAAAAGATAATTTATCCATCCTCCCCTCCCCTTAAACCATACACACCCTAAAGGATTGTTTGATAGGAGGGGGAGGGGGAAAGTGGGTGGAAGGAAAATTTTGAAGAGTCAAATTTTTAAAAAAAAATTGAATTAAAAAAGTGGGGTTATAAAATTTTAATAAGGAGGAGATGTAAGATCAAAAGATTGAATAAGAGAAATTAATTAAAAACTTTAAACCCTATTTTTTTAATTTTTTTAGATCCAACTCATAAAAAATCCCCCCTCCAAATTACTCGTACCAAACAAGTGTTGTAGCTTTGCCTTAGAACATTATACCACCCGGTTAAATTCGAGTTTGAACGTGTTATTATCACGTACTTTTTGCGTATGCATGGGGTGGATGAGTGTGCTTTGTTTGATTTGAACGTACTTGGAGATGTATCATCTCTTTTCCACGCCAAAGACACGTCCCCTGAATTAGCTATACTGGGTGTGTGTTTGGATAATTTTTTAAAAGCAATTTTTTTAGATAAAATCATGGTTTGGGTGAAAATTACCCAAGCATATAAAAAAACTCAAGGATCACTTTTTTTTTTTCAAGACTATTATGTGTTTGAATTAATTTTTTGATAATATCTTTTAAAATTTATTATGAGATAAATATGTAAAAAAAATTTTATCTCAGTTTACAAAAAATGATTTCTAAAACTACAGTTTCAATATTACTAAAACACTCACAATGATTTTAGGGTCTAAAACCATGATTTTTGAAAAAAAAAAAAAACCTTTTTTTTCATTTTTCATAATCTCTTTCCTACTTTTTATCTTTCCTTTTTTTCTCTCTCTTGAGTTTTTCTTCATTTCGCCATTCCCATTTCTCTCTTTCAATCACCTGTCGACTTTCCTTCTTCCAGCCGATCGGAGAAGGTGCTGATGCTACTGGTTCACGACGATTGGAGGAGGCTGATGGTGAGTTTCTTTCGTCGTCGTCATTTCTCTCCATTCCCACTTCTCTCAACTCTCGACTTCCATCTTCCAGCCGATCCAAGAAGCTAGTGGGTGCTTGTGGTTCACAGCGATCGGAGAAGGAGGTTGTTGGTGATGACCTTCTCTCCGATCTTGTACATGCATTTAGAAACTCAAATCTCTCTCTCTCTCTCTCTCTCTCTCCCCCCCTCCCCCCCCCCCCCCCCCCATTTCAAAACCCATCCTTTTTTTGCTTGCAGATCGGAGAAGTCGTCAAAGCTGTGCCATTATTGAAGCATTGCTAACTGGGTATTGCTTCATCAATAGCATCTTCATGTGGCTTTTCTTTGTGATTCAATGAGAGATCAAATCATTTATTATACATAAGACTATTAGTCATGTATTATCTCCTTATTTTGATGTACTATATTATTAGAATCAGTGAAATATAATTGTATCCCTACAATAAATAATTTGTGTTTGGTATTTTGTAGTAGACTGTTTTATTATTAAATGATATGGATACAAATTTGTATTAGGGAAAAAAACCTATCTCTGTAAAAACCTTAGTTAAATTTTGTAAGTTTTGTTACAAAAACATCACTCTTATTTGTTTAAGGTTCCATTTTGCAAGTTTTGTAAGTCGCTGATATCAAATAAATTACGTGTGTCAATCTAAAATATATTATTTTAGATAATTACTATTTATAAATACTTTTAGTTTATACAATTTATTAATAAATATATGTTTGAGCCATTTTTATCACAAAAGCTAATATCCTTGTTGATAATTTGAACATAAAAAAGTGATTCTAGAACAATGTTCAAACATTATCATTTTATTAAAATCATTTTTTTTCCACATAACATATTATGCTCAGAATCTATATATTCTCTACAATCACTTTTATCATTTTTTCTTCAAAAATTATTCTCTTAAAGCTAATTCAAACAATCTCTAAGCCTATGACTTTAGGGTATATCCTTACGGTCAGCGAGTTCTTGGCAGAGCTTGGTTAATAGAAACCATGCAATTTTTGTTGTTGTTAGACACATGTATCCTTTTATTGGATTCAATCTTATTTCAGATATTATTCGATATTAAATGTAGGAATCTTTCCTAACTCCAATAGACATCTTGTTCAACTGAAATTCTTCAATTCGTGCTATCGGGCTAGCCCAATTCAATTGATATGATATTAGCCTGCAAGAGCTCATAAATGTGATTCAAAGACCTCACGGACAAAGTTGATTGGATCATTTATGATACTGGGGGGGGGGGGGGGGGATGGTAATTTATTGTTTTTGGAAATTAGTAAGATGCTTAACATATTTCATTATCTCTCATAAACAAAACAGAGTTGTAGATGGTTTAGCAAAGAAGGGTTCTAATAATTTTCAGAGCCCCATACATGACTCCTAACTTGAGGGTTGTCCTGCTGGAAAAAGATGATATGATGAAATTTAATTCTCTCCTACTCCCTCTGAGCTTTAATATAAAATATGGTTGAAAAATTGATTTCGATCATAAATATAATTAGGTAATAAAAGAATGAAGGGTGGAATTAAAAAAATGACTAAAATATTTAAAAAAACATATGTTATACTAATTAATTTAACTATAATATAATTAAATACAATAAATATACTTTATACCAAACACGAGGGAATCTTCAATTTCTGATTTATTTTCAGGCCTAGCCCCTCTTTTGTATCGAAAAGGGAGGCCTGCAATGAGCTCTTGAATTATTGTCTTGACTCTTGATTAAATGTGTGTTTGGAAAACCTCCAAATCATGGTTTACGCAACCCGAGACAAAACTCCTCTCACACACTTACTTCGTAAGTCGTAAAAACTATTAAAAAAAATTAATTCAAACACAAACTTAAATAAGGTGTTTTTAAAAACAAGTGTCAGGCCAATCAAAGCTGTTGGCGAGCAAGAGTGGATTGAGTTGCTATTGATTCTCACATTTGTGCCTTTCGTCACGTGCTAAAAGAAACGTTGTTACAGATGCTGCATGATACTTTTCGCATACTTAATATAAAATATATTTAAAAAGTTGATCTTATTTTAAATATAAGATATTAATTTTATATTTGTCAACCCTTTCATAATTTATCTTTATTAATACTCCCTCAATAACAGTTAAATAGGAGGGGGAATGAGGAAATTAATAAAGACGAATAGGATGTTTTAAAAAATATATATCATATTAACTAATTTAATTAATTAACTTAATATAATCAAATTAGTTAAATATATCTTATAAGAAAATGAATATTTCTTTAATACGAGTATTTAAAAAAAGAACATTAGGAAGTCGCAATCAAGGCCAAGTGCAATGAACAAAGTCAACATCTCGGAGGAGAGTCTTCAATCACGAAGAAGTCTGATGAGTTAGGGAGAAAAGCAAGTTGGAATACCTTTTCCAATTAAGATTTGGGTTGAATCAAATCTAAATGGAAGATCGCAACTGAAATCTTTTAAGAAGAAAACAAAAGAATGCATAGTGAAGAGTTAACTACATCTGATCATTATCCATGCTATTATTCAATAACTGATAAGCAAGACTATTGTAGTCACTATATATAAGATGGAAGAAAGCAACAAATAATTGAGATGTTATGGTTCCAGCCATAAGTTGTTGATCGAATCATGTGCGCTCATCCACCCAGATAAGAAAAATGGAAGGATATTTATTCATGGAAACCTTTATTTGATGGTTGTTTTTCTGTGAAATCTGCTTATCATCAATTTCTGTTTGCAGGTACACATCGACAAAGGGAATTTGTCTGGAAGATGATGTGGAGGTACGACGTACCAGAGAAGGTTAAGTCTTTTATGTGGATATTTGCACATGGTAGAGTACACACAGCGTAGCTGAGAGTTCATAGAGGTTTGGAAAAGTCTGCTAGATGTCTGTTTGGATGTGAGCAGGAGGAGAATTTAATGCACTTAATAAGAGATTGCAGCAATGCGAAAGAACCATGAATCTCTGCAGTAACCCCGATTTTATGGAAAAATTCACAACCCTCTAGGGCACGGACACTACTACAAAAAGTAAAGCTGTGACGTTTATAATTGCATTAGCTGTGGCGCTAGAAAAGTGCCACATATCTGGACGCCACTAAAAAAAGCTGTGGCGTTTCAACATTTTAAATTTTTTTAAAAAAAAAACACCCTCCTGTGGCGCTTATTTGAGGAAATGCCACATGAGGGGGCCTCCTGTGGCGCTTGTGTCAGCAAGTGCCACAGGAGGGCGGTCCTACTATGGCGCTTACGTCAGCAAGCGCCATAGGAGACCCCCTCCTGTGACACTTCCTCAAACAAGCGCCACAGGAGGGTCCTTTTTTTCTTTTTTTTTCTTTCTTCTTCTTCTTATTCTTTTCTTTCCTGTGGCCTTTTTTTATGCTTCCTGATTGTGAAGCTTTATATAAAATGAGTGGCTTTCGTGTTTATCATCTTCACAAATTGTCAATCTTTCTATTTTATATTTCAATCTATTATATATATATATATATATATATAATTTTCACATTTAAAATTCAAGTTCCCCAACAATAATGTTCTTATATTAATACTCTCCAAAGCTAACATAAAAAATATCACAATACAAGAACTTGATATGTGAACACAGTACATCAACAACTAATTAAGTAAATTAAAAGATTACTAAAAAAAGCAAGCTTGTCAGCAAAAAAATTTAAACAAAGCAAAATGACAAACGAAATAAGCTAGGTTTTCACTCTTTCCTATTAAATTAGGAACAAAAAGGCAAACGTTATATTACGGTTTATCTTGACTAAAAAAAAATGTAAACAAAGCAAGCTAGAATGAAACAGTCTTCTTCTTACAAATCTATTAATTGACCAGCGCAGGGAGTGGGGGACCACGTTGGTGACGCTGGCTTGAGTGACGAGTGAGCGTGTGGGTGTGTTTTTTAGTGTGAAGATGAGAAAGGGAAAGTAGTTTAATGGAAGGGAGAGTAGTTGAATAATTAAAGTGGAGTAGTAGTCAAAAAAAGAAGGAATGGGGGGCACGCGAGAAGTGAAATAATTAAGAGATAAGGGATTACACTATCCATTTGATTTTTTTTTTTAGAAATGTGTAAGTGTGGCCCCTGCCAAAATGCAGGCGCCACATTTGCCTTATCAGCATCCCAGGCGCCACAGCTGATATTTAATGAATCATGTGTGGCGCCTAACTATTTAGGCGCCACACATGATCTTAGGTGCAGCTATAGTGCCTGGTAGGCCAGGCACCACAGCTGCTTGCGTGGCGCCTGCCTAGGCCTCCCCAACTGTGGCCCCTAACCTATTAGGCGCCACAGCTGGTACCCAAAATTTTTAAAAAAAAAATTATAGAGGTAAAAATCAAAAAAAGGGAAGTTGTGGCACTTGTTTAAAGAAGGGCCACAAAATGTGCGTAACTTTTTACCCTTTTTGTAGTAGTGGGAATGGCTGCAATGGAACCTTAATAATGAAGCTAGAAGGAATTTCACCAAAAAAATTCAATAGGCGTTGCAATTTCACTACAAAAAAACTGTGATTTAGTAGCGGTTGTAAAAACCATTACAAAATCCACTGTTGCAAACGTATTTGTAGTGATTTACAACAACCGCTGCTCACGTAACATAATCGTTACAAATTTAGTAGCGGTTACTAAACTACTACAAATGTTGACGCCACAATTTCGAGTGGTGGGAAGTGAAAAATGAAAATTTGGCTCCAATTTTGTAGCGGTTGGAAAACCGCTACTAAATCCAAATGGGAATTTCAAAAGTAGCGTCAAAAATTTAATGCTATTTTGAGTTTAAATTTGTAGCTATTCTAAAACCACTACAAAATTTTGGGAATTTTTAAAAAATTATATAATTATTTGAGTCCATTATTATAATATTGTGTTGAATAGTTTATTATTTAAATAACTTAAATGATAGTAGTTATTATTTATAAAGAATGATTAAATTAAGTTAAATAAGTATAAACTTTATATAGGTAATATTATTGAGAATGTACAGATAATGAGTATAAATATCATGAGAGGAGTAAAAATGTTGAACTCAAAGAATTGAAATTTTTTTTACTATATTTGATCACTTTACTCAACTCTTTGGCTCTTAAAAAAATTTCAAATAAGAGAAAACGAAAGAGAATGGTTGAGAGAAATGGAGGAGTGTTTGAAATTAGGTATGCTGAGGTTATTTATAGGGATATGTGTAGCACTTGTAGCGGTTGATATTTGTAGCGGTTTATGTGACATTATTTGTAGCGGTGTCATAACACTTATAAATATGGGTCTGAATTTTTTTTATAAAAATATTTCACAATTGTAGCGATTTTATTTGATTTTGTAGCGGTTTCATAACCCCTATAGATATTTTCCTGAATATTTTCTATAAAAATATTTTGAATTTCAAATGTTTAATTTGTAGCGGTTTTGTTTGTAAAACCGCTACAAATATTTATACTTTGTAGTGGTTTATATATAAAAAATCACTACAAATTTATTTATTTATTTATTTATTTTATAAATATTTATTTCAAATGCATTCTGTAGCGGTTATACGATAAAAATCGCTACAAATTTTCACCACCGTTGACATGATTTGAAATTCAAATTTTCAATGTGCAACACTTTGTAGCGGTTATGTCAAAAAAACCGCTACAAATATTCATGACTGTTAGCGGGAATTAAAATATTCAAATTTTAAATGAACACTTTCTAGCAGTTAGTATTGAAAAACCGCTATAAATATTCATAACCGTTGGTGGAAATTTAAATTTTTCAAATTTCAAACGTTCAATTTGTGGCGGTTTTGTTTATCAAACCGCTACAAAGTTACGTATCACTTTGTAGCGGTTTCATCCATTTAACCGCTACAAATATTTATATTTTATAGCGGTTATACACTGTAACCGCTATAAATATGAGTTAAATTTTGTATCGGTTCTATATAACCCTTATAAAAAGGCGGCCATTTAAATTATATAGCGGTTACTATTATAAAAACCGCTAAAAAATAACCGCCACAATAGTTGCGCTAGCTTCACGCCAAGCTGGCGCCACGTTTATTGCAACTAATATAGACTAACCACTACAAAATAACCATGACAAATTTGGCGCAAGTTTGACGCCAAAATTTGTAGCGGTTATGTCTTGTAAACCGCTATAAATCACGTTCCCTAACTACGCGCCACTTGGCGAAAAGCATACCATTGCAAATTTATAGTGGTGTTGTTTAAAACCGCTACAAATACACCGCTACGAATTATTATTATTTTTTTGTAGTGTTTGGCTATATCTATTGGGATATTTGGGCGGATCGATGCAAGAAACTCTTTGGCGGACAGATCACCACAGACAATACAAATGCGCATGATAGCCTTTCCAGGGCAAGTTGTGATAAGGAATTAAGAGCAAATTGCAAATTCTATAATAACCAGAACAGTTCATGTGCATGGAGGAGTAACCAAGATCTTCAATGGGACTATATCACCCTAGCAGTGGATGCTTCGGTTCTGGAGTTTAGAAGAAGCGGCTATGGAGGCATTATCAGTGGAGAAGATGATCGATAGATATGTGGATTCATGTGTAAAGTAATAACAGTTCCCTTGGCGATAGCAAAAATCATTATGGTTATCCAAGGCCTTCAGATTTATTGGAATAAAGACTACAAAAAGGTTGCCGTATTATTATATTGTATTGAGGTTGTGAATATTTTGACTAGGGGTTGTGATATTACTCACCCCTTTAGAGATATCATAGAGGATGCTAAATTGTGGATATCTAAGAACTTGCAAGTGTTTGTCAGGCATAATTTTAAGGAGCAAAATAGCTTAGCTGATCATTTAGCTAAGTTAACTCATAATATCGAAGAAATTTGTGTATCATTGACTACCCACCACTTTTGTACCGAGACGTAGTGGTTGGTGAAGGATAGCGGGTTGAAGTTTGCTTCCCTCTTTTGTTTATATTTGATCTTTCGTGTTTTATTAATATGTGTTTTATTAATATGATTCCAGATTTCATTCAAAAAATAATAATTGAGATGTAAGGCGTATAAAACTTTAATTAATGATCCAAAGTAACCTGGTCGTCATTCTGGAACTATTTAGACGAGAGAGAGAGAGAGAGAGAGAGAGAGAGAGAGAGAGAGAGAGAGAGAGAGAGAGAGAGAGAGAGAGAGAGAGAGAGAGAGAGAGAGAGAGAGAGAGAGAGAGAGAGAGAGAGTCGCTAAATTAAAAGCATAATAAATATTTAATTAAAAGAAGGTAGAAGATATGGGGTTGCGCCCTCTGTTTGCTTTATAGTTGAGAGGCCATTAGCCCTCTGTTTATTTGGAAACAACGTAAGCGCAGCCCATTGTTTTCCGCTGCCAAAACCATTACCTATCAGCTATCAATACTTTTTTTCTCTTCCTTGACAGATAATTGGTGCTCTAAATCTTGCGTCTTGTCTTTAATTAGATAAGGCGCCTTGCTGGATTTAAATTGTATAGCTTTCCATTCTCTTTTTAATTTATATGATTCAAATTTTAAACTCTTTTTTCATATCCCTAGGCCCTAACCCACCCCTCAATTTAGCATTCTACTTTTTTTATTTTCCACCACGGTTTGCTTTACGTACAAATCGTAAATTTTCCTTTTCGTCCAAAAGATGCATTTAGATATCTGTGAAAGCTCTGTTCCTGTATCTGCCTTTTCCCCCGAACACTCCGCGGACAATCGGTCGTGAAATTTGTTTCTTTCTTTTCGTTGAGGTCTTCAGCCTCGATCCCTGCTGTGCTGGTTCATGAATATACCACATGCATATTTAAACAATTTCAAAGACTACACTATAGTATAAACCTAATGTCCAAAAATTGAAAATTTTTTAACTCATGCCTGATTGCTTATTCACCTAGACCATATAAATCAAGTCAATTATCATTTATTTAAAGATTTGGTCCAAGTAGAACAATATTCTGACTTCCATATCCTTAAAAAATAGAGAATGAAAGCCAAGTGAAAACGATATGAATCAACTCCTTGGCACGCCAATCTAATTGGAATACATTTCTCAGATTTTAGAATGATAATTAATTACACATATTCTAACTCTTGGTGTTTGTTATTTTAATTCAAGAGGTTTAATGTATTTAAATTTATTTGTCAAATCCATTATTTGAATTTGAAATATAAAAAAGGAAAGAAAGAATAAGCACTGATGCGAGAAAGAGGCAATGAAAAGTGGCATGATGCAGGGGGGTCAAGTGTAGGTACTAGGTAGGGCGCCCTGAATATTTCTGAAACAGTCAGTCGTTTCGTTGGCGTTGCCTGTGGTAAGCTGAAACGGTGACGTCGTTTTAAGAAAACCAGCGGCTTTCACACCGCTGAAACCACTTGCTCTCCTCGGAAACAAACAATGTCCTCTTCATTTATATACACGCATGACACATTATACCAAACCTCGTCTTCTATTCTTGCTCATTGTGTATATCCACTGAACATCATTTTTCTCAGCTGGGTTTCATGATTTCCGAAGGAGGAGACCCATCTTTGTCGGAGAAGGACAAGAACAGCGAGTTGGATCATCATGCGACTACTGTGTCCAACCAGCTTTACTTGAAGGCTTCTCCTAAGTCCTCGTCCCAAGGCCTCGACAAGAACCTCGTCCTCCGACGAATCCGTCACCGCAAAACCTTAAACAAACTCAAAACCGCTCTTCACTCTCTTCTCCCCTCCTCACAACCCCTCCAACAAGACGACGACGCCTTCTCTGCTCCTTGAACCCTAAATTTATCTATATATATATATATATTTTTTTTTTGTGTGCCAAATATCTATATATATATGCAAATCAATTAGTTCTCAAACTATATGTTGTACGTATGTAGCAGCAGAATTTACGTGCTTGAATTGTATGTGATAATTAAAGACGGCTGTTTCGGTACGACAATTTCATCTGTTACCAAGAAATTGTCTTCCTTCTTGGTTATTCTCTGAAAACAGAGTCACCGAGCCTTCATAATATATATGAGTTTGAGCTTACATACACCAAAGCAATCCAAAAGGACTGAGCATATCTAATCAAATAAATACTCTTTTGATCCATAATATAAGGCATTAAGAGAAAAAATGTATGATCTATAATATAAGACACCTATCATGTATTTAATGTATTTTTTCCTCTTTTAACCTTATAATTAATGAAGAGAGAGAATTCGTGTTGGTTTGTTTTTTATTACTCAATTATTTTAGGGAATGAAAAAACAGATGTATGTGAGAGAATTAATATAAATTGAAAAAAAAAATACTCTATCATATTTCAAACATATTTTCTAACAAGAATAAAATAAGAAAAAATTTATATTTTAGAACATATTTAATGATTTAACTATCATTTTTTATTTTCTGTAGATTATTCAAGCTACACTATATTATAACTGGAGGGAGTAGTTAGTTAGCTCCCCCGACAATGACGTTCGGTGAATTTTATGCCACAATTCAGAGCGCGGTAGAACTATAATGTAACTGTCAATTTTTGAGGAAAAATAAATAAAATGGAGCAGGTGCGACGTCATCATTGGAGACATCAGAGTAGAAATCCATCGCTCTTGTTATTTTTTTTGTGAAAAAAAAATTGCTGTAAGGTGTTCTTCAAGTTTTGTCCTCGTCACAGTTTGGCAAGAAAACTTTTACTCGCACCAAAAAAGAAATGACTTTGACCAGAAAACTGAGTGTGAGTGAATAGTAGCCTCTTAATCGGAGAACTTGACTCAAAACAAGAATCAAGAATTGTCCCGGCGAAAGAAAAATCATACTTTCTTTCGCATCTGGATTTGAGTCTTTCGGAGTCCGGAGATGAAGTATTTGTAATGCATTAGCGTTATTTGAATATACTTTTTTTTTTTTTGCCAAGTTATTTAAATATAATAGGTGACGAATTTTCAAGCGATGTGGACATCAATACTCACCCGCGATTAATGCAGTCACGGGAATAATGTTGCTTGGAAGTTAAAGAAGGTTCTCAGGGGGAGGAAAAATATCCTCCCTGTACGGTAATGGTTAATTATGACCATGAACCTGGGCGAACATTATCCGAAAAGAAAACATCGGTTCACAAGATGGATAGAGCTCTGGGTAGAATGAAATAGACAGTGCTTAATTCATTGGTTCTTTTTTTGGGACATTATCCTTAATTCATTTGGGTAATATTAAGCAACTAGTAGGGGCCGATCCTGTGTTTCCTTCTATTTATTCGTTTGGGCAAGACCAAGAAGTTTGTATCTGTGTCAATGACCTGGTCATTGGATGGTCTATGAGGTTATCCAACAAATTGTTCTAGACATTCAAGTTGGGTTTAGGTGATTGGGCCTTGGTCCAGTAAATATTAGTATTATTAGATCATTCGATCATACAAAGCATGCCGGGTATGATGCATTTATGGATTTCAAGAATTGCCAATAAAAGTTCAATAAGTAAAAGCATGGCACAGTTGGTTAAGGTCTTATCACCCTGATTACAAGAGAGTGTATCTAAACCCTCTGACTGATGGAGAGACCTCGTTGGAAGGCGATCTCGTAAGTCCTTTGTAAACCCTCAAAGAGCCCTGAGGCCGTGTCTTGGCCTTGATAGGAGACTGGTGTCGAACTTACATACAATTTTCAGTATAAAAAAAAAAAAGTAAAAGGGTGGGCTTATAGTTATAGGGGTGTGATGAGTTCAAATTCTATTGATGTAATGATTTTGTTAATGAGCGATCTGTAAACACTTTTTGCAATACGAAGGCATATGTTGTTCTAGTGAGTTTTTGGGATTCAACTCATTTAAATATTTTTATTATAAAAAAATGAATTCCAAGAATTGTTGGTGAAAAAAAAATGCCAGGATCCAACTCGCCTAGTTTTCAGTATAAAAAAATATGTTTAGATATTAGTGGAAATGAAAAGTCATTGAATGCATTTATTCTGATTTGAATGCAGTGTGTTTTTGTTCTTATCCATCCTGCTCAATTCAGACATTTTGCGCCCAAAAAAAAACAAAAAACAAAAGAGTCGTGCTCAAATGCGAGTTAAGAAATCCATCCGATTAACGTCATTGTGAAAAGATGCAACTAACGGATTTAACAGGCAAAGGAACAGTCCTATGATCGGTTTGACAAATCCATAGGCCCAACTGATGAGACGGTTCCATCTCAGCTCCCTGGGGTCAGCCAGAATGACACAACAACTGATAACCAAACAAACTCCATGCACACGTTATTTGATTTGTATGCCTAACGTTGCTGTCGCACAAATATTGACACTATACATTTTTATTCATCAATATTATAATAAATGGAATGTTATTTTTATTTTTTTTATTCAATGAAGGATTTTCTTTTTTAAGGTTTGAAGCGTAAAATGTTTTCGTCTCTCCCAATAAATACACTTCATGTAATTTGAATTTGTGTTATTCTCCTTACAGGATGAAACCGTATAACATCTTAATTAATAGTGTGTTGGTTCCACATTATTTTTTATCTTATTTATATCATGCTTCTTATTTTACGATGCTGTCTCAGTTTATTTAAAGAATAAGATTGCTTTTTTCCAAGAAAAAAAAAAGCATAAGATTTCTTTCAGCTCCAGCCAAACCAAATTGGAGGGCCAATATATTGGGGGGGGGGGGGGGTGGGGGCCGACATAAGAATAGAAAAGTTTACTCCCTCCGATCCTAATTATAGGACATATTTACCTAACTTTGAAGAAATTAAGGATAGTAGTTAAATTAGTTAATCATATTTATTTTCCTAAAATGCCCTTATTTAAAACTTAAAATTTACAAAAAATAGTAAAATTGGGGTGTACGTGGTATTAATAAGTTACAAGCATTACTCACTTCATAGAATACATAAGTGTATTCTTAAATTATTATTGTGTTTAATTATTATCGAGAAAGTATCAATAGGGGGTATTTTGAGAAGAAATTGATAAAAATTGGAATTTTGTCCTATAATTAGGATAAAGATCAACTCCCAAATATTGTCCTATAATTAGGACCGGAGGGAGTATAATTGTAACACACTTATCGTGAAATAAGGAATCACATCCTTTTAATGATGAGGAATATTTACACGCTTAAGGAGTGTCATACTATATGTATTTTGACTAATTAAGATATAATAATTCATCCAATTTTAATCCCACATGACTAATGAATTATCCGGAGAAATTCAAATTTTATAATTTAAAAAGTAACAACTCAAGAAAGGGAATTGCGCTTTTTATTTTTCTAAATAAGTTTCTGTTTTTTTAAATCATAAAATTTGATTTTTTTTAGATGACTTATCAGCCATGTGGGATTAAAATGAGATGATTTGTTATATTTTAATTACTTAAAATACAGATGAGATAACATTCTTAGAGAATATAAGTATTTCTTTTTTATGACGTTTGTGGAAGATGCTAGAAGGTGGATTTCTAGGGACTGGCAAATAATTTTCAAACATAGATTTAGAGAAAACCTTGTTGTGGTAGCTTGTCTTGCCAAGCTATCTTTTACTCCAACTCATAACTTTTATTATATCTTTGACCAGCCTTCACCTCCCTCTATCTTATCTGGATGAGGTGGTAGCTGATGAGGGATCCTAAACTTTTGGTGTCATTTTGTTGTTTTAGTTAAGTTATGTATGCTTTCATATTTATATTATTTTTTAAAAAAAGGAAAGGGAACAACCAAAAATGAAATGGCCCGTTCCCTATAAAAACAGGAAAACGCCGAAAGGTCATGGGCTTCTTCAAGGAGTATAATTAATAGTATAATAAAATGGAGCGCAACAAATATATATGGACTCAGATTAAAATAAAGTTCAGGGAGGCTAGAGGGACATGTTATCACCTATCAGGACAGCCGAAAAAGGGGACCTGGCTTTCCTCTTCCCCAGTCCTTATATTTAAATTTTAATTCTATAATATATTATATCTCAGTCAATAAAATTTTTGATGCAAGGTAAGGAAGATGGGGTGAAGGAAAAGGAGGTGGAGGAAGAGGGAAGCCAAGTTTCAAAAAAGGCAACACGATGAAGGAAAAGAAAGCCACAGCACACAACATGAGACTGGGTAAAGTGCTGCAGATTGGACGCTGGAACATGCTGTTATAGTTATAGTTAAGGTTATCAAATCTCCGGATCAGATCAGCTGGTTCATTAAACTAGTATAGTTATCAACCCGATTTGTTGTGTTTAGATGATTTTTTTTTGGGAAAATCACTGTCAGGTCCTAAGGAAGCAAAATATTGTCAGAAAAGTCCCTGGAAAAACTGAAATATCTGAAAAATCCCTAGGGACTTTTCTGTGATTATTTTTTAAAGTAAAATGACAAACATGCCCCATTCTAATTTAATCTCTCATTCGTTCAAATTTTCAAATCGCGTGTTCACCTCTGTTCAGAAACATTTGAAAACCTTGCTCTGCTTCTAGCTGTTCGTCGCTGGTGGTCCACTCCCAATGCCATCCTTCGCTGCTCCACTCCCAGGCCCCGTCCATAACTCTGACGGTGCAGAAGGCTCCTTCATCCTCCACAGCCACAGCGTCGCTCCTCCGTCCGTCGCTCCTCTGAAGGCAAAGGTATGTTCATTTCATGCGCCCACTCATTCTACCTTCCCGGCGTTGCTCCTTGAGATTTTCATACTATATGCTCCCCAATCCCTTTACTCTTATTTTCCTAATTTATATCGGTTGATTATGGTTGTACTACATGTTTCTCTCTTATCGTTGAATTTCTTTGAATCCCAAACTCTCTTTAATTTTTGCATTTGATAGTTGTTGGATCTAAGATTTTAGGCCTGATATATGTCCTTTCCTTCATGTTCGTTCAAGATTTGGAAGTGAGAAATGATCCTATTTGCCTAACATTTTCTGCTTTAGCTTTCGTGGATTATGTGGTTGTTCTGATCTTTGATTATATGTTTTTCCCATGATATGGCTAATGCTTTTCGTCTCTCGCTATTGTCATAGAAAGGCTCTTGAAAGGTTGCAACATAGGCAGGTTTCTATATTTATTTTACTTAAATAAAAATGTGAGGAAACCAAGTATTGTACAAAGTATTACATCTATGCAATAGAAAATTTGTTGAAATTATCAAAGATCGATGCATTTCTTGTTATATTGCTTGTCCTTATACAGATGCACTATTCAGTCAGGCAAAAAATATAGGGAAAATCACTCCTATATGGTGAATTAATTTGGTTGTGGATGAGAAAAAAAGGTTCTAGAATTAGAGAGAGAGAGAGAGAGCGTGTGAGACTTTTTATATCAAAGTTAAGCAGTTCATTTCAGTTATCTTATACAATTTTTAGTTTCTTTCATTTGTTTTATTATGCCTCTTCATGACAGTTTTATTTTTTATCATTTTCTAATGTAGGAGTATTATATGCCAATGCTGCAGTTCATATCAGTTTCTTTATATGCACGGTTATAATGGTGGTTATGTTCTGTAATTTGTTTTGTAGAGTTTTTTCACTTTGCATGTCTCCAATCAATAATAGCTTCTCTTGACCACAGTGTCAGAATATGGGATCTCCAAGTAAATGCCTACCAGGTTGGTTTTTTGTTTTTGGGTGTGATCAATTACTAATATCCAAGAGATAATTAAAAGAATATGGGATCTCCTTTGTCCATTACGAAATGATCCTATTTTGTGGATTTTGTATTTAATTTATATAGATTTGATACTCAGATAAATTACCTACTAATCTTTGATATGTATGTAGATGGAACGACAAACTTTGCACATGGCTATCCTAGTTTTGCAGTTTCTGTTGGAGTTTTATATCGAGGGAATCTTGCAGCTGCTGCTGTGGTACTTTAACCATATATTTTATTTTTTGAGTTTCTCTTTTCTTAGTGATCCAAGCTAGTACAACTTATCAGGTCAATAATATTAGAAGCTACCTTTCCTGTTGTGCATAATATACATTAATAATAATAAGCGGCAGCAATAGATGATCATTGGAATATCTATCTTTAGTTTTATGTAATACTAATATTGCACAAATCAAATATTTTGGCTGACGTGTTATGATATGTTCTTAATGTTATATGGATTCCATCTTTGTTTTCTACTTTTCTCATTTAGTGATTAGTCATCTTTTCTCTTCTAAAGATGGGTTTTCTATATCATTTTCTTAGTCTCACAAGGTTTAGTGGTTCCTATTATTGAAGAGTTATCATATATTAGTCATCTTTTCTTGTCTTTTGCTGTGTATATCCTTGCTGACTCAAGTTACTCATGAAACTCGCTACTTTTCTGCACTTACCTTGAACAATAAAGCCTTGAACTGAACATGCAGGATTTTGGATAATCTTCCAGTTGCTGTTCTTAGATAGAGGAGGGATGGAGCGCGATCAACCACATATGAACACGGGTTTCGTGTTGGGTTCAAAGGAAACTATCAAGGGGTATAAACTCATAACAAACTTTTGTTGTGGGTCCTTTGAGAACTTGATGTCTTTTTGTGGGAAAGCCTTGTTGTAGAAAAGACAATCATGTATTCCTTTTTGTTCACTATCATGTGTAGGTGACAAGTTCATATTTACAATTTCTTTAGGCATTTTTACAATTGCATATGCCTTGTTGTACAAGTGGTTATGTCTGTATTGAAACAACTTCATTTTGTTGTACAAGATACTTCGCATTTAGCTGACAAACAACCTGTGTTCAAAAAGTTAGTCACTACAAAATGGTCTGTTAACAACTCATGAAGCATGTATTAACAACAGGTTTAGTGCATTTTACAACTTCCTCCCTGTTCCTCCCTGAATAAACATTTCCTCACATGAACAATGCAAAATGGTCTATTTACAACACGTGAGGCATGTATTAACAACGGGTTCAATATGTTTTACAACTTGCTCCCCATTTCTACCCGAAACAATGGTTTCTCTTGTTCAGTATTCCAAATGATCTGTTTACAACTCGTCAAGCGTATATTAACAACACTTTGAGTGCGTTTTACAACTTTATCACCGTTTCTACCAAAAACAATGCTTTCTCATGCCAATACTATGAAATGGTTTGTTTACAACTCGTCAAGCATGTATTAACAAGATTTTTAGTGTGTTTGCAAATGGTATGTTTACAACTCTTAAAGCGTGTATTCACAATCTGTTAAGTGTGTTTTACAACCTCCCATACGTTTTAGCTTGAAACGATATTTTCTCACGTTAAGTATGACAAATGGTATGTTTACAACTCTTAAAGCGTGTATTCACAACCTGTTGAGTGTGTTTTGCAACCTCCTACACGTTTTAGCTTGAAACGATGTTTTCTCACGTTAAGTATGACAAATAGTATGTTTACAACTTTTAAAGCGTGTATTCACAACCTGTTGAGTGTGTTTTACAACCTCCCATACGAATTAGCTTGAAACGATGTTTTCTTATGTTAAGTATGACCAATGGTATGTTTACAACCCTTCAAGCGTCCAATTACAACACATTGAGTTTTTTTAACAACTTCTACCTCACATTGGATAGAAACAAGATTTTCTCACGTTAAGTAAGCAAGGTGCTTTGTTTACAACCCTTCAAGCGTTCATTAACAACACGTTGAGTTTTTTTAACAACTTCTACCTCACATTGGATAGAAACAAGGTTTTCTCACGTTAAGTAAGCGAAGGGCTTTGTTTACAACCCGTCAAACGTCTATTTACAACTCGTTGAGTCTTTTTAACAACTTCTACTTCACATTGGATAGAAACAAGATTTTCTCACGTTAAGTAAGCAAGGTGCTTTGTTTACAACCCTTCAAGCGTCCATTAACAACACGTTGAGTTTTTTTAACAACTTCTACCTCACATTGGATAGAAACAATGTTTTCTCACATTAAGTAAGCGAAGAGCTTTGTTTACAACCCGTCAAGCGTCTATTTACAACTTGTTGAGTCTTTTTAACAACTTCTACCTCACATTGGATAGAAACAAGGTTTTCTCACGTTAAGTAAGCAAAGTGCTTTGTTTACAACCCTTCAAGCTTCCCATTACAACACGTTGAGTTTTTTTAACAACTTCTACCTCACATTTGACTGAAACAAGGTTTTCTCATGTTAAGTAAGCAAAGGGCTTTGTTTACAACCCGTCAAGCGTCTATTTACAATTCGTTGAGTCTTTTTAACAACTTCTTCCTCACATTGGATAGAAATAAGGTTTTCTCACGTTAAGTAAGTAAAGTGCTTTGTTTACAACCCTTCAAGCGTCCAATTATAACACGTTGAGTTTTTTTAACAACTTCTACCTCACATTGGACAGAAACAAGGTTTTCTCACGTTAAGTAAGCGAAGGGCTTTGTTTACAACCCGTCAAGCGTCTATTTACAATTCGTTGAGTCTTTTTAACAACTTCTACCTCACATTTGACAAAAATAAGGTTTTCTCACATTAAGTAAGTGAAGTGCTTTGTTTACAACTTGTCAAGCGTCTATTTACAACACATTCAGTCTTTTTAACAACTTCTACCTCACATTGGACATAAACAACTGCTGGTACCTAATTTTGCAAAATTAATGTCTCCCATGTAACTACAACGGATGATGATTTTAAACAACTGCTGGTACCTAATTTTGCAACTTCATCACTGTACTGTCATAACTGAATAGCAAATCATATAAAATTAAAATATTAAGTTGTATGACGGACGGCGACTCGGAGCAGAGCGGCGACGCACAACGACTGGGAGAGGAGCAGCAGCGATGTATAGTGATTGGGAGCGGAGCTCAAGTGATGCACGCCGACTGGGAGAGGAGCATCGACGAACAATGATTGGGAGCAAAGCGGCAACGACGGAAGGCGAGAAGCAAGGGCAAGGTCTTCAACTACTACTGAAGCACGAGTCTGATTTTGAGTGAAGGAGATTAGAATGTGGGCATGTGTGTCATTTTACATTGAAAAATAATATCTGAAAAGTCCCTAGGGACTTTTCAGATATTTCAGTTTTTCCAGGGATTTTTCTGACAATATTTTGCTTCCTTGGGACCTGAGAGTGATTTTCCCTTTTTTTTTTTTAAAAAAATCTCCATAATATCATATTAATAACCTATAAATCTTTGATTTATTATTAGTTTGTCTCGGTTAGTTCCGGTTTAACTCCGATCTGACCCAATATCCTTTCGATCCGGGTTCAATAACCTTGATTATGGCTAATTAATCTCTTAGCGGTGCAGTTCTATCTGGCCATTTGCACCCACCTACGCCACTATGACCTCAACCTGTTTCTGACTGTATAAGATGAAATTTCAATAGGATCAAGTTGATGATTAATTGTCAACTTAATTACCACAGTATAGTATATATATGTATATTTGACCCGCCACTATACATTCTGACCTAACATTGCCCCGAAACCTGGGTTTTTATTTCATCATTGTTTTTGAAAGAATGAACTCAAACGTAAATCAAGTTTAATACAGCAGTAGCCTATTAGATAAGTCAACCATTGTGAGCTCTGAAGTTTGTGCTTTGTAACAAGAGGTGAATAGGAAAGTTTTGGGCGGGGCCTATGTGAGGTATGACAGTGGGACCAAACATGTGGGGAGAGTGTCAAAACAAAAAAGGTTGGTCCACTAAATTGGATGCTTGCTTACGCCAACCTTCAGAAGACAATAGATAGATTAATTAGTATAGTGGCGTGAAGCAAGTAATGGTGGCGAGTTGGTGTCCGCACACTACATATGCCCCCATTATCTTATACGCTTTGGTCAATCCTTTTGATAATCTCTCCTCTCACCATCACCCTCCTCTTCCGTCTTCTTTCTTTCATTACTTTTTTCCTAATTTATTATATTGGATATGTTGAGCCATTTTCTATTACACATATAATCGCATCTTACAGACCTGTCAGTCCTCTGGCCTTGGCAAAGGTATTTATTCCGGTGAGGCTTTTTCTATACATACCCATTTGTCCCTCCTGGTGGATTTAAAATATTGAACAGTCAACGTAGTTTTGGTTGCGTAAAATCTGGAGATATGGAGAGAGGGGCAAATCTAGTCAAATATTTTGGCTGTGGGCAAAAGATATTGTTATTATTATTTTGATCAAGGTCTAAACATTTTTTTTTCCTCGGAGTATCTGATATTATATGAACTTATTTTTTTTTTAATTTAGAGGATTTATTTGGATCCAGATTAATTCGAATTAAGTAGGATAGAATCATAAGGATAGTTTAAATTTAAAATCTCTAGTTAAATTGGTCCAACTCCATATCAAGTGATTCAAGTGTTTACTGATTTGTCTAAATATTTTTCAAAGAAAGCTGCTATTTCAACTGTTTTGGTGGGGCTTAGATTGCACATCAAAGCCACCGGAGTCAAACCACACCATCTGACTTTTCGGCCGTCGCTGCCTCCTTCTATCTTTGCTCCTAAGGTACATTCGCGCTCTCTCTCGGCCTTCTGCTCTCATACAGTATTAATAATAATTTTCCTATTTGATATTAAATTCGTTCTAATCTGGGCTAAATGGTAATTTCCTCAGTTGAAGGATATATCTGTCATTTGAATGAAATCCTTAAAAAATGATTGCCCACATTCTATGACGAGTTCTGCAAGTGGGAAAGGAACGCCCGACGGCTCCAACATTTCTTCGACCCAACAACGCCCTTTTGGATTTTACACAGTTGCTGCAGAACAACGTTAAAAATTTCTCTCTCTTTTTCCTTTGCTTCTCAAATGAAAATTTATTGTCTTCCCTGTTCAAATTTGTTCTGTTCGAGTAGCGAGTTATTTCTTCATCTGTCGCGGCCATTCATTTCAAGCATTGCAGAAGCTTGAAGGTGTGTGTATGCATATTTATTAGTTCACGACCGTCCTTTTGAAACGGAAACAAAAATTCACATCTTCATTTTGAGCATTTATTGAAATTGATGGCTGCCCAACGGCATCTATCGCTGGCTTTTACTCATTTAATCAAGCAACTTCATCAGATTCCCCAAACAGATCCCGAAATTTTCAAAATTCATATATTTTAACTAGTTGAGTCTCAGGCAACTCTGGTTTTTCTTATTTGGTTGCAGAAGGTGATGATTTTCCTGTCTGCTCAAATAGCAGTTCAATTTTCATCCAACAATGATTCATTACCAGAAAAGGTTCTCTATTCTTCTTATACTCTTCATGATTTACTCAACAAAAGCCGAAAACAACAGCACATGCCAGACAAAGTGTGGAGAAAATATATTGCCGTATCCTTTTGGGTTCTCTGAAGGTTGCCAAATCCAATTAACCTGTAGCCTCACCAATAACCAAATGCAAATTGGGAAGTTTTTGGTTCAGAACGTAACATCTAGCAGCATATTAATCCATATTCCTGCAAAATGCCACCGTGCCTTGCAATCCATTGAACCTCTTTTCACTTCCAAGTTTGCTCCTACAGAGAACAACGGCCTCCTTGTCCAAAATTGTACATCTGCGCTAGGTGGCTGTGTTATACCCACCTCAAGCTTTACGAGCAATCAGATAAAGTTGGATGGCTGCGATAATAGAAGTGATAATATAAGTTGCTTAACGCGACGCCAAGGCCAGGAAGCTTTTGATGTTATGAAATTCGAGGATGTGATCCAGAGTGGTTGCAAATACTTGTTCTCGTCTTTGGCTATTGACCAGGGGAAAGAAGACCCAGAGGTTTCGCTCCAGTTTCAGATATTAGAGCTGGGATGGTGGCTTGAAGGCCCATGCCAATGCTCTCCTAATGCCACCTGTACAAATGTTACTGTCGCCGCCGGAAAGTTCGGGTTCAGGTGTCAATGTCCTCCAGGTTATCTCGGAGACGGGTTCTCGAATGGCACCGGTTGCCAGAGATCAGGTGAGTCCTCCCCCGGTTGTTAAAAAATTTTATATTATTTTTAATATTTTGATCTCATCGATGTATATAATAATGATCATGGATCCCATCAAGTAGTGATTCTGAAATGATGGTGAAAGGCACTTATTTTTTGGTTTGGGAATAATGAAATCATCATTAGCGTGGCTTCATGCAAGGGCCACTAAGGCGATATTTGATTTGTTGGGTCGTATTTGGTGTATCAGACTTTGCTGAGGAAGAACAAAGTTCATCACTTTGAATATTAGGCACTTATAGACCATGATAACCCTATTCTGCTATTCCTCTTTCCGTTATTTGTTTAGTTGCCCAGAATGTTTTGATGTCATTTTGCCCAGTCAGGCAAGCTCCCATCTTTGCGCAGCCCAATTTTCCAACGGCAAGCAAGTCCTGTAATGTCGATGTAACGTAATCAACAATAATGTAATAGTGGGATATCATTTTCCTTGAAATTAGTGGCCAATGATGAGAAATGTACATTGTTTGTTCCGAGAGGTAACTTGCGAAAGGAAGAATACTTGAGAAGTCAAAATTTTGCAGCTGCTCCATTAGTATGGATCAAGATTAGGCAGGGCACGTGTCTGGTAGGATATGTTCACACTTTTCTATTAGCTGGTCAAAGGCCAGGATTAGGGACAACGAATTCACGACGTGAAAAAATGGCACCAGGGCGTCACCGACATGTTTTAATAATTAATTTCTATATTGCCGACAAAAACAAATTCATATCGAGGCTCTGGGCATTGCCCTTTTTCGTAGGTGAGAGGTGGGAGATTCAGTAAAAGTTATCGTACGCATGAAAATCCACAGTGTTTGAATAATTGAATATTTTGAATAAATGCATGGTAGTTAATCTTGTTCCAGATAATTTTGGGCCTTACTAAAAAGCTTATTGCTCGTAAGTCTATGGAGTTAGGTTAGGAGACGTCTCTTTGTTTGTCTCAAATATATCTCTGCTTATTCCATTTTCTATTGTCACTGTCTTGTCAGGTTCTAAGTGCAACGCTTCGACACTAACCTCTGGAGGATGTGGAGGAGAAGCTAAAGTCGGGCTTCTCGTTGGAGGTACAGCCTCTTCTATTATTGGCACTTTATAGCCAACTTCACTGTTTCATAAGGTCATTTAAGTTTTTGATTGACCACCGTGATTCTTAATTGTCGTGTTCACAGGGATCATTGCTGGAGCTTTGATAGTGGCAATTCTGTGTCTCCTTGGTTATTATGTACGACGTCGTTCCTATTGTTTGAAGAAGCAACTGACTGCAAGGCGCCTATTGCGTGAAGCTGCAGGCAACTCTAGTGTTCCCTTCTATCCCTACAAAGAAATAGAGAGAGCCACTAATTTTTTCTCAGACAAACAGAGGCTTGGAACTGGGGCTTTTGGTACAGTTTATTCAGGAAAACTCCATAATGATGATTTGGTTGCCATAAAGAAAATAAGACAGAGAGACCCCAATAGTGTTGACCAAGTCATGAATGAAATCAAGCTCCTTTCTTCTGTGAGTCACCCAAATTTAGTTCGTCTTCTGGGTTGCTGCATTGAAGAGGATGAACAAATACTTGTTTATGAGTTTATGCCCAATGGACCTTTGTCTCAGCATTTACAGAGAGAGAATGGTAAACGGCTTCCATGGACAGTTCGGCTCACCATCGCATCTGAAACTGCTAATGCCATAGCTTATCTGCATTCTGCCATTGATCCTCCAATCTATCACAGAGACATAAAATCCAGCAATATTTTGCTGGATTACAACTTCAACTCAAAAGTTGCAGACTTTGGGCTTTCAAGGCTTGGCTTGACCGAAATATCACACATCTCAACCGCCCCACAAGGGACACCAGGCTACGTGGATCCTCAATATCACCAAAACTACCATCTTTCTGATAAAAGTGATGTTTACAGTTTCGGGGTTGTTTTAGTAGAGATAATAACAGCCCTCAAAGTGGTTGATTTTTGTCGACCTCATAATGAGGTTAATTTGGCAGCACTCGCAGTTGATAGAATCAGGAGGGGCTGTGTGGACGAGATCATAGATCCCTTCTTAGAGCCACACAGAGATGCTTGGACACTCTATTCTATTCACAAAGTAGCTGAACTTGCATTCAGATGCTTAGCTTTTCATAGCGACACGAGGCCTACTATGATGGAGGTGGCAGAGGAGCTAGACCACATCAGACGCAGTGGGTGGGCAATAATGGAGGAAACCATAGCATCATCGGTCGGGTCGGCACGTTCATCATTACCAAATGAAGCTGAGAAATCCTTTAGTGATGTTCAACTTGATAAAGAACAAGTAGAGAGTGAGAGATTGATTGTTTCAGAGAGGGCAGGGGTGAGGGATAGCTCCCCTGTATCAGTGCATGATACTTGGTCAAGTGGACATAGCTCGCCTTCAAGCAATAGCTTGTTGGGAAATGCACCTCAATGATTGTGCTTCCTAATTTTGGATGAAAAGCTACGGCTTACGCTAACAAGGTTCAATATTAAATACCACCCTTTATTTAGATTTGCAACAGGTTCATACAAAAAACTTCAAACAGTACCTGATTACCTATGTAAAGTGTAGCCTAAAATGACCTGCACATCTGTCCAATAAGCACACTTGGATATAATTGTTAATTCAGTATTTATGACCCTCAAAATAACAAAAACTTCGTGCATGCTTTCCTGACAACTTTAAAGAAGTTGCCAAAATAAACACCAGTACTGTGGCATGATCCACTTGTCATTAATTCTTACATTCCAACTACTATCAAGCTGATAAGCATTTAGGTGGCTCTTTACATATCCTTGGATTGCAAGAACATGATATGATCATTTCTGAGTTGAGTGTGCAAGAAAGGACAGTCAATTCAAATATTGCTTCCAACAAACTAAAAACGAATCACCTGCCTGAAAGAAGGTATTGTATCTATACAACTACCTTAGCTTCTGGAACCAACAACTTCGTTTGCGTGTTGGATTTTACCGTTTTAGAGGTTTTGATTGTGGAATTGGACTTGAATCTTCTTGTTGCTTTTGTCTTTCGTTGAAGGTGCTGAGCCCAAATCTCCTTGGCTGAGACATTTGTTCTGATTTTTTAACAGCATTCTCTGCATGTATGTCTACTTTTCTAGTAAGTTTTTAATAATATCATAACAAATGTATGATTTTATATTGATTGAATTTGTAAATATTCCAGGTCAAAAAGGAATTTGTAATTGTTACCAACCAGCTTGATGTAGTACATAGACTCATTTTCGTAAAAAAGAAAACAAGTTCAAGTTTTGGGAAGAACTAGCTGGGAGACGCAAAAACCTCTGGCCTTAAGCACACCTGGATCGGAAGTGAGGGTGGGAGTGACGATGATAATGAGATTGAGAGTGAGTTTCGGGGAGTTTGGGATAGTTTATTTTTAAGTAATAAGTGTTTATTATGTAAGTTGAGATAAAACTTCTTTCATATATTTATCTCGTATATTATAAATCACGATTTATAAGAATTTATAAGTAAAAAATAAGCTATCCTAAACAAACACTAAGACTTTCAAATTAAGCCTGATAGGAAGAATATTGGTAGAAAATACTTGCATTACTTTTATTTTATAATCAATCATATATTATTAAAAATACTATTATTGCAACTATTGTAATTATACCTTCATCAAATATAAAAATTGTAACTATTCTAATTATATTATCATCATCCAATATATATATATATATAATTACAAAAACACAACGATTGTAGCGAACCGAACACACTCAACACAGGTATTTGGAAGTCGGTCTAGGGTTTATTTATTGCGAATATTTTATTTTTTTAGCGTGATAATCCTTATTGCGTTCCGACAAACATGATTAGCGCCATTTTCAATTTAGGCGTTGAACGACACAGAAGCAACATCCCCTGCTCATCCAAAAGATGAGAAAATATGCTCATCCCCCAATTTTAAGTTTTTTTTAAAATCTTTTTATTGTTGAAAAAATATTTCATACACTAAAAATTAATTAGTTTAAAATAATAGATATTTAAAAAATATTTTAAATATTAAATACTACTTAAAAAACATTTTAAAATATTGGTGTTGTAAGAAAAATATTTTTAAATACAAAACTAATAATTAATTAAATTAAGATATTAGATAAAAAAAATATTTTAAAATATAATATATAATTTAATCTAAATAAATAAGAATGTGAAAAAAAAAAAAAAAGGTTCTAATCTTTTGGATGAGCACGAGGACCAAACGACACGGGCAAAGTAGTCTATTCGGGTCTCTTTTTCGGTTTTTCCCGACCCAAAATTTTCGCGCACTGCCATTTTGCGCCCGAAGAGATTTTGAAGCTCCCAAACAAGTGTGAAACCCAGCTAGTGGCAAACCTCGCCCCTGAAGGGAGGACAATACACTCGTTCTTTTCCTCTTCATCTGAAGCAAATCTTGGTGGAAGAAGCATCAACATCCAAAATTTAGTAGCTATGGCCGAACAAACCGAATCCCAAAAGGTTGAGGAAACCCTAAACCCCAATGCACACGACAAAAGCCTCAACTCTGAGGAAGCCACCCTAGAATCGGACTCCAACGCCCTGGGCGGCACAGAATCAACCATCACTAATCACAATGCTGCTGAAACTTCGGCTTCGGCTTCAGACGTCGATCGTGAAAAGTCCCTGGAGTTCGCGGACGAGTTGTCGCAGCAGGGATACAAGGCAATGAAAGAGAACGATTTCAGCGAGGCAGCTGAAAACTTTAGCCGTGCTCTGGAGATCAGGTGAGCCTTCAATTTCTTTCTTTCTTTTGGCTGCTGTGAAATCTTATTTCTTGCCGTTTCTCTCGAATTTAGTTCCTGAAGAAACCGCGGGAAATAGAAATACTTATCTTACTGCTTTACATTAGTTCTTTCCTTCCACTTTTCGATCATGTTTTCTCCTGTCCATTGGAAATGTTCATTGTCTGGCCATTTCGGTTATTTTCTCCCATTAAGCATTTCTTATATGGAATTTGGGGGACCAGTGCATAATTGGTAAACTTGAGAGTTCTAAGTGGTGTGAGTAGAAGCTGTGGCGGTTAACGAATGCCGCCTTTATTTATTTACTTTTTTCTAAAAACAAATTTTGGCCAACAACGCTGCCTTAATTGAAATCCTGCTTAGTTTGGCGTTGAGCTTTGATTTATTTGCTTTTGTGAGATAAACATGTCAGTGCTTTGTCGAAGGTGAACCTCACTGATTTTTATACTTGATTCGGTAGAACATACACTTATCCGGTTTCCATTTTAAAGCCTTGATATATTTGTCAATTGATGCAACTTAACGACGTTATCTTTATAATTATCAATTGTTTTAAGTGCTATGTGCTATCATTTTGTGATAACCATGCATGCATTGCTAATTAAGTGTTATTTTTGCTGCCTGCGCTACAATGACTATTTACGTTGTTTGAATCAACAGAGTTTCCAAGTTTGGTGAACTTGCTCCTGAGTGTGTCCACACTTACTACAAATACGGGTGTGCACTACTATACAAGGCTCAGGAAGAAGCTGATCCTTTGGCTGATGTTCCCAAGAAGGAGGGTGAATCTCAAGAAGGCTCCACTAAAGGTGGATCTGTTAAGAATTCTGCAGCTGAATCTTCCACATCATGTGTTTCAAGCAATGCTGAGCAGGATGTGAATTCTGATAACCAGGATGCAGCATTAGATGATGGTAAGTGTTACTTCTAGTTTATACTGGTCTGTAGATTTAAGTGCGGTTCACTGCTGTGTGTCAAAAGTACTCTAATTATTGCCTTTCCCCTCCCTGTGATGCTGTGGTGGTAACTTTTATGATAATATCGAACCTGTTTCTCATTGAAAAGGTGCTGGCTATACTTCACGAGATAGTGGGGTTCCTGTTTAATATACTATTTTGGTCTGCTTTCTCCTTCTTTTGTCACTAATAATTGCAGATAAGAGAGGGAGGGGGGAAGGAATGAAGAATATCTATTATTGCTCCTTCTCTTTAGAGTTACAATTTTATACTGTTTTATGTATAATATGCTGTGGTGGTCCGCCTTCTATTAGTGTTTTTTTGATGGTTCCATCCCTGACATTTGAGCATCCATGCCTTCATATAGAGAAATGAGCGCAATTAATAGAGTTCTGCAGTTGAATCTGGTTTTTTTAATATTGCCCAAATATGGGGTATTCAAGTGTTTATTGTACAATGTCTAAGGATAATTGAATTATTGAAATCTAGTTGGGGTCAATATAAGTCAACATCAACTCTAAAATATCGTATTTGCTGTTAGATTCAATCATTTGTGAATTCAGACACATTTATCACATCTGTTGTGATGCAACTAACCTAACAAAAACTAAAATGTCAGTGAAGCCACTAAGTGGCATAAAAGGCTTGCAGATGGAGCATTGCCACAGGTTATATGGTAGATTCGGGTTGCCAGTTATCATGCTAGAAGTTTAAAAAGGACCTTGGCAAGATAGCAGGATAAAACTGCTCATGGTCAGTTTATACGACTTAGGAAGTGTAAGAACACAAACATGTAACAGTGTCTTGTGAAATTATTGTGAGTACACACCAAGTTTGTTTATGCTCCTTATACTTAATGGAATGAATGTAGCATGCAATCATTTTTGTAGCTGTATAAATGATTGCTTCACATGTAATTTTTAAGGTGTTTTTTAATTATTTCATGACCCTGAGGTGTTGTTTGCATGTAAGATGAATTTTTGGTATTAGTCTACTTTAATTTTTTTAAACAGCATCGACAAAGGAGGTCCAAGAAGATGACAAGGATAGTGACAATGAGGACTTGGCTGAAGGTGATGAGGATGAATCTGACCTGGATTTGGCCTGGAAAATGCTTGATATTGCAAGAGCCATTGGTGAAAAGAACTCTAGCAATACTATGGAACACGTGGACATATTGTCAGCATTAGCAGACGTTGCACTGGAAAGAGGTTCTTGAATTCTTTTTTTTTTTGCCTGATAAATTCATTTAATTTAGTTCAACCTTACCCTCTCTCTCATCCCCTCAGCCCAAAATAAGAATCAATGACATTAAGGCTCTGACCTTCCTAAAAGCTATATTTTTCTCTATTGTGTTCTGTACAGAGGATTTTGAAACATCTCTCAGTGATTACACGAAGGCATTGTCCATCCTCGAGCAGCTGGTTGAACCAGACAATAGAAAAATTGCTGACTTGTATCCTTGTCACTTTCATGACATTCCCTTGTTTTGAGATGTGAAATGACTTGACTGAAGCATCTAGACCTAGCCTGTGTAAATTTTAGAGTTAACTGAATCAAGTTAAGAGGTTTCAATAAACTACTGAATGCATATTACTGAGCAGTGTGATTTAGGAATGCGTTGGTTGAAACCTTAACGGGTGAATACAGAAATTTCCGTATATGTCTGTGTCTGGAGGTTAATTCTAAGCCTGAAGAAGCAATGTCATATTGCCAGAAGGCTGCATCTGTCTGCAAGGAACGTATACACCGCCTCACAAAAGAAGTAAAGAGTCTTCCAGAATCAATATCTTCTGCTTCTGAATCTGATAATTCAATTGCAGATAAACAAGCAGAGATTGACACACTCACAGGTCTCTCAAGTGAGCTAGAAAGGAAGGTAGACTCAGTAAACTTCTGGAAGATATTTAATATTTATTTGTTCTGCTATTTTGATATCAAATTTATGAATCTCTTGAATCATGTGCAGCTTGAAGATCTGCAACAGCTGATTTCGAACCCAAAATCAATCCTCTCTGAGATTCTTGGATTAGCAGCTGCCAAGGCAGGCGCTGGGAAGCCATCATCATCTTCAGGTGTAGGTTCTTCACAGATGGCTACTGCTAATAGCAGTGGGGGTTTTGACTCTCCAACTGTTTCCACTGCTCACACAAATGGGTCTACTGGAGTTACACATCTTGGTGTGGTGGGAAGAGGTGTTAAGCGAACCTCCAATGCTAGTGTGGCAGAAGCAAGCCCAACGAAGAAACCATCGCTAGAATCATCCAAGGATAAAAATGATGCCATGACCTCTTGATCTATTTAGGTCTTAGGGCTGATATGTGGAGATTTCATTTGGAAAGTAGTTATACATCTTGGTGTCTTTTTGAAGTAGTGGAGAGATAAATCGTGACACACTGCATAATTGTTTGCTTATAGGAGATTAGTACCATTCCGTTATTTGCCCCCTCTGAATGGATTCTACGTGCGGCGAAAGTATCAGTCATTTATGGTTATCTGGTCCTCTCTGTGTAACAATGGATTGTTTTCAAGTATGTTTGTACAATTTGGGTTTTAGTTACATGAGTCATCATGCATTTGTTATCTGTTACACTCGTACTAAAACCATGTGTTGTTTTCAGTTATGTTAAGCACTTACGGCTATCAAAATTTGGACTTGTGTTCGTGCTTAATGGTTGAAGATATACATAATAAACTTGCCTTCTGTGTCTTGTCACTTCTGCAGCGTGGGATTACGGAATGTGACGCTAAAGCGAGGTTTTGGGCTCGAAGTGTATCTAACTGGACGTGGGCCATTTTAGGACTGTTGGACGGAAAAAAACTTATGATACATGATGCCCTCCAAGAACGTTAACGTTGCCCGCTACACGGCTACTACCCCATTATTCACCGATGTCTGCGATGTTTGTTCTCTGAAAGTACTCCTTGGATTGCTATTGCCGTCTGCTTCCCACTTGCATAAGCGTAATTACTAAGACCCGTACGCCATTTTTGAAGCACGATCTCCGGGATGTGTCTTTTTTCTAAGTACCCTCCTTCGTTGGATTGCTTGTGCCGTCTGCTGTCTATTTCTTCCTTGTATAAGTGAGATTACTATGGCAGAGACAGAGACCGAAAGGACATGATATGGCCAACAACAGGATCGTGGTCTTTTGGGGCCATTGCCGCTTTCTTCAAGGATTACAGATGCAAATTTCAGTGGGTGTAAAATTCAACAACGCATTGAACTATATATATAAACGATGAACAACGTCATCTTCAGTGATGGGCTCTCTTTGATTGGCTGGCGTAATCGGCTGGAGAAAGGAATGATGGGAACCAAAGGGGTAGTAGCAATGTTAAATAGCTGACAATAGCGGGTTATTCCATTATTATGTGAGGGATGCAAAGAGTGGCAAGTTGTAACATAGCATCAGCCTCCTCTTCCCCACAAAAGGTATTACTTGCTTTCCAGTTTCAACAAAATGACGCGTCTTAGCTAATTCAACAGAACGCACTTGGGTTGGGATCCGAGGTAACCTTTTCAATTCTCTCTATAATTGTCTTATTCCTAGATATTGCTTTAAAAGGAATTTCATCTGTGAGAATGTATGGTTTTTTATTAATAGCACAATTTTTTTTTTTTTTTGATCGGAATTTTATTAATAGCACAATTGGACCCCGAATAATGGCTGATTTTGAGGGGCCAGAACAAATGGAATATATGATGATGCAGCGCTCACGTCGTATAGAGTAACAAGCGTACCTTTCATATGTGGTGAAGTGCCTCGGATAAAATGGCTTTTTCCAAATATTTAATACTGATTCATTCTTAAAGATGAGATAGTCTTTTTCTTGGTGTTGCTTTCTGCTAGCAATGGCAATCCTCAAATCCTTAGCATTGGATGCTGGTTTGTGGTTGTTCTGTGGGGGTTGTGTACGATATACATGCGTAGGTGGTACCGTCTTTTTAATTATTACCAAAAAGATTGTCACGTTCTGGTGTGGGATTGGTCAACTTATACTAATAAACTTCACTGACCTGCATCAACCTTCGTGTTTTTTCATTTTTTTTTATGATAATGGAAGAATTAAGAAAGAATAAATTCCTCTGTTATTGTGCTTGGTGATTAAAGTCTTCAACTTGAAGCATTAAGCTTCCAGTTTTGCGTCGCTTTTTTATTTTTTTCTCCCCACGCAATATTGCTTTGCAACTGTATTATGGCTTAGAGAGCAGATTAGAAATGTCAAGAACAGGGTTAAAAAAGTAAACACAAATTAAGCTAGGAGTTGAAAGATGAAACACTAACATTGCCATATCAATGGCGGCAAAGCTGTAAGCAAATTTCATTTCATCAATTACGAGGTGCTAGGGAAAAAGTTTGTAAAGCTTGGGTTTAGCTTCAACGCAGAATGAAAAAATCAACAAGTAAGGGTTACTTTAACCCTGGATTAACTTATTTTTCAAAAAATAAGCATTTATTATCTAAGTCGAGATAAAACTTATCTCACATACTTACCTTGTATATCGTGAATCGCGATTTATAAACACTTATTAACTAAAAATAAATTATTCCAAACGAACACTATGAGTTTTCCAAAAGGAAATCAAACACGATCTATTCTTACTTGTGACTTTGAGAATTTCTTTTTTCCTGCTCTTTTAGATTGAGAATGCCAAAAGGGTGGCTATGCCAATAGCCAATCCATTCATTCCTTTGTGCAAATTGGTCGAATATAGTCACCAAACACACGAAAAAGCTTTAATAAAGACGTATATTACTCTACATTCTTATAAATTTGTCAATCTTACAGGAATTTGTCTCACAGGCCTTTGAAACTCACTGAGAGTTAGTGGGGTTTGTTTTGACTTTTCACTTGCGTTTTTCTATTAGCCTTCAAATGGTTATTGGTATGGACACCAGCGGATCTCTTCTTGGAACAATTTTCCCAATAATTTATTTGTCCACATTTTCAGCTCTCTCAAATGGAAAACTTGAATATACCCATTTCATTTCCCGTGTGTGATTGGAATAATGGCAATGTGCCCCACAATGGTTGTTTATCCATTAAAGGGAACCTTAAATTCTAAGGAAGGAGCGGAGACCCAGATGTCAAAAATATTGACCAAGATGAGCATAATCTGAAACCTTTCAAACCATTACACTTGGATTTTTTTGGTCATGTGCTACATATGGCTATTTATTTATGCCGTGGGAGCAAATTTGTAAACCTTTTTTGCCGCCAATTTATGAATCTTGTAATGTCATAGTGGGCATTAGCAGTATAAAATGTCCGGTCCATGAGGGAATGATATATTAATTGAACCAAGGGAACCAAGTCAAGGCTCAAGAGGTGAGGACATTATAAAGGAAAAGCAATAGATAGAACTTGGCAGGAGAACATCGTGGTGTACTTTTTTTGGGTGAACGTCAAAGGCACTCTTTTTTCTTCTCTTCTCTTTTCTTCAATTAAGGCCATTTGCCCTCTTAAGTCATCAGAGGGAGAGAAAGTTGTTGAGATTCTGATCTGATTCAAATGAAAATAAGTTTTTGTGAAGGAAGGAAAATAATCAAATATTTGCAAGTTTGACCTAATTTATTTTTGATTTATAAGTATTTTTTATATAAGTCAAAATAAAACTCATATTACATGCTTATCTTATATATATATATATATATATATATATATATAGTAAATAACGTTTAAAACTACTTATAAACTAAAATTAAATTATTCTAAACAAATATCATGATACACTTTTTAGGAATTTGTTCACGGTACATTTGTCCGGTGTGAGTATGTGGATTCCATTCTGTTTCGCCTTTTTTTATTAATGTTTTTTTCCCCTTTGCCCTTCTCTTCCTTCATAAAAACTCAACAAAAAGCACAAACGAACACTCTTTCTTTCGCTCTCAACCTTCTCATCCTCCCTCCCATTGGTTATGCAGGCCAAGTCCATTTCAGTCTCTGCACGTCTTCTACAATTCAGGGCGTTCTTCAACTTTTGTTACTGTCCAGTCTCATATATTTCTGCGAAGTTTCCTGTGTCGTTGTATTCCAATTCGACAGACATCATTTTTATCTTCTGATTTCCATGGATCCGGCTTTCTAAGATTTCAGGAGAATCATTTTTTTCCCCTGAAAAATGGCCGCAGCGGAGGCGTCCAGCTCCAAAGGGCAAGCATGGTTCGATGAATACCAACTCTGTCTCCTTCAGCCCCTCTTCTCCGTCTTTTGTAATTCTCGCAGCATTTTTCTCACAAATTTTCTTCTCAGGTTCTGCACTAATGGACTGCCCAGCGACATTATTATCGAAGTTGATGACATGAGCTTCCATCTTCACAAGGTGAGCGTAAAAATTAGAATATGAATCTTACAGTACCGACAATATTCTGTTCTGTATCCTGTCGTCTGAAATTTGTCCACGATGTATCAGTTTCCTCTGATGGCAAAAAGTCGAAAGCTTCACCAGCTGATAACGGAACAAGAATCAAATCATCCCTCGTCAGCAAAAATCCAAGCATCTGGCATCGAAGTAGAGGAAGAAGACGAAATTGCGGAAGAACACTGTCGTATAACATTCACAGACTTCCCTGGTGGCTCTGATGCCTTCGAGATGGCTGCTAAATTCTGCTACGGTGTCAAAATTGATTTGTCGGCATCCAATGTGGCTCCTCTCCGTTGTGCGGCGGAGTTCCTTGAGATGACCGAGGAGTACTCTGAAGACAACCTCATCTCCAAGACTGAAAGGTTCTTATCTCAGTCTGTGCTCAAGAGCATCAAGGATTCCATTAAAGCCCTAAAATCAATCGACCGCTTGATGCCCCTATCGGAGACTTTAGCCATACCGCAGAGGTGCATAGATTCCATTGTTTCCAAAGCGTCCTCCGCCAATCCGGCTTTATTTGGATGGCCGGTTACCGACGCCGGAGCTAACGACGCCACCTCGCGGAGTTCTTTGTCGAGGCAGGTCTTGGGGAACGGAATTGAGTCTGGAGGAAGAAGAAAGAGCATCCCTAGAGCGGACTCTTGGTTTGAGGATCTTGGGCTCCTGAGTTTGCCCCTGTTCAAACAGTTGATTCATGCCATGAGAGGGGCAGATTTGAGTCCAGATATAATAGAGAGCTGCCTCGTGTATTATGCGAAGAAATACATTCCAGGTGCTTCAAGGTCAAGTCGAAGGCCAATGACGACGACGACGCCGTCGTCGTCGTCTGTAGTTTCGGAGGCTGAACAGAGAGAGCTGCTGGAGTTTATACTCTCCAATCTGCCCCCGGAGAAGAGCTCTGGGTCCTCCACGGCAACAAGGTTTCTGTTCGGATTATTGCGAACCGCCAATATATTGAACGTTTCCGAAGCCGGCAGAGATGCATTGGAGAAGAAGATAGGATCACAGCTCGAAGAAGCTACACTAGACGATCTTCTCATTCCGAGCTATTCGTACCTTAATGAAACGCTCTACGACGTTGATTGTGTGGAAAGAATTCTGTCCCACTTCTTGGCCGGTTTAGAAGGAAGAAACGCCGCTGCAGCAGTCGATGGTGAAGGCGGTGTGGCCAGGTCGCCGGCGTTAATGGTTGTTGGGAAACTAATTGACGGCTATGTGTCTGAAATAGCTTCAGACGCAAATCTCAAGCCTGATAGGTTTTATGATTTCGCCCTCTCTCTTCCTAATGAAGCCAGACTCTTCGACGACGGTCTCTATCGCGCAGTAGATGTCTATCTTAAGGTATTCTCATTCATTCGATTTCTATCTCA
Organism: Inga oerstediana; assembly: GCA_963210345.1. NCBI lineage: Eukaryota > Viridiplantae > Streptophyta > Magnoliopsida > Fabales > Fabaceae > Inga > Inga oerstediana. The sequence continues at coordinate 63,158,867 of OY723409.1, forward strand.
AAATTATACGGTGCAACTATACAATCAAACACATTCATGTAATTAATTAAAATTATTTGTTCCTCACTTGCAGGCTCATCCACGGATATCGGAGGCAGAAAGGGAAAAGATATGCGGAGTGCTTGATTGTAAGAAGCTGACACTAGAAGCGTGCACTCACGCAGCGCGGAACGAGAGACTTCCATTACGAGTAGTGGTTCAGGTACTATTCTTCGAGCAGCTTCAGCTGAGACATGCAATCGCGGGGACTCTAATGGCAGCGGAGGCGGCCGCAGAGCCAGGGAGGCCGTCGGCGGCGGCACTGGGACGGGAAGAGGAGGGAGACGAAGAAATAATGGCGGTTGCGCCCGATAGCGGCAACACTTGGCGCGTGGCGGTGAGGGAGAATCAGGTGCTACGCCTGGACATGGATAGCATGAGGACGCGGGTGCATCAGCTGGAACGCGAATGTTCATCAATGAAGAGAGTGATCGAGAAGATCGATAAATCGAGCCCTCAGCGTCAGCAAGGCGGGGCCGGCGGCTGGAGAAAGAAATTCGGTTGCACATTCAAAACACAAGTCTGTGATTCTCACGAATCAGCGGTTGCCGATCGACGTCAAGGACGAGTCGCCCAGCAGCAACAGAAGCAGCGTGATCATCCTCATCGGGAATAGGGCAGCCAAATCCCGTGGGGCTAGTCCGCATGTGTTACGCTGGATCCTATTCTAATCTGCCGCCACCTGTCTTCTGAATAAGCACTGATTGGATTTAGAAAAGGAAAAAGGCAAACAGAGGACGGCCAATAATTAGGGTGATTTGGTAAATGCGTGATGAGGCAGGCAGCTTTTGAGGTGATAGTGGACAGAGCATGAATTATATAATACAGTGCGTGCCATAGTGGGGACATGAGATGCATAATGGAAACCACAGATTCTTTTTTCCAAGTTTTGGACTCTTTGTTGGTTCCTCATAATCATTAATCATTGCTTCCAATGGAAGCTGCTCCTGAGGACTAGGGTAGCCCCCCCAAAAGGCTCCTTCATTCTCTCTCCCTTAGGCTGTTGCCCATATCATTCTTCCATTCTCTTGTTCTCCACATTTTCAAGCCTGTCATTCTTTAACTTTGTTCCATAAATTTACTCGGCCAAGCAATAATGATGAAGGATGAGGGATTTTATGGCTCATGGATTTGACTCACGGCGCCCAATATTGAGAACAAAATATGTCTTTCTTTTTATTGTGATCATGATGAGAATTGAAATTTAGTGCTAGGAAAAGTCACTTAACGTAGCTACAAACTTCGCCTTCCTCTCTGCATTATTCAATATCTCTCTCTGGAATGTCTGCCTTTTGTTTTTGGTCAAATTGGACCCTTTTCTTTCCAGCAACCAGACCCCACCACTCCGGAATCAAAACAATCCTCTAAGCAAAAAGGCAAGTATTTGTTAATTGTTATCCATTGATTAAGATTGGGGATTGGTTTCCGCAAAAAATCATGTTCCACGCCACAAAGAGAAATGGAGTCGTGGATAAGTATTGACCCTGATTTGAAAAATTTAAGCTTTTATCTTTAGCTAAACATTTATTGTTCGATTTGACAAGGTGCGAATATCCTGACATATAATATTTTTTTTAATTATAAAAACTTCCAACTTCCAACAATTGACTGTTTGAGAGGCCCTCCCAGAACAAAATCTCTTTGGAAATATATTAACAAAACAGGCAATATAGAATTAGGTAGAGGAATAAAAAACAGATGATGTGATATGATAACAACCTCATTATTACGAGTATTATTGTGACATGATTTTTCTTAATTTATGACTTTCATCCTTTGAATTTTTTTAGAATCAAATTCATTCCTTTTCTTTTCTTTTTTAAAAAAAACTATGTCACACTTGATGTCTCTCTTTACGTTCAAAAATGGAACTTAGATTCTCTTAATACTATAATATTGTTAAAGCGTTCCCCTCGATTTATTTCATGCGAGAAAAGTTAACTTGGTACTTGATTTTGTGGCAATTAACCTTGTCATGATTTGCTGTCTGAGTGCCCACAAAGGAGAGAAGCGGATGGCCACGTTCCGGCCACAAAAGATATGAACAGAGCGATATATATAAATATATATATAGATGCTGGTTCTGATAACTCACATATTGTTACAAAGCCAAGCAAAGCACTTCTTTATTTATTTAATTGTTTTTGGTTGAGTGTATACGTACATGCCATTGAACCCAAACAATAACAGATTTGGATCAAGACCCAGCAAGAAGCCATGGTGTGCCAAGTGTCAAAGCTTCAACAGGGGCCCACCTAGAAACGACGAATCCGGAATTCTCCACTCCCGCATGCAGTCAAAGTTAAACAGTTGAGATCCGAAAGTTCGCGCTGTTTACAAATTCCTTCACGTTAATTAGTTACTTATAACTTGGAATTGCTTTTTCATTCCCCAATCTTCTATCTTCTTGTCACCCTCCTTCACTCTCTGCATTTCATTATCTATATTCTAGTCATAGAAACAGCCAACACCTCCATAAAGAAAGAGGTACAATATTAATGTAAGGGCGTTTTTCCTCTTTTTTTTCCTTACATCCTGTTTATATCTCAATCAGAAATATATATATTGAGAGATCAATGCATTTTTGTTCCGAATCCTGAATCAGGATGGGTAGAATGGAGCGTATGGCTTTGAAAGTGGACCCTGCCACGGCTACTTTGATAGATTCCGATGTGAATGAGCTGAAACTTGCAGCCAAGAAGCTCATCAACGATGCCGCCAAGTTAGGAGGCTTGCGCTTTGGTACTTCTTTTCTTAGATGGCTTGCCTCCTTTGCTGCTATGTACGTCTCTTGGTTTGCATTCCTTTGCTGATGTTGATATATGAGTAAACTAGCTTGTACTCCCTAATGTCCCCTGTGCGATGCGGGGGAAGATTGTGAATTTGGAATGATTCATCCAAATTCTAATAAAAAACAATTCAACTTCTATACCAAATAGATATCTCAGAATCAAATATATTTGATTATTCCACTATAGCATAACAACAGTGTATCTTTATGGGATTTCTCTTACTTGATACATCAATATTTCATTTTGTAAGCACATTCCTAGATATCTCCTTGTACGTTATATTAGTTGTAGGTTTCTTTCACCCACACCCACTATCATGCACAACTATTTGCAAGTTATCCATGATTATTACTACTATTAAACATATAATTGATCATACGAAAATATGTTCTAATAAATATAACCTGGCATGACATAATGATTGTTTTACCAACAGTTTTGTAGCTTAATGGTATGAGAGCTCCCTTCTAAGTGGTGTTTGATCCCGCTTATAACCTCAGGTTATTAGTGTTTGTCCATTTAATTCAACAAAATAATTGCCTTTAACTTTTGTTGATTGCACAGCAAAATATAGAGCAATTGAGGATTATCTCCTCCTCATCTGTGTAGATTCAAACAACTGATGTAATATATTGAGGATAAATAGCATAAGCACCTTATAGTTTACAAGTCCTCATCGTATTTAATGTCCCTTTCTTAGTTCGTTGGCCTATTTTATTGCAGTCGGTCACCCTTTTCTTTGTTGATTGAGGGGGAAAAATTGCTGATGAGCTCGTTTAATGATAAACAGTTACGAATGACAATTCACATCAATTTGACTTGTTTGGCAAAATGTTTATTCTAGTTACTTATTGATACTGGATCGCACAAACTGGAGGTCAAATATGCTCACTTCATTGCTAGTCCCCTACGTGTTCTTCAGTTTTCCCAGGTCACTTTTCCACTTATTAAGGTAAACATTTCTATCTGCACCCCACTGCATTCTTCCGTTTCCCCTCTCTTCATATTGTTTCTTTGACTTAAATATTTACATTTGTCATTTAGAGGAGAGGTTGGAAAATGGATTGCTTTCATTGCCGTTGTCCTCAGACTTTTCTTCCCTCGACATTTTCCTGGTATGGTTAATGCAATATGCTATGCTTTATCAATATTACCTTGTCAAAGAAGAGAATACACTTCTGTATCACCCCTCTCCATTATATGATATTACCTCCGTCCTTAATATAAGATCTTGTTTGTAAAGCAATTTACACTACAAACAAGATCTTGTATTAAAAACAGGAGGCAGTACTATTTAATAATTATGCTGCCTGAAATGTGTTTGAGGGTAAAGCAGAAAATCACCACCTTTGTCTAACTCAACATTAACATGGTATATATGAATGCAGATTGGCTGGAACTGCCTGGCTCGTTGATCCTTTTATTGGTGGTGGCTCCTGACTTGTTTGCTCTAACATTGAGGCACAGCATGGTTGGAATAGTGATAGACCTTATCATTGGCTGTTACTTGCTTCAAGAACATATCAGGGCTTCTGGTGGCTTCAGAAACTCTTTCACTCAGAGCCATGGAATATCTAATACCGTTGGCATCGTCCTTCTCTTGGTCTATCCAGTGTGGGGCCTGGTTATCCATTTTTCATAAAAGCCATTCCAATCATCAACACTCCTAAGTCTTTTCTTCTGGTAGATTCGCAACATTTTTATCTTATGACAAATTTGCCTTTTAAGATCAGACCAATTTGTCACTAATGAAGGCTGTCCCATTCAATAATACCAACTCATTTGGATGCGCAATTTCATACAATCTTTCTTGTTTTTTTTTTTTTTTGGACTGAACATGTGTAACAAATCTTCTTGTTTTTGTTCTGCTCTGCGTCATCTTAAGCGCTTCCTTCTTATGTACAGAACCAGAAAGTTATCATAGTACTAATCATAGGATGGGTGATCTAATCAAAGATGCCCATTTAGAGCAGAAGGTTCTCATATTATAGCTTAATTGGTTAATGGTTGGGGCACATGAAAATATTAATCTTCCTATCGTTTCTCTGTTTATGAAATAGAACAATTGAATCTTGGGCCTTGCTGCAGTGCCTGTTTCTATTCAAACAATATATGCAATGTTGACTAATATAATTATCAAAGAGCAAGTGTCAGAGAAATCTTTGATTTACATCCACATTATTTAACACGCGACGAAAAAATCATGACAAATATAGAAAAAAGAAGCGAAAAATAGATTTAAAATAAATGCCATGTTTTTTTTTTTTTACTTTGAGTAGTGTATAGATTTTAAATATAAAAATTAATGGCCCTTTTTCCCGATACTTTCTTTGGATTAGTTTTGTTTTCCTTATTATATTCGGAGGATTTGAAATTGAAAATACCTCTCAGACCACGCCTGCCCTTATGAAATTTTTATCCATGAGTTATCCTCTATTATATTTCTTTTTTTTTCTTGGTTTAGTTTTGTTTTAATAAACTGGCAAAAAAAGTTTGTTTTAACAAAAAAAAATTCAACCAACCTTTGATTTTCTCTATCTTTTTTCTGGCCCTTGTTGCTATCGGTTAATGTGGGCCGATTGTAACTCGGAAGAGTTTGCGTATAAATGAAAAACTTGGAATAAAAAAAAAGGGGGTCTTAGACCTGGTCCAAATTTATCCATGGGCCCAATCTACTCGGGATTCAGGAGGCGAAACCCTAACAATCGCAGAAACCCTAATGCCTTCTCATCGCTTATAAAATAGAAGCCGGAAGTATAGACGATCGTCACATAATTCCCGACTGCCAGCAGGGTATGAAAATTTTATTTTTTGAGGCTCATCTGAGTTCTTTTGTTCCATTGCTGTATTCTACTTTCCTCTGAGGTTGTTTTATTTTCTTTTTTCCGACTTCTGTTTTCCAATTTGATTTTGAGGATTGATTAATGTGTTTTTCTCCATGATAATCAAAGAATGATGACGAGTCCGATCTTTTCCATTCTTAAAATTTATGACGACAAATCGAGGCATTTGTCTGAGAGGAATTCACTCTTGCATCTATTTTTTTGTTGAACTTCTCGGTTAATTTAGGTGATGGAAAATTTTTTTCCCGAGTGAGGCTCCGTAGTTTTAGATTTTTCCTTCTGTTCTCCGATATTCTTTCCTTTCTATTTTTCGATTTCTTCTTTAAAAAAATTAATTTTTGGGATTGAACGATGTTCGTATAGAGGATTGAGCGATGTGGCTTTCTCAGTGATGATCAAATAATGATGACGAGTCCGATCTTTTCCATTCTTAAAAATTGTGACGACAAATCGAGGCATTTGTCTGAGAGGAATCCACTCTTTCATCTTTTGATTTTGAACTAATCAAACCTTTTCTCGTTTAGTATTCGACGTAATTAATGGTTGATCAATTTTCTAGGTTGATTTTTTAAAAATATTTTGACCTAATATTTTGCTATATTACTGGGAATCCGTTGGTTGGCATAATGATGATAACTCCAAATTATTCATATGATAATCATATGATGATACAAAACCTCCTACTCATTCTGAATGCTGTGATTATTCCAAAGTTTTTCTAATAATGTTTTCTTTTGTCTGTCTTCTTAATTTGCATAGCTGTGCGGTCGTAAAACTGAAATGTTTTTTTTTTTAAATTTATTTGAATCCCCAAAAGTGAGAGATAAAGACATTAATGTGGCAGTGATGATAGACTTAATCTCTCATCGTTAATTTGTTGAGATTTCGATGATGGCATTTCAAGCACTTTTGAGCCACGGTCTTTGTCCCATTTTGATCATTAGTCTTTTTACAAATTCAGATTAGTCCCTTGGTTGCTGAATACGAATACCCAATATTACATATGCATGTGTTATAGAAGTTGGAATGATCTCTCCATGTGGCGTGAACAATATGTCCTTTGAATCTAAGAGAAAAGAAGAAAATATTATTTTTAATACTAATCGTCCAATTCCTTCATAAAAAGCTAGTTTCTGATGACAAGTTTTTTTTAAAAAAGGCCATATCAGCTAAAAGACCCCAAATCAACCACAGCACAAGAAGCAGGGATCCGGTTTCTCTCATCAGCTTCCTTCTCCGCATCCCTTGGAATCTCAGCATCTTACCCATCCAATTCATTCAAGAAATCACAAAGTGACACATCGTGGAGCTTTTAAGATTATATCTGAACCGTATAATCCTGTCACATATACCTTCCTTTCCTCTGCCTCTTATTCAGTACCCCGAGACTTCAACGAGATCTGTGACCATTTGTACTCGTGTGGCCGGCATGTTGAGCCACATCGCGTTCTTTAAGAAGCTCAAACTGAGAACTCTGGTTCTGCACAATCCCCAATATTTCAGATTGGGATAACAAACCTAGCGTGCTTCTGGTTACAGGGTCTTTGCCCAGGCTTTGCGGAAATCTAGTAGGGGCTCATTGTTTGTTGCAGTTTTAGACACTAAATCCTTATTACGTAAGTCGAGATAAAACTCCTCTCACATACTTACCTTGTATACCGTGAATCATGATTTATAAACACTTATTATCCAAAAATAAGTTATTTCAAACGAGCACGAAGTTAATTAAGAACAAGATGGGTGAAACAGATGATACTTATCTTTCTTGAACTCGTAGCCTAAGGAAGGATTTTAAGTTTTACAGTTTCCTTGCTCGAAGCTTAATTTATCAATACATCGACAAAAAATTGTAAAACAAAAGCAAATATTTCTTTTGCGCTTGCCCAAAAAACACTATTCAGCATTATTAAGTTGAAATTGCGCTTGCCCAAAAAACACTATTCAACATTAAGTTGAAATCCTCACTTCAGGTAGCAAAGGGTAAGTTGCGGACATATCTGTACATGTTTCTTTCTGTGCACTAGTTGGTTTCCTTAATAGGCTTCAATTTTTCTTGGTGGCGTGGGGGTTTCCTCTTAGATTCAAGGAATTTTCTTGTCTTGTATAGTAGGATTGGTGAGGTATTTTTCATCATTCGTAAGAGCTCTCTGTTTCTGATGCTGAAGGGTTTGATACTTTGAAGGAAGTGATGAGGGGAGGCGATAGGAACTCAGGCTGATCATTGGACCAGCCCATCCTGGTTCGTTGCACACCTTTCCGTCTCTTCCCAACTCCTCAACCACGCTGTCCCAATCAGTGTGTGTGAATTTAGGCCTTCTGCAATCAAGAAGAATAATAAATGGATTTGCACTTTCTTTTTGGACATACTGGACTATTATCCATTACATATGAATATTTAAGTAAGGTTATTTTACTGTGGATTATGAAAGTGCTTTGATTTTTTTGTTTTTTTCCCTGTTGTTCTTTTTGTTTTGTCTGTTTTTGAAGTTTTTTTTCTTGGTGATTACAGCTCCGGAGCATCACATTTTGAATGGTTTATAAACTTGTCTTCGAATCAGCTCTATATATTTATCAAGATGTCGTCTCCACGAGAAGAATGCTCCACAGATACTAATGCTTTTATGAAACTTGCAATTCGACAGGTATTTGCTAAGGTTTTGCTATTGTACTCAAAATTATAGATTATAGATGCCTCTATTTGTGCAGTTCCAATTATGCTCGTGTCACAGTTACTGGTATATTTTTTCTTCAAGTTCAAATATATAATTGCATAGGCAACATAATTAATGTACTTGTCCAATATAAATAATGGTCAAAATGTAAACGATGGAAGGTGGAATCAATTTTTGTGAAATAATAAATGGAAAACAAGTTGGTAGCACTAGATGCATGGAGTTGAGGATGTAGGTGTAAAGAGAGTTTTGCCCAATATGTGTGTGGGTTCTTGTAAGTTGCCTTGGCAGTCACTTAGTTAGGGATGTTCAAAACCCGGGCCGGGACGAGGATCCCCCAATCCCGGTTCTTGGTCCTGGTAATCTTGGGATTGGGATAGGACTGGGAAATCCTGTTTTTTTTTTAAAAATTAAATTTAAAATATATTATTATATTAATTAAATTTTTCATAATTTTATGTTTAAAGTGATCATTTAACGTCTAACAAAGCTATAATAATCATACAAATAGATTTAGAATTGAAGAATAGCATTTTATTATTATTATTATTATAATCACCATCATCATCTTTGTTGTTATTTTTATACATTATAGAGTTAGAATTAGTATCACAATATATACAGTTTAACTCCAATTAAGAATGTAATACACATCTTATCAAATGATAACTTAATTTATGAGATAAAAAATACAAAAATAAAAGAATAACTTAATTTATAAGGTAAAAAAGAAAAAAGAAAAAACCGGGACTAGGACCGGGTTCTCAAGGGTGATCCCGGTCCTTGCTGTCCCGATCCCTGTTCCGGCTGGGACGGGAAATTCTTGGGATCAAAATGTCTGGGACCGGGCGGGAACAGCCAGGACAGGGATAGATTGAACACTCCTACACTTAGTAAACCTTGTAGATCCAAATATAAATGGATTTTTGCTCAATATACCTTTACTCTTCTACAATTAAACTTTGTTTCCTTATGCTCTGGCTTTTTGCTATGTGGCAGGCACAGATAGCTTTGGATGCCCTTGAAGTTCCTGTTGGGTAAATTACTTTTGCTGTTATTCTCTTGCGCAATAAAATAAAATAGTTGTATGTGCTTAATGTCAGACATGCTCCATTTTCTTTCACATCTTGGTGCATCGCAATTTAAGATGGAGAGTTTCATTGCATTGTTTTTCAAAGTGAAACTAGAAGAAACTGCATCAAACATATTTCACTAGTCAGCTTTTGAACTTGATTTGCTAGTGAACACTACGGCAACGTGCTGTTCATACAGCGCTTTAGATGTATGGTTATGCTCCCTTTTTTTTAGCGTGTCTCATTGTTTCTTGATAAGGATGAGGATCTGTCCACGGTTGCTTTGTGGTGTTCAGCTCATGAAATTCATGCGAAGGTGTCTCAATTGGATACTACTGTGTTTTTAAGGGACTGGAATGCCTCAGTTCAATTTTGTTTTCTTACGTGATGCATGCTTTTCCTTATTTGCATTTCTCCCCATCCCTCTCCCCTATATCTTGTTTAAGTTCTTCTATATAAAATAATATGGCTAAAATGCTCGACAACCCTTCTGGTTTGTTTTGTTTGTGTTTAGGTATTCTTTAATTTGAAGTTGGCTTTTAAGTGTCTTGCTGAATTTGTTAGTAGATTGGTACATATTAGTTTCATTCCATTATTTATATTGTGGAAGCCATTAGATTTTTCCACAACTCTTGCAGCCTGTTTTGTTCAATTCTCGAGGCCCTTTGTTATGGGAATCAACATTCTGTTTCCTGTCAATGTCTGTTTGGTTGGCCTTTATTCACTTCTTTTCCATTCCATCAGCAATCATGGTTCCAATAAATGTGGCAATGCCTTTTCCATAAAGAAGCTAATTAACCATCATTTTGAGATGCAAGAATTATGGTCTGGACCTAAATACCACCCCACCATCCATCTTGCTCGACAACTTCTACCCTTAGGCCTTCTTCATGAATGATGTTCACTTTGATCTGTCGATGTCCCCCTCATGATCATCTCCATATCTTCATCAAATGCCATCTCTCCTCTCATTTGGCAAAGTGTGATCTGATAACACGATATTCTCAGCTTCATGATACTGTACAGCTCTCTCTCTTCTACATTTTTCTCCAAGCTCTGTTCTATCAAGACCAATGATTGCTGCTTTAGATTTGTTGGATTTGAGTTTTCAATTTTGTTCCATTTTGCTTTAGATTTGTTCCGTTTTCAGTTTTGATTTGGTGAACAAATCAGGCCTTTGATGTCAGTATGGCCCTAATTTCTTGTGCATTGAAGGATGAAATTACCCGCTTAATGAATTGGATTCCAATTCCAATTCATTATTTACAATAGGATGGGAAAAAAATACTCTTCCAGCCTTTAATATAAAACAAATTTACCTAATTTGATTAGATTAAAGAAGTTAATTGAGTTAGTTAATATTACATGTATTTTCTAAAACATCCTAGTCATGTTCTTCCTTAATTCCCTCCTCCCCTCTCCTCATTGATTATTGTTGAGGGAGCATTAATAGGGGTAAATTAGGAAAAGATTGACAAATATGAAAACTATGTCTTATATTTGGGACTAAGATCAACTTTCCAAGTATGTCTTATTTTAAAGACTAGAGGAGTACTCTTTTGAGTATAGCGTTGCACTTCAAAGTTTCTGATGTTTAATTCATTTCTTTCTTGACGCAGAAAACCTCACATTGAGATCAAAGGGTTTGTCATACATACTGCTCAGAAAACATCATTCTTAGATGTAAATATACTCTACACTTCTACCAAAGTCATCCCTATAGGATTCCAAAAGCTCTCTTCTTGCTTGCTCTGCCTAGCATTTGTTACAATATCCCCCAAGTTTGCCTTAAGTGAAATCCTTAATTTGTTCTTAGTTTTTCCCTCGATTCATAATTTTTTTCAGAATTCCTATTCTTCCATACATTGAGGACGGAGATACTTTCCTTGGGCTATCAAAACTCCAAAGTTGACAAACGGAGCATGATGTTATCCCTAAATGAGTGTCTAATTTTGTAAATGAGATTTCAGTTTGTTGGAATAAGGCTTTGTTTATTCATTACTTGACCTTACAATGTGATGGGTTCATTAAAGAAAGTTTTTATCTATTTTTTCATTGAAACGCAATTATTGTTATATTAATTAGTTTCATTTAAACCATGTTATGTGTTGCCAGATGTGTGATTGTTGAAGATGGGAAAGTTATAGCATCTGGGAGGAATCGAACCACTGAGACGCGAGATGTAATTTGATTAATGACTTTTTTAATTTCATATTATCATCACTTGTGCTTAGTCACATCTTTTGGATGCTCTTTCAATCATCTATTTGCAATTTGGATAAATTCTGAATTATTATGCTTGCTGGCTATAACTTATACACGTGAGATAACTTAAACTTGTGAAATTACAGCTCCAGGAAGATGAAGCAAGTGGACTGTACTTGTGTGAATTCTAACTTGAAATTATAAATAGTTTATAACCTGAATTCTGGAAAAGGATCTAATTTAGCCCTAGGTTTTAATTTGCATTGTTTCTTAATGATGAATGCTAAGCTTGCACTTTATTTTTGGCTTAGTTGTAGTTGAGTGATGAGTGATCTTACATAGTCTGAGTATTCATTTTCACAAAACAATGTCTTTGAGCCTAAGATATTTGTTCTCACATTTAATGGAAGTTTCTTGTTCCAGTTTTTGATTTTTCCTCTTGAAAGAAAAGGGCCTAACATAGTCTAATCAAACTTTTCTTATTATATTGAACGTGTGATGTAAAATAAGAAATTGTTTTTGTTACTTGTTTGAAGTAACAACCTCCATGTTCTTTTCATTGTTGCATTTTTTTAAAACCTTGTAATAAAGAAGCTTTTCATTTGCTTTCACTGCCATCTTTTCCATGTCACTAATTCTTTCTTCACAGGCTACAAGGCATGCGGAAATGGAAGCTATAGATGTCCTTATGGAACAGTGGCAGAAAAATAAACTTTCAATCTTCGAAGTTGCTGGAAAATTCTCGAGTTGCAGCCTTTACGTTACATGTGAACCGTGCATAATGTGTGCGTCAGCTTTATCAATTCTAGGTATACTACTTCGATTATTCTATGTATAATAGTCACATTGTTTTAAGTTATTTGACTCGATTTTTATCCATTTGGTGGTATAGGTATAAAGGAGATATATTATGGATGTGCAAATGATAAATTTGGAGGATGTGGATCAATATTATCATTACATTTAGGCAACAATATGAATAGGTATACATCTCGGCCTGCAGCATATCAAAGTTTTTTATTAAGTGTCAGATATGCTAGGTTTTCTCAAATGGAAGCCATTTTTGTTGTTTGTGAATCTTTGTTTATTGTTTTGTGGACTTGAGATTGTTAGGCATCTTATTCTAATATATTGGATATTACATCTCGTGTTCTTTTGCAAGTACATAATTTCTTGTGAAACTGGTGGGTTTATCTATTGAAGCGCTTCTCTGTCTCTTTGTTTTTAATCTTTGAGGCAATGCCTCTCACGGTTTTCCTTAAAGGGCAATATTTGTTATAATGAAGGAATCTCTAAATAATTCTAATTTTACTCTTTTTAACCAATACTGGCTATGTATATTGATTTTGATGGTACATATGCTCTTTCTTCTTTGGCAGTGAAGTAACACTAGGAAGCGGTTTCAAATGTAGAGGAGGCATAATGGCATCAGAAGCAGTCCTTCTCCTGCGAACATTTTACGAACAAGGAAATCCAAATGGTAAGTTACCTTTTCATTTTTTGGCCCTTTTTTTTTTCAACGATGGCAAGTTACTGTAAATCACTTCAATTTATAGCATTTGGGAGGTACTAATTTACACTTTCAAAAGTGCTGTGTGTTAGTCTCAGTGCATCACTTATGACATCCCTTTAATTGTTCTTCTGGCTCATTAACATGTACTTGTGCATTGTTTGACAAGTATTTAATTGTGATTAGAGGTGGAAATAGGCTAGGCCTGTTTTGTAACAGAGTGACCTGAGCTTGACCTGCCTGTTAGAAGCCTTTTTTCCGGCCTAAACTTGGCCTATATACAGGCTTGGCCTGAGACCTGTTAAGGAGACTTGAATTTTTAAAACTTTTAAAACAGCCACCCAAATGTACATAATTTCATAAATCAATTAAATTATCCAAAATACATTAAAAAAAATATAATCAAACTAAACAAATTGATTTGCTCAAATTTGTGACTTAAATAACTGGTAAAAGAAGTGCTTTCTTGGATTGGTTGAAAAGTCTTCTAGGTGCAACAACATCAATCGATGCCAAACCAGGATCTTCTGTCAGATTCTACCTCTCAGACTCCTGAATTATTCAGTGCCCAGTCCTGGAAAATGACATTATTAAAAAGAACGTAAAGCAAAGATCTGCAAATTTTCCAAGTTAATGATGCGAGTTGGATTCACACTACTCCTATTATATCTTTTTATTTTGTTCGAAACTAAATTTGTGTATTATACTATATGAAAAGGTTTACAAATGCTTTGTTTGTATAGCTTATTCACTATTAAAAAGAACTAATGTAGCAACCTGCAAATTATAGCAGAAGAAAACGGTAACTTAGATGAAAAAGACATTAAAAAATATATGCTTCCAACTCCTCCATTATAACAAGAAACAACAGGAAAATCTCCTGTAGATACAAAACTGCGACAGCAATAGAGTCAAGATAAGGAAGAAAGAAAAGTTTTGGCAGGAAAGAACGCAAGGAAAATACATGGTGCATCAAATAGCTAGCGATTCTCTATGCCTATCAAATTGATTTTATGTTGTTTCCATGATGGCCCCCAACATCTATTTATGCTTGATCTTATTCATCTATATAGCTATATTTTTAATCCGCATAGGCTGTCTCAGTTATGTTTTTAATTAATAGGTGCATCCTTTAGGCTTCAGGTTTATTTTTCTCCCGGTTCGTTAGCATGTGTTTTGTTCGTGTTGTTTGACAAATTTTTGTTTGTGAATGTGAAAGCCAATTAGTAGAGCAATAGCATTCATATGAAAAATAAATAGTGCATCTTGCCTTGAAGGTTGGCAAAAATAGCTAGCGATTCTCCATGCCCATCAAATTGACTTTATACTGTTTTCATGATGGCCTCGAACAAGTCGAAACATCTATTTGTTCTTGACCTTACTAATCTATATGCCTATATTTTTAATCCTCATTGACACTGCATAAAGATGGTATGATATCTGAGTTCTGTTTTGTTAGGTGCTTCCACAAGGCTTTAGGTTTTTGTTTTATTGTTCTCCTGGTTGGTTAGTATGTGTTTTGCGCTTGTTGTTTGACAAGTTTTTGCTTTGAATGTGACAGCAAATTAACAAAGCAAGAGCATCTATATTAAAAAAAATGCTGGATAGTTCTTTTCTTTGTTTTTTTTCCTTAAAAAAAAAAGTTGACTCTGGCATCTATACAAACTTGAATCTTTCAAACACAAAGATGATTGAAATGCCACTGAGCCAAAGCTCATTAGAAATAAGTTTACTTTAGTTCAATAGAAACTTGTTAATAAATTAATGTCATAATAAAAAAGTAGAATAAGTACTATTGCTCTACTGCTTTATTATATTCATGTGACTTTTAATTTGCTTTATTGATCTCTATGTGATTAGAAAACATGCCCAATCGCAATGTTAGTGCACAAGGATTGAGGCCATTTAGTAGAATAATTTATACTTCTAGAAGGCCTGGAATTTAAAGTTGAGAATTTTGATTATGGGTTTGACTAGAACTAGTATTTTTTCCCTCTGGAGTCCTATTCATGATTCATATTTATTTCTTCTCAGCTCCAAAGCCCCACAGGCCACTAACTCACCAACCATGACGCTGAAATTGAAGTGAGTTTTTTACATCATGTTATGTTTGTTAGTGCCTCCATACTATTCAGGTTCATTGGCCATGAAACTGATTCTCTTTTTAAACTTATACATCACACTAACAGTACTTTGGGACTCTCCCCTTTGCATTGTCCTTTCAAGCAGCTGATGCAATCGATGTAAATATAAGTCATATGTGTTTGGTACAAAAGGACTCTTTGGATGAAAGAAAAATGAATAGTATGTCATTAAGTAAAATTCCTCTTTTAATTTAATAAGTGAATATGTAGGAAGGAGGGCTAATTTGGGTATGCCAAAGAAAATATAAAGACATCTAAAATCAAAGAGGCAACGGGAAAGTCTATCGTGATGATGATGCGTGCCTACTTGGTTATTTAACTTATTTCTAACAATTACCAATAAATTTTTTATTTTTTCATGCTTATTACATTGACTTGAGAGAATAACTACTCCATCCGATCCTAATTATAAGACAAAGTTGACTTTTTTGAAAAAATTAAGTAAATTAATTAAATTATTTTTATTTTTATTTTTTTCTTCAAACTAATTAGTTTAACTAATAAATTAATATATAATCTAAGAATACATAACATATGATATGATTAAATAACTTATTCAGTTTCTTTAATTTCTTCAAAAAAAAAAATCAGCTTTATCTGATAATTAGGACCAGAGGTTGTAATTAGGTAGTAATTTGTTTTGGGTTGATGCACATATGTTGATAGATTATATTTGTTTTAAAGATTTCATTTTATTTGATGCAACATATTTTGCAAGTTGTGAAAATAGATTGTTTGTCATTTTTTGCGTATTTAAAATATCATTTGAAATGTAAAAATTGGTAAATGGTATATTTTCACACTTTGTAGAGTATGTTGTATCAAATAAAATTATATCTCCAAAATAAATATAATTTATCAATATACGTGCATAACTCCAAAACTCATTAGTTGTCTTTTTGAGTTCATTTGATAAGCATGAAAAAATGAAGAATATTTTGTATTTGAAAATAACAACATAGACGCTCAAGCTTCACCATTCACCATAGACCATTTTGCGCTACTTCCTGCATTCTTTTTAGAATACCCCAAATTGGCCTCTCTCCTACTTATTTACTTGTTAAATTAAGAGATGTATGTTTGCTTAATCCCAGCACGAAAAGTGTAAGCTTGCACTTTTGGTAATCTCCTTTGTGATGTTAAGTGTATGTTTGATTTAACTCTTAGAGAATAGTTTTTACGATTTACATATAAGTATGTGAGAGGAGTTTTCTCTCAGCTTATTAAAAATGGCTTCTAAAACCATGGATTTATTGTTTGCCAAACATGCACTAACATATGAACTATTCTCCATGCTTTTAAAGATTATTATGATCCAAAGAAAAGTTCACTACATAGCACTCACTCAATTTTTAACTAGCAGTCTCACTTCTTCCACCTTGTTCTCATGTCCCGTCCAGGCTTCTTGGTTGTAAAACATCTTTATTCCAACTTTAATGCCGTCACACATATGAGCTTTGAGATTCACCATCAATTTCTTGGGTTCTTCGATCTAAACGAAGATGAGAGTGGGAGGGTGTTGTACTCAGAGTTGGGAATGAAGATGAGAGGGGGAGGCGTCTCAGACTGAAGAGGGGCACCATAGGGAGGGGCATTGCCGTTGCAGGTCGGAGAGGGGCGTTGGAGGGGGAGGTGGACGGATTTGAGTTTTAAGAGGGATGAAAAATAGTTGTGATTCTGATGGGCATTTTTGTTTTTTCTTTTTGATTTGCAAAGTGACAGATGGGTACTCATACCTCTCTTGAAATATGAATATTGGAATCACATTTCTGTTATTCATTATTTGTAATGGTCTTTATGTGTCTTTTTTCAAGAAAAAAAAACACTGAAGTCTATGGAGTTTAAATAGTGTCATTTATAATATTATGGGAAAATTAGAATGAAGGCGATACCTATATCAAGTTCTCTAATTATATGATCATGTATCCTATTTTTTTATATGGATTTATAATAAAATGACAAGAATTCAAAAATAGGACACTTGGTTACATATAATTGGAAAGCATAACGAAATGAATATAAGAAATTAGATCCAAATATTTTTTTAAAGAGAATGGTGTTTATTGTAGGGGACCATATAAGTTAGAATTATTTAGAATGACTAAATACCAAAATATAAATACAAAATATAAAATTGCCTTTAGTTAAATCACTTAATTTTCTGTGTCATAATTCACATCGCAAGTATTTAGATCGTTATTCCGCATAAACATCATTTAAATTACCCATTCCCCATAATCGGAGTCCCGACCCTAATAAGAAAAATAGTATTATAAATATTTTTTTTTTAATACCAAAGATGAAAATAGAATCAGGGTTTAGTTTTCTTTCTTCTTTTTTTTTCCGTATGAACCCAGAGTGTCCGACTTTGGACTTAGTTATCTGTTGGAGAGCTTTACGGTCAGGCCTTAGGTTTTGATGTTACTGTCTAGGGCTGGGATGAGTGATGAAGATAGACTGATGATGTAAATGGGGCTTAGGCCCTCTTGCTTAACATTCAAGCCAAACCCACAAAAGACCTAAGTTCATCAAGTATTCCAGCCTAACCCACCCTCGTAAATCCAAAGCTTAACCCGACACCAGCACTACCGACTCTGGCAACTGGCTCTCTGCCTACCTCGTCCTCCATCTGCGCCTCTGACTGTCGTCCTCGTTCTTCTTATTCACTTGCCCCATTCCTCTCCCAGCTAGCCATTGACTTCATCCTTCTTCTTCGCGAGTATCCTGACCCAAATTGTAGCGTACTCATTTTTCCTCCCTTTTCGTCTCAGTTCGTGGTTCTCGTCTTGCTCCTTTTCGTTTCTGTTCATGGCTTGCTTGAAGCTTCGCTGGTTTGGGGTTCGGCCACTTGTTTGAGGCTTTAGGGTTCGTGGGTTATTGGTTCGCTGCCGTGACTTCACTGGTTAATGGATTCCCTCGTACTCACTAGTGAGCATTCTTATCTTCATTCAAGTCAAATGGTAATATTTCACCCTCTGATTTTCCCAGATGGATTTGCATATTTGTTTCACGCTTTGATTGATCATATTGGTTCTCAAGTAATTACTTTGATAAAGGTAACGCTTCGGCCTATACTCAAGGAGTGCAAGTTTGGGATAGCGAATTTTTAGGATACAAGTGCTTTTAATATAACTCTTCTATACCATAAGATTTAAAAGTATTTGTAAATCAAAAATAAATTATCCCAAAACAGTCAGTTTTTGATTCAAAACCTAACAATTTTTTCAAATCTAGGTTTTGTTTTAGAAAAATCTATTTTTATTTTTCCTTTTGTGGGCTTATCCTTTTTCTCTCATTAATCCTGTTTTTCTTATGCGGGTCATTCCTCTCGTTGATCCTTTCTCAATTTAATGGCTTCCACAATATATAGATAATGGAATGAAACTATCACGTACCAATCTACTTGTGTGTATTTGATATTATTTATTCCGGTTAATAAATACTTACTACATAAGTCGAAATAAAACTCCTCTCACATATTTACTTCGTTTATCGTAAATCACGATTTATAAATATTTATTACCTAAAAATAAGTTATCCAAACGAACACTAACAAATTCAGCAAGACAATTAAAAGCTAACTTCAAATTAAAGAATACCTGAACACAAACAAACCAAACCAGAAGGGCTGGTGAGCATTTTAGCCATATTATTTTATATAGAAGAACTTAAACAAGACATAGGGGAGAGGGATGGGGAGAAATGCGAATAAGGAAAAGCATGCATCACGTAAGAAAACAAGATTGAATTGAGGCATTCCAATCCCTTAAACACACAGTAGTATCCAATTGAGACACTTTCTCATGAATTTCTTGAGCTAAACACCACCAAGAAACCATGGACAAGATCCTCATCCTTATCAAGAAACAATGAGACACCCTAAAAAAAGGGGCATAACCATACATTTAAAGCACTGCATAAACAGCACATTGCCATAATGTTCAATCCTCGTTTCTACATCCAAAACCTTTGAACCTTACAAATAGAAATAAACAAGAGAAACAAAAAGAGGCAGAAGAAGGGGATAAGGAGAGAAAAAGTAAGATAAAGAGGGGGGTTGGATGAGCAATATTTCATTCTTTAAAGGTGACTTGCTCAATGGTTCGTGTAGTTAGATTGGATGATGGTGAGAATAAACCACCAAGAGGATACTTTCAACTCTTAAGCCAATGCATAGAACTAAGTACAAAGGAGATTTTGAAATCACTGACAGCAAATAATGGGATCAATCTCATTGGACTTTAAAGTTATTATGAAAATTTTTATATTCAAAATGATGAAGGGGGTTTGAGTACGTGAGGATGTCACTGCAATATGATTTTAATTCAAGGGATACTGATAAGGTTTCAGAGGACATGTCTAAATACAAGGACACAAAAGGTATATTTGAGAATCCATTGGCGTTAGAAAACGGACAAAAATGTCAAAGTAGATAAAGTAATCTCATTGTATATATCTTCATCTCTTTATTTTGTAAAAGGTCACGAGCAAATAAAGATCAAAAGCTGACTAGTGGAATATGTTTGTTGCAGTTTCTTCTAGTTCCACTTTGAATAACATTGCAATGAAACTCTCCATCTTAAATTGAGATGCACCAAGATGTAACAGACAATGGAGCATGCCTGGAATTATGCACGTACAGCTATTTTATTGTATCGTGCAAGAGAATAACAGAAAAAGTAATTTACCCAACAGGAACTTCAAGTGCATCCAAAGCTACTTTGTCTGCCACATAGCAAAAAGCCTGAGCATCAGGAAACAAAGTTTAATTATAGAAGAGTAAAGGCATATTGAGCAAAAATTCATTTATATTTGGATCTACAAGGTTTACTGAGTGACTGCCAAGGCAACTTATAAGAACCCACACACATATTGGGCGAAACTCTCTTTACGCCTACATCCTCAACTCCATGCATCTAGTGCTGCCACCTTTTTTTCCATCTATAGTTTCACAAAAATTGATTCCACCTTCCATCGTTTACATTTTGACCATTATTTATATTGGACAAGTACATTAATTATGTTGCCCATGCAATTATATACCAGTAACTGTGACACGAGCATAATTGGAACTGCACAAATAGAGGCATCTATAATCTATAATTTTAAGTACAATAGCAAAACGTCAGCAAATACCTGCCGAATTGCAAGTTTCATAAAAGCATTAGTATCTGTGGAGCATTCTTCTCGTGGAGACGACATCTTGATAAATATATATAGCTGATTCGAAGACAAGTTTATAAACCATTCAAAATGTGATGCTCCGGAGCTGTAATCACCAAGAAAAAAAACTTCAAAAACAGACAAAACAAAAAGAACAACAGGGAAAAAAACAAAAAGATTAAAGCACTTTCATAATCCACAGTAAAATAACCTTACTTAAATATTCATATGTAATGGATAATAGTCCAGTATGTCCAAAAAGAAAGTGCAAATCCATTTATTATTCTTCTTGATTGCAGAAGGCCTAAATTCACACACACTGATTGGGACAGCGTGGTTGAGGAGTTGGGAAGAGACGGAAAGGTGTGCAACGAACCAGGATGGGCTGGTCCAATGGTCAGCCTGAGTTCCTATCGCCTCCCCTCATCACTTTCTTCAAAGTATCAAACCCTTCAGCATCAGAAACAGAGAGCTCTTACGAATGATGAAAAATACCTCACCAATCCTACTATACAAGACAAGAAAATTCCTTGAATCTAAGAGGAAAACCCCACACCTCCAAGAATAATTGAAGCCTATTAAGGAAACCAATTAGTGCAAAGAAAGAAGTATGTACAGATTTGTCCCCAACTTCCCCTTTGCTACCCGAAGTGAGGATTTCAACGTAATAATGCTGAATAGTGTTTCTTGGGCAAGCACAAAAGAAATATTTGCTTTTGTTTCACAATTTTTTGTCGTTGTATTGATAAACTAAGCTTCGAGCAAGGAAACTGTAAAACTTAAAATCCTTCCATAGGCTACGGGTTCAAGAAAGATGGGTATGATCTGTTTCACCCATATTGTTCTTAATTAAATTCAACAAACAATGATCCCCTGCTAGATTTTCGCAGGGCCTAGGCAAAAGGCCCAGTAACCAGAAGCTCCTTGGGCTTGTTATCCCAATCGGAAATGTTGGGGATTGTATGGTCACGGATCTCGTTAAAGTCTCGGGGGTATTGAATTTGCTAGCGCCAATGGTGCCGTGGAGGACGAAGTGTCGGTTTAAATTAGCGGTAGAGAAATAATTTTTTTTATAATTTGACCTTTACAAAAGTTAGATAGGATAAAAATTAAATTGTAAGTGTGATTTGAATTTGAATTAGCGATGTCAGAAGTGGTTTTTTTTTTTCTTTCTAATTTTATGTGAGAAGCACCTAGAATCAGCTTATGTGAGAAGCTACTTTTTCAAAAGAAGCTCATCTGCTCCAAACGTTTTTCCAAATGGTGCAAATTACGTCAACTCGACTTTTATCTCTCAAATAAACTTTTTTTGGCTCCCAAAAGTCTTCCCAAACAGACCCGAACATGGTGAGGAAGGAGCAAAGGAAAGGAAGGTAACAGTGACAGGATTATACAGTTCAGATATAATCTTAAAAGCTTTATGATGTGTCACTTTGTGAATTCTTGGATGAATTGGAGGGGAAAGAAGCTGATGAGAGAAACCGGACTCCAAGAAGCAGTCTCCATAGAGTCAATGAGATGAGATTGCAAGTACAATGAAAGAAAACTCAATTACGCAGGGCTTCACAGTAGAGCCGATAATATGGGCCCAACCCGCGGGCTCAACCTGTGAGCTTGCGGGTTTTGATGGGTATCCCAACCCGCAAAAATGTGGGCCGCAGAGGCCCGCACCGCATAACCAGCGGGTTGATGCGGGCTAGCCCGCGGGTTGGCCCGCAAATTTTTTTATTTTTATATTTACATAAAATAATTTTACAAAACTTATAAGTTTTTCACTCCTATCTTGGTACCTCCCAATCCAAAGAGAAAAGATCTTAGCCTCTTCCCTTCTTCTTTAAACAAAATTATTATATCTTGGTTGCTTGAGGATGAGTTTATGTTTTGTTTATAAACTTTAACAAATTTGATAACTTTATCTCTTAAATTGTAGATTATGTTTGTAAATTTTTATAAGAGAAACGATTGATACTAGGAAGGTACATTTAATTACTCATATATATGTGTCTCATATTTTCAATCCTCTTTAAAAAATAGAATTTTTTTTTTCAAAAAAAAAATGCGGGCCCGCGGGATAGCCTGCAACCCGCACACTGCGGGTTAGGGTTGGCATTTTGCCAACCTGCAGAAGTGTGGGCTGCGGGTTGGTGCGGGCCAGCCCGCAACCCTCAGGGTGGCCCGTATTCCCAGCTATACTTCACAGACAGTTATAAAATACAACTTCTAGTTAGTTCTTAAATATAAGATTTAATTTATAATACATTTTAAACTACAAATATGGTCTTAAATTTTGACATAAAAATTAGCAACTATTGTTCTCAATACTAAAGAAATTTAGATTAACAATCCCCCAAAAAACAATGTCACTAGCAAAGTCATTTTTGGGAGTTACATCAAAATTAATTCATAATAATTAAATGAAAATAAAAATGAAAATGATGTATTAATTGCGTTACTAACTTCTAATTTTATTATATTTCTTATACTAGCTAAAGCTAATATCCACTTATTCATAGTTTCCAGCAAGCGAGACAGAAAAGGGGTCTTGTCAAAAAATAAAAATTCCTGGAGAGCTTATCCAGACAAAAAATTGTAGCCGTGTAAGCTGAGTAACAAAGCATTGACAAAAAAAAAAAGAGAGAGAGAGAGAGAGACTTACAGGGATTAGATTCATATACATGAGGGAGTGAAATACCAATACTAATTTGATTCATACCAATACCAATATTAAAACATCAATGCTGGTATGTATTTTTGAAGACACCAAAGCTTTGTGGGATAGAAACCAAATTTTCAGCATGGCAAAAAAAAGATAGAAACCAATTTTGAGAGCTTGAAATTATTGGTGCTTATATTTTCCTTTGCAATATGCATATTCTTTTGAAATTATGAATCAATTCAGTGAGGATTTATTTCTGAAAACGACTATTTTTTAGAGGCATCTTTATCCCTAATTAGAACCACGCAACGTGGCCATGAAAAAGGGAAAAAATAATTAGAAAAGGAAAAGGAAAAAAATAGGAATACTCATGCTATAACAGGAGGCATTAGCTTGAAGGCTTGAAGCAACCAATAAGAAGAGACCTTATCCTATCCGTTATCTTGGAGGCGCCATATCCACGAGATAATAATGAAGAGGCCATTCTGGGCCATCAACACACAGACAACGCCTCACTAGTTAATCTCATCCAAGCTCCTCAGATTTCACTTTGTGGCAATCAACAATGGCAGCCTCACTCCAAGCGGCGGCTACCTTCATGCAACCCACCAAGGTGGGCAAAACCAACCCCTCTGCGCTCAAGTCCACTCAATCTATCTCTAAGGCTTTCGGTCTCGAACCTGCTTCTTCCAGGTTCACTTGCTCTCTTCACTCTGATCTTAAGGACTTGGCTCACAAATGTTCCGATGCCGCCAAAATTGCCGGATTCGCCCTTGCCACCTCTGCTCTCGTCGTCTCTGTAAACTTCTTCCCTTTTCTTTCTTTCCATTTCTGACGCCGCACTACTTTTCGCAACTTGTTCTTTTTGTCCACTTTCATAATTTCGCTCTTATTTTGGTAGCGTTGGTAAACTTCGCTTGCTCACTGTGGCAGCACTTGATCTTAATCATCTCCGATTTCATTCTATTATACTGCATACTTATTTACCGCCCAAGCATCGTGATTGCATCAACAGTTAGGGATTTGTTACAATTTTCATGGTGGCACACTTTGGAACAAAGATCAGACATAAGGCCTCTGCTTATTTAGATGATCATATATTTTAATTTTCTAACTGCAATTCAATGTCGAACTTTTTCTTTCCCAAAACAGCGTTAAATCATATAGAAGGCTCAATTGCTGAACCTTTTAGGTGCTAATTTAGGTAGAGAATTTGCGAAATAGCAGAGACCTGACTAAATTTGTGATGAGTATGAGAATGTTGTTGTTGTTGTGGATTCAGGGAGCAAGTGCGGAAGGTGTTCCGAAGAGATTGACCTACGACGAAATCCAGAGCAAGACATATATGGAAGTGAAGGGAACCGGAACGGCGAACCAGTGCCCATCCATCGACGGCGGAGTGGATTCGTTCGCCTTCAAGCCTGGCAAATACAACGCCAAGAAATTATGCCTGGAGCCAACTTCCTTCACCGTCAAGGCCGAGGGCATCAGCAAGAACGCACCTCCTGAGTTCCAAAACACCAAGCTCATGACCCGCTTGACCTACACTCTTGACGAGATCGAAGGTCCCTTCGAAGTCTCACCGGACGGCAACATCAAGTTCGAGGAGAAAGACGGAATCGATTACGCCGCCGTCACGGTTCAGCTTCCCGGAGGTGAGCGCGTGCCCTTCCTATTCACCATCAAACAGCTGGTGGCCTCCGGCAAACCAGACGGCTTCGGCGGAGAATTTCTAGTACCGTCCTACCGTGGAACCTCATTCTTGGACCCAAAGGGAAGAGGTGCTTCGACTGGTTATGACAGTGCCGTCGCATTGCCTGCCGGTGGCAGAGGAGACGAGGAGGAACTTGCAAAGGAAAACAACAAGAGCGCTGCATCATCCAAAGGGAAGATCACGTTGAGTGTGACCAAGAGCAAGCCTGAGACCGGAGAGGTGATCGGAGTGTTTGAGAGCGTTCAGCCTTCTGATACCGATTTGGGGGCTAAAGCTCCCAAGGATGTCAAGATCCAGGGCATCTGGTATGCTCAGCTTGACCGTTAGACCTTTTCTTTATTTGCATTTGTTTTTGTTGCAACTCCAACACTCATTTTATGGCGTTTGTATATTATATGACTTCTCATCATAATGCTTTAAATGCCAGAGTTCCTCCTTTTTCCTCCGTTTGGCATTGTGGGATTATAAATTATGATCACTGTTTCCACAGATTTTCCATTATCTCATGCTCATACGTATGATACAAAGTGCTACTTAGTGTTTCTTAATTTCCACGCTAGGCACAGGACTCACTTTGATTTAAGTTTACGCCTAATTCTTTTTTTCCTTCTTCTGCCGACTGCCATCAGGCACTGTCATATAAGATGAATCATCTAATTCTGATTTCAAGGCGGCGTAAATACTCAAAACAATGTTTGAATAATTTGTTTTGGAAATTATATTACGTATCAATTAAATCAAAAAAGAAAATTACATATAAAAAAAAACTATTTAAGGAAGTGGTTTTGAAAACAAATTTTGAGTATGACCAAGAACAATGGTAGATAGTAGCGATCAGCAACAGGCTGATGATGGTTGGTGGCAGATGGATTTGTCCATGGTGGTTGACACTTATTGATGATGGCGGACGATGGTCAGCGTGTGGTGGTGGTGGCATTTGGCGATGGTTGGTCATAGTCAATGGTAGGCGGTTGCCGGTGGTTGGTGATAGTCGATAGTGGAGGGTGGTGGTGCTGGCTACTGGTTAGCATTGGTCGTTGGCTATTGTATAGTTTTGCTGATGATTATTAGTGCTTTAAGACATAGTAGTATTTAAAATTATTTAAAAAATTTTTTTAATGCAGTATTTAAAAAAAAATTAGAATTTAAAATTTTACTAAAGTATACATTTATTACTTAGTCACCACTTAACCTTGTTTAGTCAGCATTTTCTATTAGTAACATTAACGGCGTTCAATTTTGAAGACTAAAAATGCACTTTATAAATTTAAGATACTAAAATGAAACCTCATATACATATAAAGGACTAAAAGTATACTTTAGCCTTAAAATTTTAATTAAATAAATATTTTATACTTATTTATTTATTCCCAAATCTTGTTTTAATAAATGTGAAAATTGTAAAGAAGCGTGCCCAAAGCTTTCTTTTTTTTTTTGTTCCTTTATCTCAATTAAGGTATAAATTTATCCTATAACTTTTAAATCTAACTTTAAAAAAAATGAAGTAGATGATATATGGATTTCTTAGATAAATATGCATATTAACAAAAATGATGTAGATAATATAAGGACTATTAACTCAGTATATTTGATCAATTAACGATTAAAATTAACTAAGATAACTATCAGAACAATATTGCTCACTTTTTTAAACTTCTGGGCAAAATTGCCCCTAAAAAAACTTATGAACAAAATTGTCGCTTAACCCAAAAATAAATTCCTATCGTGACGGCACTTCACCTGTGAATTATTCAAATGCACAAACTCAATACGCAACATAAATAATTGCCATGTAGGCTCCGAAGTTTCACTATAAGTCGCTGTTCCGATTAATAATTTAATTGTCACAACTAAGAATATATTCTCCATTGATTATGGCTTTATTTCTTAATCACACCGATTAGACAAGGAATACATTCCAGATGCATGCCGTGATTAAAATTGCAAAAAAAAAAAAACTTAATCATATAATTTGCACTCCATTTTCCCCGTCCTGTCCTACAAATACAATACTGTTATTGTTGGTAATACAACGGAACCGAAGCCCAAGGATGGTTTCCTGTAATTTTATACACAAATTTGGGATTGACAAATGTTTTGTCGTGCTAACGACTGTAAGGCGGGGACACCAATGATAAATGCCACAAAAATTACATGCCTTATTATTTAATGTAATTTGTTGGACTTATATTAATGAGCTGTGTATACAAATCCAGCCAGGCACCGCACCGACGAAACGCATTATGATTTTCTACGGACAATATGACATGATTCGAAATTCGCTTCCTTAATTTCATTTTGCATTTCATTCTTCTCTGCAATTCACTGTAAAACCCAACCCTCTGATCCATTTCATTTGGTTTTCTTCTAGTCTTCGCTTCTTTTTGATTTTTTCGCTTTTGGAAATTATTCGGTTCCAACAACTCTGTGATCGAAGAGAGAATTATTGGTCATGTTTAATGAGACGAAGGATTGATATACGATGAGCATCACTTGCATCCAAGGATGGACGAACTGCCGGGAGCATTTGGCACCAGCGCCAGCTTCGCTCTTCGATTGGGGCAGACCGTCTTCTCCTCGGCTTCCCTTCTCTTTATGTGTTTGGAGGTCGAATTCTACAGCTACACTGCTTTCTGGTTCGTTTTTTAATACCATCGTCTTCATCATTTCTGGTATTCTGTATTTATATTCCTCTGGATCCGTTTTTCTTGACAAATTCTGTTCTTTGTCGCTGAATTTGACTTTTACCCCAACTCTCTCTCTCTCTCTGCGTACTCCATGGAAGTAGGCTGGATTATTAATTTATGATCTTTACTTCTCTCTTAAGAAGAAATTGATGATTGACTCCAATTGTTTCAAAAGTTACATGCATATTTATATTAGGAATTTAGGATCGACTTTGCTTAGTTATGTTGTGGCTCGTATATGAATTGTTGGCAAAATATAGGCACAACTGCAAGTATGAAACATGCTAGCCTCCCTTTTCGAGTAAGGAGCAATATCCGCAGATTTACACCCATATCATCCAAAAAAATGCTTCCTCTCCTTTATAGTTGTTGCCTCTATTTTAGGGAAAATATCAAAATATAGCCTATAATGCAATGGTGCTTGTATGCCTTGTGACAGTTTTCCACCATGCCTCACGTCTCTTCCACCTTCTAATTTCTTGCCTTGATCTTAACCTTCCATACTCCTATATTCCTATCACAGGGTTTGAGGAAGAAATTAAGTCATACAATAGCCTGTCCAATGAACTTTAATATTATTTGGTCATGGCTGGGTCTGTTTCTCGAATAGAGCTGTTGAAAATTCCATATCAGAAAGCCAAGTCAAATAAGGGGATGATGCAGATCACTGCTTTCAACTCTTTAATGACAAAGGAATTATATGTATTGTACTAAACTCTGTAAAGAATTTTGTTAACTTGGCCATTTCATTGCCTAATTAATGAGAAGGTAAAACCTTGGGCTTATGTCCGCCATCAAGGTTTCAGAAGTTGTATCCGTCAGCAGATGTACCTCGCAGTTAATACTGTCTTGGTTATGTGTCTTGCCAGTCTCACCAGGGCCTTCAAGATTTTTTATGTTCTCGTGCTTCTTCATGTTGTTCTGCAGCTGTTTGGTGACAGTCATGGGTTTGGTTATCCCATGGAGCGTAACATTGTTGGTGGTGGATGCTTACTGTGTCTTTATAAAATGTTTGCCTCACCAACGAAGGATAATATCAATCATCTTCTTAGGAGACATGGTATGAGCAGTGAGTACCTCAATTTTCAAGGTCTCATTGTCCCAACGTTGCACTAATGATATTGAGTTTTTCCTGCCACAGGTATTGTCTTATCTCTCACTGGCTGCAGCATGTTCAACAGCCAGTGTCACAGATATCCTGCTTGATGTTGGTGGATCCTATTGCCCAACCAAGCTTTGTGGGAGATATCAGTTGTCTGCTGCAATGGCTTTCTTGTCTTGGTTCCTCTCATCAGCTTCCTGCCTTTTTAATTTTTGGCTTCTGCCCACCCTGTAAAGGAATAGCTGCCTTCTTGTTGATATGTAAAGAAATGAAAAGGGTGCATATGACAAAGTCATTCATCCGTATGCTGATATATTTTTGTTACCCTGTAAATAAAATTCTAACGACTATAGCCAACAGTGTGATGGATAATAATTGCTTTTTCCATGAGAGCATCAAGAATAAATCTATCTTGTGGGTGACTGCAGGCAAGGTAATTCCAGTATGGTAGTATATTCCAACACGCTTCATATATTGAGAAAAGTGTTCATAACTTGAAATGATAATTAAATTGTCCTTTCTACCATTTCTTATAGGTGAGTTGTTTCAGCTTAAATTGTAGTAATTGATCTTCTGGTTGAGAATGACGACCTATATGTAAAGAACTTCCTTCGAAGTGTAAAAACTGAAGCACCAAGTCATCTACAGCTACGGATATGGGCTTTCCTAAGAATATTTTATCTGTACGTCTCACATCATCAAGCCTGAGGATTGCAGAAACTTTGCATCAAACGC
The DNA here is from genome assembly GCA_963210345.1 of Inga oerstediana. NCBI lineage: Eukaryota > Viridiplantae > Streptophyta > Magnoliopsida > Fabales > Fabaceae > Inga > Inga oerstediana. Next base: position 63,188,202 of record OY723409.1, read on the forward strand.
AATAGCGACCGGTTTGATGTGGGATAATTGATTCCAGTTACACAAATCAGGTGCTGGACCGCTGGCTCTTTAAAAACAAACTAAACTGGATGTGTCTAAATAACAAATAAATGATTTCTCTAACATTAGTGCTACCTCGATTTGGTACACTTTCTATTTTTTCAGAACTATTTGGTACTCTATACCATGGGTATTTGATTGAAAAGGCTTATTTAAAATAACAATATAAGAATTCAAGCCCACGTAATCCTTTCTAGCAAGAAAGTTACGTTCTTCGCTGAGACTTAAATTGGTGTTTTTCATCACGTCGACTAGTATTTGATTATGTTCCTGAACCCAATGATTTAGTTTAACAAGGTTTTAGTTAAACAGTAACAAGCAGAGACAATCAAAGTGCAATTCATTCTTATTTTAATATTTCATACGGTATCAGAGCTAGGTTTCCTGATATCCAAAATGTATCAGACGAGATGATAAAAAACTCAAGTACATCAAACATCGGCGTTTCTCAAGAGAATGGAGATAAGCAAGATGGCAAACATAGACGATCAAAGTGCAATCCATTCTCATTTCAATATTCATTTAGAGCAAGTGGATCAATTAAAAATAGAACCAATGTCAAATAAGAAAAGGATTATGAAAACAAAAAAACAAAACATCATGTCTCAAATGACAATATTGTGTAATCTCCAAATGCAAACTCCAATTAGTAATCAATCAACAATGTATCTCCAATTAGTAATCAATCAACAATGTATAAGAAAGGAACCCGGCTAGGCACCTCCATCCTGCTCATTTTCTGATATGACTATGGCTTTACAGCAGCCTTTCTTCCCCTTCGGCTTTTTTTTATTAGCTCTAATCTATCCCCATGTTTGCTCTACAATGCAAATCAAATTATGATAAGCATCCATATACACACACTTCTTATGCATTTTTTTTCACAATAATTTATTTAGTTTTGAAAAAGAAATGAAAGAAGAGATCTTATTACCTTGCAGGCATAACCAGACTTGTTACACCATTTTCACAGTTTCTTCTATGTATGAAATCTACTTATTCATCATTATTTTTGAACAGGTGTATTTTTGTTATATCAATCAACTTAAACACCAAGAATATAAAAGTTGTCATCGTTATATAAAGGGAAAACATCAAATTTAGTAATTGAAAAATTTTAAGTCTTCTTTTAATTGCAACAACCAATAACATCTAAATTGCAACAAATTTATATATACATGGTATCAGAGTCATGGCCCCCGATATCCAAACCATATTAGACGAAATGCTCTGAAACCATGTAAAATATTGAAATGAAATGAGAAATCGCTATCACTTCACTTATTATTTTTTATTTAATTTTAAATCAAACCTCTAACAACATTTTTGCCCAACAATGGACCTAGTATTTAAATGACCAAAATTGAATTTTTTATAGTTATAAATTAAATATATGTATTTTATGTGAAACAAACTAAATTTAACAGCTACCTATTAGTATGCTCGCAACAATATTATCATGGCCTAATTAAATGACAATGTTCTTATTATTTCAATGTAATCTCTCTACTATTTTCGCCCAAATGCGGTTAAGAAAAGAAATGTACAGACAAGTAGAATTGAAGAATAGAAGAGAAGGAAAGAAGAGGAAGGACAGGGACAAAGGTCAGAGAGAAAGAGTATATGAGTACAAAAACCTCCAGAAAATACAAAAGTCTGATCATATTTATATTCAATTTTTCAATACATCAGATATTTATATTGAGAGTCAATACTAACGAGAACAAACTAAATTTGACAACCGAAAAGACAAAATGCCCCACTCATTTTATGTAAAAGCCCACTTATACCCAGTATCTTATCAAATGCAAACTCCAATTATTAATTGATGACCAGCGGAGGAAAGGCTGGCTGGAAAACCCTTTTCTGATCCATATATTGCAAGGCAATACTAACAAGAATAACCAAATCTGATAAACGAAAAGACAAAATGCCTCACTCATTTCCAAGCTCGGGTCGATAGTAGAATCAGTAGATGCATCAAATCTTTATATTGCAAGGCAATACAAAGAAGACTAACCAAATCTGATACACAAAAAGACAAAATGCCCGCTCAGTTTATGTAAACGCCCGCTTACACCCCTTACTCAAAAAATGTCATAACAAATGCATACTTCAATCCCATAACAAATGCAAACCCCAACTATTAATTAATGACCACTTCAGCGGAGAGGACTTCGGCTGGGCACCCCTTTTCTTCTCCTTTTCCGATATGATTGTCCCTTCACGGCAGGCTCATCATCTATCTCTCCCTTTTCCTCTTTTCCTTTCCCTTCAGCCTTTTGTTTGATCAGCGACATATTCTCCCCACTTTCGCTCTATAATGCCAATTAAGTCATTACAATTATCTCTATATACTTATTTTTCAAGACCGTAACAAGAACTCAGTTTAGTTTTGAAAAAGAAAATGAAACCAGAGATTCTATCACCTTGCATTGGACCGAGCAGAACTTTTTTTGGCCCTGTAATTCTCTTCCACAGGTCTTGCACGTGTTGTAAGATTTATTTCTCCCACTTTTGCTTTGTTCACACGCTCTTCTATGCACGAAAACTACTTGTTCATTCTCAATAATGAATGGGTGTATGTCTGATATATCAATCAATTTGGACAACTCTCTTGCGTGCAAACAATTCTCGCCGGAAGCTTTGTGCACCTGGAAAATACAAGTTGTCATTATTATCAAAGCGAAAACGTCAGATTGATAATAATGTACATAAATAATTAGGGATACACTTACTAGGAGTACTAGGTGGTGTTCGTGTGGGTGCTTGGCTCGTTTAAATTCAGGGCAGATTCTGCAGAATAACTGCAGGCAGGTAATGCAGAAACCTGGCAAGAATTTGACGCTGTGATTGCAGCCAGAAGAACGTTGGATTCCATCTTCGTTCTTGCAAGCCTCCAAAAACGATTGTACCCAACCAGGATCCACTCGCTTCTGGAGTCCTTCTGTGTTACTCATTTCTCCACAAATTCACCACTCCCCATTTCCAAGAACTACGTACTTAATTTTCTGAAACAAACTCAAAAATTGTGCTTTATTTAATTTTTTTTTCAAGGGAGAATTAGAGTGAAGCATCGAGTGAGAATAATATTTTTGAAAAAGAATATTAAAAATTGAAATTATTTAGAAAGGGCAACAATCAAAATAAAAATTTAAAATTATTAAACTATCCCTAACTGAATTTCCTACATTTTCTACCATATCATCTAATTTTTTATTTTTCCCATTATTCAGTGAAATAATCAAAATTTATTCGGATTAATTTAAAATAATTTGAAGTTTAAACTAAGAAACAAATCCTAATTAATTTAAATCAATAAAAAATACTACTTAATTTATTTTTTAATATCTTTTATTTAATACAACACCATTCTCTGGAGTTTTTTTTTTAATTAGGAGTAAGGCCAAAAAATTCAACCGTATTTTTATTTATTTACTTCATAATTTTATTTTTTTAGAGTAGTATAATTCCAATAGTATGTATTAAATTAAATTCTATTAGTTATTAAAATTATAAATTTAAAATATTAATATGAAAATAAATATATAATTATATCATGAAAAAAATCATACACGTACTAACATGGGCACCACGCCACCACATTAATATATTAAGTCGTTATATTAAATAATGAATTCATCGTGTTGGCAAAAGATATCTAGATCGGATTTTTTTTTTCTATATTTCGTTTTTTTATGTCTATAAGTTATATAGTATTTATTATTATACTATTCTTTTAAATTTTTAATTCTATTGACCAAGAAGATTCAATTTAAGCCTAATTTTTGATATTATAATAGTCTAAAATAAAATAGGAATAAGAAATAAATAAATAATTGGTTAAACTTAATCATACTGATATTTTCATTTTTCAGAAAGTCCGAAGATCCGAAAAGAAGAATTTTATTAATTGACAAATGATCGAAGAATAAATTAATTAGTGTTGATCTTTGACGTGCTTTAATTAATTAGGTTAGTTTATGACTGTAAAATTCAAATTTGTTTGAATTAGTTGATTTGAATAAAACATGATCACATAATTATTTCATTAAATAATGAAAAAAATAAAGGATGTGGTGTGGGAGAATATATGGGGTTCCCATTAAAAAAAAACGAATATATGGAGTTTAATTGAGGGTAATTTAGTAGTTTTAAATTTTTATTTTCGTCGTTGATACTTCAAAATAATTTTAATTTTTAATATCTTTCCCGATAAATGTTATCTTTACTCAGTCCTTTACTCTATTTTTCTCCTTTTTTATACATCCTTTTAATACCAAGTTAGGAAGTCAAGCGCAACTAGTGACTTAATTTAGGAGATTGAATTAGCCCTGGTTTATTTTATTAATATCTATGTTAAGTGTTTTAGTAACAAATTTAGTGGTTAATTAAGTACCGCATAAGTTTAGATTTAATTGGACTTACTTAGAATTACCGAGTCAAGTCTGTTATATTTGGTAAGTCATATGGTTAGTGGACCTAAATTTCAGCATCCAGTTTTTTTTAGGGAAATCACTTTTAGGTTTCAAGAACCAAACAAAATAACGGTAAAGTCCCTTTGTAAAATCAAACATAAAAAAAGTCTCTTATTTTTCAAAGTCAAATAACAAAGTTGCCCTTAGTTTACGAGTCATTTTATAATTGATAATTTCATTTGTTATTTTCACAATATGTTTTTATGCAATGGGTTAATTTCAAATTTGCCAAATCCCTAAATTCACAACTATCATTACGTATTAGGACAACTGTTTAAGTGATTTTTTACATATTTTTTTGTGGCCTAAATGAAATGACCTTTTTCCAGAACTTAAAATATTACAACTACATATGCCTTATTTAACAACTGATTATGCTTGTGCTTACAACATGTTTAGTCTTTTTTACAATATATTTTTCAAGTCACAATGAAACTACATTTTTAACAATTGTTCACATCTGCCAATTGCTTATTTTACGACTCGTTAAGCGTGTTTTTACAATATATTGAGTTATTTTAACAACTTCTTTCTCATGTCTGAATGAAACTATGTTTTTACACATCTCCAAGTTCAATACTGAAAATTCCTTAGTTTACAACTGATTAATTATATTTTTATAACATATTAAGTCATTCTTACAACTTATTTATCGGGTCTAAATGAAACTACCTTTGTTCACAACTCCAAGTTTAACACTGCAAGTTGCTCAGTTTACAACTTCTAAAGTGTGTTTTCACAACATCTTGAATCATTTTTACAACTGTTTTTTTCATGCCTGACTGAAATGACAAATTTCAAAAATCTAACTTTCATAACTACAAATTGTTTTTTTAACAATTGGTGATGCTTGCTTTTACAACATCAAGAGTCATATTTACAAGTGCATGAATCATATTTATAATAGTATAAGTCATATTACATTTCATATTCTCCACCATTTAAAAACTTCCCCCCACATGAAAGAAATAAAATAGATTCTTTCCCGAACTAGTTCACATCTTTCATGACAATTTGCAGCATAAACTTCATATTACCAACTGCCACAACAATATTAACAACTATAAATGCACATATTAACAACACTTTTTTTAATATCATATCAGAATTTTGTAATCAAAGAAACTACAATCACATTCAATCATCCCCCTTAAAACAAAGTCATCCCTCTATTACCTTGCCCAAAAACAGAGCATTTCTTCTATTACGTCGCCCAAAAACAGACTACAGGTTATGTATTAACAACTACAACACTCATATTAAAAATTACAACTGCACAAATTCACAACACTTTTTTTTTTTCATATCAGCATTTTCACAACAAACAACCACCATCACATTCAACTGGATTCAGTAAAACAAGCCCAACACTCGAGCCCGTGGGTTGGGACAAGGTCAGGGTTAGGGTTTTTTCGGCTCGTAAAAATGCAGGCCGCACAGACCCGCACCGCTCAACCCACGGGTTGATGTGGGTTGGCGGGTTGGCCCGCATATATATATATATATATTTTACATGGATGCCTTGCATGGATTTTAGCAGGCTGGACTTTTTTTTTACATTAATACCGTGTTGGGCTCTGATAGTTGGGGTTTGAGCTTAGGGGGTAGTTTTTTTTTTTAATTTAGACTTTGGGAGGTTCTTTTTTTTTTTTTTGGTCCAGACTTGTGTATGACAAAACCTAACAAAAATAAAAATACAGGCTGTGGGTTGGCCCACGAACCCGCACCTACCGGTTAGGGTTGGGGATTTCCCAACTCGTGGAAGTGCAGGCCGCACTGGCCCTTACCGCCCAGCCCACGGGCTGGCCTGTTTGCCGGCTCTACATTCAACCATTCCCACTTAAATTAAAACACAACACTCCCTTTGTAACCTTCCCTAAAAACAGAGTACTATAACATTCATACAATTCAACCACAGTGAAACCCCAACTTTAATAGTCAAGATCATATCTTTAGCAAAATCTTAGCATTACTTATCTGCCTCTTACCACTTAGTCTACTATTGAGTCCAAACCCCAACCTTTAACTTACCCCTCAATCTCAATCCAACCAACGTACACACTGAAAAAAAAAAATTAGTTCCTGTTCTACCTCTGCTACATCACAATGGAGGCTTTGGCAGCGGAGGAGCAATGAAGGCTTAGGGAGTGGAGGAGCGATAAAGGCTTGGGTAGTGGAGGAGCAACGAACGAACGCTGGGACTTAGAGGAGAGACAAACGACGCAAGGAAGACCTAGAAGCAAAGCAGAACGAAGGAGAGAGAGAAGTAATATAGTGTTTTAAATTCCTTGGGGGCAACTTTGTCATTTCAACTTGCAAAATAATCACAGAAAAGTCCCTGAGGACTTTTCTGATATTGTAATTTTTAAAGGAACTTTGCTGTTATTTTGTTTTATCCTTGGGACCTGGGAGTGATTTTCCCTTTTTTCTATTTGTATTCTAATCAAACTTTTCAAAGAGCAACAGTGACGTAAATGTATTTTAAATCTAAATAATTAAAAGGGAAAAAGACACATAATTACCATGTGATTGTCAAAACCCAGAAAAGTCTATTAACACTTACAAATGACAATGAGATGATTGAGGGGGAATTTGGGTTTTTCATGTTTGTACCAAATGATCCAAATGCCCCTTATATCAAAACTCACCCCCTCTTCCTCTTCCTCTTCCCATCATCTGCTTCCCCCACTTCAGATCTCAAATCCCAACTCTTCGACCTCTCCCTATTAATCCAAAATCTAGTCGTTCTGTTCACCCCAAGTGTGCCCTCCCTCGCTACAACGCCTGCCGAAGACACCCACAAGCTCAAATCCTTCGATGTCGTCGGAGGATTCGTACCCCTTTGTTGATATGTTTTGTAGTGGTGATAATGACGAAAATGGCTTTTCTTAGGGTGATTGGGTGATAAATGAATGTGATGAGGCTTTCATTTCTGAGATTGGATTGCAGATCTAACATTACCAGGTTGAAGAAGTTGTTGTCATGAACATTTTTTATTTTTTGTCAACTCCATCATTATACTTGTCATTACCATTATTAAACTTGTCAATACCATTAACAAAATTAGTCAACGCATTTACTCAGCCTGGTAATAGTCTAATAGAATAGTTTACTTATAATTGGTTTTGACAAAAAGGATAATGGGACTGACAAAATCATCAGTGGGTTCACAAACTCAATTGATTTTGACAAAAAGGATAATGTGATTGACAATTTCAGCAATGATTTTAATAAAATCGTTAATGGTTTTGACAAAAAAGATAATAGGATTCACAAATTCATTAGTGATTTTTACAAACTTATAATAGGTCTTGACAAAAAGGATAATGGGATTGACAAATTCTATAATGGTTTTAACATAAAGGATAATGATATTGAAAAATTCATGTGGTTTTCAAAAAATCATTATTGGTTTTTGACAAAAAAGATAATGGAATTGACAAAGTTGTCAATGGTGTTCACAAAGTTATAATTGGTTTTGACAAAAAGGCTAATGAGAATGATAAATAATGCATGACGTCCTCAATGTGCTGTTAGCCAAGAGGGGGGAATTGACAAATGTTGTAATGGTATTAATGCTTTTAACAAATTGGATAATGTAAATGCCAAAAGACATCATTACAAATGTGTTAGAGTGTGGGCGCTGACAATTTTGAGCCCACACTCTGACACATTTGTTGACAATTTTGAAGTGATGAAGAGGAAGAGAGGAGAGAGAAAGAGAATGGGGGTGTTTTGGTAAAAATAATTAAACTTCCATATCCCATATTCCTCCTAGTTACCTCTATGTCATTTCAATTTCTTAATAAACTTTTTGGGGTTTTGAGAATTCAAATAGTATTTAAATGGGATTTTCCCTAATTAAAATTAAATCCATAAATATTTATAATTTATCATATTTAATATTAAATTATATAAAATTCATATATAAAGCCGCGCTAAGTATGATTAAATCGAAAATGTTGACATCAGTTTAAGAGTTGATTAACACGGTTTTGTTAGTTAATAACGTAAAAGGTAAGTTCGGTGTATAAATCTGTGAGTCTAGCTGAATTTACAACTGACATTTGATTTTATAAACATAAAAACAGTAATCTCAAAGAGTCAACTCACGAGTTTAACAATAATAAGTATGGTGGCAGCAATATCATTAAGGCCAGAAAAAATACCATTGTTCAAGAAATATCATTTTAATATCTTCAAGAAAAAAGGATTGTTCAAGAATCAAAAGTTCTTTCTGGCCAAAAAGAATCAAAAAATGTTTTAGGGAACGTGCAATGAACCCTTTATGGATGGACTTTCTCTTTCGGTTTTAAGTCTCTTAATGTTTATTTGAATTAGCAGTAGAAATTATTTTTCTAATACTCCCTTCAGTCCTAATTATAAGATAAAGTTGACCTTTTTGGAGAAATTAAGGAAGCTGATTAAACTACTTTAGAGTATTTTTATTTTTATTTTTTTCTTCAAACTAATTAATTAGACTAATAAACTAATATATAATCTAAGGATACTAAAAATATAAACACTCTAAAGTAATTTAATCGGCTTACTTAATTTCTCCAAAAAAATCAACTTTATCTTATAATTAGGACCGGAGGGAGTATGATATTAGGTGTATAAAGTAAATATGTGAAATTTTTTATATTGACTTGCATGAATATGTTTTCTAAATGTCAAGTCAAACATGCACTTAACGGGAGTGGGCAACAACTGCTCATTACTCCACTAAAACCCTGGCTCTTTCAACGTGCCCTCACTTATGCCGTCGGTCATAGGTAAACCGGAAGAACAGCAGTGCGTATTTTTAGTAAAGTGCTCCCACCTAGAACGGCCACGTCACTATTCCCTCCACTGCGAAACCTTGAACCAACACGACTACTGGTTTGGTGGGCTTGCCGATGACTTGGGGTTTTCGTCGGACGTTCTGGGCTTAGAGATAGTGTCAGCCGGAAGCCTGAAGGTCATGACCGAGCCGGGCTCTATCTCCACCATGTAGGGTGTTATACCCGGCATCTTCATTAGCCCATGCAATAATAATGGTCTCTGTGCTGCCATGAGGTTGACCAGTCCCTCTGATGTGAAGGGCGAAGGGCGAAATTGGCGAAGATGATTTTTTTTTTGATGGTTTATGCAATGGACCATTTTTGGCCTTCGGTGCACCCACCTTCCAGGTATCCGGCGTTAACCTGAAGGCCAACGCCAGATTTACCGACATAGGCCCCCGACAACCGACTAGTCCTGGCGCCCCCAATCTGATAAGCCCGACAGGAATTCACCTCTTTGAGGCGCTCCAGGGGAGAGAACTCCCAACGGAAATTCTCTATACCTTCCGTTTCCTGGGATCGAACCCAGGAACGGATTGGTGTGGCGCAGATGCCTACCCATCTGCGCCAACTTCCGTTGGTGGCGAAGATGAATTTTAAACAAGCCATTTGGCAAGCCACCATCAATATTGGCAAGCTACATCACTTTTATTTTAGAAAAATGACAGACGGATTTTTATTTTTGTGAATCAACATTTCTAATGTGGTAATATCTCACGATGAAAAGTTAAAGGGTCGTTATGTAGACGCTAAAATACTTTTCAAGTTCCAAGTCAACATTATAGGTTAGGGAGGATGCTCATTAATATATCAAAATAATCTGACTCACAGCGCAAGACTACATATAATATTTTTAGGGTCCTCAATAATAGAGTCCATGATTAGGGTGATTAAATGAATTGGATTAGGAAGCACTCAATGAACCCCACCACCCGGCAATGACACATTAAACGTACGTTTAATATGGTCGTCGCATATTGTTATGACTTAATGACATGCCCACGGACAACGATCCTGTTCCCTATATATACAACCCACGCAGCTGCTTCAACTAGATTCTGCCTCTAGCTCCCAATGCCAAGTACAATGCATAAGGATGCTATATCTTTGATAAAATCAAATGTTTGATTACAAAATGGGGGCTTCCTCATCATTGCCTTTATTGGAAGCTTCCTTCTCGCTTCATACTGTTGGCCTGCGAGGTTGGCCATCATAATGAGATCCCAACTAGGGATGGAAATAGATCAGGCCCCTAGCAGGGGCGTACGGTCTAGCCTACATAAAGTCTAGCCTAGCCTATTTAGCAAATAGGTCAGGCTCAAGTTCAGGTATATTGCTAGGTCTATTTAGATAAACAGACCAGGCCTATTTTCATAAAGCCTAGCCTACAAGCCCACAGGCCTGGCCTATTTAGCCTTTTTTTTTAATGTATACTATTACATAAGTATATATAATATAATCTAAATAATTTTATAAATTTATCAACTTAACAGTAATTCTAAGTTTCATATCATATCTTCATTACACTCAACCATTACTTTCGCATAAATCATTCACCCTTGCATTTTTTCTCTTTGATCGCGGAAGATGGCAACACTAACTCACTCACTCTCCTCTAATTTGCACCCTCCACTAAAGCATAATAATTTTTATGAGTTTATTTTAATGTCAAATAAAATATTATAATTAAATAAAAGGAGTTTGTCCCAATTTACGTGGGAAAGGTAAAAGAGGTAGAATCTAGTTTTGTATGTTATTTGTTATGCTTAGTCAATTTTAGAAAATATATCTCATTAGTCAACAGACGATTAGTTGTTTTTATTCCTATTTGCTCAGACAATTGTTATCACTAGACGTTCTTTTCTTTTCCTTACTAAACCCTAATATTACTATAAGAATGGATATTAGGCTTTTAAGATATAATGTAGGATTGTATATAACTGTGAAGGGTTATATATGAATTTGGAGGCATAGGCTTTAAAGGCTATTTAAAAGCCTATATTATTTAAGTAGGCCTTTAAACAAGCTTCAGGCCTTGTCAGGCCTTTTGAAGGCCCAAGCCCAGGCCTAAAAAAAAAAGCCTACATACAGGCTCAGGCTTTAAATCTCTGTTGCAGGCCCATGCCTATTTAGACAAAGCCTAACCTATTTCCACCCCTAATCTCAACATACCACCCTTTATCTTAAATATAAAATTTAGTTAACTTTTTTATATAAATTAAGGAAGCTAATTAAATTAATATAAAATATTTATATTTATCATTTTTTTAAATTTGTTTTTATAATTTATAAATTAATATATAATTTAATTATTACATTCAGTGCGTGCCGCGTGCACAAGTCCAATCACCACACCAACAAATATCAACAGGGTATACGAAAGGGAACGGCCGGCTGGGCACCCACTTTCTACTCCTTTTCCGATATGATTGTGGCATTACGGCAGCCTTTTCCCCTTCGGCTTCCCCTCTCGCATTTCTTTTGGTCTGCCTTAAAAGATTTGATTGTGGATTTATGGCAGTTTTTTCCCCTTCGGCATCGGTGGTCAGCTTTACGACAGAGTCATCCTCTCCGGCTTTTTGCCGGATTAGCTCTAAATTCTCCCCACTTTCGCTCTATAATGCAAATCAAATTATTATATTAATCCATGTATACACACACTTCTCATAATGCAAATCAAATTATTATATTAATCCATGTATACACACACTTCTCATACTTATAAAGAAAAGAGGGAAGAGATCTTGTTACCTTACACTGGACTGAGCAAAACTTTTTATTGTTGTGGAATTCTCTTCCACAAGTCTTGCACGCGTAGCCAGATTTATTGCTCCGACTCTTACTTTGTTCACCGCGTCTTCTGTACAAGAAAACTACTTGTTTATGGTTAATAATGAATAGGTGTATGTCTGATATATCAATCAGCTTGGACACCTCACTTGCGTGCAAACAATTCTCACGCGAAGCTTTGCAAACCTGGAAATTACAAGTTGTCATATCATTATTAACCGGAATACATCAAATTGGACAGAGAAATGCATATAAATAAATAATTAGCGGGATACTTACAAGGAGTACTAAGTGGTGTTGGTGTGGGTGATTGGTTCCTTTGAATTCGGGGCACAACCTGCAGTATAATTGCATGCAGGTAACGCAGAAATTAGGTGAGAATTTGTGGTTTCCGTTGCCTCTAGAAGAATGTTCCCATCTATCTTGTTTCTTGCAAGCATCCAACAACGATGGTACCCAATGAGGATCCACTCGCTTCTCGCAACCTTTTGTATTCGTCATTCCTCCACAAAACTCACCAGTCTCAATTTCCCTGAACTACGTACTCGGTTCTTTGGCCTAAGAAGAAATCCACAACTCACCAAGAATAATTCTGCCTCTGGATATAACGAACGGAACCAAAGTTAGTTCTTTTAAATTGTCAGTATCTATATATTAATCCAACTGTATCCATCGTTTCTATACTCACGACTAGAGATATAATCAAATTTGCTGGATAGATACTGATCTGTATCAGAATGAAATCGTTCTCTCTCTTTATTTCTTATATATATGTATTTTTTTATATTCGTATATTCTCATATGCAATCAATATATTAATTACATATTATATATATTAATATATAATATGTAATTATAATGTAATCAGTATATTTTAGTAAATTATAATTTATTGGATATATATTGATCATCTCTCCGCTCTATATATATTAATATCCTAATGAATTCACCATCGTTTCAATTGTTTTTTTTTTTCTCAACTTAAATCAAAAGACAGAACTGGTGAAAAATTATGATGATTTGCATTATTAGTCCATTCCGAGATTAGATTGCACAGAATGAATTTCAAAATTTTCATCAGTTTTTGGATTATTTGGATATTATGTCTATCCTCAAACAGTTTGATGTCTTAATTGAGTAATTGTAATTCAAAAAATTAAATTTATATGAGAAATAATTGGTACAAATATTTATAATATCTCATGTATTTAAATAAATATGATGAAATAAAATAAACATATATTTGAATAAAATCAACTAAAATTATATTTTAAAAATAGCAAACAAATATAATAGCAACATTTTTATTTGATTAAGATAGATTCGGATGACCACTTTTAACATACCAACAATTGAACAATATTCGACTTTCTAGCACGAATAATACATAACTAGGTGTTTTTTCAATTTTTTGCCAACTATATAATAGAGAACTAATTGTAGTGGTTAATATCTAGCTAGATATATGGTTTTAAGCTACGTATGACTTGAAGTCAGATATATGCGTGCCTTCTATATTCTATAATTTATTAGATACTCGTAGATATAAACAAATTATGCCCAAGGAAAAGAGGAAAGAATCTAAAGGTCTGCTTGATAGGAGGAGGGGAGGAAAAATTTAATGAGTTGGTTTTAAAAAAAATTGAAGAGGTGAGATTTTAATAAATTTTTTTTATTCCTTAGTTTTATATATTTTCTTTATTAACATTTTATCGCACTTTTTCATTTGTTTAAAACTAGACTCAATTTGAGAAAATTTAAGACAAGGATCACTCTAGCAAATTAACTCCCAGGCCACTAGCTCTTAAGAAATTTGAAATTTCACCCTAGTTTGATAGGACTACAGTGAAATTAATTTGTGAAGTAAAAAAACAAAAATAGCTCTATCAAAGTTAAATGCGAAACAGTCTAATTTATAAGTGGCGAACACATGTGAAATAATAGTCCTATAAACAAGTGAAATTAAATTCTTGACAAGAACATATTGGAACACGATCAAGCCAAAATCTATTTGTAAATAGTGAAAACATCACGAACGAGTGGAATAATTATATAAGCAATGGAAATAGTCTTATGAACAATTTCAGGATGATACTTTGGGAAAAAGTGGAATTCCACTTGTTTAATGTGTATTTGCTACTTACAAATGGAATTTAACTTGATCATGCTCCAATATGTTTTTATTAAGAAATTAATTTCACTTATTCGTATGACAATTCCACTTATTTATGATGTGTTCACCACTTCCAAATCATGTTATTTCTCCTTTGATTTTAAAAAGGTTATTTTTGTTGTTTTACTTCACAAATTAATTTGTGGAGCTACAGTGAAATTTCGTATTTCTTAGGGGGCTAATGGGAATTAATTAGCTGCAATGATTCCTATATGAAAATTTCCAATAAAATTTTGCCTCCCCGACAGGTTCACACCATGCCAAATAGACCCAAAAGGTGCCTCATGGTCACAGCATGCAATTATAACAATCAAATATTAAGCTATAAATTAAAGGATCCTTTTCAATGTTTAAGCTTTTAAAATGCAACAATTTTTTCTTTGTTTTTTAAAAAATAAAACACATGCGTATCTCACACCCATGTACCCCGTCAACATAACAACTTATGAAAGAGATAGTTAAGTATAGTTACTTCAAGCTGAAGAATTTCCTTATAATATGATACAATATGGGCTATTCACAATAATGGATGTTACATATTCGGCAAAAAAGTCCTCATCTTTCTTGCTCCATTTTATCTTGTTTGCTAAGTAAACTACGTAAAAAATGTCTAGTTTCCTCTCTATAAATAAAAGGATAAAAATCATATGTTGATTTTCAATTTAAATATAACTTAGCTTTTTTATTACTCGACTTCACACATAATTTGTGGAGATTGATATCTGTTTGGTATGAAGGATTTGGAGGGGAGGAGAAGGGAGTGAAAATTTTTATAAGTTGAATTTTAAAAAATTGAAGAAATGGGGTTATAAAATTTTAATAAAGAGAATATGTAAGATAAAAGAATAAAAAAATTAATTAAAAAATCTTAACCCCACTTCTCTAATTTTTTTAAATTCAACTCAAAAATATTTTCCTTCTAACCACTTTCTCTCCTCTCCCCTCATACCAAACAAGCCCATAGAGAACTCAAGTTTAATTTATTATTAATCACCAACATAGATTTTTTGCAGTTGAAATCACCAACGAGGTTAAAAAATGAAGATCAATAATTAACTTTAACTCTGTTCATTTATTTTATTGGGCAATAATGGAGCTCTGGCCTGGTGGCTGGTATGAAGTAGTAAAATGGAAAAAAGAATAATGTGCTGAAGAAAAAAGGACAAAACGACCAAGGCTTGGATAAACAAATATTGGGCGGGCGCCGAGCGGATGAATCAAGGTTCATCCCGGCAATCAGAGCAGGATAATCTCCTGTCAAACCGTTTTTTTAATTATTATTTTATCTTTGTTTGATTAGTAATTCATTTTCCTTACGTGCCTTTCCATTAATCTTGCAGTGCCACACTTGGACTTGTTTGGTTCAAAGAAGAGGTGGAAATGGAAAGGAAATGAGAGGAAAAGAATGGAA
The DNA here is from genome assembly GCA_963210345.1 of Inga oerstediana. Classification (NCBI taxonomy): domain Eukaryota; kingdom Viridiplantae; phylum Streptophyta; class Magnoliopsida; order Fabales; family Fabaceae; genus Inga; species Inga oerstediana. Next base: position 63,203,937 of record OY723409.1, read on the forward strand.
AGGAGTGGAAAATATTTTGTCTCTGACATGTTTGGTTCACAGTGGAAAAGAAAATTGGTTGATTGGAAAAATGTTTTTTTGTTTGATGAAAATAAGGTAATAAAATACAACAAAAGACCATTTTGCCCCTAAACAGAAAAGATTATTTTAACCCCCAAGAAACCCACGCACCCACAGCACTATTTTTGACCCACCATAATATTTAACTCCCGAAACAGGTTCCCCTGGTGCAACGAACTGCAATAGAGGACCATAAGAAAGTGAAAACCGGCGAGGATATGCTGGACGGTGGTTTGGACCTGAGCTACCATGTTACCACTATGGTCAAATCCGGATATTCTCACAGGGTCACCTAGATGCGGTTGGTGGGTCATTGAAGCTTAACGAGCATTTACGACATCTTCACTCATACCCATGACATACCCACCACTCCCTTGCGATCATACATGAATGTATGAACAACTTAACTACATGCGTTTGATGGGAGGCTCGTGGTTACGTGCTGACAAGAAAATCTGTACATAACCGTAATATACCCATCAGGCGCATATGGTCACTCCCACTTTATGTGGTCTAATTTAATTGTTGTACACGTCATGGTTACAGGGAATTTTTCTAACTTCCATGTTAATCGTTCCACTACCACCAATCACATATGGCCAACCCCATTTCCCATATGTGCAACATCACTGATTTAACCGACATTCATCACATAGATCCCTTATAATCAGTGTTCACTCGACGAAGTTGTCTCTCAGTCATGCAATTCCCACAACCGGTAGCTGCTCCGACTAATGTCCCGTGGCCAATGCCGTCCTCATTTAACTCAACATATAAAGAAGGAACACTCAAAGCAAACAGCAACAGAACAAACGAAAAGACGGAGAAGAACTAACCCACCTGCTGTTTGGGATGCACCGTCGTCACCGGCAAAATGCCACTCGCCGTCTCCATTCTTCACCTCCCTATGTTTTCTTGCTAGAGATCCTCCACCTTTTTATACCACCTTACCTTCACATTAGTGGCAAATAAGACTTTTTTCTAATTTCCCTGACGTTGCAAAATGGGTTCCCATCATTTTTTATGAGAACCCCATTTCATTCATCGGATTGAAAATTGAGGAATGTGGGAAATTTTTTTCTAATGAAAAATTTGAACCAAATAGCCGCCGCCACTGTGGAAATACTATTTTTCCCATTTGGTCACCCGATTTTCCCTGAACCAACTTGGATCTCCCATTCTCACCACATCGTCATCTCTGTCATATATATTTACACCACTTCTCATCATCTATCCCCAACCTGCACTAAATTATCATATCTCTTCTTTTTGAAAAAACCTCTACCCAAGACTATAGCCTGGTACAGAATACAGATAATGCAGTAAATTTTTAAAATTTATTTTTAATCTCCTTTTGAATCCAGACCACACAGAAAGAAAAGTAAGTGTATGAACAAATTTGGACCGTGCGAACGGGAAACAGGAAAATTTGCAAACCGGTCTTTAACTCTGCGTTTCGATTTGATTGAGTTTCGATCGGTTTAATCTTTAATAAACAATAATAAAGACGCTCTTATTGAATTAGTGATGCTAATAAAGTATTGCAGGCCAGTGAAATAAATCAATAATAAACACTCGCAGGAAATTTCGGGGCTATTATTGAATTAGTTTTTTTTTTTTTTTCCCAACATTATTGAATTGGCTGACGTACACGTTTCAAATAAAAATTTATACCCCTGTCCTGTCTCTCGTGTGTTGGTTAGAGAGGTTCTTATTCATTTATTCATTTTTCCTGCCCCTCACCATGAGACAGTAAGATGTATAGAATATTGTAACTTACTGATTACACTTGTTAGTATTGGCGATTAATTGTCATGCATTTTGAGGGGTTGAATGTGACTAAATATTGGTTTGAGTGAGCGTTCAAAAAGTACGCTCATACAAATCGAGACAAAACTTATTTCATATAAATATCTTGTATACTGTAAATTACGTTAAAAAAATAGTTTCTATCGACAATTCAAACACTAAATAATATGAGCAAGATTGAAAATGATGCATAAACGGCTTAATCAGAATAAACCATTTATGATGATAAAATCCTGCTGGGGGACAATTACTCGACATTATTGTGGGTTCAAATTACAACACAAGTATATAGGCATTTATAAAAGATTTTTGACCAAATTACGACAATAAAGATACATGGCTAAAATTAATTAAGAATTTTGATTTTGTCAACACCCGTTTTTATTTCCATAATCAAATAGTAATAAAGACGGAATTCAATGGGTATACAGAAAAGTACAATTATACTGATAAAAATATTCGTTTACAATCCCACGTCGTTTGTCAACAAAAGACAGAAAATACGGCGAAAGTTCCAAAATATATACAAGATAACCCAAAATATCCAAGGCATAAACTAATTATAATCACAATCTTGACCTCACCTCGAAACACGAGCCACTACTTCTCGGCGTCTACGCCTTTGCCTTTTGATCCACTAACACCCGTTGAGATGTTTATTTAAAATAGGGTGAGATTCCGAAGAATCCCAGTAGAAACATGCTATCGTTCATAAAAAATGCAAAAAGTAAATATGATATATGCCATGTGCACCAATTAATGAACAATATAAACATATCATTTGCATGTATACATGAGTAGGGCCCAACTCCGCTAATTTGCACTAGTTGGATTCTCACCAACTCCAGTGTAAGTGCCTCTAGCACTACTAGCCATTCTCTGGGCAAATCATGTTGATTAATAAAGTGCATTTACAAACATTGGCATTCACACAATCATATAACTATGGCATGATGTATGAAGGATAATGTCCTTACCTCAAAGCTTTATAGATTCCTCTTTAGATGTGTCTCGTAAAACGTGTCGTTCCGGTTTTTGACTCAGTCATAAAATATTAAATGTATAAGAAACCTATCCAAGTATCATTTTAGAATTTACCGTAATGTTTCTTGTAGTTATATTAGTTTATGGTAGAAATTTACTAAAATGCCCCCGTGACCCCGACCCGACCCCGCCGTACCTTACCCTATGGCACGTTTTTCCAAAATTTTAACTAAGACTATTCTAATGTATTTTCGCCCAAAGAATCTATTTCCGGACTCGAAATTACCAAATTCACTGTTAAATTATGAAAATACCCTTTACAGCCCCGATTTAGTAGATATCATTTTGGAGTGATTCCAAAGGATATAGAACCCTTATTGAGTCTAGTTTAAAGAAAAAATATGGAATTTTACTAGTTGGGATCATATTATCTCCAGATTTTCAATCTTTGACCATTGCTCCATAAACTTTCCAGATTTTCTGGGTTAACTTCAAAAATTTATATCTTTTTTCTTACATATCTTCAATTGATTCATATAACCTATCAAATTAAAACTTAGGATGTCTACTTTCATCCTATAAAATTTCATAATTTTTGCTCATCATTTGATCTTCCAAAAACATATGACAAACTCACTGCCTCCTAGGTGATTTCACTGAAAACACTATTTAACTTTCAATTTTCAATATTTAATTCATTTGGCCTTAAATATTCACCATTTCATTGAATTTCTCAATTAATTACATTATATTTTAAGTGAATATAAAATCTGAGATGTTACAGATTTCTTCCAGAACTATTATGTCATTACAAACTACATTTAATTAAAACTACTAATTTTGGCATTAGAATCTCAATGTCAAATATATCACCCAGACGGACTGATTTAACACTTCGGGTAAAAAAAAAAACTGATTTAACACGTAGGCATGTTTTTTAGAAATAATTTAAAAAGGTTTAGCTAAATTTTATAACATTCTCGTATCAATAATTTAATAAAAATTTTAAAATATGCCATATATCAAGAATTGGAATGAGTGATTGTGTTCCATCTATTAATGGGAGGCAACAAATGTTCTATACACTTTGATTTTTAATATAAGATATAGTTTATTTTTTTATAAGAGATTAAAGAAACTAAATATATTAATTAATTATATCATATGTTTTAATTATTTAATTTTATATCAATTCAAAAGTCTAATAAATTAATTTAGTATAAAAAAATAAATATTAATATTTTAAAATAATTTATTTAAATTTCTTAATATTTTTAAAAAATTAACTACTATCTCCGGTCCTAATTATAAGACAAAATTGACTTTTTTCGGAGAAATTAAAGAAATTAAATAAGCTACTTAATCATATCATATGTTATGTATCCTTAAATTATCTATTAATTTATTATTCAAACTAATTAGTTTGAAGAAAAAAATATAAATATAAATACTCTAAAGTAATTTAATTAGCTTCTTTAATTTCTTCAAAAAAATTAATTTTATCTTATAATTAGAGTCAGAAGGAGTATATTTTATATTAAAAACTAATGGAAAGCATTACCCAAAAATAAGGTTCTAAAAGGATTATGGTGGATACTGTATGGCCTACAGTAACAGGGATAACAAAGTAGAAAAGGAAATATCTTCAAATCCTTTCTTTTTTTGCCAACAAACATCTTCAAATCATATCACCGACCCAAAAGCAGTGAAAAAAAAGCCTGACCGGACCGGATTGGACCGGCCGATTGAATCGGAAACCGGTTAGGTTTATTTTTTGAATCATGAACCGGTCTGAAATCAGAAAAATCGATGGTTCAATTGGTTGGATCGATTTCATTTTTTAAATTTTTATTTTATTTTATTTTTTTTTGAGAGGAAAATGAAAGGTTGAAGATTAAGATAAAGAGAAAAGTAGGTAAAGAGATAACAGATCTAAAAAAAAGGAAGAAGATAATGAAAAAAATTATTTAAAAGGATATAATAATTATAAGAAGGAGGTATTATTACATAAGTATAAATATTATAACTAATACTAATAGATTTTAAGTATTTTTTTCTAAAGATCTTTATTTTTATCTATAGAAGTTTAAAAATATATTAATATATATTGTCACTAATAAATTATAATATTTTAATATAACCAGTCCGACCACTAATTAAACCTCTTTTAACTCATTAACCCTTAAACATATACCATAAACAGTTCATTACCGATAATTTTTTGTTGCTTGCCCAATAGTAATGAAGATGAATGACTACGACACTGTGATTCCTCGGTTTCCATTTAGGTGAAGAAAACTTATTAGGAGTTTAAATCCCAACCTATGGTATTCTCGCTTGAAAAGAAAAAATATACTTACCACATTAGCCAAATATCAATTGACAAATTATAGGAGATTTTTAGTTTATTAATCTGCACCAAATTAAAATTAAAAATTTGGGTAAATTATGATGGGCAATATTAATATTAATTCCAAAGTAAACTTGGAGTGGAAGCTCCAGTCCCTGATAACCTGGAAAGAGGGTCCCCAGTCACCACAACGGTCAGCGCCAAATTACAGCCTGGAAAGCCCTTCCCCGCTGTTTCCATTTTCAATATCAATTGAGTAAAAGGGAAATTGATTTAAATATCTTCCGACAAAATGGTATCCTACGTGGCCATATGGTTCAAATCACGAGGCTCTTTTCCCACCTTATAAATACCCCTCCCCTTTTCATTCTCCTCCCACTCATTAGAAATTTAGAATTATAAATATCCAATTGGCTTTTGCCCCGCCTCTTCATTTCCAAATGGGTAATTGCATCACCTCTTTCTCCGCCCATGTCGCCACCGCCACCGCCAAACTCGTCGTCCACGACGGCACCCTCCAAGAGTTTTCCTATCCCGTTAGGGCTTCGAACGTCCTGCAGAAGTATCCCATGTGTTTTATTTGTAACTCCGACGACATGGACTTCGACATCGTCGTCACCGCCATCGACGAGGACGAAGATCTCCAACTTGGCCAGCTCTATTTTGTTTTGCCCCTCACCCGCTTACAGCATCGCTTGCGGCCCGAAGACATGGCCGCATTAGCCGTCAAAGCCAGCTCCGCCCTCACAAAAAGCGTTGGCGGTTGCAAACACGTCTGTGGCGGGAAACAGATCATGTTTTCCGGCGAAGAGACGAGAAGATCTTATAAAAGAGTTTCTCCGGGAGTTAGTAACAGCGATAAATCCAGGAGAGGGAGAAGTAGAGGAAAGTTTACGGCTATATTGAGTTCAATACCCGAGTAGGGGTAAATTTCAGTCCAAAATGTTGGTCGGTGATTTTGGTTTTTTATTGTTGTACATAACATTTTTTTCCCTCAAGGAATATTCAATTCCTGAACGTGACAAAGAGCTGGATGTTCCAAGGAAACAAATTAAGTAATATGATTAGATTGGATTAGTGGGCAAACGTTGACCCGGTCAGTTTTGCGTGTTCTATCTTTGGCTGTCGGCCATCTCGCATACAGGTGTTTTTATTTTTAACGCTCGCGTGAACACAAAAGAGGGAACGTCCCTTTTTTCGGTCAGAAAAGACTCAAAAGAGTGAAAGTCCAACTATGAAAATAGCCTAGCAGTAGTAATTGAATCCGCAAGGTTATAAACAGCAATTGTCTTACTAATAAGATATATTTATTTTAAAATATTTTAATCATCTTTTTTAATTTTTTAATTTATTTTCTTATTTGATTATTATTGAGGATTTGAGGGAGTATCAATGAAAATAAATTAAAAAAATATTGATAAATATAAAACACATATCTTCTATGTGTTTAGGATGAAGATTAACTCCCCATGTATATATTATATTATATTATGGACAGAAGGGAATAAAATATAACTAGCTAATAATCTCTTATAACCTGACTATGCAACAAAATAATGCTGCCCATTGACATTAGGATTATATATTAGGGAATGAGAGGTCTTGTGCCAACCTTGCAGGGGAGTGGGCACATTTAGGGAGTGTTTGAGAAAGCGGCTAAAGCCCCAAACCGCACGGTGATTGGCCTAAAAGCACAGTGGGGCTGAAGTCACATGTTTGAGTTCCCGTTTTCACTGACTGTGCTTCTACGCCAAAAAAGTGGCTCATGGAAGAAGCCCACAAATCCAATTTCTCTCTTGCGCGGTGACAGCTTCACGGTCAAAGTAGGCGACTGTTGGAGGAAATTCTTCGAGCTGTCACTGTGTTTTGCAATTTTATCCTTTAAATATATTTAATTAAGTACTTTGGTATTTTTTACTTTTTTTCAATAATAATTTAACTTTTCATTTTATCAGATTGCAATTTTAATTGTTGTCTTCAATTATCACAATATATAAAAATAAAATATATGTAGTATTCAACAAGATTCATTCTCTTTTTTTTTCAGTCATTTTTTATCTCAATTTATTTTTTAAATAATAATTCAAACATATTTAAGTTTGAAAAAAAAAAAATCACTTCTACATAAATTCAAACATGAATTATATTTATAATTTAATTTTTATTATATTTTAAATTTGTAAAAATAAAATTAAAAAAAATCACTTCTGTCAATTACTGCTAATCCAAACAGACTCCTAGACATCTAATAACGCAAATTCTGGAACGCTAGATCATCGCTAGTCTGGTAGGCGACAACTTCTTTAAAAAGAAATTAAGCGTCTAGAATGTGTTCAAATAACGAAAGGGATGACGCAGACGGTGGGTGATGTATGTGATGAGCATAGCTTGATCGCGACGCAATCGATTAATGATGTGACAATAAATTCAACCAAACTTACTATAAAGATAAATACTTGTTTCAGCCAACGCGACTGCACATTCATATCTGGTTCATTAAGAGGGAAAGTGATCTGGGGCGAATAATTTAGGGGTCTGGGGCATCTGACGTTGATAGGATTACGGTGGCAAGAAAAAAAAAGTCACTTTTTTTATTTTAAAATGTTGCTTTTGGTTTAAGTGATACTTGAGTGCACATTCAAAGTCGTTGTGTTTTTAACGGTTTCTGACTTCTGAGTACAAGCTAGAAATACCAGCTTCTTTAATAAAAAAAATTATTTTTACTACTATTAATTTAAACACAAATTATATTTACAATCTGATTCTTTTTTTATCTGATTTTTCTAAAAGCCTATATACAGAAAATACCCTTTCTCCACCATTAATCTAAACAGACACTAAAATAATGGTTTTGGAGGAGTAATGGCCCGATAGAAGACGAAAGCAAATAATAATCTCAATTTGTCACATGCATGCACATTGGCAGACGCAACAAAAAACATTAGCATCCACAGGGAGGGATTTGCGGGTTCGGGTAAGACCCGGTCGCCATCTCCGATGCAATTGTTCCCAGCTCTATACTCTCAAGTTCAGATCACATTGGAGCTCCGTAACCCTCCGCAATTTTTTTTTAATACATACCGAAGTCCTACCACGTCAAATGGTTACACGCCTGACGTCACCTCGTTTCCTTAATCACTGTCCACATAATGTAATAGGTTAAGGTTGATACCCTCTGCAATTTGATTCATTGATGATCAGAAGGTTAATTCTTTTTCATTATTTCGAAGAGATGGATGAAAGGGACCACATTGTCATTAATTATTGGCTTTAATGAATTTTGATGAATTTATTGTTTGGTTCCAGCTGGCGGAGGAGTGGGAAGGAAGCAGAGTGAATTGCTTTTTTAAGGCGATGTATGGCTATAAGCTACTCCCTCCCATTTTAAATATAAGATAAAATTAGGTATCATGGTATAATGCTGTGAGTGGCACACGCTACTAGGCAGAGTATTTACTAATAGGGCAGCACCAATAAGCACGGAACCGCATCGTTATTATCCGCATAATTTTGAAACATAATGAAAAATAGTAAAATATTATCTCTTGTCTTTAATATAATAATAAATTATACTACTGACAAAATAGTAACAAAAAGTAGTATACCCGCATAGAGCGGGAAACTGAAGAAGTTGATGTGAACAGCAAAAAAGAGAGCGGACATTTCGAGGCATTGTTGGATGGGAAGGACGGGTCACAAGCGGTGTAAGTACAGAGGAAGTAGAAAAAGCCAGCTGGTGGAAATGGAATCCGATGGCCTTGAAGTTGTGTTTGGATTAGTTGTTAAGAATAATTTTAATGATTTATGAGATAAATATATAAATATATGAGAGAAGTTTTATTTCAAATTACATAAATTTAAATTTAAGAAATTCCCAAACATACAGTATTTAGATTCTGAATCCCTGATGCTTCAATTTTGGACAGGTCAGTGGCTGAGTCTGGGTGCAAGTAAGTAGCTACCACCCTCCGATTCATCCCGCAACACACAAACCAATCACTCACCATATTCTTGTTACATGTGTGTCTGCTTCTTCCGAATTTTTTTTTGGCCAGTGCGTCTTCCCAATTTAGTGTGTGTTCGGGTACTTTTAAAACCATAATTTTAAAAACACGTTTTCGTAAATCGGAACAAAACTTCTCTCACATATTTATCTCGTACAACGATCCCACAGGATGGAATCAAACTATGTGGTCCTCACTTCTGTCTATTCTTCCTCCTAGTTTTGTTTTGTTCCCACCTAATTTCCAGGAAATTACTCCCAAGTGGGGCCTAATTAAGCCTTACTTTCCACTTACCTTTGCGGGATAAGGCCTGACATAATTGCTTCCATCACACAACGGGAATTTATCCACCATCTACTCCCTTTTATATTATTTATAAATAATTTTCTTTCTTATAGAATTCATCTTTTTTATAAGAAATTTTCATTTTTTGTCTAAAAATATAAATTTATTTTTTCTATTTTACCCTTATTAAATACTCATTCTATCTTTTATCTTATACTCATTATCTCTCATATTTTTTATTTATTCTCTCCTTATACTCTTTTCATAAATAGGGGCATATATAAAAAAAATGATATTTTTAATATATTTATTATTTTTAATTATCAGATTATTTTACGTAATAAAAAAAGATTATTTATAAATAGGAATGGAATGAATAATTCTCAACTCCCAAGTGGGGCCTAATTAAGCCATACTTTCGACCTTTTCGGGATAAGGCCTGACATAATTGCTTCCATCACACAACGGGGATTTGACCATTTCAAAATGTGAAGCAGATGGCGAAATGCTTCCTGGCCCGACCCCTGACAATGTCATACCCCATTTTATCCTCATTCACCCTTCTTTCCGGTGTGTAATGATTAATTATTAGTGGCTAACAAATGCCGAAAGTTTCGACAAAATGTAACGAGGACCCTAAAAATTGAGCCACTGCGTGAATCCTGTCAATGTAATAATATTCACGATGCTTTGAATGGTTTTGTTGTGCAAAGTCAAAATAATTCAAGAGCCCATCTGGAAGATCATATCAACGTTCATTTGTTTTTTCCCCTGCAAGTGGGCGAGTAAGGTAGAGTTTTAAAACTCTGTCAAGAAGCAAAACAGAGTCATACTAGGGGTTCTAATGGCCCTGTATCTAACGTAAAAATTTCAGGTTATGAATTTAAATGCTCGTTTGGAAGAGTTTATTTTTGGGGAATAAGTGCTTATAATTCGTGATTCACGGTATACGAGGTAAGTATGTGAGAGGAGTTCTTTCTCGACTTGCGTAATAAGGATTTATTTCTCAAATTTAGTGTGCGTTTGGAATGGCTTATTTTTATCCAAAACGTGCTTATAATTTGTGATTCACGGTATACGAGGTAAGTATGTGAGAGGAGTTTTTTCTCGGCTTGCGTAATAAGTGGCTTATTTTTTAAATTGCCGTGATACCAAACATGCACTTAAGCTCTTCCAAACACACCATTAAATCTACTTTTAATCTTATGCTCGATGGTACCTATTCTTTAAATTTAAAAAAAAAAAAAAAGTCGCAGTAGGGGTAACATCTTGTGGCCTCCACCACATTTACCGTCTAGTGGCGTTTGACAAGTGACATATGGGGTGGGTTTAAACGTCACAGAATGGTTTTGCAAACCCATGAGCTTGGGGCCCACGGCCTATGGAATTTGGATGGGTTATGGCCCTAAAACCATCGTCTTTTTGCCCGCATATCCAAAAAGAGGGGTCCCGGTCCTCCCTCGCTTAGTCACTTTTCTTTCCGGAATTTGGAGACACATACCTCGGTGTTAGAGCCATTTTGGATCCAGCTGTAACTCAGTTGCCTTTCGATTCAATAGCGGCTTCTCCGGACCGGGCGCACCGCAACACGCACGTGCTGCCCTCCAATCTTCACACTTCAACACGTCTTAGAGCTAGAGCTGTGAAAATGAGTCGAGTTCGTCGGGCCGGTCCTTTTAGGTCTTAATCCTTTAAGGACCGGATTTGTAAATTGTAACCTCAAAAGGAAGTCAGGCCTAAAAAGTCCGGCCTTGTAGGACCTCGAGCTTAAAAGGATAGGTCCTGGAGGGCCTCGGGCTGGCCCTTTAAACCCGTTTATTTTTTATTTTTTTATTTGGAAAGGAACCATGTTACATTTTTGAATTGACTTATTGAATCTATATGTCACTCTGTCCTCATATTGTATAGAGTATGATTTTTGGGTATATTGTTTTATCTAATTGAATCATATTGTGATTTTTGAGTATATTGTTTTGCCTATTTAGAATAAAATCATATTATATACTATTATGCCTGATAGAGTGTGATTTTTTATGGAAGTTGTGATTATTTGATTACTTGAACCTACTACTCAAAGTGAAACACAATCAAATATATTTGAAATTGATGATAGTGACGAAGAAGTTGAAAATGATAGTCGTCATACTCATGTTGTTTAGAGGTTAGAGTATTTAGCTTATTGCCTTCTTATACTTTGGTCTTTGTGAGTTATTTATGGATATGATTTAACCTTTGATTATACATTAGTAACTGTGTTTGTTTGTTACAAGAGATGTGTTATTTAGACCTTAATGCTGACAACATTTATATATTAAATTAAAACTTTAATTGTTGTTATTTACTAATTATATCTCTATGGGAAAAATACGTAAGAAAAATAGTTAAATATTGTGAAAAAGATTTCTCGGCCTTACGGGCCGACTCAAGCCCTGATGCTCTAGGGCCGGGCCTTGAAAAACTGTAATTTTTCTAACCCTGTGCCCTTTAGGGCCAGCCTTGTTAGACCCTAGCCTGTCAAGGACCGGTCCTGATTCCCGGCTCTACTTAGAACCTATTTGGAATGACATTCTGCCATTTTAAACGTGGCTTTTTTTAAAAAAAAAAGTAAAAAAAAAATCAGTGGTATTTAGTTAGGGTGTTTAGATTACTGTTTTAGTAACTAACATTTTTTTTTTAAACAATTTTTGAGAAAAAGCTCAAAAATCTGATTTTTTGAAAAAAAAAAATCATTTTTATTACCGTTAACTTAAACATGCTCTTATCCTTCAAAACCAGCCACGTCATTGCCTTCAAACCTTATTGGCAGATGTCTTCAGGCCCGTCGTATTATTTCCTCACAGGTTCAAGATTTCATAAACCCCATGCGTGCATGTAACAGAGAAGTTTACATACGCCCTACACGGATCCAAAGCATATATATTTAGGAGAATTACACTTAGGTCCCATATAAGAAAAAAAATAAAAAAATGGTCTCTATAGATTACAAAATGAAAAAATGGTCACATGGAGTTGTCAATACAGGCTCCTGGAATTGTTTTTTTTTTTTTTTGCCGTCAAAGGAAATTAGTAATATTAAAAGTAACTAAAGTATAATGTCTCAAATCCGGGATCTAAATATTACAAGCCAAATAGAGAGAAAGAGTAATGACACAAACCAACAACCCTAGCTAACATCTTAGAAAAGCAAGAAATTAAAAGAACTTCGTTACAACCATAACTTAAGTACATAACCAAATCATCTTCCGCACCATACACCACAAAGGCCTGCAGCAGAAACGGAGGTCGAAAAGCCCAAACAACAAGGCAAGACCTTTTCAATGAAGCTTTAGCAATCCACCTGACTGCTAAATTTGCTTCTATGGGAACACACCTGCAAGAAGGGTTCCTAACAAGATTCCTTGGAGCCAGAAAGTACTCCAGGAGAACATGAATCATAACATCATAGATAGAGCAGTAAATCCATAAACGCCGAACTGGCTTGTGTCTACCTTGATAATGAACAGTGTTGAGCAACACACTGAACAGGCACACATTTAGCCAATGTTGAACGACGCATAGATACCTACTGAACATACTCAGACCAATGATTCTGAATTTTCTATCTATTGCACAATCCTTAGACAGTTGATCTGCAAGATGTTCTACCACTCCACCACTTACAAATACTCTTAACCATGCATAACCAATTACGGTTTCATGGGACCATTTTTTCATTTTATAATTTATAGGGACCATTTCTTCATTTTTTCTCTTCCTTGGGATTTCAATGTAATTCTCCCTATATAATTTTAAGAAACTTTAATTTTAAAATTTTATTGTTTAATAAAATAAAACGAAATGAAAAAAAAAAATATGAGTCTCATTTTCTCCCCTACCCGTTTATGATTGTCGGCTGTCGCCTATGAATGAAAGGAAAATGTACTTTTTATGTCACAACAAAGGAAGCTGTCAGGTAATTCAAATTGTTACTATAAATTCTTTTATTTATGTTTTGGAAATGGGAGAATTTTGAATAAATATTTTTTTAATAAATTAATTGTTGAATGTTATTAAATATGTAAGTCATTTTTTGTGTTTGTAAAAAAACTTTTATTGCGTGTAAATACTTTTCTATGTGTGGATGAATCTTTTATATAAATATGTAAAATATCTTCCGTTGTGTATAATATATCTTTCGTTAAAATGTAATTGATATTTTAGGATAACATTCACCAATTTATGTATAAAAAAAAATTTTTGAACCACTTTTTCGTATGTACGGTTTAAAATATCTTATTTTTTTGAATAAAAAGTACAAAGGTCATGGGGGGATTTTCTCGAGAGTCAATGATGAAAAGATCAACATTTTGACCTTTGAATGTGATATCAATGGTTGCGTGTAAGTTTTCATTTTGATGAGACATATCCCAACAAACCTGCTAGATTCATGTGTCAACGTCATGGCTATTTATTCTCGATTTCCCAGAGCCAAGGTGCTGAAAAAATCTGCCAAAGGTTCTGCGGTTGTGACGTGGCTGCTTTTGGATTGTGAGATACGACCCTCAGAACTAGTGGGCAGTGGCATGCTGTTTGTAACATTTTGTCAAGGTTATCGACCGGACCGGCGTTTAAACTGATTCAGTTAATGGGTTAAAGGTCAATTTGAAGTCAATGTGGGGTTAGACCCATGGGAAATAAAAAATTAAAAGATAATTTAAATTCTTATCATAGCATCATATCATTCAAAATTAATTGAGTATTTTGAATTACTAACAAAATAATCATATATTTATACAACAATTTTTACAATTTCTTTAACATACTAATATCTAGTATCAATTGATCATCCAATGACACTATAATCAATAATCATAAATATTGTTCCTAGCAAATTTTCAAAATAAATAGATGATAACAAATTATTCATATCTACAATCCTTTAGTTATTAAACTAATAATCATTAGCATAAAAATTACCATTAACTTTAACTAATATTGTTATCTACCTCATAAAAAATATTAAAGCTTTGTTAAAACAGTAACTTGTTCAACCAAGCAACCCGCTTGGGTTGATCAGGTCGAGACCAGATCACCACAGGTTATACAAAAATCTAGGTCAAGAACTCACCTAGACAAATCTCATAGCCAGACTGCCAGTTTTTGGGCTAACCTAATCAATTCGATTCGGGTTTGATAACCTTGCATTTTGTTGTTTTGTCCAGAGAGATGTTCTGTTCTAACATTTTGAGTTCATGGCTGTCCAGCTTTAATCCAGGTAAGGTTGAGTCGATGAGCGTGGAGTGAACGAATTATTTCGCCTGTGTTTGGTATCACTTAATATTGGACAATAAGTTCTTATTACGCAATGCAAGATAAAATTCCTCTCACATACTTATCTCGTATACTGTGAATCATAATTTATAAACACTTATTACCTAAAATTAGGTTATTCGAAATGAACACTTAATTTAAGTAATCTCAATTAGCTTAAGTATCCCTCTCACGTTATGCCTCTCGGCCGGTCTCTTGCGCGTGCGGTTGCGAGCATATATGAATAATCAATTTCCCTGGGATTTTGATGACGCTGATTTGCGTCCACTATCCTGGATTGATGGAGACATCACTGCTTGTAACAGAACTCTTAATTTATTGACGAAGATGATGGACTGTAAGGGATTATCTGTCAAAAATCAACCTGAAGAACAATCAAAAGTGGGCGCATCCGAAAATTGTCGTGGCCTCCACATGTAAAGAATATAATGGAGAGTTGGAGACATTATTGGAGTTAGAGGGTTAGCCTAAAAATGAACGGCACTCTGTCATTGGCTAACTCCAACGGTTGAGTTTCATAAAACTCAATACATTATTATTAGACCTGTCACAAAAATGGACAGGTCAGGTTCTATTATTATTATATACACAGAATACTAATAAGAAGTGGAAAAGGGCACGATGATCTTCCCGGAACATTGAAATCACTCGTTTGACTAGGGACTAGGGACTAGGGAGTACAGAATAGAAATCCATACGTGTTAAGGAATTGGACGAACAAGTGTAATAGAATTTAACGGAGGAACAAGATTAATATAAGAGAGGAATTAACACATGCCTAAAGTGAATTCTTCTTGTTTTAGTATGCCAAAGGGATGGTGCTTGGTTTTTCATGGAAGGAGCACCTTTTTTTTTTTAATATAATACTGAAATACATTAATCTTTCAAAAGATCAATACAAAACATTGACTTTAAAACCAATCATTCACCCCTCACCATCAACTGTGTCTTCTAATAGGAAGGTGGTAGGTGATTAAGAAAATAAAGGAGCACATTTTAAAATTAAAGAGGTTCCATCTGAACTTCTGCCCATCAATTAATGGCATCCTAATTAAATTAAGCCTCATTCATAGGTAAAGATCTTATGACCCCCTATTTTCTCACATTCTTTGGTTTCAAGCCATTTTATCCCGCTGCGCATCTTATATATTTTGTTAAAGAGAAGCTACTGAGTTTGGTGTTGGCATTCGTCAATGTGATGGCTATAGAGAGCATCTGCTTTTATGATTTATAGTATAATTTAACACATATATATATCTCTCTCTCTCACACACACACACCACCACTCCCAGTTTCTTTCTCATCTTGGCAGCAATCTCCCTAAACAATTCTTACCCTACTGCTGCATAAAAATGTGTTGGATGCAGCATCGGTCACTTTTGCCAATAAAGTACTAGAATCTTTCCATTTGGTTTGGTATTCATCTTTTCAGTCTGTACTGCTGACATCAACTTGTGTTACTGTACTGACTTTTTCTTTTTTCTTGTTTTTTGGCCGACAATTGTACTGCCTTTTTCTATTCACGAAAAAAGTTGGAAATCGTGAAAACGAATCATCAAATCAGCACGACATTTGCGAAAATAGAGCCAATTTTGGAATTTCTATTATTTTTTCACAATCTGTAGCTTTTTTTTTTTTTGAGTTAAAATCTGAAATTCATTAATCCAAAAAAGATTAATACAAATCACCCCCAAAAGGAGGGGCCTCTAAATATTTTTCATCAACCACCGCCTATCAACAGAGGAGGTGGTGGGTGATCAAATATGACAAAATTTTCACTACTTGTATGAGTAAATTTAGCCAAAAAATCAGCCTGAAGATTTTCATCTTTAGGGATATGTCTAATAAGGACATGCCAATCCCTAGACAGCCATATCCTATCCTCATCAATGACGTCTCTAAAAGATGCATAGAATCACATTCCCTAGTGAGTAAATTTACAACTTCAATACAATCAGTACAAAGCAAAATGTTTTTAAAACTTCTATTCCAACAGATTTGTAATCCTTGGATGATGGTGATAATTTCCGCAACAGCCGGTGGAACCCGAGTAAGTTTGCATGAATAACCACAGACCCAGCCACCGTCTTCGCTTCTAACAATACCCGCACTTGCACTTTGACCCGAATCACGAACAGACCCGTTTGTTTCTAGTGTATAATATCCTTGTCTTCTCATCATTTGTTCTGTAGTTCCATTATTAGCTTAAGAATAAAATTTATAGTGAGTACCCAACTCCATATCCCAAGTTGCCCTAAAGAGACTTGAAAGAGCATTATGGTAACCAACGTCGACCTCTTCTCCAAATAGCTTCCAACATCTGTCCACTCATATGTCCCAGCAGACATAACCAAACAAAGTTTGCCAACTGAGTTTCTTTGTGAAGTCCCAACCTGCCGCATGCTTAAGGTTCCACTGAATCCATTCCGCGCCCTGCAAATTATTAAAATTATCCCACATACCTAGCTTGACTATTGAGATCCACCTCTCACACGCGTTCGTACAATCTCTCATAAGATGCATCATGTCTTCGTCTTGATCACAATGAAAGGGGCACGATGCGAAATCATCTATTCCCCTCCTAGCCCTGAGTTATGCTATATGAGTTTTTCTGTGTGCTGCAATCCATATAAAGGCTTTAATCTTATCTAGGATTTGCCATCTCCAAATCGTTCTCCAGAGAGTTGTTTCTGATCTCGGGATACCTGCAGATATAAAGTGATATGCAGAACTAATAGAAAAACAACCATCAGAAGAAGGTTTCCAGAAATACTTATCTTCCCCTCTGTCTTCACATGGTGGATTAGCACTAACAATTCTTTGAATGATGTGATGTGGGAGCCAGTTACCCATCTTAGTTATATTCTATTGGCCCCACGAATCAGTAAATTCATGAACTTTTTCATTCTGGTCCACAAACGCCTCCCGTCCAGGAATTAAGTCAATCAACGGACTATTTACTTGCGACCAATTGTCAGTCCAAAAAGAAGCTGAGGCTCCATTACCGATTTTAACTCTCACCCCTCTCTGGAACTTGTCCCAAACAGAGCAAATACCCCTTAGGTAGGAGAAGCATTTCTTCTAGGCACAGGACCATTTAGTCGATCCCATCTATATTTCCCTCTCATAACTTTGACCCACAGCTTGTCAGTATTAGTCAGAAACTGCCAGCAGAGTTTCATAATAAAGACCTCATTTTGTTTGCACAAGTCCCGAATCCCCAAGCCCCCGTGGTTTTTGTGTTTTGTAATCTGGTCCCAGGAGATGAGGTGCATCTTTTTCTGATCATCCTGCTCGTCCCAAAGGAATTTCCTACTCTTTCTCTCTAGTTCTCCCAAGATACCTTTGGGAATCAACATTGTTTGCATTTGATAAGAAGGTAAGGCTAATAGAACAACTTTTATAAGCGTAGTTCTCCCTGCAAAACTCAAACAACCCCTTTTCCACCCAGAGATTTTTTCATAGTTTTTTCGATCATGGGTGCAAAAGTGAGCTTGGTGACTCTTTTATGTAGCAGTGGGATCCCGAGGTATTTCCCCACATCCGCCATTAAACTAATACCCATATTCTGACTTAGATCAACAACCCTGGAGAAATGAACCTTCCTTGAGAAACATACTCTAGTTTTGTCTTTATTCATTTTCTGACCCGACATTTTACAAAAGATCTGCATACACTTCAGAATAACCTCCACTTGACTCTCAGAGGCCTCTCTAAATAGAATTAGGTCACCCGCAAAGAATAAATGAGAGATATGAGTGCCATTTCTATGAAGCTTAATCGGTTTCCACTCTTTTCCTTCAATAGCATCTTGGATAACATGATTTAAACACTCCATGCATAAGGTGAATATGTAAGGGGATAGGGGATCCCCTTGTCTAATACCACGAGATGAACTGAATCTCTCCGTGGCTTCCCCATTCCATAAGACCTGAAACGATGGGGTAGGGATACATGCCATAATAATTTCACAGATTCCCTCTTCAATTCCCACACATCTAAGGGTGTCATAGATAAAAGGCCATTCCAGACGGTCATATGCTTTCTCAAGGTCCACTTTAATTGCCATCCAACCCTTCCTACCAGATTTCGTCTTCATTGAGTGAATTATTTCCTGAGCAAAGATAATATTATCACTATTTTGACGCCCCGCAATAAAACCGTATTGATGTTCATCCACCATTTTGCCCATGATATCGCGAAGGCGACGGCTTAAAATTTTGGTAATGATCTTATAGCTAAGATTGCAAAGAGATATGGGCCTGAAATCCTTAATTGTCTCCGGTTTCTCCAGCTTTGGAATAAGGACAACGTTAGTGTTGTTGATGTCTTTAATACGCTTCGGCTCCTAGAAAATATTCGTAACCAATTCAATAATGTGATCCCCAAGAGTATACCAGTATTATTGGTAAAACACCGCCTACAAACCATCTGGTCTAGGAGCTTTAAAAGCCCCAAGATCAAAAGTTGCTTCCTTGATTTCTTCCTTAGAGAGAGCAGCATGCACCTTTTCCTATTCCATAGAAAATAGGATTGGAAAACGATGTTGCGCAGTAAAGGGACTAAAATTTAGCAAGTTAGTTCTAAAAAGATCCTTGTAGTAGCTTAACGCCATGTTCTTTAAAGTAACTTGGTCAAAAATCCAATCACCCTCTTCATTCTTAAGGCCTTCAATTCGATTCCTCCTCCTTCTTATCACGGCAGCCGTGTGAAAAAACTTACTATTTTTGTCTCCCCACTTCAACCAATTATATCTGGATTTCTGGTACCACATGAGTTCTTCCTGGGCAAGCACCTTATTATATTCTTTCCATAATTCATTTTCTGTCTGAGCTAAATGTTGACTATCCCGTCTTGCTCTTGATCTCTCAAAACCTTCAATCCGTTGCATAATATTTTTCTTCCTTCCATTCAAATTACCCACTCTCTGTGCATTCCATACTCGGGCCTGTGTAGAAAAATTTCCAACTTTCTCATTCCAATTTCCCCTACTCCAAGTTTGTTTAACAAGATCCCTAAAGTCTTCTTCTAGGAACCAAACCGCTTGACAACGAAAGAGAGGATTTTTTCTTTTTCAATCTAATGCAAGTATCCTTTTTCCTAGTATTGTGCTGATTTGGGACTTTTTCACAATTCCTCAAAGTTAGTAATACGAATTGGCTCGTTGTGAGATGTTTAAAAGAACTAAATATTTTTGTGATTTAGTTACATTTTTATTGAGCATATTTGATTTTCAGTCTTAGAAGTTTAAAAAAATATGTCATTTATTCATATTAATTTTCTATACAGTCTCTGAATATTCCCCTTTGCTTAGTAGTACCATCAATTCATCAAGATTTCCCCCACTTCTCAATCACCATTAATTAAAGGTTCAAGGGGTAAAACTATCTTTAAATTTTTTTTAAAAGTACACTCACTATCATAAATTTTTTCTTGGGTAAAAGTAATCATGAATTTTTAAAAATGGTGCAATAGTAACCATGAACTTCCAAAAAAGGGGCAAAAGTGACATTACTATTAACGACCGTTTACTCAAAAGTTTTTAAGGGCCAAAATACTCATAAACTTTTCTCAAAAGTGCACTTACAACCATAAAATATTTTTTTTTGGTGCAAAAGTAACGATAAACTTTCAAAAATAGGGCAAAAGTGACGGTTCTTTTACTGTGTTCAAATGTTATTTTTTGATTGTTCTAAGTCCAGGAAAACAGCACTTCGACTTATCTATCATGACTTTTCCAAACCAAAAATTGAAAAATCGATCTTCAATGAAGATAACGTCATCATCCTGTTCTCACTGACATGTCGTAAATAGAATTGTTGATATCAATGGTGTAGTTCAAATTGTTGATGGGGAAGGATTTCAACAATTCCATTTACTGCACGTCGGTGAGAACATGATTGTGATGTCATCTTCATTGGAGATGAGTTTTTCAATTTTTGGCTTGAAAAAATCATGGTGGACAAGTCGATGTGTTTTTTTTTTCCTGGACTTAGAACAATCAAAAGATTATATTTGAAACCAGTAAGATAAGTAAGATAACCGTCATTTTTGCCCCATTTTTGAAAGTTTATAGCTATTTTTGCACTCAAAAAAAAGTTTTGGTGGTGAGTGCACTCTTAAGAAAAGTTTGAGTATTTTTGTCCCTTAGCGGTAATGTCACTTTTGTCCATTTTTTAAAAATTTATGGTTACTTTTACATCATTTTTAAAAGTTCATGGTTATTTTTGCAAAAAAAAAAAAAAATTTATCATAGTAGGTGCACTTTTAAAAAAAAATTTAAAGATAGTTTTTACCTTTAACCCTTAATTAAATTATACACACGACACCCTGCACGGCTACACATGTGTCCGCACAGGCATGTATAACTTGGCTGTAGTTGAAGTGTTATCCAACCTGTAACAATAAAATTAATATAATTTTAGTCAAGTATATAATCAATTTATTATATTGTAAAAAAAGAATTGTCAATAATCAATTTCTTAACTTAATGTTTGAATTTAAATAAGTTGATAAACTTTATCAAAAAAAGAAAGTTGATAAACATAGTCAATTAATAGTCATTCTTCCAAGGGAATTCTAGCGTTTATTAGAAAATACTCCAAATAATATGACTTGCCAAATGAAAATTCTAATGTTGAATAGAAAATACACCAATGCAACAACTTGGAAGTTGCCGTATCTGGCTACGGTATTTTTCCTTCCCATCTACTTACGGTTCTTTTCTCAATCTGAATTATTGGATTAAGATCTCAACGGTCTATATTTTTTTTAATATAAAAAGATTATTATTATTATAATAATATTTTTATAATATATTAAATCTAGACCGTTGAGATTTTAATCCAACGATCCAGATTGAGAAGAGGACCGTAAGTGGATGAGAAGGAAGAGGACCGTAGCCGTGATAAAATATCATTATTTTTAACCCTGATATAATTTTTTTTGCGTGCACGCTTTTCCACACTTGTACGTGCGGGTCCTCATACTATGCTCATCCAAAAGATGAGCACAATATGCTCATCCCCACAATTTTGGGGTGGGGGCACTTTTTATATTTTTTTAATGTATTCTCATTTATTTGGATGTATATTATACTTTAAAATATTTTTATCATTTGATATCTTAAATTAATTAATTTCTCATTCTGTATTTAGAAATATTTTTCCTGTAACACCAGTAGCTTGAAACATTTTTTTAATAGTATCCAATATCTGAAATATTATTTTAACATATGATATTTTAAGCTAATTAATTTTTAGTACATAAAGTAATTTTTTCAAAAAAAAAAGCTCTAAAATTAGGAGATGCTCATCTTTTGGATGAGCGTGGAATGTGGATTCTTTTACGTGCAGGGTATTAACGTTGCCGAACAAAAATCAAGATGTTGATGACTACAAGTAGATGTTTGCGTCAATGGAAGCTAGGTAACTAGCTTTCAGTGAAGGTTGGGTTTTCTCCCTCCAATAGCGGCGGAACTAACGGCAATATTTACTGGTCGGCAACTTTGTTGACAACGAGGTCACCAGCATGTCCTAGCCTCCATTGACTCACCGGAAGCTTTCCAGCTTATCATGAGGGATAATAGTAGTACTAATCATCCCCTTCATCCTGAAATTAGTGCAGTTCGTGAACTCATATATTCAAATTGGGAAATCAAGCTTCATTATGCTTCACGAGATAACATTAGGTGCGCATATTATTTAGCGAAAGATGCCCATCATTGGGATGAGGCGATGCTAATTCTTCACACACCCATTCCTGGATGATGACGTTTGTTTGGGGTTGAGTTGGTGTTGGAGAAACACATTCACGTAAGTCGAGATAAAAATTTTTCTCAGATACTTACTCGTATACTATAAATCATATAAAAAAACAACTTTTACCACTAACCCAAACAGGTGCTGAATACCACTTGACAGCGATGTAATCAAGTTTATTAAGAGTGTGTTTGGAACAGCGATAGGAAAAATGAAGTTTCTCAATTTAGCGTTTGGTAATTTTATTTTTGGTAAAAGCCCGATTGTGTAATGTGATTTATGTTTGGAACAACGATTGTATAAATGAATTTTGCAAAAGTAAAATTTGTTTGGATTGACTTAAGCACAAGTGACTTTTGTGATAATAGTAAGAGAGAGTGGGTGAAAAAATATTTTAAAGGGTTAAAAACACAAAAAAATAGTTTAAAATAATTTTTGAAACTGAAAAAGTACATTAAAGATAAAATTACAATTAGTCTGATAACACATTGGGTACAGTTAAAAAAATATTTTAAGGGTTAAAAGCACCAAATAATAGTTGAAATTAATTTTTGTAGAAAAAAAAGTACATTACGGGTAAAATTGCAATAAGTCTGATAGTACACTGGACACAACTGAAAAAATATTTTAACCATTCTCACTCTCCCCAAAAGCTAAATCAGTAAAAACTGAGAAATAAAGCTTATAACAAAAGCTATTAAGATAGAATTATGCTCGATTACTCACTTTAAAAAATTAACACTCATTTTTTTTTTTCAAATTATGTATTGAACTTATAGGCTCAATTTAACGTTTGGGTTCAAAAACAAACCACCAAACACCCCCCCAACTAACTTGTCATATCTAATGAAAAAAAAAAAAGTAGATGTTTGACATGTATTTTGACAATTCAAAACGGTGATTAATTAATTAATCTGATGTTTCGCACCAGTATCATAAATTTGATAAAAAGTCAACAGATAGCGATAGAGTGATTGTAAAATGAGATCTGGCCTCGCAGAAAATGCCTACTTTTAACCCTTTTAAAATAAAAGAAGTATCTACGTACCACGTCACGTTGACTCTCGTGCAGATTGTACTCAAATGCTTCCAATAATAATATAGTATTATCGTTTGAACCAAAAGATTCGTAAATTGTTGCCCATCGTTTTCTCCCTAATATATAAGAATAATGCGGGGTCTTCGTTATAAAAAAATAATGAAAATAAAACATAAGAAGGCCATAGACTAATCGTCATTTATACCACTGTGTCGATTTGGAGTCATGACGAGAGTTCGATGTCTATTTATGTATGTAAACGTACTATTCCCTTCGGTCCTAATTATAAGATAAAGTTGATTTTTTTTGAAGAAATTAAGGAAGCCAATTAAATCACTTTAGAATATTTTTATTTTTATTTTTTTCTTCAAACTAATTAATTTAACTAATAAACTGATATATAATCTAAAGATACTAAAAATATAAATACTCTAAGTGATTTAATTGGCTTTCTTAATTTCTCCAAAAAAATCAACTTTATCTTATAATTAGGACGGAGGGAGTACTTATTTGGCAGCCAAGATAAACATAATACAAGCATGCATTCAAATATCCTGTTTGAGAATGTCATATCTGCTATACCCATATATATTTTTATGG
Organism: Inga oerstediana; assembly: GCA_963210345.1. NCBI lineage: Eukaryota > Viridiplantae > Streptophyta > Magnoliopsida > Fabales > Fabaceae > Inga > Inga oerstediana. The sequence continues at coordinate 63,228,138 of OY723409.1, forward strand.
ACAAATTAGCAACATCTCACTGTAAAATGATTTTTTGAAGATATCTAATACTATATTTTAAGAGGAAACCACAAAGGGGGTGTTTGTGATAGCGTTTTGAACCGTCAAAACGCACTTATTACGCAAGCCGAGAAAAAACTCCTCTCACATACTTACCTTGTATACCGTGAATCACGAATTATAAACACGTTTTGAATAAAAATAAGCTCTTCCAAACAAACACAAAGATACGTTACAAAAACGGGGTAAGTAATTGAATAATAACTCCCTTTAGAAAAAAATTAAAGCAAGATTGGTACGAGGAAGAACAGAAAAAGGTCTGACGTGAAAAATGAGAAATTTCGTGGTCGAGCTTGGCGGCTCCCCCACGGTGGGCATTTCAAATAAAGCTATGCTCCTTCGGATTAACAATTAAAACCTTTAAAATCATGATTTGTAATATGTTAAGCATACGAAAGAAAATTTATCTTAATTTAAATAAATAAACATTTTTAAGATATCTAAAAATGATCTAAACAAATACTAATAATATAACTTCAATACATATTTGGGCCGAACGAAGTTCCATTCTGTGGTTTATATATTTGAAAAGGCTAACGCTTTCGAAGAGCCGAAAAAAATAAGTAAATATTTTTTTTGATCTTATTTATTCGTAATTTTTTTTTATAGGATTGGTTTATTTTATTAGCAATTTTTATTTTTTGTTTGAAAATATATACTTCCTTTTTTTATTTTTTTATTAAATATTCATTTTCTCTCTTATCTTGCACTCATTATTTTTCATATTTTTTATCTATTATCTCTTTTATGTTATTTTTATAAATAAGGATATATATAAAAAATATAATATTTTTAATACACTTATTATTTATAATTGTCGACTCATTTTGCTTAATAAAAAAAATTCCTTATATATACAACTGGACGAAGTAACAAGGATAGCAAGCTGTAGAACTGTTTCAGAAAAAATAATTTATTTGTCAAATCAGTGAGGTTCTCAAGTCTCACTCCTCCCTCCCTCCCTCTCTCTGTTTTCCGATATCATCCTGGGATTCTGCAATTGCCATGGGACAGTGTGTTTCGTCGGAGAGTCATAAAGGCACGAGATCTTGTGAAGGTAGTAAAGGCAAAGGCAGAGGAGCTGCCGGAGAGTCGTTCAGAAGACCATCGGCGATTATGGTGATGGATCTGGAGGGCGGATTTAAAGAGTTGAAGCAGCCAGCGACGGCGAGCTCCGTGATCGCCGATCATCCGAATTGTTTCTTGTGCAATTCCGAATCGATATACCTGGGGACGTGTTTGCCGTCGGTACCGGAGGAGGAGGAGCTTCGTCCCGGTCAAATCTACTTCGTCCTCCCACTCTCTCAAGCGCATCAACCTCTGTCCCTCTCTGCTCTCTGTGATCTCGCCATTAAAGCGTCCTCTGCTCTTCCCTGATCATTGCCTCGTTGCGTGGTAATGTTTTCCTGTAAAATTCAATTCATTTATTGTTGCGCGCTCTCGCTCTCGGTAATTTTCCCTTCCTCGTACCAATTTTTCTGTATAAAAAATGGTACTATGTGATCTCCAATATCATTATGGCCAAAAGCTTGGAATGTTAAAAATTTTAATCATGCACCTTTGAACTCTAACAGAAATTCTGTATATATGTTAATTTTTTTTATAAAAAAATTGATGATAATGAATGCTCGAAAATGAATATTGTTATTATTTGTGCTTTGATTAGCCTCTTTTATAATGTCATGGTAAGTGATGAGAACAGAATTCTGGAGGGAGAATATAGATGAAACCAAAAGAAAGGGGGCGGTTTTGGAGGATCTTACTTGACAGTTGACAGTGAAATGTAGGGTTTACTAGACTCTGTTTTTTTTTTTTGCACCACCTCTGCCTCTTTCCCTCCGCCCACTTCCGGTCCCCTCCCCTCAGAACAAATAAGCCCGTAGTGTTTAGACTTTAGAGAGAATCTAAGTGCTGTGGGATGAGGGTCGATGAAGTGCTCGTTTGGAATAGCTTATTTTTGGATAATAAGTGTTTATAAATCGTGATTCACGGTATACGAGGTAAGTATGTGAGAGGAGTTTTATCTCGACTTACGTAATAAATACTTATTTAGACAAAATAAGCCCTACCAAACACTCACTTGATTGTGGGCAACACATTGATATGAAGTTTTACTTGTTATATAACTCTCTGGAGATGTTATTTAATTCCTTCCCATAAATTGTTTTTGTATATAGTCGTAAAAGATTCCCAGGCCTATCTCCGAATTAATTAATGGATAACTTACTTCTTGTGGACTAACTATTTATGAAATTGGGAAGCAAAAGGAAAGTAATTATAAACAGAACACGGATAGATATCAGACGTTACTGGTGAGAGAGAACCTCCGGTTCCGACAAGGCATCCACTTGACATATGCACACATGCCCTCCCATTTTTGCCGGTCATTTTGCAAAACAATAAATAAATATAAAAATAAAAAATAAAAAATAAATACCACTTGAATTTTAAAATAAAAAATAATTGATTTTTCAAAAATCTAAATTGTTATATTTTTTTTTTGTCAATTTCATTACTTTTATTGTCAATAAAATTAATTTTAGATTTTAAAATTTAAATGATATTTAAGTATATTTTTTCCTAAAATAAAAACGAAGACCGTGAACTTGTGTCAGCATTTTACCCATGTATTTTGCCATTTGTGAAGAGACGCCTCTTCTTGTTTTTCCTCCATCCAGGCTCATATATATTCTCCTATTAGAACTAATTATTTTTTAAGTTAATGGGGTGCACTAAACATAGGCTTTTCTTTAGTGGAGATTTAAATCTTAATTCGTGAAGTTATGAGAGCCTAACATTTCTATTAGATCAAAGCCCTGTCAATTAAGAGACTCCTCTATTTTGTGAGGGGTCAGGTGCATGTTTTTTTTTTTTAAAGTACAAGTTAGATGTATGTTCTCGTGAGACTCGTCAACTTATTCTTATTGGGCTCTTGTAAGGTGTAACTCCGGAAGCCCATTACTATGTGAGCATTCAGTTAATATAAAAAGAACATGAGTGCAGGGTGAAGCTGTATATACCACAAAAGCCCATTCCCCTTGAACTCCATGTAGTTGCTGACTACTTTCGCATGTTTTAAATGTAGGAATTAGCTACTAAATTTTTATTTTAGGCTTAAATATTGGGTATTAAATCTCATTTGTGCCTTATAAGATGAGCGAGAATGATAGTAAGCAATTATGGGGAGGGCATTGACACATGGCATGTGAAACTAAGAGCTCCAATATTCCTGTAAGCAGAGCTACATGTTGGCCGAGGAGTCTAGCACGTCTTCATTCTATAATCCATTTCATTTTCAACAACCAATCCATATTTACATTTCTCTATCTCGTTCCTACCTTGTGCTCATTTAGATGTAAATGTAATGTTTAGCATTAAATTTTACCAAGTCTGGTGGTTTAGAGTTGACTCACCTTTAATTAATTTTTTTTAGTTGAACAAAATAGTTGACTGAATTGGGGAGGCTGTTTTTTTTTTTTTTGGATTTTAGAGTTTGGTCCTCAAATACAACATACAGAAATAAAAGAGGACCTAATAATTACCCATTGTTTTCATAAAACGCCCAAACATCCTACCCCTCCTAAGCACACAAAACCATGTGCAAAGTTTCTACTAGAGTCTTTTGTTGAGATTGAAGGATCACATTGAAGTAGAGGGAAAATACTAATATTATTAATATTTCAATTTTAAAATGGTATCAGAGCCAGGATGCTCAGGTTGGCTGGTTGTCATATTGTGACCATGGAGTGATTGGAAGGTTTCACATTTACTATGCCCTACCCAACAAGTGGTATCAGAGCAAGTCTTCCATCTTACTCCTCCAAAGAGAATCATTAATTCTATTTTATTTTTTACTTTTATTGACTCTATTAGATTCTTTTCATTAGGAGGATTTAATATTTATTGTGCCCTTCCCAACAAGTGATATCAGAGCTAGGTTGCTCAGGTTGACTGGTTGTCATATTGTGACTGTTTAGTGATAGGAAGGTTTGATATTCGTTGCCCCGTTCCAAACATCCCCACATACCAGCAAACCCACCCTATAATCTCAATTTAAATATTAATATAATATATAATGAAATATGAAATCCTTGCCTCATGATTATCTTTATCTTTTTATTTTTTTAACTGCTTCATTATTAGTATGAACTATGAAGTTAAGTTGGAGGATAGTGAGATGTATTAATATAGTCGAAGATATATGCGTAATATGAAGGACATGTTAGTAAATTTAGCTCTTCAAAGACTACTCGTTTATTATTATCAATGATGACTACACTTTGAAGTGTTTATCCGAGTTTTAACCTCCCCAGGTACAAATAGGTCACACTTAAACTTGGAATATCCAAAAAGTCGTTTGTCGTGGTCATTATTTAAAAAGAAAAACATGAGATTGATTAAAGAACTAGCAAGACCCTTACTAGTAGTATCATGTGCCCTTCGTGGTGCTTAGTTTCTTTGAACCCAATGTAGATTAGGCAAAAAATATGCAGAAACAAAATGCAGAAACTAGGAACAAATCTCATGGTGTGATCGCAGTTAGGAAGTCGTTTCAAGACAACCTTGTTCTTGCATGCCTCCAAAAAAGGTTTTTCCCAACCAGGATTGACAGACTTCACTCCTTTCTCGCAAACTTCCATATTACTTCCGCTTGCCATTTTCAATAAAAAACACTCCTAATTCTTTAGCCTAAACGCTGTTAATTCTTCTCTGTAAATGAAACGCGAGGTTAGCATCTTTTATAATGAGTGTGGCAATGTGGATTAACTAAATAATCGTTAATGAGAAACCACTAAAGGGCAATGCAAAATAACTAACTAACCGTTAAATCACTATAGGGACATGTCTTGTGTTTTGTGAGGGGTTAAAGACACATTGTGCTTGTTTGGAATAGTTTTTTTTTTTTTTGGTAATAAGTACTTATAAATCGTGATTCACGGTATACGAGGTAAGTAAGTGAGAAAAATTTTATCTCGACTTACATAATAAAAACTTATTATCCAAAAATAAGTAATACCAAACACATACATGACTTATCAACTTATTCTTATTGGGCCATTGTAACTCTGAAACCCATCGCTTTCTGAGCATTCAATCAATAGAAAAGTCTCATTCTGCTTTAAGTCTGTGTAGTTGATAATTACTTTCTCATATTTTAAATGTAGAAATTAGTTAATGAGTTTTTGAGCCTTAATATTAGATATTGACCTTATTGGCCTCATACGATGAGTGGAAATGTTGATGAGCAATTATGGGAGGGAATCGACACAATAGAGCTGCCATAAGATTTTTATTTAGAGTAAAATTCTAATATGTGGTATCAAAATATGATTTCATATATTTCTATGCCTGCTAGTTTTTTTAATATGATGTATTATAGTTTTATTTTATTTTTCCTATTTCGAAAACGTTTGAAAAAATAATATGAAAATAATAGTGAAGCATTGTCTACATACTGTTTTCCATTATTCCTTCTTGTTTGAATTCTCTAAATATTCTGTGATGATATTGTGCCTCAATGGAAGAATTATCTCCCCGCATCAATATGTGGTTTTGTTTGAGCTCTCTATTTGATTGTATCTCATGGGTTTGGAAAATATTTTCTTTTTATTCCATTCAGTTTTTCCACTTTGAATACACGTGCGTTATGTTTTTTTGATGGTAGGAAAGAAGCTGGCATAATATTTTTATCCTACTGCACTATTATTTTTGCATTTTTTATTTATGATTTTATGAAGTATTTTAAATCGTGATTACGGGAATGCCGAAACATTGTTTTTGAAAGCGAATGGATACTTTGAAAAAAAAAAAATGGATCCATTGGAGCTGCCAGTCTTGTGAAACTAAGAGCTCCAATGGAACCTGTACGCAAAGGTAGATCCTTCAAAACCGTGGAATCTGCTTACCTTGGTCCTTGGAGTCATTTCCATGTAAATGTAATGTTTAACATTAAAGTTTACTAATTCTTGCTGTTGAGAGCTGGCTCAACTTTTTTTAATTATTTCTTTAGTTGAAAAATGTGGTTGACTGAATTCGGGAGGCTGTTTTGGACTTCAGAGTTTGGCCCTAAAATACAATATATAGAGATAAAGCAGGACCTAATAACTATCCCCTGTTTTCATAAAACGCCCAAAAATCCCATCCTATCCACACTAATCCCTGCGCAGAGTTTTTTTTTATTTCCTACCATAGCTTCCACATACTGGCGGACCCATCCCATAATCTTAATCTTAATATTAATATTAATATATATAATATAATAAAATATGAAATCCATATCTTATAATCATCTTTATCTTTTTAACTTTTTACCTACTACATTATTGGTACGAAGTTAGCTAAAGGCCGAACTGCAGAAGATAGGACAGCACTATCAATACAAACGAAGATATGTATGGAGGACAAGTTAGTAAATTCAGTTCTTCTTCTTCCTAATATATAATAATATATATATATAGATCAGAGTATTGTGTGTCATGAATCTCTACTGGAATACAGCTAGCTTATTGACGACAGATCGGGTCAGGAAACGAATGAAAAAGAAAATGGTCCATCTCCGACTCCGTCCCTGGTTTGAAGTGGCATTCCTCGCCATCTTGCAAGTGTCGCTGACAGCCACCACGGCGACGGCGGAGGTGGCGCTACCGGATGCGGCGAGGCAGTTCTTAGACGCTCACAACGAGGCAAGAGCTGCAGTGGGGGTTTCCCCTCTTCAATGGAGCCAGAAACTGACAAATGCCTCAAGCCTCCTCGTTCGCTCCCAGAGAAACAGAATGGGCTGCCAATTCGCCAACATAAAACCAGGAAGTTACGGTGCCAACCAGATGTGGTCTGGAGGAGATCAGACGGTGACGCCTCGGGAGGCGGTGGAGGAGTGGGTGAAAGAGAAGGATTATTACAACCACGCCAACAACTCTTGCGTGCCCAATCACCAGTGTGGGGTCTACACACAGGTGGTTTGGAACAAGTCATTGGAGCTGGGCTGTGCTCAGGCCTCTTGCGTGAAGGAGAAGGCTAGCTTAACCATTTGTTTCTATAATCCTTCAGGCAACGTCGTCGGCGAGAGCCCCTACTAGTTATCACCTCGATGTCCCTTACTTGATCCCACTGCCTTAGCATGCATCTTTGTCTCTTTACTTCTTAAATCATCAATAATAAATCATCACTTGCTTATATGTCTTCTTTTCGTTTCTCGCCTGTTTTAATGTATAATTACCGTAGCAGAATCGCTTCACGATGCATCGCAGTGATGATCATCACCTGAACCGCCGGTTTTTCTGTTTGTTTTTTCGGAAGCTTAGAGACTGTTTGGGCAGAAGCCATAGAAATGATTTGTTTTTAATATGATATAAAATGATGATAGAATAAAAGTCATATTATAAATATTATTTGTGTTTTGATTGATGGTGTAAAAGTAACTTTTTTTTAAAAAAAGTTAGACTCTTAAGTTTCTTCTTAAAAATTGTTTTTAGAAAAAAAGCCTAATTATCAAGATCCCAATCTAAATATCTCAGTTTTCAAAAAACCAAAAACAACAGTGATTTAAAGTAAAAAATCGTTTGGGATGGGGTTTGATAAGTGTGTGTTTGGATTTATTTTTAAAAATAATTTTTATGATTTATGATGTAAGCATGTGAGAGAAGTTTTATCTCTACTGATTAAAAAAAATTCTAAAACTTCCGAGGGTCCCAGACACTCACTTAATATATGGCAGGCCACCCAATGCCAGTAATAAGTGCTGATGATCCCAAAGTTTGACTAATGACTGGAATGATTGGGTTCCCAAAGTTTGGCGTAACTTAAATGCACCGACGATTTTTGAGTCTTGCTTTCACGTGCGTGGTTGCGAGATTCACAACGTGCAGACCGGCCTGACTCGGAACGTAATTGTTCCTAACTCTAGTGAATCCTAAAATCCCAGCACAAACTTTTCTGTGCTCTCGGAGTCCGATAACCCCCTTTTTTTTAGTTTGATCCCCACACACTGTTCAGAGTATTTTAATCCCACACCTGATTCTGTAGCAAGTAGCGTAACTTTTTCTTCTGGTACCTAAAAATAATCGCACTTTCTCAGGTTGCACGTGGTTCAGAAGCCAGGAAAAGTCTGCAGGTATTAATTGAAGCCATATGTTTGTATTTGCAGATGCCTCGAACCCAAATCCGAGAAAAACTATTCTAGTCCACTAAATTGTGCTTGACCACTTCAGTCATTTCCAACGCTTCCTCACCAAGTTTTGGCCGCCATAATATTAGCTAGTTTCATCTTCAAGGTTCAGTAAAAGGAAAAAGCAAACAAGTCAACACTGGGACAACACAAGTGCGTACCCCGTCTCCAAGACATTTACACTGCTCATGGCAGAATCTCTTGATTTGCATAATAAACTACACAATACAAAGACTTCTATAGTTCTGTGACACGGCAAGACTTTCAATGCTACCCTAAATATCTAATTTATACAAAAGAATAATACGGAGAGCCAACAATGCTTCAGATTGTCACTAGCATTGTGAGCTCTCATGCAATTAGGCCATCATTTCACCAGTTCCTTTGATATCAGATATCGGAAGGTGAAGTTGTATGGGATCCATTCTATGCTCTTTCTTGATTTTGCCAGCTGACATTTCTTGATGCTCTTCCTCAGAGATTCGGGCAGAGACTGTTGGATCATTTCCATAACACCAGCAGAGCACAGGCCTGATTCTTTAGCGAATGTGTCAACAAGCTTTGGTAAAAGGATCTTCAGGTCCTTCCGCACTCCAAATGTGGCTCGAATATACTCATCCTTTGCAACTTCTAGCTCCTGAAATACTCTTTTTGGTGTAAACACACGTAGCTGTAAAAAGTTCATTGGAAATAAGTGGCACATTAATGAGAATAGTAATATTAGAAATGTGATAGATGACATGCAAGTAAGAATAGTGAAAAACCGCAGGATCAGAATGGTTTCCTGAGCAGAGAGCAAAGTGTAGAAGAGGCTCAGGATGGTCGATCGCATATGATTGTCGTCCATCGCCAGCCCTGAATTTTGTCCTTGTGGAGAAGAACACCCGGAGCCACTACCAAAAGCAAGTTTGACGAAGTTCTCAATTAAATCAAAAGTGATTAGAAAGAAAAATATTTCTTATCATTTTGAGGAGATAACAATGAAACATAGCTCTGAATGGAACTTCCATAGTATTCTTGTTTTAAATAAGGGGCAGGGGATCTACCTGCCCAGGGCGGGAGAGTCGGCGTCCGAGGATGGTGCTTTGTATAGTGTCTGCACTAACAGTCTGACCCCCAACATTTGTATGCTGCCTGGAATTATTTTACCTTTAAGAGAAGTAATAGTCTCTTCATATTGTTTTGTGGAATCCCATAAGCCAAAAATGCCTACATTCACCGGGGAACAAGTTATAATTCAATCAATGAAAGAAGTGGAGATTTTTAAGAGCGCACATTTTTTTTTTAAAAAAAAGTTGGTAATTACATGCATCACCAAAGCATTGTGCATATTGATCCAAAAAGCCAGCTTCTCCTCATGATTCAATCAGTTGGGTGGCTTTCTAGGTTACGTTTTCTTGACATATCAAACTGCATAAGCCTAAGAAATTTACCCGAGAGCATTGGTAACTTGGAAAAGATAGAGAAGTTGTGCATGATAGGTTGCTCAAGGTGTGAATTGCCAGACTCGGTCATAAATCTTGAGCATTTAAAAAGTGTAACATGCGATGAGGAGACAGCTGCTTCATGGGAGGTTTTCAAATTAAAGCTTACCAATCTAAAAATTGAGGTGCCACATGTAGAAGTCAACTTAAATTGGCTTCTTGGAACTAGCTCCTAAGCTATGCTGAATGCTGAATCTAGATATACTGGATGCTTTCTCCTCTGTTAGTTTTCTGCAGATTTGGGAAGAGAGGGAGAGAGAAAGGGAGAGACTCTTTCTTTTCCCAGATTTGCTGGAAGCTTAGGGAGGATGAAATGGAAAGGTTCTGCTTTCACTATAGTGCATGAATATTTAAAACAGAAAGCGCATGACAGGCACTTGTAAACAATTTGAATTTACATTAATCATGCACTATGTCGCTGTAAAAGGTAAATAATGTGTGTGAGTGTGTATATTGATGTGCTTTATGAATCTTAATACAATTTTTATGATTGTAATTTAGAATTTAAAAAAGTGAAAGTCCAACGTAAGTGAATCGTGGGCACATTATACGGCAAATAAACATAGTCAAGAATGCTATATATTTTGTAACAATCGCTTCTATTATTGCAATCTAGTTGACATAGAGTGTTTTCCCCCTCAAAGAGGCAACAAGTGTGCCAGGGGACAAACAAGTAGCAAAAAATGAGGGACGACATTTAAAGCATAACAAGGAACCTACCGAGTAAGACTGTGACTATGGTAGTTAACCAGAAAAATATATAGCCACTTATCATCAACGACAGCAGAGGAATCTATATATCCTGAGAATGGCAGAGTAAAGTTAGTTGTCTAACCATCTTTTAGATTGCAAGTGTCTAGATATTCTGTAATCTCCAACTTTAACGCATCAATGCTAATACCTCAATATGGCACTCTAATATACGAATACATGCTGAAATCGGTGTTTATGTCCTTTTGACTTCATGGCTGCCTCTCCTCCCCTTGGCCTTCTGAATTATTTAGCATGAGGCTTGCCCCACTTTCACTCTAGAAGGTAAGTAAATTTTAAATGATAATATAAGCATTCATATATATTTATATTTCACCCATTCTTGAAAAGAAAAGAAGAGAGAGATATACGCACCTTTCACTTAAGAGAGTTACAAAATATTAGTGTATTGGGCCTAAGTTTTTTATGAAGTTGTAATCAATATAGTTAGCTCAACTAAGTTAGTTCAGATAACTTGAGTCTGAGTCTTTACTCTATAAAAGAAAATGTCACTCGTCTTTGCTAATTGAGTTTAGTAAGAATAACAGATTGATCTCCTTGGCTCATTCTTTCTCTTTCTCTGAACCTTACTTTCATACATGGTATCAGAGCCACCACACTTTGCTGGCGGTGTTCTCGGTCCAGTCACAAAATTCATTATTCTTATCTCTCTGAATTACTCACACCATAGCTAGCTGCTTCGAATCTAACTAGCAATAAGATGCAGATCACAGTATCAGGCCCAAGGTTGTTGATGAATAAGAAAATCACGATGAAATTGGACAATTATAACTACCTCATGTGGAAACAACAAGTTCATCTCATGGTGAAACAACTGGTAGTGATGACTGTGATGTGCAACAACTCATCAAGCAAATGAGCTCTATGTATGCACGAGGTGTAAACAAAAGCCACCTCGTCATTGTTGTTTTTGAAGAGGTGGATGCCAAAGATGTTAATAAACTTGGATAGCTCAGTAGCCCTTAAACATTTACCCCTTGAACCTTTGTACATAAGAAAAATAAGAATACAAGTTGTAATATTTAATCTTTAATTTATATAAAAGGGAAATGCAGATTGAGCATCGTGTAGGTAAAAAACGGTAAAATTACCGTTAGCACTTGGTGGCTATGGTGTGGGTGGTTCTTGACCTTAATTTCATCACAGAACTGGTAAAAAACCAGAAGGTAGTTTACGAAAACAATTGGCAAGAATTTGCCTTTCTCATTGGTGCACTCAGGAGAATGTGTTAATCCTGTGTCGTTCTTGTAAGAGTCCAAGAAAATTGGCACCCAAACAGGATTACTTGTTTCACCACAAAACTTATCATTGCTTTCGATCTACCAACAAAAGGTTATAATTAATCATCGGCAAAACGTAAAACTCTAATTTTAAAAAAGAGAACGAGACCAGATTAATACCATACACTCCATCGAGCAAAATTTTTCTTCTCTTCCATAGTCATCCCAGTGGCAAGATTGATTGGCCCCTTCCTGTGAATGAAGATTGTCGGTTCATCATTAATGATGAAGGAATACAGCTTCGAAGTGTCTATCCTTGTTTTGACCTCTTTCAGGTGTAAAACGCTCACCTCCAAACTCGTGTGTACCTGAAAATCCATGAATTCAGTTTTTGTTTAAAAGAAAACAACACATTTGTTAAAGAAATTGTGAGACTTACTGGCAGTACTACGTGGTCCTTATGTTATGGAGTCTCTTTGTACCCATCACATACTCGATAGTAGAGTTTCTTAGAGGAAATACAAAAGATGGGCAAGAATCTCACTATGTGTTTGCAATTGGTGCTTCAACCCAGTTTCTTGCTTGCAAGACTCCAGAAAGCGCTTGGCCCAATCAGGTTGGATTTCACAAACGCTTCCCATATTCAAGAATCCTACTCTCCTAAATATGATTTTGTAAATGAAATCCAAATTGATCAGTTTTTATAACTAGAGTGCGAATGTTAACACGATTCTGTAAATGAAACCCAAACTGATCAATTTTTATAACCAGTGACGAACTAACGCTTAATGTGAAATCTCATTAACCAACCAACTAACTGATAGGGACCAAGGTAGTATAGGTTGTCAAAGTCCCACATCGAGTAGTATGGGCTACTTGATGAGATACTTAAGTGCCTTGACTCTTTCACCTCAATAGCTAGCTTTTGGGGTATGGTTGTCCAAAATGCTTGGATGTCATATCATTTGGTATCAGAGCCGGCGACTGGCAGATCAGAGAGGACTACCTATAGAGGGTTCTGTGCCAAAGTCCCACATCGAGTAATATGGGCTACTTGATTGGGATATTTAAATGCATAGCTCTCCCATATGGTTCTCCTGTCTATCATTTGGTATCAGAGCCAGTGGCTGGCGAACTGGGTATCTATCATTTGGTATCAGAGTCAGTGGCTAGCGAACTCGGTAAAGGACCCATGCTACTCAATCACCAAAAGAATATATTGAAACAATAATCATTTTTTTTACAAGAATAAACATATTTATCTGAAGAAGAAATTTAATATAAAGGCTAAACTTGATCAAGTATTGGTGAGTGTGTTTGGGCATGTTGATATTTTATCCATCACAGAAGTATAATTAAACCATACATATGTAGAGTTTACGAGTTTATCAATTTGGTCCTATACACGTGGCATAATCCTGTCATGTGTTGCTCTCTGTTTTGCTAAATTTTCGATCTTTTTGTTATTTTTGTGACTCCAGCCAGCTACAGAATTAATTAAGGAAATTGCAATGTTAGAGCTGGAAGTTGTTTATTTGGAACAATATCATCTCTCCTTGTACCGTAAGGCACGTGATCAACAATTATCTTCCGTATCTCCATTTGACCCCGGAACTAAATTGTCCTAACTCTCTAGTGAAATCCAAAAATCCCAGCCCAAACTTTCTCTGCTCTCGAAGTCCGATAACCCCTTTTTTTTATTTGATCCCCAAGACATTGTTCGTAGTTTTTTTATTCCACCACTAGCTTCCTAAAAATAATGGCCCTTTCTCAGGTTGCACGTGGGTCAGAAACCAGAAAAAGTCTGCAGGTATTAATTGAAGCCATATGTTTGTATTTGGAGATGCCTCGAATCCAGATCCAAATAAAACTCAATTGTGCTGACCACTTGAGTCATTTCCAACGCTTCCTGACCAAGTCATGGGCGCCATTAATTTTAGCTAGTTTCATCTGCAAGGTTCACTAAACAGTCAACGCTGGGCAATAGCATATAGTAAGATGAATTAACAAGTGCGTACCAAGTCTCCAAGATATTTACACTGCTCATGGCAGGATCTCTTGAATTGCATAATGAACTACACAATACAGATACTTCTACGACACGGCAAGACTTTCAATGCTACCCTAAATATCTACTTTGTACAAAAGAATAATACGTAGAGCAAACATTGTGAGCTCTCATGCAATTTGGCCATCATTTCACCAGTTCCTTTGATATAAGATATCGGAAGGTGAAGTTGTGTGGAATCCATTCTATGCTCTTTCTTGATTTTCCAAGCTGACATTTCTTGATGCTCTTCCTCAGAGATTCAGGCAGGGACTGTTGGATCATTTCCATGACACCAGCAGAACACAATCCTGATTCCTTGATGAATATGTCAACAAGCTTTGGTAAAAGGATCTTCCGGTCCTTCCTCACTCCAAACGTAGCTCGAATATACTCATCCTTTGCAGCTTCTAGCTCTTGAAACACTCTTTTGGGTGTAAACACACGCACCTGTAAAAGGTTCATTGGAAAGAAGTGGCACATTAATGTTAGAAATGTGATAGATGGACATGCAAATAAGAATAGTGAAAATACCGCAGGATCAGAATGGTTTCCTGAGCACAGAGCAAAGTGTAAAAGAGGCTCAGGATGGTTGGTCGCATATGATTGTCGTCCATCTCCAGCCCTGAATTTTGTCCTTGTGGAGAAGAACACCCGGAGCCACTACAAAAAGTAAGTTTGACGAAGTTCTCAATTAAATCAGACGTGATTAGGCAGAAAAATATTTCTTTTCATTTTGCGGAGATAATAATGAAACATAGCTCTGAATGCAACTTCCATGGTATTCTTGTTTTAAATAGGTGGCAGGGGATCTACCTGCCCAGGACGAGAGAGTCGGCATCCGAGGATGGTACTTTGTATTGTATCAGCACTAATAGTCTGACCCCCAACATTGTATGCTGCCTGGAAGAGCACCACAATAAGCAGTCAGATAGGTTAAGAAATTTCCTCCTTCAATTAGTTATTAAAATCACTATCATTTTTTTACCTTCAAGAGAAGTAACAGTCTCTTCATATTGTTTTGTGGAATCCCATAAGCCAAATATGCCTACATCCACCGGGGAACAAATTATAATTCAATCAATGAAAGAAGTTGAGATTTTAAAGAGAGCACATTTTTTTAAAAAAGTTGGCAATTACATGCATCACCAAAGCATTGTGTATGTTGATCCAAAAAGCTAGCTTCTCCTCATGATTCAACTTCCCAGGATTCACATCTTCCAATTGACAGATAAGTGACCTGAAACAACAGAAAAGGATAAAGCTAAAACTCCAGAAGACTTTACTTCCATTTAATTTTATGTCTTCAATTTGATAACTTCGTTGACCTAAGCAGGCTCACCTGAAATTCTGGAGCAGAAGCTCTGTGTCACCCAATTTCTGACTCTCTCTATAAATCCATGATACTTCAACCATGGTGCTGTACGGTGCACTAAACTCCTTGAGTCCTTCAACATGGAAAGGGCTGTCTAACCGTACATCGAAAGAGGAATTATTCTTGAACCCTGGACTCCATATATCACCTTGATCTCCCAGAGAAAAGCCGCTCGTTGATGACAAGGATGAACTTGGGGATGAAAGGCCAGGTTGGGTCAAAGATGGGTCTGAAAGTTTGCAATATATAGCTGATATGCATTTGACCATTTCTTCAGAAAGCCTATTAGGTGTATATGGAACATGATCAGATATGCGAGTGCCGATATGTTCTGCCAGACTGATTACATTTGATGATGCACTTTGGGCATCCTGCACAAGATCACAAAAAGTCAAAATCATAATAAGGCTGCCAGAAAGATTAACTATATAGAACTCATTGTATATACAAGCAGATGAAGCAGATGATTTACCTCCAACATGGACAATGGTTGTGAATGACAAGCCGGCAAAGATTTATCTAGAGGTTCTGCCGGCGGAGATGTTCTAGTTGCAAATGCTGAATAATGAGATAATGAGGAATGACAACGATACACACCGGAATCTAATAGCTTTTCTAGTCCACTTCTGTTATTTTCTTTTCCGTGAGTTTCTAGATCATGTCCATTAGATTGTATACTATATTCCTTTCTAATTGAATGGACGCAACATAAATAATTGTCATGTAGGCTCCGAAGTTTCAATATAATAAGTCGCTGTTCCGATTAATAATTTCATTGTCACAACTAAGATATATTCTCCATTGATTTAACGTTATTTCTTAAATCACACCAATTAGACGAGGAATACATTCAAGATGCAAACCGTGATTAAAATTGCAAAAATAAAAATAATTCTTAATCATATAATTTGCACGCCGTTTTCCCCGTCCTGTCCTACAATACTGTTATGGCTAATGCCACAGAACCGAAGCCCAAGGGTAGTTTCCTGTAATTTTATTCATAAATTTGGGATTAACAAATGTTTTGTCGTGCTAATGACTGTAAGGCGGGGACATCAACGATAAATGCCACAAAAATTACATGCCTTATTATTTAATGTAATTTGTTGGACTTATATTAATGAGCCGTGTATACAAATCCAGCCAGGCACCGCACCGACGAAACGCTTTGTGATTTTCTGCGGACAATATGACATGATTCGAAATTCATATTTAGGATCGACTTTGCTTAGTGAATGTTGTGGCTTGTTTATGAATTGTTGGCAAAATATAGGTACAAGTGTACAACTGCAGGTATGAACATGCTAGCCACCCTTTTCAAGTAAAGAGCAATATCCGCAGATTTACACCCATATCATCCAAAAAAATGCTTCCTCTCCTTTATAGTTGTTTCCTCTATTTTAGGGAAAATATCAAAATATAGCCTATAATGCCATGGTGCTTGTCTGCCTTGTGACAGTTTTCGACCATGCCTCACACGTCTCTTCCACCTTCTAATTTCTTGCCTTGATCTTAACCTTCCATACTCCTATGTTCCTATCACAGGGTTTAAGGGAGAAATCAAGTCGTACAATAGCCTGTCCAATGAACTTTAGTATTATTTGTTCATGGCTGCGTCTGTTTCTCTAATAGAGCTGTTAAAAATTCCATATCAGAAAGCCAAGTCAAATAAGGGGATGGTGCAGATCACTGCTTTCAACTCTTTAGTGACAAATGAACAACTCAAAAGAATATGGAATATACGACATTTCTTCTGCATTACATTAAGATTTAAGAAGCGTGTTATTGTAGCTATATTCTGCGGCTGCGAGACTTCAAATGTTCCTTGATTCATAAGATCTCTCTGGTTTTATTAGGTGAATTCAACCATATCTTGTTTGTGACCTTCTCAAAGACACCCAACTTTAAGGTCATTATGGAGCCTCCATTTGAACTCTGTGGGAAGGTTCCTGAGTTTCATGGCGACGAAGAAGCTGCTAAAGAATTGGGACTTCTGTTGAGTAACATATCGGGAAGTCCAATATTGCTGGTGCTGGATGACGTTTGGCCCGGCTCAGAATCCCTGATCCAGAACTTCAAGTTCCAGATTCCCCATTATAAGATTTTGATCACTTCAAAAGTTGCATTTCCAACAATTAAACCTCAAATCCACTTGGAACCACTTCGTTATGAAGATGCCCTAACACTTTTCCGTCACGTGACAAAAGACAATGGCTCATACATTCCCAACGAGATTCTTGTTGAAGAGGTGCTTTTTGTTACTTTTTGATACGTGGAAATTATCCCACTTTCTTCTCTTTCTACGTTCGATGCATAGATATAATGAATTTTCGAAGTTGTCAAGATAAAAAAAACATATTTTGCCCCTGAAAAAGCGATCATTTGATTGGATTATTTGGGGAGAGGATACTCTCATTATCTCATCTCCACCCTTACATTATATAATGGATGATTTAGATTTAATATTTTATAAAATTATTATTATAATATTTTATAAGTTAAAATTTATTTATTTATTATGGATTACAATTATGAATAATATATATTAGATTTTAAGAGTTTAAATTTATTTATTTATGTTTATAGAAATAATTTTATAAAAGATTAAATCTGAACCATATATTATTTTAATCTAACAATGATATCAGATGATAAGAAGAAAATGAGAAAGAGGAAAATGAGAGAAACCCAACCCGATTACTTGTGGCCCTGCTAACAAATGTCCTAACAAATAGTTTAGGTCGTTATTTTCACTGACTGATTGTTTGCGATGTGATGCAGGTTGTGAGAAGTTGTAAGGGCCTACCTTTGGCCATTAAAGTAATGGCCAGATCACTGTGTCAACAGCCTTATGAAACGTGGCAAAAGATGGTAGAGGAATGGTCGCAAGGTCATTCTATTCTTGATTCCAATTCGAGTTTGCTTAATTTCCTCCAAGGAAGCTTGCGTCTTTTGGAAGGTGAGCCCATCATCAAGGAATGCTTCAAGGACCTAGGCTTATTTCCCGAAGACCAAAAAATTCCTGCTACAGCTCTCATTGATATGTGGGCGGAACTCAATAAACTAGGTGATGACGGAGAAGAAGCAATGAACATAATCAATAAATTAGTCTTCCGGAATTTGGCGAATCTCCTTGTTACAAGGTACATTATCTCCTCTTCTTTTTCCCATGGTCTTTTAATGCTTAATGGCTACAGTATATATTAACGAAGATAACTGATGCTGCTTCATCTGATTACATGAGTACTGGAATTGGAGAAAGCATTGTGCGTCTATTCCACCTCCATGGTGCCAAAGTTTGCCTTGTTGATGTGCAAGACAACCTTGGTTTGCAAGTTGCTGAATCCCTTGGTGGTAACTCAAATGTTTGCTTTTTCATTGTGACGTTACGGTGGAGGATGATGTTCGCTCTGCAGTGGACTTCACTGTGGAAAAATTTGGCACCCTTGACATTATAGTCAACAATGCCGGAATTGCTGGATCACCTTATCCTGATATCCTCAATGCAGATATGTCAGAATTTGAAAGGGTATTTAATATACCATTCTGGTTCCTATTATAAGTCCCTTTTACCTAAATCCCACATACCAAGAAAAAGTAGTTAACCCAATGATTATGGGGTAAATTTCCAACTATACCCTCATTTATGAATGTGTACTTTTCAACTTTTTCTTCTTTATCTCTCTTTAAATTATTTCTTTATGGGTAGAATACATAAGGGCAAAATTGTCATAAACTCATTTATGTACTGAAAGTGGACTTATAAATAGGACCAAATTTGTTGATAAAAAAGGACTTATAATAGGGACCAGAGTGGTAAATGTTAAGGGAGTATTCCATGGGATGAAACATGCTGCACGAAGTATGATTCCATTGAAGAAGGGATCAATCATTTCCTTATCTAGTGTATCAAGTACCATCGGGGGCTTAGGACCGCATGCTTACACAGGGTCCAAGCATGCTATCTGGGGGCTCACAAAGAATGTTGCAGCGGAACTGGGGCAACACGGAATAAGAGTGAACTGTGTGGGGCCTTATGCTGTTTTCACCAGTTTGTCTTTAGCTCATTTGCCTGAAGAGGAGAGAACTGATGAGGCCATAGTCGTTTTTCGTAATTTTATCGGGGGAAATGCCAATTTGCAACGCGTAGAATTGACTGCAAATGATGTGGCTAATGCCTTGCTCTTCTTGGCAAGTGATGGTTCAGGGTATGCAAGTGGTCAGAACCTTATGGTTTGATGGAGGCTTTACTAGTGTTAACTACTCCCTTCGAGTCTTTTGTTGATGAGTGGCTTTTGTTTGTTATTGTTAACACTCTGATACCATTTGCTCAACCAGGCTTTTCAATCAAAAAAAAAAAAACCTAAAAAGAGAACATAAGCTTGAAACTAACATAATATCAAACAGAAGGCACATGCTTTTTTCTTGTCTGGAATTTTTTCTAAGCTTCGACTCTGCTCATTTACCAGGAAGGTTGAAAGTGATATATTCAGTAACTACAGCAACCACTTCATCATGCAGCATGACCTTCTAAGAGAACTTGCAATTTATCAAAGCAACCAAGAACCATTTGAACGGAGAAGAAGATTGATGGTGGACACAAATGAAAATAATCGTCAATGGCATCTAGAGGAGCAGCAGCCGGGCATTGCTGCCCACATGTTGTCGATATTCTTTAAATGGTGCGTTAAACTAGAGCAGCAACCTGCCATTGCACGGACATTGTCTATATCAACTGGTTAGTTTTATCTCTTTCTTAAAAACGTACGCTTGCAAATTAAAAAATACGGATTAGAAAGTTGCACGACACCCTAAATTGACACCATTTGGATTGTTTCTGCAGATGAAGTATTCACTCCAGATTGGGGTAACACACAATTATCTGAAATTGAGGTTCTAATATTGAATGTTCGAACTAAGCATTATTCATTGTCGAAGTCCATTGAGAAAATGAGAAGTCTAAAGGTTCTAATATGCACTAATTATGGTTTTCATCCTGCCCGATTGGAGAACTTTGAGCTACTTGATTCTATATCTAGCCTGAAAAGAAATAGAATGGAGAAGATTTTTCTTCCTTCCCTTGGCAAATTGGAGAACCTGCAAAAATTATCCCTTTGTATGTGTGATACAAGTGAAGCTTTTGGAAACTGCAAGATACCAATTTCAGATGCATTGCCGAGTCTAGTAGAATTGAACATTGACTATTGCAAAGATATGGTGGAATTGCCTTCTGGTCTCTGTGATATTAAAATCCTTAGAAAGCCAAGTATTTCTAACTGCCACAAGTTTTCTAAGTTGCCCCAAGAAATAGGAAGGCTGGAGAATTTGGAACTACTGAGGATTAATTCCTAATTTGGGAGGTATACCAGAATCAGTTGGGTGGCTTTCTGGGTTACGTTTTCTTGACATATCAAACTGCATAAGCCTAAGAAATTTACCCGAGAGCATTGGTAACTTGGAAAAGATAGAGAAGTTGTGCATGATAGGTTGCTCAAGGAGTGAATTGCCAGACTCGGTCATAAATCTTGAGCATTTAAAAAGTGTAACATGCGATGAGGAGACAGCTGCTTCATGGGAGATTTTCAAATTAAAGCTTACCAATCTAAAAATTGAGGCGCCACATGTAGAAGTCAACTTAAATTGGCTTCTTGGAACTAGCTCCTAAGCTATGCTGAATGCTGAATCTAGATATACTGGATGCTTTCTCCTCTGTTAGTTTTCTGCAGATTTGGGAAGAGAGGGAGAGAGAAAGGGAGAGACTCTTTCTTTTCCCAGATTTGCTGGAAGCTTAGGGAGGATGAAATGGAAAGGTTCTGCTTTCACTATAATGCATGAATATTTAAAACATGAAGCGCATGACAGGCACTTGTAAACAATTTGAATTTACATTAATCATGCACTATGTCGCTGTAAAAGGTAAATAATGTGTGTGAGTGTGTATATTGATGTGCTTTATGGATATTAAGACAGTTTTTATGATTGTAATTTAGAATTTAAAAAAGTGAAAGTCCAACGTAAGTGAATCGTGGGCACATTATACGGCAAATAAGCATAGTCGACAATACTAGATATTTTGTAACAATCGCTTCTATTATTGCAATCTAGTTGATACAGAGTGTTTTCCCACTCAAATAGGCAACAAGTATGCCAGGGGACAAACAAGTAGCAGAAAATGAGGGACGGCATTTAAAGCATAACAAGGAACCTGCTGAGTAAGACTGTGGGTTGTTAACCAGAAAAATATATTGCCATTTATCATCAACGACAGCAGAGGAATCTATATATCCTGAGAATGGCACGGTAAAGCTAGTTGTCCAACCAACTTTTGGATTGCAAGTGTCTAGATATTCTGTAATCTCCAACTTTAACGCATAAATGCTAATACCTCAATGTGGTACTCTAATATACGAATACATGCTGAAATTGGTGTTTATGTCCTTTTCACTTTATGGCTGCCTCTCCTCCCCTTGGCCTTCTGAATTGTTTAGCATGAGGCTTTCCCTGCTTTCGCTCTAGAAGGTAAGTAAATTTTAAATGATAATATAAGTATTCATATATATTTATATATCCTGAGAATGGCACGGTAAAGCTAGTTGTCCAACCAACTTTTGGATTGCAAGTGTCTAGATATTCTGTAATCTCCAACTTTAACGCATAAATGCTAATACCTCAATGTGGTACTCTAATATACGAATACATGCTGAAATTGGTGTTTATGTCCTTTTCACTTTATGGCTGCCTCTCCTCCCCTTGGCCTTCTGAATTGTTTAGCATGAGGCTTTCCCCGCTTTCGCTCTAGAAGGTAAGTAAATTTTAAATGATAATATAAGTATTCATATATATTTATATTTCACCCATTCTTGAAAAGAAAAGAAGGGAGAGATATACACACCTTTCACTGAAGAGAGTTACAGAATATTAGAGTATTGGGCCTAAGTTTGTTATGAAGTTGTAATCAATATAGTTATCTCAACCAAGTTAGTTTAGATAAGTTGAGTCTGAGTCTTTACTCTATAAAAGAAAATGTAACTCGTCTTTGCTGATTGAGTTTAGTAAGAATAACAGGTTGATCTCCTTGGCTCATTCTTTCTCTTTCTCTGAACCTTACTTTCATACATGATATCAGAGCCACCACGCTTTGCTAGCAGTGTTCTCGGTCCAGTCACAAAATTCATTATTCTTATCTCTCTCTGAATTACTCATACCATAGCTAGGTGCTTCAGTTGCTTCAAATCTAAATGGCGATAAGATGCAGATCACAGTATCAGGCTTAAGGTTGTTGATGAATAAGAAAATCACGGTGAAATTGGACGATCATAACTACCTCATGTGGAAATAGCAAGTTCATCTTATGGTGAAACAATATCAGTTGCTCGAATTTCTTGTTAGAACGGTTTCAGTACCTCCTGCTTTGATTCCAATTGACGATGGTTCTACTGCTCTAAATCCGACTCATGTAAACTATAAGGTTTAAGATTCCTCACTTGCCTCATAGTTACTCTCCTCTGTGAGATTGTCTATTTTGCCTAAACTTGTAGGATACAATACATCTTCTCAGATCTGGTTGAGACTTGAGTAATTATTTTCATCGAAGTCAGATGGTAAAATACTCTTGTATAGAAATCAATTGACAAATCAAAGGAATGGTGAGCTCTCAATGTGAGATTATCTTGCCAAAATCAAATCCCTCTGTGACCATTTAGCCATGTTAGGTCACCGAGTTGCGGACTTAGATCATATTTCTTATGTTCTTAACAATATCTCTGTTGAATATGAGTCTGTAATAGGCTAATAGCTATTATAAATGCAACACATGGTCGATTTAGTTTGTCTGAGGTTCATACCATGTTAATTGATGCTGAAACACGACAAAAGGTGTTTATCCTTACTAATCCTCTTCAAGCTCATATGATCTTGTCGACTGGTTCTGGTTCAAGAGAGGAAGTTTTTAACGCCTCTTATAATCCGAGGTATGGATCAACTAGTGGAGGAAGAGATCCACCACCTCCAAGAGGTCATCCTCTTACAGCTTTAGGACGTGGTCATGGAAGAGGATTTCGAGCTCTAATAAGGCCATCGAGTCAACTCTATACAAAAATTGGTCACACTGCAGACCATTATTACTTTCGGTATGATTACAACTTTAAACCTCATCCTAGCTCTACTAATCCTCCTATTTCTAGTGCATACATTGTAGTTCATACTTATTATGATGAATATGGTGAGTCTTCTCCCAATTCTGGTGAATTTGCTCCACCAACTGCTACTCCTATTGCTTAAGTAGCTACATCCTCATTAGTGTCTGCATCTACTCCTTCTTGTGTTCCAGTTGCCGAACAATCCTTGAGCACTCAGGTGTATCTCGCCTCACCTACTGGACATATTGATGATCAAACCTAATTCTTTGATTCAAGCATGTTGCCCGCACACCAGCTCAAATTAATCAAACCATTCCTTACCAAGGTTTTGGGACTATAGAAGTAGGTAATAGTCAACCCTTATCTATTACTACTATTGGTCATTCTACTTTACCTGCAGCTAAACCTCTTTATCTGCATAATATCTTGTGTGTCCTTGCTATGAAAAAAAATTGATATCTATTGCTCAGTTTACCAAGGCAAATCAAGTATCTTTTGAATTTTTTCATAATAAGTGTGTTGTTAAGGATCTGCAAACCCATATGATTTTAGCTTATGGTACTGAAAGTCATGGCATATCCCAGTGTCTTAGAAGCACTCACAAGGATCTTGCAAGCTCAGTTGGACCTATGAGTGACAAGGATTTTGCAAGATCAGTTAGACCTATGAGTCTTTCCCACAATTGTTTTTCAATTTCTGTGTCTAGCCTATTAATGTTGTGGCATCGCGGTCTTAGGCATCCTTCTGTTGAAGTTGCAAAAAATATTTTACAATTGAATAATGTTTCATTTCTAAAGAATTGTAGTTAGTCATTGTGTCAGGCTTGCCGCCTTGGCAAGAGCTATAAACTACCTTTTGTATCATCAACTAATAGTTTATAAAAAACCATTTGAATTGGTTATGGCATATCTATGGGGCCTAGCTCCACTTGTGTCTTCTAGTTACTCATATTATATCTAATTTGTCGATGCCTATAGTCGATTTGTGTGGTTTTACTTGTTAAAATACAAGTTTGAAGCCTTATAGGCATTTAAACTGTTTAAACCAAAAGTTGAGGTTCAGTTTCAAACTAGAGTTTAACAATTTCAGTCTGATGATAGGGGTGATTTCCAACCTTTCACCAAATTTTTTACAAAAGCAGGTATTGAGCACAGATGATCATGCCCACATACCTCTAAACATAGTGGACTAATTGAGAGACGACATCACCACATTGTTGAGACTGGTCTTACTTGCTTGCTCAGGCTTTGCTACCCTTATTTTACTGGACTTATGCATTTACTTCAGCTGCTTTTCTTATTATTCGTATGCCCACCCAAACCTTAAATGGAGTGAGTCCCTATGAAAACTCTATGGAAAGCTCCCTAATTATTCAATATTAAAGAAGTTTGGTTTTCTCTGCTACCCATGTCTTCGGCCTTATAATTCTCACAAGTTGCAATATAGGTCTTCTTCTTGTGTCTTTCTCGATTATAGTACATAATACCGAGGCTATAAATGTCTTGATCTCTCTACAAGGAAGTTTTATATTTCCTGGCATGTTATTTTTTATGAAAATGTTTTTTTTATAATTATTAGTACAATATCAGGCATGACACACGTCCATCAAGTGAGCCTATGTCTTCCCTTCAATTATTACCCTCTTCCCACCTTATTCCACCAACAGATATACCACATCCCTCTTCATCTTATGCTATTAGTCCATCTTTTTCAACTCTACTACTTCCAAACTCTCCTCATTCAATTTTTGAACATCCCTCATCTACTTTTGACTGATTACCAGTTAACCCTCCA
This sequence comes from Inga oerstediana, assembly GCA_963210345.1. Lineage (NCBI taxonomy): Eukaryota > Viridiplantae > Streptophyta > Magnoliopsida > Fabales > Fabaceae > Inga > Inga oerstediana. The sequence continues at coordinate 63,253,191 of OY723409.1, forward strand.
CCTATTCCTATTACAAATAGTCATCCTATAACTACTAAGTCTAAAGCTAGCATTTTCAAACCTAAGATTTATCTAGTTGCTACAGATGTTCCCTATCATCCTTCTATAATACAAGAAGCTTTAGGAGATCTAGATTGGAAGGCAACTTTCGAGGAAGAGTATAATACTCTTCTTAAGTTTGGAACTTGGGAACTTGTTGAGTGACCTTCAAATAGGAAAGTTGTGGGTTGTAAATGGTTATTTAAAAACAAGACTAATGCTAAAGGAGTGATAGTCAAGCACAAAGCTAGATTAGTTGCTAAGGGATTCTTGCAAGAAGCAGGTTCAGATTATGCAAACGTATTTAGTTTAGTTGTTAAACCTTCTACTATATGAATTTTGCTTACTTTGGCTATAACTAATGGTTAGACAGTTATTCAAATTAATTTTAACAATGCTTTTCTTAATGGTGATCTAACTGAATAGATGTTTATGGAGTAGCCACTAGGTTTTGAAAAAATCTCTTCTACAGGTTCTATGTTGGTTTGTAAATTGAAAAGAGCTTTATGTGGGCTTAAACAAGCTCCTAGAGCTTGGTTTCTCAAGCTTAAAAATACATTGTGCACTTTAGGCTTTGAACAAGCTATATCTTATACATGTATGTTTATGAGACAATCAAATGTGAAAGTTACTTGCCTTCTTGTCTATGTTGATGATCTTATAATCACTGGTAGTGATGACTGTGATGTGCAACAACTCATCAACCAAATGAGCTCTATGTCTGCATGAAAGGTTTTTGGTGAGCAATCCTTCTTCTTGGGGATTGAGTTTCATAGAACAGCAGCTGGTATACATCTTTCATAGAAAAAATATATATTTGAGCTATTAATTAAGACTCATGTGTCTATGTCAAATATTACGCCTACTCCTATGGTGACCTCTGTGCAACTTGTGAATCCAATCGCCCTTTGTATCATGATCCTTCCTCATATCATAGCATTCTAGGTGCTCTACAATACATATGTCATACTGGGCTAAACATTCCTTTTGCAGTCAATCGACTAGCTGAATTTATGCAACAACCATAGATTATTCATTGGAAAGGAGTCAAAAGAGTGCTACGCTATCTTAATGGCACATCTTCTTATAGATTGTTGATTCAACTAGCTACTCATCTCACCATCCAAGCTTATGCAGATGCTAATTGTAGTTCCTCAAATGAAGATAGACATTCTACTAGTGGATTCTGCACTTTTTTTGGGTCAACTCTGGTTATGTGGCCCTCAAGGAAGCAGTCGTGGTGTTTAGATGTACTACCGAGGCAGAGTCTCAAAGTTTTGCTGATTCAACTTCTGATGTTCTTTGGCTCATAACTATATTAAAAGAACTACATATATCTATTGTTGGCATCCCATCAATCTGGTGTGATAATTTTGGTGCAGTAGCCTTGTCTGCAAATCCAGTTCTATATAGTAAATCTAAACACTTTGAGCTAGATCTGCACTTTGTCCAAAAGAAGGTAGAATTAAGGACCCTGCATGTAGGTTATGTTCTTACTGCTGAACAAATTGCTAATATATTAATAAAAGCCATGTCACCAGTTCTATTTGCCAAATTTCATGATCGGTTGTGTGTAGTTCCAATAGATCACATAAATTCAAAACTACAGCAGGAGAAATACTCTTAGTGTACTAGGCTTGTTTCAGTGTATTGAGCCTAAGTCTGTTATGAAGTTGTAACCAATATAGTTAGCTCAACCAAGTTAGTTCAGATATGTTAAGTCTGAGTCTTTACTCTATAAAAGAAAATGTAACATGTCTTTGCTGATTGAGTTTAGTGAGAATAACATATTGATCTTCTTGGCTCATTCTCTCTCTTTCCTCTGAACCTTCTGGTTCAGGAACCAATCTCAAATGTGTTTATTCAAATTCTGGATGTTTTACAATGAAAATGGGATACCTATTTATACTAAAATCAAGCCCTTTTAAAACTCTTTAAAAAAATACAAAGGTCAGAAATGGCGTGCCACACCAACCCCTGCTCACCAACCTCTACTGTCGTTCCCTGTTTTTATCGTCATTGCATGCGTCATGTTTATGTCCTCTGTTTCAACGTGCATGGTTCTGTTTCATTCCCCCGAGGTTGGACAAGACTCGTCCTCGAGTCAAAATCAACATAATCAATATAAAGAGATAGATCCGCAACATTAAAAGTGGCGGAAACACTGTAGGCACCAGGCAATTTCACTTTGTAAGTATTATTTTTAATTTTCTGTACGATCTTGAATAGGCCATCAGCTCGCGGAGACAACTTGGCATTTGGTTGTTTAGGAAAACGTTCCTTCCTCAAATGTATCCAGACCAAATCCCCCACATTAAAGACTTGATGCTTTCGATGCTTGTCTCATTGTGCCTTGAGTTTCAAACTCTACTTCTGAATCCTATTACAAACCTGCTCATGTAATTTCTTAATTTCCTTGGCACGCTGGTCTGCATTGACACTATATTGTTGCTTATCAGAAGATGGTGTCAAATCAAGTGGGCTGAGAGGATGGGTGCCATAAACAACTTCAAATGGACACTTTTCAGTTGCTTGATTGATTGAATTGTTGTAAGCAAATTCAACTTGAGCAAGGATAAGATCCCATTGCTTTAAGTTCTTTCCAACAAAACTTCGTAAGAGATTACCAAGAATTCTGTTAACAGCTTCTGTTTGTCCATCAGTTTGAGGATGGCTAGCACTGCTAAACTGAAGCTTAGTTCCCATCTTTTTCCATAAAGTCATCCAAAAATGGCTTACAAACTTGATGTCTCTATCAGAGGTGACGGTTTTTAGAATTCCATGGAGACGAACAATCTTCTTAAAGTACAAATTTGCAACTTGAACCGCATTATTAGTCTTTTGGCAAGGAATAAAGTGAGCCATCTTTGAAAAATGGTTAACAACCACCATTATAGAGTCCTTTTGTCTCTGGGTCTGAGGTAACCCGAGGACAAAATCCATACTCACATCCTCCCAAGGTGCTTCAGGTACTGGCAACGGCATGTACAACTCGGTATTTTGGCTTTTGGATTTAGCTAGATGGCATGTTCTGCACCTTTAGATATGTTTGTTTATATCCCGTTCAAGTCTTGGCCAATAGAAGTTCTCTTTTACTAAGGCCACAGTTTTATCTCTACCGAAATGACCAGCTAATCCTCCATTATAGGCTTCCTAAATTATAGCTTCGCGTAGTGAACAACGAGGAATGCAAAGGGTTTTTCCTTTAAATAAAAATCTTTCTTCCCTATAATATTGTTGAAATGGCTGAGACTCAGTAGCACTCCAGGCACCTCGGAAATCAGGATCTTCTTGGTACAACTCTTTTATAGTTTCAAAACCCACTACTTTGGTTTACATAGTCGTTAACAAAGCATGATGATGACTAAGTGCATCAGCTACTGAATTCAGGATACCAGCCTTATGCTTGAGTAAAAATGGATAGGTCTGCAACATTTCACTCCAAGTGGCATGCCTTCGATTGATCTTCTGTTGAGAATTCAAATGCTTGAGTGATTCGTGGTCAGAATAGAGAATAAACTCTTTATGCAACAAGTAGTGGCTCCAATGTTGCAAAGCTCGGACAACGGCATAGAATTCTTTGTCATAGGTAGAATATTTGAGCTTAGCATCATTAAGCTTCTCGCTGAAGAAAGCAATTGGATGGCCTTCTTAACTCAGAACAGCACCAATCTCGGTGTTAGAGGCATCACAACTGACTTCAAACATTTGGTCAAAATTAGGAAGAGCTAGCACAGGAGTTTCTGTCAAGCGTTTCTTCAGTTCTTCAAAACTTTTTTGAGCCTTCTCTGTCCATTGAAACTTGTCTCCCTTGATGCAATCCGTGAGGGATGCAACAATGGAACTAAAATTTTGAATGAACCTCCTATAGAATGAAGCTAATCCATGGAAGCTCTGAACTTCTTGGATAGATTGCGGAGTAGGCCAACTGTTAATAGCTTCAATTTTGCTTGGGTCAACTCGTACACCTTATGCAGTGATAATGTAACCCAAAAAATGACCTCATTTGTCAAGAAAGTGCATTTCTTCAAATTGGCATAAAGTTTCTGTTCACGAAGAGCTTGCAGTACTTGATGTAGGTGCTTTAAGTGATCTGCTATGCTCTTGTTGTAGATAAGAATGTTGTCAAAGTAGACAACAACAAACTTGGTAATGAAAGGGCGAAGGACCTGATTCATTAGGCATAAACGTGCTAGGAGCATTTGTCAACCTAAATGGCATCACATTCCATTCGTACAACCCATCTCTGGTTTTGAAAGCGGTCTTCCATTCATCTCTGGGATGAATTCAGATTTGATGATATCCGCTACGAAGGTCAATCTTAGAGAAAGTGGTAGAGTCATATAACTAGTCGAGCATGTCATCAAGCCTGGGTATTGGAAACCGATACTTAATTGTGATCTTGTTGACTGCATGACAATCTATGCACATTCTCCAGGTTCCATCTTTCTTGGGAACTAGGAGTACAGGTACAGCACAAGGGCTGACACTTTCACGGATCAATCCTTTTTTCAGTAATTCTTCAATTTGGCTTTGAACTTCAACATGTTCTTGAGGACTTATTCTGTAAGCTGGCTTGTTAGGAATTACTGCTCCTGGAATAAAATCCATAGCATGTTGAATGTCTCGCATGGGTGGTAATCCTGACGAAATTTCATCTGGAATCACATCAGGAAACTCATCTAACAATGGCTGCACTTCAGGTGGAATGGCAGTTCCATTATTTGCCTTGAGCAATAAAAGAAAACCCATGACTTGGCTTTCTATTTTGGTCACCTTCTCGACTAAAGACACCAATGGTTTGGACTCACTTTTGTCTTTATTGTGTTTATTGGGTGGCAAAGTTGCGAGCTGAATCTTCACGCCATCCTTCTGGAAGGAATATGTGTTTGCGTGATTGTCATACAGAACGCGTCGATCATATTGTCAAAGTCTCCCCAAAAGAAGATGACAAGCGTCCATTGGAAAAACATCACACCAAACTTCATCATGATACCTTTTATCGATAGAAAAAGTAATAAGGCATCGTTTCGAAACTTTTACCTTGTTGTTATGGTTAAGCCATTGAAGCTTGTAAGGGCACGGATAGTTGTGAGTTGATAGTTGCAACTTTTCTACCATATAGTTGGAGACTACATTTTCACAGCTTCCGTTGTCAATAATGACGTCACAGACTTTACCTTGTGTAATGCAGCGAGTGTGAAAAATATTGCGATGTAGCCAAGGTTCTTCTTTCACAGTGGCTATATGTAAACTTCTCCTAATAATAAGTTATTCACCGTGATTTGCAGGAGTAATTTCCTCATCAAATATTGGCTCCATTTCAGGCATAGGCTCCCTTTCTTCGTCAAATACTGTAGAAACTTCCCCTCCAATAATAATGACAACTCTACGGTTATGGCAGTTAAAAGCGATGTGACCGAATCCTTGGCATTTGAATCACTTAGGTACTTTGGAGTTGAATTCCCTAGTAGCCTTTGGTGGAGGTGCGCTTGAAGAGCTAGGATGATACATTTGTGGCTTACGCCTATCAAAAGGAATTCTGGTTGAGGAAGACGGTTGGTGTGGAGGCCTTCTGGGCAACTGCTTCTCGATCGGATGGCTAAATGGATGACGTCATCCAAAGTCCAGTATTGCTGGAGTTGTACTGGATAGGCAATGTTTGTATTTAACCCTCCGAGATAACGAACTATTGTTTGCTCCTCCCTTTCTTGTATATCACATTTCATCATAAGTTTCTCAAATTCCCTGGTATATTCCTCCACAGACATAACCTTTTGGTGGAGATTATGTAATTGAAGGAAATAATCTTGATAATAATTTTCAGGAAGAAACTTACATGAGAGTTCTCGTCGCATCTTGTCCCACATTTGTATCTTACTTTTTCCTTCTCTTTCACGCCTTTTCTTGAGATTTTCCCACCATATAGAAGCATGTTTCTTTAATTTGATGGCGACAATTTTGACTTTCTGCTCATCGGGAATTTCTTTATATTCAAAAACTCGTTCGACGATTTGAAGCCAATCGACGAATTCATCTGGTTGAAGTTTTCCCTCAAATTCAGGTATGTCTACCTTAATGTCATTAAGACAGAATGGATGTTGTTGAGGACGGTGGCGGTAGTTACTGGACGACGAACTATTATTATCTGAATCATCCTCTGGATATTCACTGTGAGATTCTAGCATGGCTTACTGCGTTTGTACAGTGGTTTCCAGTTCCTGTATCCGACGTCTTATCTCGTCCATCTCAATCTCATGTGTGTTTCTGCGTCTCGGAGGCATTTTGAAATTGTTCTTATGAGGTTAGGTATAGGGTGGAAGAATATAAGGGTAGGATCAGTATTTATGGAAAAAGTAAGGGGTAAAATTGGAAATTTATGGACAAATAGGGGTAGAAATGTAATTTAGTAATTTTCAAGGGCTGAAATGTAATTTTGACAGAAATCAGGGGTCAAAATACAATTTCAGAAAGTTTTGGGGCTGAAATGTACTTTTGGCAGAATCTGGGACCAAAATGTAATATTAGAAAGTTTTGGGGTTGAAATATATTTTTGTCAGAACTTTGGGGCCAAAATGAAATTTCAAAAAGATTTGGAAGGAAATTGTAATTTTTACCAAATTTTGGGGTCAAAATGCAATTTCTGAAAGTTGGGCTGACTGGGATTGTTGATGTGGCAGTTATGACACGTGGCAATCAACGGGTGGCTGACTTGTTGATGACATGGCAGATGATGTCATCATCTTCAACCTCTGAACTCTGGCGACTACGTGAAATTTCGGCAACGTCCGTGGAGGCGCATGGAACTGTTTCATGGATGTGACCGAGGCTATTCCTAGGTTTTTCGGCCTTCTAAACACGATGGTAAGGTCGGTTTCTTCAAAAAACGCTCCAAGAGTAAAAATCTGACACCCCTTTTTCTCACATTTTTTTGTTTCTCACTCACTCCTCACTCTTTTACTCTCTGGCACTCTGGAACCTGGCTCTGATACCAAAATGATTCAGGAACTAATCTCAAATGTGTTTATTCAAATTCTAGATGTTTTACAATGAAAATGGGATACTTATTTATACTAAAATCAAGCCCTTTTAAAACTCTTTAAATCAAGCCCTTTTTCTCACATTTTTTTGTTTCTCACCCACTCCTCACTCTTTTACTCTCGGCACTCTGGAACCTGGCTCTGATACCAAAATGGTTCAGGAACTAATCTCAAATGTGTTTATTCAGATTCTAGATGTTTTACAATGAAAATGGGATACCTATTTATACTAAAATCAAGCCTTTTTAAAACTCTTTAAAATAATACAAAGGTCAGAAATGGCGTGCCACACCAACCCCTGCTCACCAACCTCTGCCGTCGTTCCCTGTTTCTATTGTCATTACATGCGTCATGTTTATGCCCTCTGTTTCAACATGCATGGCTCTGTTTCATGTGGTTCTGTTTCACCTTCCTTTCTTATAGAGAGCAAAAACTTTTTTTCCAGTGGAAATCCTCTTCCACATACTTTGCAGACATTACCTGATTTGTTTTGCTTAGGTGCAAAGTTTTCCTTGTAAACAAAAGCCACCTTGTCATTGTTGTTTTTGAAGAGGTGGATGCCAAAGATGTTAATAAACTTAGATGGCTCAGTAGCTCTTAAGCATTTACCCCTGAACCTTTGTACATATGAAAAATAAGAATACAAGTTGTAATATTTAATCTTTAATTTATATAAAAGGGAAACACAAATTGAGCATCGTGTAGGTAAAATTATCGTTAGCACCTGGTGGCTATGGTGTGGGTGGTTCTTGACCTTAAATTCATCACAGAACCAGTAAAAAACCAGAAGGCAGTTTACGAAAACAATTGGCAAGAATTTGCCTACTCAGGAGAATGTGCTAATCCTGTGTCGTTCTTGTAAGAGTCCAAGAAAATTGGCACCCGAACAGGATTACTTGTTTCACCATAAAACTTATCCTTGCTTTTGATCTACCAACAAAAGGTTATAATTGATTATCGGCAAAACATAAAACTCTGATTTTAAAAAAGAGAACGAGACCAGATTAATACCATACACTCCATCAAGCATAATTTTTCTTCTCTTCCATAGTCATCCCGGTGGCAAGATTGATTTGTCCCTTCACTACAAGCTTTTCTGTGAATGAAGATTGTCTGTTCATCATTAATGATGAAGGAATACAGCTTCAAAGTGTCTATCCTTGTTTTGACCTCTTCCATATACTTTGCAGACATTGCCTGATTTGTTTTTCTTAGGTGCAAAGTTTGGCCTGTAAACAAAAGCCACCTCGTTATCGTTGTTTTTGAAGAGGTGGATGCCAAAGATGTTAATAAACTTGGACGGCTCAGTAGCCCTTAAACATTTACCCCTTGAACCTTTGTACATATGAAAAATAAGAATACAAGTTGTAATATTTAATCTTTAATTTATATAAAAGGGAAACACAGATTGAGCATCGTGTAGGTAAAAAACGGTAAAATTACCGTTAGCACCTGGTGGCTATGGTATGGGTGGTTCTTGACCTTAAATTCATCACAGAACCGGTAAAAAACCAGAAGGCAGTTTACGAAAACAATTGGCAAGAATTTGCCTTTCTCGTTGGTGCACTCAAGAGAATGTTTTAATCCTGTGTCGTTCTTGTAAGAGTCCAAGAAAATTGGCACCCGAACAGGATTACTTGTTTCACCATAAAACTTATCCTTGCTTTCGATCTACCAATAAAAGGTTATAATTGATTATCGGCAAAACATAAAACTCTGATTTTAAAAAAGAGAACGAGACCAGATTAATACTATACACTCCATCGAGTAGAATTTTTCTTCTCTTCCATAGTTATCCCGATGGCAAGATTGATTGGCCCCTTCACTACAAGCTTTTTTGTGAATGAAGATTGTCGGTTCATCATTAATGATGAAGGAATACATCTTCCACCTCAATAGCTAGCTTTTAGGGTATAGTTCTCCAAAATGCTTGGATGTCATATTATTTGGTATCAGAGCCGGTGGCTGGCGGATGGGAGAGGACTACCTACAAAGAGTTCTGTGCCAAAGTCCCACATCGAGTAGTATGACCTACTTGATGGGATATTTAAATGCCTTGGCTCTCCCATGTAGTTCTCCAAGGTGCTTGGATGTCTATCATTTGGTATCAGAGTCGGTGGCTGACGAACTCAAGAAGGCTACATACAGGAAAAAGGACCCATGCTACTCAATCACCAAAAGAATATATTGAAACAATAATATTTTTTTTTTTGCAAGAATAATCATATTTATCTGAAGAAGAAAATGAATGAATTCAATATAGATTATGTGAGATAAATTACATCAAATGTATGAATTCAATACAGATTATGTGAGATAAATTACATCACTTGTGCAAAACAAGTGAGGCAATAGAATTTAACTTCACAGAAGTATAATTAAACCATCAGTCAAAGCTAAAAAATGCTAAACTTGATCAAGTATTGGTGAGTGTGTTTGGGCATGTTGATATTTTATCCATCACAGAAGTATAATTAAACCATACATATGTAGAGTTTACGAGTTTATCAATTTGGTCCTATACACGTGGCATAATCCTGTCATGTGTTGCTCTCTGTTTTGCTAAATTTTCGATCTTTTTGTTATTTTTGTGACTCCAGCCAGCTACAGAATTAATTAAGGAAATTGCAATGTTAGAGCTGGAAGTTGTTTATTTGGAACAATATCATCTCTCCTTGTACCGTAAGGCACGTGATCAACAATTATCTTCCGTATCTCCATTTGACCCCGGAACTAAATTGTCCTAACTCTCTAGTGAAATCCAAAAATCCCAGCCCAAACTTTCTCTGCTCTCGAAGTCCGATAACCCCTTTTTTTTATTTGATCCCCAAGACATTGTTCGTAGTTTTTTTATTCCACCACTAGCTTCCTAAAAATAATGGCCCTTTCTCAGGTTGCACGTGGGTCAGAAACCAGAAAAAGTCTGCAGGTATTAATTGAAGCCATATGTTTGTATTTGGAGATGCCTCGAATCCAGATCCAAATAAAACTCAATTGTGCTGACCACTTGAGTCATTTCCAACGCTTCCTGACCAAGTCATGGGCGCCATTAATTTTAGCTAGTTTCATCTGCAAGGTTCACTAAACAGTCAACGCTGGGCAATAGCATATAGTAAGATGAATTAACAAGTGCGTACCAAGTCTCCAAGATATTTACACTGCTCATGGCAGGATCTCTTGAATTGCATAATGAACTACACAATACAGATACTTCTACGACACGGCAAGACTTTCAATGCTACCCTAAATATCTACTTTGTACAAAAGAATAATACGTAGAGCAAACATTGTGAGCTCTCATGCAATTTGGCCATCATTTCACCAGTTCCTTTGATATAAGATATCGGAAGGTGAAGTTGTGTGGAATCCATTCTATGCTCTTTCTTGATTTTCCAAGCTGACATTTCTTGATGCTCTTCCTCAGAGATTCAGGCAGGGACTGTTGGATCATTTCCATGACACCAGCAGAACACAATCCTGATTCCTTGATGAATATGTCAACAAGCTTTGGTAAAAGGATCTTCCGGTCCTTCCTCACTCCAAACGTAGCTCGAATATACTCATCCTTTGCAGCTTCTAGCTCTTGAAACACTCTTTTGGGTGTAAACACACGCACCTGTAAAAGGTTCATTGGAAAGAAGTGGCACATTAATGTTAGAAATGTGATAGATGGACATGCAAATAAGAATAGTGAAAATACCGCAGGATCAGAATGGTTTCCTGAGCACAGAGCAAAGTGTAAAAGAGGCTCAGGATGGTTGGTCGCATATGATTGTCGTCCATCTCCAGCCCTGAATTTTGTCCTTGTGGAGAAGAACACCCGGAGCCACTACAAAAAGTAAGTTTGACGAAGTTCTCAATTAAATCAGACGTGATTAGGCAGAAAAATATTTCTTTTCATTTTGCGGAGATAATAATGAAACATAGCTCTGAATGCAACTTCCATGGTATTCTTGTTTTAAATAGGTGGCAGGGGATCTACCTGCCCAGGACGAGAGAGTCGGCATCCGAGGATGGTACTTTGTATTGTATCAGCACTAATAGTCTGACCCCCAACATTGTATGCTGCCTGGAAAGAGCACCACAATAAGCAGTCAGATAGGCTAAAAAATTTCATCCTTCAATTAGTTATTAAAATCACTATCATTTTTTACCTTCAAGAGAAGTAACAGTCTCTTCATATTGCTTTGTGGAATCCCATAAGCCAAATATGCCTACATCCACCGGGGAATAAATTGTAATTCAATCAATGAAAGAAGTGGAGATTTTAAAGAGAGCACATTTTTTTAAAAAAGTTGTCAATTACATGCATCACCAAAGCATTGTGTATGTTGATCCAAAAAGCTAGCTTCTCCTCATGATTCAACTTCCCAGGATTCACATCTTCCAATTGACAGATAAGTGACCTGAAACAACAGAAAAGGATAAAGCTAAAACTCCAGAAGACTTTACTTCCATTTAATTTTATGTCTTCAATTTGATATCTTCGTTGACCTAATGAGCAGGCTCACCTGAAATTCTGGAGCAAAAGCTCTGTGTCACCCAATTTCTGACTCTCTCTATAAATCCATGATACTTCAACCATGGTGCTGTACGGCCCACTAAACTCCTTGAGTCCTTCAACATGGAAAGGGTTGTCTAACCGTACATCGAAAGAGGAATTATTCTTGAACCCTGGACTCCATATATCACCTTGATCTCCCAGAGAAAAGCCACTCGTTGATGACAAGGATGAACTTGGGGATGAAAGGCCAGGTTGGGTCAAAGATGGGTCTGAAAGTTTGCAATATATAGCTGATATGCATTTGACCATTTCTTCAGAAAGCCTGTTAGGTGTATCTGGAATATGATCAGATATGCGAGTGCCGAGATGTTCTGCCAGACTGATTACATTTGATGATGCATTTTGGGCATACTGCACAAGATCACAAAAAGTCAAAATCATAATAAGGCTGCCAGAAAGATTAACTATATAGAACTCATTGTATATACAAGCAGATGAAGCAGATGATTTACCTCCAACATGGACAATGGTTGTGAATGACAAGCACGCAAAGATTTATCTAGAGGTTCAGCTGGAGGAGATGTTCTAGTTGCAAATGCTGAATAATGAGATAATGAGGAGTGACAACGATACACACCGGAATCTAATAGCTTTTCTAGTCCACTTCCGTTATGTTCTTTTCCTTGATCGTCTTGTTCATGTCTATTAGTTTGTATACTATATTCCTTTACTGGAGTCTCAAGCTTATGACTATCAGATTGTATGGCAGAACATCCACTTTTGGATAAGATCTCAAGATCAGGAACTTCAATGACTCTTGTCTTACGTGTTGCCGGAGAAATTTTTTCTTTTTCCTCCTTGGTAGGTGGAGATACGGAAGATAATTGTTGATCAAATGCTTTACGGTATAAGGAGAGAAGATGTTGTTCCAGATATACAACTTCCAGCTCTAACAGTGCAATTTCCTTTATTAATTCTGTAGCTGGCTGGAGTCACAAAAATAACAAAAGATTGAAAATTTAGCAAAAAAGAAAGCAACACATGACAGGATCATGCCAGAAAATTAGGTGAAAAGTATTGAAATGTAGAAAATCTAAGACAACAGATGCAAATGCAAGGTTTTAATCTACCTTGGGCATTATCACGTCATTTGAATTCTGAAGAGATGAAGGCCTGTATCCAAGAGCCTTTTCCAATGTGCCTCGAACCTCAAACTGGTGTTGTAGCCTTCTCTCAAGTTCTAGAATCTGCACTCAAGTAAACGCTTGTAAATGAAAAATCGGAATGTTTTAGGTAAAAGTAGAGCAGTTAACCCAGCAAGAACCATTAAGATGGATTGGATGTAGTAAAGACTTACCTCTTGCTTCAGATTATTGTGGACCTCACTTGCAGGGTTTTGTTTGTTAGTAGATTTTGTACAGTCTGTGAGGTATCCGATATCCTGGAAGCAGATCAAACCCATAAGTCAGGCAAAAATTTCTTGCTCGTATATAATTGCCCAGAAGTAGTTGCGGACTCCAGAGAAGGATATTAAATTCAATGATCAATATCACAACTAGAGGGGATATAATTAATTATTTCAACATAAATAGTATATTACTTATTGACTTCGAAGCTTCCATCGGCGTTAATAACTCCTACCAAAATTTCATTTCCGCATCATGCAAGCGTCGGCACGCCTTACAGATGCATGCAAATGAATTCATGCCTTTATATTTATAAGATAAAAAAGGCTAGAAAGAAGTGATTTTTATTTCATAAAGGGGAGAAAATACTGGAGTTATTGATTATACCAGCTTCGTTCGATCTGAGGCCTCAATATGATTATCTGGATTATCCTCCTCGACCTTCTTCTTATCAGGAAAACTGCCATTAGAAAAGAATAAACACAACGAAGATGAGATATCTAGAAGTATCGGATATACTCAATTGGCTATGGAGACTAGAAAACTAGCTGGGAGCACAACAAAAGGAAGAACCGTACTATTGCAGAGCAAGTAAGAAAGCTTAGTTTTCCATTTTCAGAAAAATCAACCTCTTTTTCAGGGGACTCCAAAATCAGCCGAGTACAGGAATGAAAGGAACACATATGAAGCAGCAAGAACAGCTACAGAATACAGATAGGGAGATACCTCTTTGAACGCTTGTGAGTTTGAGTCAATCTCAGTCCCACCATTTTATTTTCTCCGACCCCGTCAAGCCCCATGCCTGAAAACCACCCGAATCAGAGTTGTTACCAGTGAACAGTGAAAAAACAGAGCATAAAAAAGACGCCGTCTTTACCCAAAAACTTAAGAAACGATGAATGAGCAGAAGAACTTGAGAGATGAGAATGGCGCAGTAGTACAGAGACCCAAATGAGCAAGGATTTTCCACTAATTAGATTCTAGGAGATCACTTATTATCTCGCATTTCAGCTGACCAGAGCTTCCAGGAAGTACCCACAACGTGTTCATTTGCCGCAAATACGGTCTGGTAGAAATGGCTTCCTAAAACCCAGGACCAATATCGAGAAAAGATTAGACCTTTGACCAATGTAGGTGCCTTCTCTTTGAAGGAGTCCCTTGCCTTCTCCGAAGCGCTAAACTTTATAATGGATGGCCTTTATGCATTTTGCATTGAAAGAGGGAAAGCAGCTCGTTGGGTATTAGTTAAAGAAGAGAGTCTCAGTTTCAATGTTGCTGACTAGCTAGAGCAATGATGGAGGAGAGAAAAATGTCAAAACTACTAAAAGTAAACAGGGCTCTCTCTAGAGATCCGAGGCGATGAGAAGAAAATAAATAGTGGCTTGGACTGAAAATAAAAAAAATAATATAAAAGAAGGGCAGTGAATTTTCCACATTCTCGTCTCTCGTTGTGAAGCAAGCGAGTGGGAGTTGGTGACCATCCGTCCACCCTTTTCAACAATTGCCTCACTCCTGCGAATTATGGCGACTGAAAAACCAGCTGATTAGGTAAAAATAAAAATATTAGTCTAAAATTTCAGATAAAATGGATTTGCTTCTTATAGTAAGATATACTCTATAACTATAATGTTTCTCATAAAAAGGACATGATGGGGCATTATTTTCAATGTGCTTAGCAATTTTTTTTCATATTATATATATATGTATATATTTCCATATGTTTTGGCCTTATAAGAACTTTAAAATTGGGCTTATAAGAACTTCAAAATATTGGAATTTTTCTCTCTCCCAATAATCCAATTTTTGGAGATTATATCTAACAATGAGAAAACAAGTGACAAGGTAACAAAACTCTGGTTTGGGAAAAAAGAAAAGCAAGGATTACCTCAAAAGGGATGAAAGCAAAGGTATAAAAAGAGACATTGGATGCCTGAAAGGAGAGGAGGTCTTGTGGGGTTTCTCCTTGTCTAAATGCCTTTTTTGAAGGAATTAGCTTTGGGAGATACCCATATTGTCCTTGTCCTTGAGCATCAAGGAGACTAACGTTTGTCACAGAATCCACAGATATTATTATAAGTTTATTATTTGTTTTGACCTCTTGCGAAAACAAATAACAACAAAAGAAAAAGATGGGAGTGCGGTAAGGTGGCCCTGTTCTTCCCTTTTTGTCGTCATACAAACCAACTCATGAAAAAAGCTTCCTTTTTTCTCTGCACACTGATGCACAGATAAAGTGGAAAATAAAAGGAGAAGACGGTGCCTCAGGGGTGAGAGAAAAACAACCCAGAGGAATTTCTACAGTGAAAACTGTTTCCTTCCCCACTAGTAGTACCACCCAACGAAAACTTAGCTCACCACATTTTTTAATCCAAGTATTTCAGTTTGGCATGTTACCGACCGTAGAAAACTCCTACCACTTCTTTCTGTGTATTTTCTCATATTTTTGTTATAAGATACCAACTATCAATTCTCATAAATAAATAAAAATAGTTAAAATATTAAAATTATTATAAAATTCAAGTGATTTTTAATATTACCCTTATTAATTATATTAAGCTCAAATATCATATTAATTATTACTCTCTCCCACTACCCTTATTAAATATGGGCAGACATAGAAAGATAAATTAAATGCACATTAGAAACTTGTAAGTATTTTATAAAAAGGATCGAATATACTTATTAGTTGGTGACTTATAATAAGGATAAGAAAAAATATAATGAGGGTGTGAATGTATGTCACTATGTCCCCTGACCTTATTTGCTAAAATTGGACTGATAATAAAACAAAATTCGGGCTTCTTCTTTGGATGCATCTGACATTGTTTAAGCTTCCCTTCAGGTTTCGTCCCAATAGATAAACAAGTGAAACTTCTATTTTATCTTATTATCGAAATTTTATACAAGTCGGGATGGACGGTTTTCAAGGCCGGGTAAATACAAGGGACGAGAAAAAATAGTTGTATCATGTGATTTTAAAATCAAATGAAATGGATCAATATTCTAATAAATCTGACAGACATGCTTCATAGATCCGTTTAATTATTGAAAACATCTAACCACGCTCATTAATTGAAATGGCGTCCCTATAACAGGGACTGCCCATGTATTTTCCACATAACTCTGTAGAATTCTCTGGCCAAAAAAAAAAAAAAAATCCTACAGAACTCATTCTCCACATTCAAAAAGAACAAGAAAATGAGAAAATTAGTTAACCTGCACAAGATCAGCTTCGGTGCACAGGCTTGGATGGTAAAATATGTGATGACTGGTGCACCTAAACAACTTTTTAGAAGACTTGTTACCATGCCAGCGTTTGCTAAATTGGGATTTTAATTAAGAAGATAATATGATGTGGCAGTGACTTACACGAAGATGGTTATGATAAAAGGTGAAGAGCATTTTTGGCTGAATTGATAAAAGAAGACAAATGAGAACTTATTTCATATGCAGGTAAATTCAAAAGAAGCAGGACCTATCCAAGTGTTTGAGAATTTGTGATCTATTGTCGTTATTTCCAACCTTACTATATTAGTGTTTGTTTGTTTGTTTACACAAGAAAGCCAAACATAGATAGAAAAAACATTGTTTAAAGCAACTTCATCTGTTTTTTCATTTAAACTCGTAATGACACCAGTAAATCGATTAGTCCAGTCAAGTTTTAAAATTCAAATCACCTTGTAATAATCTCTTTATGGACCGAGAAAAATTGAATAGCCCTTCCATGTCACATAGCACCTGATAATGATGACTCCATAATGGGGATAGAGAAAAGGAAAATAGAAAATGACTGTTCAAAATCACATGAAAATTTTAGGTGTTGAAATTATAGGACCATTGATGGACATGAAGGAAGGAGGAATGTGTAGAGATAAGCACAAAAGGGTGTCTCGAATTGGGAGAACCAAAATCCAGAGGTTGGTGTCCATTAGCTACAGAGACGATAAGACGTGGGGGAAGGGAAAAGCAAAGGACGGAGACAAGAGTGTCACTGTTAATAACAGCAATGTGTGTGGTTGTGGGAAACTACAACAAGATGCTAAATTGGATTTGGAGGTGGTATTCTGGTTTTGGGCTTTAAAAAATTGTAGAATCCCAACTGTGGGAGTGTGGGACACAAAAGAACTTTCCA
The DNA here is from genome assembly GCA_963210345.1 of Inga oerstediana. Lineage (NCBI taxonomy): Eukaryota > Viridiplantae > Streptophyta > Magnoliopsida > Fabales > Fabaceae > Inga > Inga oerstediana. The sequence continues at coordinate 63,270,312 of OY723409.1, forward strand.
AAAAACGTTTGGACAAGCAAGTCAATGCCAATCATATATAACCAGTAAAAAGCTTCCTCTCTCTCTCTCTCTCTCTCTAGCATATTGCAGGCTCTATGGGTTAATTAATCGGTGCACTGCATATACCTCCTCCAGGTCCAGGGTCATAACCTAATACTACGGTAAAATTTAATACTAGTACTATCTTCCGTCTTAACTATAAAGACAAAATTGATTATTTTTAGAGAGAATAGTACTCATCCTGAAATAATTTAAAGCGTGCAGGAAAAGTGTTGGCCTCCAACGATGATTTCCTTACTGTGTGCATTAATGTTATCTAATTAATTAAAGACACCAGGTAGAATGAATTTCACATGCAATGGAAAAGGGGGGGGAAAAAAAGAACAGAGATTTGGCGTATGGGGAGTTAGCAAAAGGAACTGACAACCTGGTGGCTTCTCAGGCTTTTATCTTTAGTTTTAGTGCAGAGAGGCAGAGAGTGAAGGCGCAACCTTGCTCTTTTTCTTTTTCTTTTTCTCTTTGTTTTATCTTTATTGTTATTTCTCTTTGTTGCTTATGATCATTACAATTTACAATTTACAATTTACAACACAACCCAATGGATCTATCCACGTCTTTCCTCTATAGGGTAATAGCAATCTGTGAAGCAAGCAACACTGACGGTGAGAGCCCTCCATTCACTCATCAAAATAGTGAAAGTCAAGTAAGGTAAACTGAGGTGATTGAATAACTCTGTTTTTAGCACATTTGACTTGGTCAACTACATTGTTATGTAAAGTGTAAAGATCCACTTCCTTTTCATGAAACGGCGGTCTTCCAAGGGCTTATGGTAAAAGAGAACAAAGAAAGAGCATCAAGACAAAAAAACCGAGCTAACGTAACTCATTGATTAAGGCGTAAACAAGGCAGAATAAAATCTCTTAAACTTTCAACTCTTTTTAAGCAGATAGTGTGTCTTTTCCCTTTTTATTTTTCACTTTGTGAAAGTAGGCAATTAGTATAAAGCGTCCCACAAAACACGTTGGAGGATGATTGCCGGGGGACGTTAATTAATGTGAAGAAAAAAGCCCCTTGGTTAGGCAAACAACAGTTTTCTCATTATAATAAACACTCCACCAAAGTGCCAACACCAAGCTGCTTCAGTGATAGTACTACTTGCCACATTTGGATGTGGTTTTAGGTTCGAGCAGTGTTGATATGCCTGTGTGTTTGTCTGTGTGGAAATAATAACCCAAAAAAAAAAAAAGCGCTCAGACTAAGAAAGTATTAGTAATTTAGTACAGTGAGTTGTGAAGGTGGGTGCAGTGACCCATTCAATATTTGATTCAGTAGAGCAGTTAGTGGGTGTGTGAGAGGATAGGCTGGTAAGGTTTCAGTGAAACGACCAAAACCGATTATTATCTTCGTTGACATTGCAGTTGAGAAACGTTCAGAGTTGGTTATGGTTAGAGCCACCCGTGCCACTTCTAGATCCTTAAACTATTAATTAACAGAAGGTAATATGAAATATTTCGACGTGATTATCATAACAAGAAAAAACTGAATCCAGACAGGGGATGGACCACTATGAGCTAATTCGAGAACCGGCTGAACGAATTAATCAACTTCAACCAAACCAGTCCACAAAAAACAGTCAAAGTTGTATTTTTAAATGGTTGAATATTTGTAAGGTGGACATTTGGGTTCCCAGCCCAGTGGGCTTATTCATAGTAGCCAGTGGACACACACGAAGGCCCCTCATTTGCATATCCAATTAAAGTAAATCCACACATGATACAACAAAGCGCGAGTATCTGTAGGCCTAAAACTGGGATCCAACCTACGTGCATTTCCCTTCCTATCCTTTTTCCTCTTTTTTTTTTTTTTAATCTAGACTATAAGATTGAGATCTCAACGGTTCAGTTTTTTTATCATAAAAATATTATTATTAATATTTTTAGAGTATTATTTTTATAAAATATTAAATCTGGACCGTTGAGATCTTAATCCAACGATCCAAATTGAGAAAATAAGAAAAAAGAATGAAAAGGGAAAAGGACGAAAGTCGAATCCTAAAATAGGTATGCATGTGTTTTTTTATTTTCACTCCAAAAAATACAGTAGTCGTGGCCTTTTACATCTTTTTTTTTTGCCAACTATTCACAATCGTTGTTAGAGTCGGGAAAACGGGTCGAGCCTATCAAACCGGCCCTTTTAGGCCCTAAATTTATAAGGGTCGGGCCTCAAATTTTTGCCTCAAAAATGAAAACAGGCCTAAAAGGGCTGGCCCTGTAAGACTACAGGCCGGCCCTTTAGGCCCTGTATGTTTTCTTTTATTTTTTAAAATTATTTATATGATAATATTATTATTGATTTTTTATATTTGTTAATGATGTTGCTAATATTTAGTTGATATTAACTTTTTTAGAATTAAGTTGATAAGTATTCTAACCAATTTTGTATTTTTTGACTTATTTTCTTGTTATTGTTTTATTTATATCTTATGTTGTTTATTTTATTGACTACTTATACTTTTCAAGACATATTTAGAAGAAGTATTTTTAATTTTATTAAGTCTTCTCATTAATTATTTGTAATTGTGGTATATAGACAATAGTTTACCTTTGATTATAATTTAATGACCGTATTTGTTTGTTGCATGATGCATACCGTTGACATTCTAATTTTGACAATATTTATGTGTTAAATTAGGAATTCCATTGTTGTAATTTAAAAAAAACTGAAAAAAAATAAAATCTGTTCAATCTTATGAAAATATCTTTAGGCTCTGCGAGCTGGCCCTAGCTCTTATACTTTCGGGCTAAGCTTTGAAAAATAGCAATTTTTCTTACTTCAGGTCCTGTAGGGCTGACCCTTTTAAACCCTAATCCGTCAAGGACCGACCTTAATTCCCAACTCTAAGAATTCGTTGTTATATAGAGTCCTTAGATATATTCCTAATCTAAGCATAAATTGATTCACAGGACTCATTCATGTGGTATCTAAAAATGATGAAAATATTAGAAACGACAATATAGCAAGAAGGATATTAAGTATATGGATTTCTGACAAAAAAAAGGGACATTAAGTATGGAAAAAATTTAATATTTTTTTGGCAGCATGGAAAAAATTTAAATAAGGCATAAATCAATATGTGCATTAAAAACGGTCCATAAAAATGAGTATTTATTATATTTTGGTCTTATAGAAGAAAAAAGAAAGATGTATCTCCCTCCACACACACAGACCAAGTAAATAAATGATCAGTCAAGCAAGCGGACTGTATCTATGGCTATAGCGTTCCCAATTGGCAGATCGCATGCTATTAGCGCGTTAACGTTACGTCCGATTTACGGCAGGCACCGTTCCTTGATGTATGATGGATTTGGTAAAAAAATCACTACAATGAAACATATTATAATGGGGGAATTACAATAAAGTCCTATACAAAAGAAAAAATGAAGAAATAGTCCCTGAAGTTGTCAGTATAAGCTCCTCAACTTGTTAATTGACGCTTCTCAACTTGTTATTAACAATTTTAGGGACCATTTCTTCATTTTTTCTCTTGCGTGGCACTTCATTATAATTATCCCTATTATAAATTGTATGAAAGAAGAAATATCATAATTGTGATTAATTTAAATCGTGAATTAGATCATGCAATCAATGGGAAATAGATAAGGGGGAGGAGCAAGAGTTGATATTTTATACCCAAACTGACACCAAATATTTTTCTTTTCCTTGAGGTTTTCTCATACGCTGTTTAGACTATTTGTAGATAATATATATAATATGTGCATGACTCGTGATTAAAGGAATGGAGAGGAGGAGAGAGAAACACAAGGACAAATGAGGGATTTAGGGTTTGTTTGTTTAAGCGTTTTGTACAGGAAAAACGCATTTATTACGCAAGCCGAGAAAAAACTCCTCTCACATACTTACCTCGTATACCGTGAATCACGAATTATAAGCACGTTTTAGACAAAAATAAGCCATTCCAAACACACACTTAAGTGCAATAAGTGCGGGCTTGAACTGCGCCTACCTGGGGAGATTATGAACGTGTTGTAATTTCTTTCTTTCTTTCTTTTTTTAATTTGAGTTAGGGTATGATCTCTTTTAATATTTAAAGTGCAAATTGTTTACTGCTACAAATCATAATTTTCTATGGTTAGAAAAATGAATTGATCACAGTGAACTTACATCTAAAGGAATTAGGTGTGAAAAGTTCGTTTATCCTAAAATAAGTATCTAGATAGTTTGTTTTTTTGATGAAATACTTGGATAGTTGAAGCCTAGCACTCAAACTCATGGGTTTGAGCCTAGCATGCGGGCTTAGACTCTTTTAAAATTTTCATTATTTATTTATCTGGTTTAAAATAAATAGAAAACAAAAAACGTCATGAAGTTTTTTATTCAAATAATAAATATTAAAAAACTAAAGTGTTAAACCAAGTCCAAATAATCAAAACTGAACCATACTAGAAAATGATAATCAATAACTGTATAAATATCATGATTTTTGCATCATGTTTATTCAACACACTTTCAAATAATACTCGTTAAAGAAAAAGTTGAACAGATATAACCATTAAAGTGGTCAAAACATACCTCAAATGAAAAAAAATGTGGGTTTAAACTTTAATAGGCATGCCCTTGAAGGACCTGAGTTTAAAAAGAACGGTTCTAAAATCTCATTTACTCTAAAATAATGTGTGTGTTTTTTAAAAAAATTTAACCTTTAATTTATACAAGCTTAACAAAGTTGCAGGTATTTTGGTGGGACAAAAATTAGTCAAGTTCTTTATTTTTATTTATTAAGTTTTCCAGTATCACATGATCACGTGTATTATTATTATTTTTTTTGTATAGGTTTGTATAGTTAAATGACGGTATTTCAAAAATTGAAGATACGACAATATGTAATTATAAAACTTGATGTAATAATCATAAGGAAGCTCAAGCATAATGGCTCAATTATTTTCCCTCCTGCCCTTAAAATCCATCAAAATCCGCACCTACCCCAGGACTATAGCCAAACAGAATCTCACCAGGAAGAAGAAGAAGAAGAAGGGAAGGAAGAAATTCGCACCCACTCCTGCGAAATACGAAATATGAATAGCGTCTGGCTTTAATAATTAAAAAAAAAAAAAAAAACCCCCCTTTTGTGTTTGTATTTGGGCACGGGGCCTGACCACACCCTACCATCCCCTTTTTCTTCAATTTCCTAACGCAGCACACTCGTATTCGTATCCCACAGATCACATCTATTACTTAGCCAAATATCTCATTTGTGATTTGTTGAAGAGCGATTCAAGGGAGACACACAATTTTAAACATATTTCACCACCCACCATCGATTGTTAGTGGTGTGATCTCCCTCCCTAAGCCTCCCCACTTGTTTTTTATTTAAGGTACATTGTCCCTGCCCCCCTTTTTTATTTTCTGAATCTTCGCTTTGCCCAAATGTTTATGCATGTCACATTTTTGCAGTCAATTTGGTTTCATGGTGTCTCCCTTTATCATTGTTCCACTAAATATCCTAACAAAATGTAAAAGACGTGCTACTAGTTAATGCGGGTAAGAAACCCCTTTCGCTCAACGTCTCAAGCGGACCTCTACATGGATTTTTATTATTTCGTGGTATAATTGATGCCCAGTTTCATGATTCTGCAGCTTTCTTATTTTTTAATTTTTTCCTCCTTAGGGAAGCTGGTTGCAACGTTTAGTTTGAGACGTACTGTGCATGTTCCCGATCCTTATTCACTCTTACATATTGTGGATTTGTCTAGGGTTTATCTTCGCTTCACTGATTAACCATCATAATGCGGGGATTTTATTCGATTTCCTATTCCGGTCTCGTCATTAAGGTTTTTTTTAGGTGACAGTAATTACTGAGATTTAGAGTTCAATCTAGCTATCTGTGTCTCTGCCGTCTTACGCTCCTAGAAGCTTGAAACTTTTAGCACTAACTTCTGAAACTTCTGTTACTCTTTCTTTTTTCACGTCTGTTGGGCACTGATGACCTATGATAGCTACCTTGCCTGGGACACGTCAAATAAGGGAAAAAGAAATAAGAGATTGGGTAACCTTGTCATACATGTGTCTTCCTGGGCGTTTAATAACAATGCAATTGGCAGAGAGACTATTGACGGAATTGTCAAAATTTTCTTTTGCTGATCCCTGGGACTGACTGACTTTGAAGCTGTCTTTCTGAGTTCTCGCAACTCTGACAAGCATATTGTGACAGAAAAGTCATATTAAAAAAAAATAAAAACAAAACACTCATTTTATATTTAAAGTTGTAATGTAATTGTAATTTCATTAAGCCCTGAAAAGGACAAGTTATTTCTTGAAGCTAATGCGGGATGAATTTTTCTTCAGGTTTTGTTGTAAGAGGAAGCCTTTGGAATCATGTTATATGTCTCCAATGCACCCCGTGACATAGCACTTTGTAGTAGTCAATCTTTAATTTTGATTTGGGAAATTATATTTTTCTTATTTTGATTTATTTATAGTTTTTAATGACATTTATGATATGTTAATTGTTCAATTAGATTTGTGAATCATCTTCGCCCAGAAATTAGAAGCTCGCAGAATCAGAGTTCTAAATTTTTTCAAAAGATGCCTCAGTCATCATTAGTACTTATTCATCAAGCAGTTTAATCACACGGGGACATTAAGCAAACAAACATGAATTGTTTTGCTAACATATATATGCTATTGTTTTATTTCCATTATTTGGTGTTCCTGATAAGAATTGAGAATCATTAAGGTCACACACACACACACACTATCATTTTTTCCCCTAGAAAAGGCCACTGCATGGAAGAAGCAGGGACAGCAATGTTCATGACAAAATTCCATACTTTTAAAGGTTAACAATATCTTAATACTTCTAATAAGTAATAACAATGTGAAAATTAGATACTCAATTCTACATTCTTTAAATATATCTTGCAATCTTGGAAACTATCAGCTTTTGACTATAGTGATATAGGTTCTTTGATTTGGCGCCGCTGATTCTTAAATGATGTAATTATTCAAGCATGGAATTCAAATACGGTCATTCTTCTATTTTTGGCTCTACCAGGTTCAAGTTCCATCAATTATCTTGGATACTTGGAATGGGACTTCATTAGTTCTTAATGTTGCCTAATGATTTTTTAATGCCTTTTAATTTCTAGATATTTTTTGGTTGATCAACATCAGTTTTAGTTCTTTCAATCAAGGGATTTTGTATTGTTATTTTGTAAGTTCTTCTTAATACCCTAATGAAAAATAAACTATTGTATCGTTTTAACATCAAACGTTGACATGCTTAGTGCCAGTCTATTGCTGCTGTTAATACACACACATGTATATTCTGCTTATCAATTTAGAAGAAGTATATAATTGATATTTCCTTCATATTCGGCTTCATTTTATTGTTATGTCTAAACTCACATTGTATTACATGGCAGGAACTGAAATAAGGAATCATCAGTTGTATCATGTATATCATAATAGAATACTGATTATAGAATAATATAATGGAAGTGCTTCCGTGTTCTGGTGTTCAATATGCTGCTGAATCTGATGGCCCTCAACAGAGTTCAGTAACATCTTTCGTTTATGAGGGAGAACCTAATTGCTCTGAAAATGGTGGACAAGTTGAATTGGAGGATGCTCAACTTAATGTCTCATTACTTAAAACGAAAGGCTCTCAGGTGGAAGGGCAGGGTGAAGTTCAAGAGGCAGTTGGCAAACTGCCGGTTAATCCAGATTGGCAGTGCAGTGGAGCCTCAAATTGTGAATGTCAAGCTGTAGACCAAAAGGAATCTTCTAGTTTCCATGCTCTTGATGAGGATGAGATGGATGAAAATTGCTTAATCTCAGAGAACCCTATTCCATTTGTGGATACAATAGAAAGTGAATCTCCAAACAGCAGTAGGGATGGAGAGTTGCAACTTGCTGAACCTAGTTGGCTTGAAGGGGATGAGTCTGTGGCATTGTGGGTCAAGGTAACCACCACAAGTTTAGTTGTAATTGGTTGGTTTACTTCTGGTTGAATTTTTTTCTAACCCATTTTTGGGTTACACTCCCCACAACAAATTTCTTTCATTCACTAGTCTGGTCTATCTTCCTTATTGCTCTCAAACCTATCTCATGCAGTCCTTGTCTCGTTACAATCTGATCTTTTTAATCATTTATGAACTAACTACACTTCTCTAAATGGTTTGGTGTGCTTCATAAAGAGGAATTGCCAGCTGTTATGGTAATAGAAAGAAGAAAGAGAGATAGGGTAGAGACAGATGAGAGGAGAAGAACAGGGGAATCTTTCTGAATAATACGCTTCAATTAGGTATGAAATCATAATACACATCTGAACAATTGAGTTAGGGGTTTATACAGACTAACATAAGGACCTACATGCCTTCTGATTAACTAACCACCTCAACTAACGGTCATTAACAGAATTACAAATATAACAGTCATAAGTCTCTAACTGACTTAACTAGCCCTCACAATCAGAATAGAGTGTTATTTACATAACACCAGCGAATTTCTAAAATCATATTTTCATTATGCCAGTGAACTGCTCTAGCATATTTCATTAAGCTACGAATTGGTTCTTTTTCTCAGTATACAAAAATTGCTAGATGTAGTAATTTGTTTTTCTTTTGGACTTCTGTCTTGTTCAGTGGAGGGGGAAGTGGCAGACTGGTATCAGATGTGCAAGGGCTGATTGGCCCTTATCAACTTTGAGAGCAAAACCTACGCATGGCCGGAAGAAATATTTTGTGATATTTTTTCCGCACACAAGAAATTATTCTTGGGCTGACATGATGCTTGTTTGTTCAATTAATGAGTTTCCCCAGCCTATCACATATAAAACCCATCAAGCAGGTTTGAAAATGGTGAAAGATTTGTCTGTTGCCCGACAGTTTATAATGCAAAAACTAGTTGTTGGGATGTTGAACATCATTGATCAATTTCACTTGGATGTAAGTGATGGTGGTGCTCTTTCCTCCTTTACACTTTATCCTTGTAGTTTCAGTTTTCTTCTATGCTCCTTAATGGAGGCTGGCTTGATTTGCACAGGCTTTAACTGAAGCTGCTCGTGATGTGATGTTCTGGAAGGAGTTTGCTTTGAAGGCTTCCCGAAGTAATGGTTATTCTGATCTGGGAAGAATGCTTCAAAAGCTGCAAAAGGTAAATTTCAATTTCTTGTGATAGTTTAGGCAGTAGGATTTCTTGTTCCTTTCTTTCTTTCTTTCTTTCTTCTATTTTTGATAGTTTAGGCGCTTCTATGATAAAATATTAAGGAATAATATAAAAATTTGTTACATGATCTTCTGATTGTTTTTCTCATGTTAAATTGTTCGAACTTGTGGTGGCTATCCTTCTACATATTAGTCTTAGTTACTTTTTGCTTAAGTTCTTAATGTTGTTATTATTATTTTTTGGAAAGACAATGAAATGATAATTTAATTATGAACTCCCCCCCCCCCCTCTTCCCAAGTAAGAATCTTATTTTAGAAGGTTTCATTATATTTTATGAAATCAAGGTTAAGCTTCTACCAACATTAACGAGTGAGTTGGTAATGAGAATTCCTGTCATCATATGTCTGTTAGGTTCTGGTATTTAGATGGGCATGAGGACAGAAATAGGATAGCAGAGAGGAGAGAATGAGAAAGCCAGGAGCCAGAATCTGTAACTCAAGACTTAGAGATAAAGAAAAACTTCATTCATAATTCAATGCCCTAGAAATGTCATATCATGACTCTTAAATACTATCCCAACTGAAAATAACTGCTCTTACTGCCTTGGAACTGCCACCGCACGTTTTCCACTACCTATCCCACTACATGCTACCATGAACACATGACTTCACAGTCTAAACCTAACACTAATAATAAAACAGACATAACTGACATAAAAGACAATAAACACATACTGAACTAATGCTGCACCCGTTTCTTCCTAGTATATACTAGAAGTGGACGAGTGCTCCTATCAATGTCAGTAATTAATAATAGAAATAAAAATGATGTTGCATAATATACAGTGCATGGTTTATAGTGTAATATAGTATCGTGAGATGAGGACCATTAAAGTTTTTGGCCTTTTGTTTTTACATATTTAAATAAAAAATATGCCGCTTCTATATTTTTTATACATAAGGAAAAACAAAGAAAGAAAGTAGGAAAGCTTCTCTTGCATCTCTTTAAAGTTCACTGCTCGTTTTCTTATTTTTGGATATAATATCAACATGGCCAAGCACACTCACCAATGCTTGATCAAGTTTAGCCATTATTAGCTTTGACTGATGGTTTAATTATACTTCTGTGAAGTTAAATTCTTTTGCCTCACTTGTGCAGCACAAGTGATGTAATTTATCTCACATAATCTATATTGAATTCATACATTTTCTTCTTCAGATGAATATGATTATTCTTGCAAGAAAAAAGTATGATTATTGTTTCAATATAATTTTTTGGTGACTGAGTAGCATGGATCCTTTTTCCCTGCAGAGCATAATGCAGTGCTACATAAATGCTAACTGGCTACAACATTCTTTTCACATTTGGGTCGATCGATGCCAGAATGCAAGTAGTGCTGAATTGGTAGAACTGCTAAAGGAGGTACTTTATAATCTTGGCTAGCCAATTGATATACCCAGAAATGGAAAAGTCATATGGATAAAAGTAGCATGGTTGTTAATTATGACTAGTATTTGTTTCTGATCAAGGGCGATAATCATCTCCGAAGATGCTATCATGAAGTGCTCAATTTTTGTAGCATATCTAAATGATATTTCAGTCTTCAATTCTTATACTAAACATTTAAGTAAAAAAGAATTTGGCATGCACCCAGGCATTACATTTTCTGAATAATTAATTTTGTACTTGGGGAATTTGAAGTTTTTCGCCTATGGTGTTGAAAGATGTGTGAGAGGAGAAGGAAGGGAAAAGTGAATTAAGCTGTGGTAATTTCTCATTAGCTGGCCAGAGGGATAAAAAGGGAAATGACAGTGATAACTGGCTTGCAAGGGTTGTGAGGTGTATGTGAGGGAATGAGGCTGTTTCTAGGAAATATATTGTGGACTATTTATCTACCTCTTTTATTAAAGCAGTCTTCTGTCATCTTGGTCAACCAGTTTGTAAATTTCTTCGTTGGATATGCGCTGAGTGATGCAATCTTTTTTTTGTGCCTTTTAATCTTAAAGGACACGCACAGTGTCATGTGCATTTTCTGTTGAGCAGATAGAACTGCATGTTAAAATTATAACTTCAACAAAGGATTTGCCAATCTTCTTTGAAACAATTCTCAAGATGTTTGGTTGATTTTGTTCCTTGTTCTCCTGTTCAGGAATTGTTTGATTCTATATTGTGGAATGACATCAACACTCTATGGGATGCTCCAGTGCAACCGATATTAGGTTCTGAGTGGAAAACATGGAAGCATGAAGTGATGAAATGGTTTTTTACTTCTTCTTCATTATCTAGCAGCAAAGACGTGCGACAGCAGCAGACTTCTGATGGCCCCCTTCAAGCAAGCCTCCAAGGTTGTCGAAAAAGACCCAAGCTTGAAGTTCGTCGTGCAGAGATACATGCTTCACAAGTAGAAACTAAGGGTTCAGATCACTCTATTGCACTTGAGACTGACTCAGGCTTCTTTAATAATCAGGACACAGTGAATATGTTAGCAGCTGATACTAGTAAAAAGGAAGAGCTTAGGGAGGCATCCATTCCAATTGATTCACCAGGTAATTTAGCAAGCAAATGGAATGACATTGTTGTTGAATGTGCTGCAGATTCTGAGCTCTTGCATACCAAAGCTATGGAATCAACACCTACCAATGAAATGGTTGGTCCCAAATCTGTAGAGCCTGGTAGTAAGAATCGACAATGTGTGGCTTATATAGAATCCAAGGGAAGACAATGTGTGAGATGGGCAAATGATGGTGATGTTTACTGTTGCGTGCATTTGTCCTCTCGGTTTTTAGGCAGCTCTGCTAGAGCAGAAAGACCTGTTTCAGCTGATGCTCCAATGTGTGAAGGCACCACTGTTCTTGGCACCAGATGCAAGCATCGAGCCCTTCCTGGCTCTTCATTCTGTAAGAAACACAGGCCCCACACTGAAACTGACCACAGTCCAAATTTGCCCCAGACTTCCCTAAAGAGGAAGCATGAAGAAAATTACACTGGTTCAGAGAGCATGTTCTGCAAAGACATTGTACTGGCAGATGCTGAAAGTCCTTTACAAGTGCTTCCAGTTTCAGCCATGGATGATGATACCTTCAATGGAAACAGTAACTTGAATGGGAAACCCATGCATTTTGGAAATGATCATAATCCAATGGAAGAACTTCGCTGTATAGGTTCATCTCCCTTTGATGACAAGAACCCCTGTTTGGAAACTCCGAAGAGGTATTTCTTGTATTGTGAAAAGCACTTGCCAAGCTGGCTCAAACGCGCTCGAAATGGGAAGAGTAGAATAATATCAAAAGAAGTGTTCGCAGAACTTTTGAAGGACTGCTTCTTACAGGAGCAGAAAGTAAATCTACATAAAGCATGTGAGCTTTTTTACAGGCTATTTAAAAGCATTTTATCCCTAAGAAACCCAGTTCCTAAAGAAGTTCAATTCCAGTGGGCTTTGACTGAAGCTTCTAAAGATACTGGTGTCAAAGAATTATTTAAAAAGTTGGTTCATAGTGAAAAAGAGAGAATCAAACTAATCTGGGGATTCAATGATGACAAAGATGCACCTTCACTCATGGAAGAAATACCTCAGTTGCCTACTGTTAACGATAGCTTTGGTAATGAAAATGTCATTGAGTGTAAGATATGCTCTGCAGGATTTCCAGATGACCAAGCACTTGGCAGCCATTGGATGGAAAACCATAAAAAGGAATCACAGTGGCTGTTTAGAGGTTATGCATGTGCTATTTGCCTGGATTCTTTTACCAACAAGAAAGTCTTGGAAAACCATGTCCAGGAGAGACACCATGTGCAATTTGTTGAACAATGTATGCTTTTGCAGTGTATTCCTTGTGGCAGCCATTTCGGAAATATTGAGCAGCTATGGATGCATGTTCTATCAGTTCATCCTGTCGATTTTAAGGCATCAAAGGCCCCTGAGCAGCAAACTTTGTCTGCTGGTGAGGACTCTCCAATACAACTAGAAGCAGAGCAGGCCAACTCAGCCTCTTTGGAGAATAATTTGGAGAATTCAGGGGGTTCACGTAAGTTTATTTGTAGGTTTTGTGGGTTAAAGTTTGATTTACTACCTGACCTTGGTCGCCATCATCAAGCTGCTCATATGGGGCCTAATTTAGTTAGCAGCCGTCCCTCAAAGAAGGGAGTTCGTTATTATGCATATAGATTAAAATCTGGCAGACTTAGTCGTCCTAGATTCAAAAAAAGTTTGGCATCTGCATCATATCGGATCAGAAGTAGAGCTAGTGCCAATTTAAAGCGACGCATCCAAGCAACAAAGTCGCTTGGCATTGGGGGAATAACTGTACAACCTCAAGTAACTGAGACAACAAATATTGATAAGTTGGCGGAATATCAATGCTCTGCTGTTGCTAAGATTTTGTTTTCTGAGATCCAAAAGACTATGCCTCGGCCAAACAATCATGATATTCTATCAATTTCTCGCTCTGCCTGCTGCAAAGTTGGCCTTCAAGCTGCACTGGAGGAGAAATTTGGAACTCTGCCTGAAAAGTTGTATCTGAAGGCTGCAAAGCTTTGCAGTGAACATAATATTCTAGTGAGTTGGCACCAGGAAGGGTTTAATTGTCCTAGAGGTTGTAAGCTGTTGAAGGACCAACCTTTGCTTTCTCACTTAGCATCTCTTCCTAATGGTTTTGTAAAGCAAAAGGCTTTAATTTTGTCAGATCCCGCAGTAGACGAGTGCGAGGTGGATGAGTTTCATTACACCATCAATTCACATCATTTAAAACCTGAATCCTTGCAAAAGGCTGTAGTCTTATGTGATGACATTAGCTTTGGTAAAGAATCAGTTCCAGTGATTTGTGTAGTAGATCAAGAACTTCGAAATTCACTTCATATGTGTGGAACTAATGAAGATGATATGAATCTTTCTATGCCATGGGAGAGCTTTACCTACATTACGAAGCCAATTCTTGATCAATCCCTGAATCTTGATTCAGAGGTAGTTTACTGTGTCTTATCCTTTGATACTTCATGTATGTCATGTCTCACTCATTTGCCATATATTAGAGGCACTCGTGTGCTGACCATGTTCAAGAAAAATTATTGTGCGCGTCCACACATAGAAGGGCTATGCTTTAATCAATGCATTTTTTTCTGTTAAGTGACGCTAGAAATAATTATTGTATACAACTCTAGGCTTCTAATTGCCTTGTAACTTGTGCTCATGTATACCTTTTTGATATTGTCGTATCTGCAGAGTGTGCAATTGGGATGTTCCTGTTCATATTCTACTTGCAGTCCTGAAACTTGTGCTCATGTATACCTTTTTGATAATGACTATGAAGATGCAAGGGACATATTTGGAAAATCAATGCGAGGCAGATTCCCATATGATGAGAACGGTCGAATGATTTTGGAGGTAAAGAATTTTCATCTTCTGCATACTCCTTTTCATCTAAGTTGCGAGTGAAGAATATATTTCTGAATCTGTTAGGTATTGGTTTGAAAAAAATATTTATAATTTATTAAATCCAACTTCGTTTCTCATTAGTTATTCCACTATATTTCTACAATTAGATGTGCAACGTGTTTCTTTTTGTCCTTGGGCTATATATTTATAGCAAACCTGATTATAATTTGCGGACTTAGGCCTTTGCTTGACATTCTTTTGATTTTTTTCCAGAATTATTGATACGGTATTACCAAAAATTCTATCATATGCTTTGCCACTAAGTTTTTTTTTCATGATTTTGTAATATAGACAGGATGCATCCCCTTTCTTCACACACTGTTTCTGGATTATTTACAAGTTTTCTTTGTCTCATTCTGTTCCTATGAAACTGCAGGAAGGTTACCTAGTCTATGAATGCAACTATAGGTGCAGATGTAATGAAACCTGTCCAAACAGAATTTTGCAAAATGGAGTTCGAGTTAAATTGGAAGTTTTTAAAACAGAGAAAAAGGTGATCTGCCTTCTCTTGACATAGTAACTCTGAGGCGCTTCACTTTAACTTTTTTACATGGTTTACAGGGATGGGCTGTAAGGGCTGGTGAAGCCATCCTACGCGGCACATTTGTGTGTGAGTATGTTGGAGAGGTTTTAAATGAGGAGCGGGCACATAACAGGCTCAAGAGGTTCTCAAGATGTGATTTGATTTCAATATTAAGTCATTATTAATTTTTTCCTTTATCTGACACGGAGTATGTAAAAAATCAGGTCCGGCATAGAAGGTTGCAGTTATTTCCTCGATATTGATGGTCATATTAATGATATGAGCAGATTGATTGAAGGACAAGGTCGATATGTTATTGATGCTTCAAAATATGGAAATGTCTCGAGGTTCATCAATCATAGGTGACCATTTAGCTCCTTATATCATTTGCTGCATAGATTTGTTGGCAGGGATGTTTTTGAACTGTTTTTTGTGGATCAATATTACAAATGGAGGATAACCCCCCCCCCCCCCCCCCAAAAAAAACGGAAAATAAAATGAAAAAGGTGGGGGGGTGTTCAATTCTTCAGGGTAACCATTTCCACTTTAACAAGGCCATTTCACGGATAAGGAATTGGGTAGATCATGGTGAAACTTGCTTTATCTATGACATCTGGCATCATGAATTGCTTTTGGGTCCCATACTTCTACTGGGCCTTTTCCTTCACCTGTAGTCCTGCTGTTCTTATGTCATTGTCTACTATTGTTATGGGGTCATTAGCTAATATGTAGGTATTTCACATTGCTACCATGATAATTGTGTGTATCTGTTCTTTCTCTGTAATATGATCTTTGTAATTCAGATCTTCTGTCCTCTTCTCGGGGAGGATAAGCAACAAGTTCTATCAAATGTTTCTTATAATAACCTAATAGATCAATTTTTTTCCTTACTTGAATAGATCTACTCTAGTTATTTCTGCTTTTTTATTAGCTATGATAACATGAGATGAGTTTGACAATCTTTTCAATTCATTCTGACTTACTAAGGGTAACCTGTTATATCAAGCAGTACCATATAAGTTTGGCTTTGGTAAAAAAAAACAACACCTTTTATGTTTTGTGATCTTCACAACTTATTGTCTGTTGGTTTTTTTTATCACAATCTGTTATTGCAGCTGCTCGTCCAATCTTGTGAATCACCAAGTTCTTGTAGAAAGCATGGATTGTGAACGTACACATATTGGTCTTTATGCAAGTCGAGATGTAAGTAATTCTCTTATGTGATTTGCTCCATAAGGAATAACGTCCAAACCAATGGTGGTTGAAAATTCTCATGCCAATACTTTTCTCTATTCGGCATCTGATTTGTCTGTAGGATGTACCAGAGACATGAATGAGATAGGGCATGGTGGTTGAAAAGACTTTCATATTAAGTTGAAGAATTACATTAATGCAACATATAAAGTCTATTAGAAACTGTTTTATTTATAAGTCATGAACAGTGTAGCTTATCTCACATGCCGTGTAATGCATGAGAAAACATGTACCTAATATGTGTAGGAATAGGAACTTATCTTTCCAGATCCTTGTTGATGGAGATGTACCGGTAATTTGGTTGAGCCTCTTTGGAGAATGTTGAGACTTTTTCCTAAGACCTACAATAGACATGCTAAGTAGAGGGAGACTGTTGGTCAAGGGAGTTGCACACAAGTATATAGCTGAAGAGAGAGAAAAAATACAGACAAGTGATGGGATGGGCAGATACGGATTATTTTTTTGTTTTGGTTTTTGTGTGTTTGGGGGGTGTTTGTTGTAATCGGAGCTGTTTATGTAATTTGTGGGTACAAGAGGGATTTGGATTTTGGCTAGAATCAGTATCCATTCTGTGAAGGTGATTCGATGTTTTCTGTTATTTCAATCAATGTCAAAACCCAGCATTTCCCTCAGTTCTCTTGCTGTTCGCTGGTCCTTAACGTGATTATTATGGATTGGATCTCTTGATGCTTCAATTTTTCATCTGAATTGATAAGAATGAAAGAGTCCGCTAATTTAACTGAAATCTTCTTCATCTTATATTGTGGAAGGTTGAAACACATCTGTCTTCATTGTGCTTCATGGATTATATTTTGCCTTGTATTTGTACGACAGATTGCATTGGGGGAGGAACTGACATATGATTATCATTATGAGCTTCTGCCTGGGGAAGGCTCTCCTTGCCACTGTGGATCTTTGAACTGCCGGGGACGCCTTCACTGAAGGCTCACCATATTTGCTGTTCTATATCCTGATTGCAAGATATGGCCGAAAATTATTATTTGCTCAACGTTAAAAGATTCGAATTTGGAGATCGTAGTTGCTCAGCTCAGAAAGGTTCTGATAGTCTTGGTGTCTGCCCAGATGATGATAAATCAGGCATCTGATTGAGACTGAGACTGGCATCTTATATGAAGCCATGTATATTTTTGCGGACCTAATCTCTGGCAAACTAGATTGGGCTGAAGTTAGGATCCCTTGGTAAGAAAAATATCTGGATTTGAAGCCTTCTACATTGGCCATTGTTAGGTTCTTTCTCAGTTCTCTTTTTTTCGGATCTCGAGTTCTGGCGGATTGGTAATGTTAGGGAAATGTACATAGGCACAAATGGTTCAACTTGTCTTCTTTTGCTGGCTATTTCATTTGTCCATGGAACTATATATGTTGTAAATTTTAGAGGAAAGGATGTGCTTTTAATTTTAATAATTTTATTTGATTTTTAGTTTGGTTTCTCTAGTATAAAAATATGTCATTAAATCCCTATAATTTAAACAGTTTTTTCTTAAGCATTTATCAATATTTTTGTCGACGTTTTCTGACGTGTGTGATATTTTAGTTTTGTTTTATTTTTTTACAAATTAGTATGAATAATCTATGTTCAGGCAGGCAAGATATTATATAATTTATTAATTGATAAATTAACCGAGTGTAGCAGAATTTAATTGATTTATTATAACAACTAAACTAAAAGAATTATGAATTATAAAGACAATTATGAATATTCTAAGTTTATGAATCAATTTATATATTGGATATCACAGATTTAAAATATATATTAAAAAATATTATTACAAGATTATATCTGCTTGTCGCTAGTTCTGTTCATTGTCGCAGCAAGGGTGTCTTTTTTCATTTACTAGAAATGCATTAATATGTATTGAGCAGACTTGAAATTCGATATGCCGGTAAATGGTAGTAATTAAAAGCAACCCTTGATTCACCAAACGGGAAAAAAAAAACCTTTGATTCTGATTGATGGCATCACAAATTACTAAATATGCATGTTCCTATTCAAAATCTATAAGCGGCAACTAAACAGCTTAAAAAACAGTAGATGGATTGCGGTTGACTTTTTTCTTAAGAAGCTAAGCAACAATCTTCAGGCGATGGCAAAAGTGACTGCTCTTTGTCAGCGCCTTTGCCATCGCTAGAACTTCATCTCTCTTCTTTGCACCACGAAGAATAGCAGGCTTGGGATGCAACAGAAGAACACCAACAAGATCATGCCTACAAGAAATCAAATTCACAGGTGAGGTACTGAGGTGTGCAATTACTAATTATAAGTTTGATTCGTTACTGAGGTAAGTCTGGTTCTACGTCTGGAGCTCACCGTAATTTACCAAACGTGAGGGCTCATCTGGTGCAGATGATTGTCCCAACTGCAGGATCATGGATATGATAGCAAGCAGACTTCCAGTTTTTTCCCTGACGACTCTCTCACTTAAATCCATTGACAAAAACCCAGATATTCCGTTCACAAAATCTTCCACTGCTACTTTGACAAACAAAAACATCCCAAGCCACAAGGCAAGCTTTGCAATTTGCCTGTTTAGTTTGGTGGAGATGACGCTGTTTGTCAGATTAACGATGCAGGCGCAGGAATACAATGGAAACCAAACGTACCAATCTATCCCAATCAGAAAAAGTAAAAAGTGCACAGAAAGTTAGGCCTTAAAGGTTGAAATTAATCCAAATGGCCATGGAAGAAGAAGGGTATAAAAAAAGAAGATCTTGGGTTACTTGGAAAAATTACCAGGGTCATTCAGCTGAACAGAGGCAGAGTAGGCGAAAAGGGAGCCCATTAGAACAGAGCACATGACGAATAGGTTTCTGGATCTGAACATTGCCATTTCTACAGCTGTTGTTTCAGAGTACAATAGAGGGTTTAGGTTTAGGAGTTCAGTTAGTTTTTTTAAATGGTAATTTCACAAAACCGGATGGTTTCATCATGGTCAATGTCTTCTAGAACTTCATGCATCCATTTGACGACTAAAAAATAAAATATGCCTGCTCCCTAGAACTAAACAAAAGTACAAACCAAAGCAAAGATATTTCTAAGTATTTCCCCGTCCTTATTTGGTTTCCAGTTTAGTTAGCCGGACCTCTGCTCTCTTTCTTTCTTTTATTCGCCCGTTTGAGTTATAATTTGCTAATTTTACCTCTTAATTTTTTTTTTGGACAAATAATTTTACCTCTTAATGGGCATCTGTAGATAAAACATAAAGACAAAGCAAACAGGCATCGTATCCATCATGTTCATGATGAACTGTCGCTGTAGAAACTCCTACAATATGAAAAGCAAAAGGGGAAGAGAGCGAGAGGGGAAAAATGAAACTTTATCACGTTTGTTAATGGAAAGATTTCATTAGATGTCAAATAGTTTATGGCGGGAAGAGGGAGGACGAAGCAATTGAGAATGGTGAGGTACAATTGTACAATCATGTCGGGATATTGAGAAGAGGGAAGGAACATAAGCGAAGGTAGATAGTGAGAGAGAGTAGGAGAAATGGGCCACTCAAACAGGAAGCTTTTGAATAATAGAGGAGACAACATGTATATCAGAATCTGATATATGAAATGCAGGCAAAAGAACAGAGCATGCCACACCAGTATGTCGGTCACTCCTCTTGTTTTGATTATTCATTGTTCTTCTCTTTCATTCTCCTCTGTTTCTCCTATATTAACAGGTTTTTGTTTGTGTCCCTATTTCCCATCTTTAATCGATATTAATCGTCTCCATTCTCTGCTACAATCACAGTGATTGAAGTCCCAAACCAGATTTTCACTCACATTACATAGGATCCACAAGAGGGGTGGCTTTTGGAACACATTAAAATTTGTGACATTTGTTGGATTGGAAGGTTGCAGGTAGGTGAAACCACTCCAGTGAGTAATTAGTGCCCCCACATTAGGAGTCAGCTTTTTGGATTAATCTATGATGATTATGTTGTTAAAGTAATAGTAGTATATAATTAAGAAGAAGATAGTTTATTATTATTGGGTGAAGTTGAACTTGCACATGGTGGAGGGTTCATTAATTGCCTGTAATCTGAGGACACCACCACCTAACAATTCCAGCGGAGGCCACCTGGCCAGTCATTCTTCTTCTATACTTAGTTTTCTTGTGATGCTTCATGACAAAAACACGTTTTCCTGTCTTTCTATTTTTCTCTTGTTTCTGTCACTGCCCTTTTTCTCTTTATTAGAATCATTGCGACCTCTTTGATTTAACTCAAATCACGCTCCAAAAAAGCATTCTTGTCGTAATTGACTGTTATGGTAAAAGAAATACAAAGGAGTAAGGTCAAAAGTCAAGAAAAGAAACAAAAAATCCTCGCAGGCTGTGTGCTAAAGTTAATCATTGAATTGTTAAATGCCAACTGTACTGTTGTAGTAATGCTTATTGTTCCATTCGAAGTGTAGTTTCGCCGTCAAGCAACTAAGTCGTATATTTGTATCTTGTCTGTGACTAATTTCAACTATTAACACCAGGGAACAGAGTTATGCAGACAAATGCCATCAACGTTATTGGTGAAAACCAGAATAAAAATGAAGATCCAACGTGGCAGGCTAAAATCTAGTATGGAAAGGAAACAGTGGCAAGATGAATAAAATACAACTACAATAATTATAAGTAAAAGTATTAATGTATTATTGCTATTACTTTAAATCTTAGAAAATAGATATACTCTGTACAAAAATATTGAAAAAAATTAATAATCTCACTCTTGTAATTTTAACTTAATGTAACTGAATTATTTAAATTTTAGTTATCTAATCCCTTGGTTCAATATGTTATGATTTTTTTAAAATTCAGTCAATTAAGAATTAGATGATTTTCTAAAAATATAGGAAGAAACTTATTAAGTGAATGAAACTTGAGAAATTGAACAAGACTTGTTGCCGTTGTTGTTGTTTTTTTTGGTGAAAGAAGGAAGATATTTCTAACTTTATTTCACTTGCAGTTGCAGGACCAGGGGTTTCAGTTAGGCTTTTTTGACTAAAAGCGGGATTAGTTGACATTGGTTGATCAAAACAAAACAGCCAATGCAAACTACCAAATAATCAATGCCTCTGTATGAGATTCGCCATCCTGCCAAAAGAAAAATCCACAGAGAGAGAGAGAGTTGGGAGTTGGGATTAAAGTTAGCGTACTGACAAATAATCAATGCCAATTAATGATCCGCCCAAACAAAGCAGCCAATCCAAACTACCACTGCTTTCTGTTTTATGTGAAGAACCACCACATCTGTCGTTTTCGTTTTCGTTTCCATTTCATTGTTTATGTTAGACCGCCATGGATTCCTGCCAATTCCACATAATACAACCAAAAGAGGAAAAAGAACAAAACATCCTAATATTTGTATTTTTTTTTTTTGGAGTTAATGGGATGATCTTCAAGCATCAAGCCTACTATTCATTTATTCTACAGTTCCACTTTGAGTTGAGGGTGCACTGGTCATTGCACCATTTTACAAACTTACGCTTTACTCTACATGATAGCTATGGTCCCTAAAAACTAAAAAGCAACAGGCACATACACAGAGAAACCCAAATAAAAGGAATAGAATACTACTATAATGGATCACACCAAGAGCTAGAGCCTTACCTGTTGCCTCTCTTCTGTTCGATTGCTGAGTTGCTTGGGGAACTAGCAGAGGAAAAACAAGCTCCTAGTAAATAAGTGAGAGTAATTACTTTTCGTTTATGTAAAAACAAACGAGGAATATCGAGTAATCCTGTGGGCAATGGAAAGGTTATGGTGCAATACAAGTACTGAGAGACCCACACACTGATACAAATCATCAAAAGCATGGATGGACAGAATACTGGTAAAGTAAAAACACATCCCATGAGCCATCATCTCTTTAGTCTTTTGCTCTTTTGCTTTTTCGGGTCTCGTGGTCTTCTCTACTTTAGAAATCAACAAGGAGGGGCTACGCTCATTATTCCTCTCTGGCAGGTTTCTGTTCACTGGTTCCCATGATGCTTGACATTGGAGCTCTTGTTCAATCATTTTTTACGCTCTGTGGGCCGAGCAGTATTTAGATAAGACATTGGGTTTTCAGGGGTCTCTTACACGAGACGATCAATTCTCTGTAAGTTTTCTGCTTTCGGGGAGTTTTGAAATTTCTAGATAATGGTTCAATTTTTTTAAAAATGTGTTTTCTCGTTTTTTCCCCATCTACGAGCCTGCCAAATGATCTGGAGTTAGCTACTAAGTCATATAAAACCAGGGTTTATGCTCGTGAATGTTACAATTACTTTCCTCTGTAAGAAAATTTGCAAATGTTTTCCGTAGCTGCGTCTGCAAATATTTCTGTCCCCTGCTTAGGTTTTAAAGTTTTCCCGTTCGAGAAAACTATCAATAATTTTCGGTCAGATTGCAGCTTTCTCTTGTTTAATGCAATTTGTGTTCAACTGCAGTGGTCCTTGTTGGGAAAGTAGATCAAATTCAAAACAACGGCTGTTAATTCTCCGTTGCCATATTTGTGAATTAGTGGGCAGGGCAGTGTTGTATTCAAGACGAGAGCTCTTAAAGGCCCCGGGGCATAATTTTTCCGAGATATTTCTGCCCCTAATTTGCCGGTACAACCAATTCGTTGTTCCATAGGAAGTTTAGGAGCTGTTTCGATCGCACCATTTTCTCTATAAATGCCACATCTTCCTTGTTACTTGTAGAAGATGGCGGAAATTAAGCTTACCCGAGTAGATCAAGGTCAAACGAAGATTAAAAATGTTCCAATAGCCGTGACCCCAGAAGGTTTTTGGTGTTGTCCCTCTCCTGTTGTATTTCAGAAAAGCCTCAAAACTCAAAATTCTCTGAATAAACCTAAACCCTCCTCACCACCACCACCAAAAACCAGCGCTCAGAAGAAGACAGTCACAGCAAGTGAGAGAAGACAAGCACCTGCCGCATCAAGATTGGCCATGTCAGATGATCAACAATGTACTGGTTCAGAAAGGCCTCCAGTTGGCACACCTGTGGCCACAGAGAGAGCACCGAGGCCCAAAGTTGAAAGTTTGCCAAGAAAGGTAGCTATTGAGTTTGGTGAGGCTGGAACTAGCGATGCAAAGGTCGTTTTATTGGGAAAGCAGGGGTTCTGTGTGAAGTTAAGTGTCCACAGGGATGTTCTAACTGAGAAGAGCAGCTTCTTTGCTGAGAAACTTTCTGATCAATCTGGTTTGTCAAGTCTCCAGATTAATGATTGTGATGATGTTGAAATATATGTTGAAACTGTTGGACTGATGTACTGCAAAGATATGAAGCAGAGGCTGATGAAGCAAAGTGTTTCTCGAACACTTAGAATACTCAAGGTAGTTTGATAATTTTCCGCTTCAATTGCTGCAGCTTTTATTTAGTTCTTCTATTTTATATCAATGCAAGGAAAATATTTGTTGCTGCTATTATTCTTTCGTTCTTATAGATGTGTAATGCACCACCTTTTTGAATTGGTGAGACGGTGCCTATTTTGTTGCTTTTTCTGAATACAGATTGTTTGGAAATAAATGATTCAATATATCTGCTGATGAATATTCATGATATTCTTGTTGATGGATGGCATTCCTTGTTTAACTAATTCATGCTGCTAAGTGCTAAGTTATATATCATTTCAATATTGTTTTTGAGTCGCAATAGAGTTTCATTTTTTTTCATGTTTCTCAGTTAGAATAATGTTATCATGTGCATTTAATGACTGGTTTACATGGCAATTAAGTTTTATGTGCTGCATATTCATCTGCTCTAGAACAGATAGAGCTAGTGATTTATACTCACAAATAGATTATTGCTAATGTATAGTTGACGGAAATATCAGAAGCTGCATAAAGAGTGGAATGCACTATGAAATATGAATGAACATTAACTAACTCTGAGATTCCTCTCATTTATCACTTAATTTGTCTTGTATTCCGAAGTTCAAGATTGGCTTTGAACCCATTTGTTATGTGTCTTATTTAAATGGCGGCAATGGTATAAGCTTCAGAGATGATCCACAGAATTTGTTGATGTTCGTTGTTAACATGTTTCTTTCAGACAGAAAATTAGGCCATATCAGGTTGCGAGATAATGAACGATCTAGCATGTAATTATAGGCCAAAAGCTTGCTTCGAAGATACTGGGATCAGGATGAAAGGATGTTTTGGGAGCATTGCATTTTGACTGAAGAAAGGACCTAACTTAATATGATCCCGTTTAATCCACAGATATTTGTTTTACTCCATTAGCTCCCTGAATTCTTTAATTTGTGTTATTCCTTTTGTTTATTTTTAAATCTGGACCTGAAGATTTTGACTCCTCTTATGGGTTTTATGTAAATCCTCCTTCCATTTTATTACTTATCCTCCAAATAGAGAAAAATTCCTTCTTGAAAATCCCCTTCGGAAGCTCAGAACTCCCTCAATAGACAAGTAGACGAGGTACTTGATAGGATTGGCAATGACGCCATTATGGCTTTAGCAATAGCTAGGAGGGCATAGTGCAATGGCTGTGTGCTCTGCATGTTATTCTCTGTTGTCTCTGGTTGGTGCTGAATGCTGGAACTATTCAGGGGATGGCCTTACAGCTAAAATTGCTTTTGAATTAGCTTGTTTTTGTTGCTTCTCTTTGGACCTCTTCATGTGGTTTCTTTTTGAGAATTACCTTATTAGGCATGCAGAGGGATCAAAAAGATTCTCATTATTGATCATCTTTGTCATTTCATCCTCCTTTAGTCCTTTTCCTCTTGTATTTCTCATCCTTTTATTTATATTCTTCTTCTTGAGAGGTTTCTGAAGAAGTTCACGTTCAAACTTCAGAGTGTATGCCCTTTCTTTCATGCTTCAATATTGATCTGTCTGATCTTTCTTACTTTTCCCCCTTCTGGGTGTTAGCATTGACTGTTGTCTGAGTTTTATCTTGAAAAATCTTTCTGAAGTTAGCCGATTAATTGTGAATTAATTTTCAAGAGATAAGAAATTAACAATCAAAGACAGTCATAATGAGCTGCATCTGCATTTTACTTTGCAGCAGGGCAGTCATAGTTGGATTGATATGCGTAAATCAACTTTTGATATGCGTTAATCAACTTTATGGTTGGATATGCGTAAAAATTGTAAACTATTTGAATGGCATTATTATGATATGACTAGAATACACGTAGCTTTTGTCAGGGGATTGGTTGTGTTTAATATTTTCTTGTCATCGGTTAGTACTATTTGGAGGAAGATGTGTCACATGTTCTTGAACTGAAAGAAACTATTTTGCAGGTTGCTGAATTCCTTGGTTTCAGCTCATGCATCCAGTCATGTTTGGAGTACTTGGAGGCAGTCCCTTGGGTTGGAGAAGAAGAAGAAGAAAAGGTTGTCTCAACAGTTCTGAGACTCCAAGGGGAAGGCATTGGGATCAATCCTGTGTTGAAACGAGTGTCTTCTGACATCTCTAACGTCCCTAAAGATACTCTTTCCCATATTATTGAACTCGTTCTCAAGAGCAACGAGGAGAGAGGTCGCCGAGAGATGAAATCTGTAGTCCTGAAGCTCCTTAGGGAGAATAACAGCACTCCAAGCCATGCAGGTTCAGCTGACATCTGCATTGACACAATACATAAATCATGCCAAAGCTGCCTGGATTCTCTGTTGTCTTTATTCAAGCAGGCTGCAGAACCAGACTTTGCAAATAAACCCAGTGATCACAGAGAACCCATAGCAAAGCGCATAGCTCTTGAAGCCGATAACTTGTCGTGGTTGGTTGAGATATTAATTGACAAACAAGCAGCCGATGAATTTGCAGTGATGTGGGCAAACCAGCAGGAATTGGCTGTCCTACACGGAAAGCTACCTATTGTATGTCGTTACCACATTAGCTGTATTTCAGGAAAACTGTATGTTGGTATTGGAAGAGGGGGGTTGTTGCCATCAAAGGAGACACGTCAGTTGTTGTTACAGACATGGCTACAGCCTCTAATGGATGACTACAGCTGGTTGCACCATGCGTGCAGGTCGTTTGACAGGAAAGCCGTGGAGGAAGGAATTGGGAGGACAATTCTGACCCTGCCGCTGGAGGATCAACAGAGTATTCTTCTGTCATGGTTGGGAAGTTTCTTGAAAGCTGGTGATAACTGCCCAAATCTTCAAAGAGCGTTTGAGGTGTGGTGGCGCAGAACTTTCATCAGACCTTACATGGAAGGACAAGGCAATGTCATATCAGATAGTTCTGCCACGTCAAAGGAGCAAGTGTTGTAAAGAAGTATGAAATGGGATTGGAGAATATATATATATATATATATATATAAGCGTATTTGACTTTCACTGGGAGGTGAAAATGGAGTAAGGAAGCATAAAGATAGCGTTGAGTGGAGAATGCAGGAGACTTCAAGCAGCTGGCAAGGCTGGCGACCATTGCTTGGATCGATGGGAGAACTGACTGGGTGTATACAGATGGCTCATGGAATTGGCATTTTAGTGATTGATTTTTGTATAAGCTGTTTAAATGAACGTGATGATATGTTGTTTCTTTATTTTAGTTGACAGATGGTGAACTCAAAGGCTTGCGTTTTATTTGTGTGTCAAGTAAAGAGAGGATATTATTCAAGCACCGCCAACCATTTTTTCTTCCCTGTCTTTCCTAGAACTAAATAAACACGAAATGTGAGGCGGTCATCATGAGCTAAGTGGCTTAGGTATGCGTATACAATAAGGCAAATTATACTCCTCATGTAATGATATTCCGATTGGAAAAAGAAAGGAGAGTGAAAAATAGAATGCATTGATGCTCTAACAGTGTTTCTTGCGCTCTGGTGAGATAAGGGGTAGATTGAAGAGATGTCCCAAAATAATGGATCCATAATGGGCCTTAGCCCTATATGGTATCTGGACTTGTCGCCATTTTAAAATATATTGGACGTAGGAGATTGCTGTTACGGTGAACAAGATTGTTTGGGTTGGAACTGTGGGTAACTTTTTTTCCATGGAAGATGTGCTACCGTGCATGACAATTAAAGTGCTAATGGTTGAGGCTTTAGCAAAATGAGCTTCGGATGAAGGTGACTCGTGTGGAAAAGGGGCAATGAAGTTCCGCAACATAACGCTCTTACCGTGCCAGACAAATAAATGTCGCTGTGTTGGGAATCATGATTGTGATTGCTTTCGTAAATTGCATGACATTCTTTACCTGAAAGCAAAAATATTCTAGTGTTTGAGAGCTAGATGCTCAGTTCTTAGGGTGCAGAATATGTCAAAAATTATTTTAAGATAATGAGTGCTGTTAAAAACAATATTTCATGATATTAACACTAAATTTTAATTAAAACAATGTTGGTAGGAAAAACCGAAGAAGAGAAATGAATAATGTTGGGAATACTTTTGGGAAAGTGGGAGGCAAGCGATGTTGACAAGACGCAATGCGATGCACAGAAAAGAGCGAAATGGTGGGAGTGACCAAAGGCGATGGTGCATCACACTTGTCATCTATGCTTTCTGTTATGGGTGTTCAGATCGGGACGAGGTCGGAAAATGTCATTCTTAATTCTGATCTCGAGAAGGGTTTGGGAATGATTTTCATTTCCAATCCTGATCCCGAAAATCAGGAAATTTCAGGATCGGAATCGGGAATTTCCCGATCTCGAATTTACTTTTTTTAAAAAAAAAAATCTCTATATTGAATTTTTTGTTGTGTTTCCTTTAGTCTAGTATAAATATATAATTTGTCTAATATCATATTGTACCAAATAAGTCTAATATAAATATATAATTATTCCAATACATGCTTAAAGTTGTCGACTCAGCTGCAAAAAGAATAAAGACAAGAACAAAAAATTAGAATTATTTAATACATAATAAATGAAATTAACTAAATAAACTAAAAGAATATACATTACTTTAAGGGTGTTAGAGATTTTCACATTTTATTTTACATTTGGTCTTATTTTCTTAAATATTTTTAAAAAAATATACATGTGTATATATATATATATTTTCGGGATCGGGAAAAAGTCGGGATCAGGAAGTTCCATTCCCGATCCCGATCCCGAAATCACATTCCTGATTCCGAAATTTTCAGGACTAGATTTTCCCGTCCCGATTTGCTCGGGATCGGGACAGGAAATTTGTGAACACCCCTACTTTCTGCTTTCTCTAACGCTCAAACACCCATGATTTTCATATGCTTTTTTTTTATATATAGTAAAATACTGGAGTTCATTAATCCATCATAAGATTAATTATAAAAGCGCCCCCAAAAGAGGCTAAAACGACAAATCCCTCATCAACCACTGCCTGCAGAAAGAACAGGTGGTGATTGATCAAAGATAGCAAAGGTCTCAATACTATTATGGGTTAACTTTGTAAGTTGATCAGTTTGACCGTTCTGCTCTCTAAAGATATGGTTTATAAGGACACACCAATCTCTAGACACCCATAATCTGGCTTCTTCAATGACTTCCCTAAATGAGTGCATGTCATGACATCCCTTAGTTATCAAGTTAACAGCCTCAATACAGTCCGTAAAGATAAGAATATTAGCTACATTCCTATGGTAACAAATTTGTTGAGACCTTTGCTATATTTGATCAACCACCACTTATTCTTTCTGTAGGCAGTGGTTGATGAGAGATTTGTTGTTTTAGTTTGGTGCTTTTATAATTAATCTTCTAATGGATTAATGAATTTCAGTATTTTACTAAAAAAAAAAAAAGAAAAGAAAAAAAGGAATCTTTTTGCATGAGTAGGTTTTGTACGACGACAAAAAGGGAAGAACAGGGCCACCTTACCGCACTCCCATATTTTTCTTTTGTTGTTATTTGTTTTCGCAAGAGGTCAAAACTAATAATAAACTTATAATAATATCTGTGGATTCTGACATTCTGTGACAGACGTACTCTCCTTGATGCTCAAGGACAAGGACCATATGGGTATCTCCCAAAGCTAATTCCTTCAAAATTTCATGTGCTTTTAAACAACAATAATCGCTCTGTATTTTTATAATTGGATTTTCTTACTTCACTCAGATTTAGTCATTAATCTTCATTCAGCCACTTATTCGTCATGTGCCCCTCATGCTTCGTTCCACCACTTATTCGTCAAAATGTGTGTGTGTGTGTGTGTGTGTAGAATGTGAGAAATCACTAATCAGGAAACGAGTTATAATAACTACAATTGCGAGGCTGAGTTCATAAAAAGGAGGCCTTTTTTTTTTGGCTCCTGACTTTAATGGCCAGTGGTCCTCCCTCCCTCTGTTCAATATCCACTCTTCTCATTATCCCTTCTCCATTTTCTCGTTAACCATTGGGCCTACCAACAATCACTAAATTAATAACCTCACAAAAAAAACAAATACTGTTCGACTTTGTGTGCCTGCTCGTTTACGTGGGGGCTGAAGATCAACCTTATCCACAGCTCACTCACGAGAGGAGGGTGGGCCCAGGCCCAAAACAAAATGATGCGCCCAGCTCTCATTTTCCTTCTATCCATGGGACCCACGAACGGGCAGATCCGGTCGGTGGCCATCTAAATCACGGGTACACCGTGAGGACTGCAGTCTCCCATCTGCCAAATATTTACGCTGGAAAATTACGTCTGACAGAAAATATAAAAAAAAATGATACTTAAAATCTTAAAATTGTATTCCAGTCTTATAAGAGTTTTTTACAATAAATTTTAATTTGGCTGATAAGTTCATGGGCACGTCATTGACAAGTCCAGGGATGTCCATTAAAAAGTTTAAAGGCGTCCATTGTAGGTCCATGAGAATCCATTAATAAGTTTATGATTGAAATTTATTGTGAAAAAGTTTTATAGGACTTAAATGCAATTTTAAGATTTTAAGAAACCATTTTTTCATATTTTCTTTTATCCGGAACTTGAATATAATTTTTCGTATTTCCATCTCACATTACTGTTACTAAATCCCCATTATATGAACTTATTTGATCAGGAAAATAAAATTAAAATGTCCCCAACAAACACACCATTGTAAAATCATGGGGAATGGATGATGGTTTGGATGGTACTATTATTTTAATCTGTAAGATATTATTATATCGTAGTACCGATCACTTAAGCAGTGTGGCAACGAATTGAATAAGCCGTGGCTTTAGTCCTTGGTCCACAATTCCACATATAACATTTTGGAATATATACATGGAAACCAACAGGTATTCTTTCTAGGTTTCCAGAAGAGAGAACCATAAACGTTTGGGTTTGAAGCATGCAGTGTCAAGTTTGAGTACATATTTGGGAACACTTATTTTTTGAATATAAGTGCTTATTACGTAAGTCGAGATAAAACTCTTCTCATATACTTACCTCATATACTGTGAATCACGATTTATAAACACTTATTACTAAAAAATAAACTATTCCAAACCAACAATTTGTGTACAAAAATTATTTAAGAAAAAGCTATTGTGGATCAAATTCTACAATGCCTGAATCTTAATTAAATAATGGTACAGAGGTAGGCGGCGTACGGCACCTCTATAGAGAGGTAGGGTGGGGAAGCACATTAAATAATGATATATAGAATTGAAGGCCCTCCTGAGAGGCTGGAAAAAAAAAATGGAGAGCTTGTTAGGGCATTGACTGTGGCAGAGCATAGTTATGATGGCTTCCCCACGCAAAGACAGGCAAACTATTCTGGCTCTCTTATGATTAGCCTCCTTATAATACCTGGACCCTACTATCATTTCCCCTCGATCTTCGTCCCCACTGTCAATCCAACCCTCTCATTTTGTGTCAGTTTATTACCCTATTATGACTCTCTCTCTTTTGTTTGTTCCACTTCCTCTGTTCAAAGCAACCAAGCCTTTCAATTCAAGTCGTGTTTTATTTTCTTTTATTACAACTTGTCCGGGTCCATATTGAAGACCTTTCGGTCTTCAACTTAATTATATTTATGGCTTATGTGGTGGCTACCTAATTAGCGGCAACTAACGCCACATCTCATGGTAAATGCGCAAAACAATCAATTAAGGGCTGAACAATTCAAAAAGCAATGCCAGTGGGTGATAGAGGCAGCAGAACAACCTTTGTACAATTCGGTTAGTGATCGATAGTAGCAAGAAACCCCGGACGGTGTTACGTTGCTCAAACACCAAGAAAGTAACATAAATATATATATATTAGGTGAGCCGTGATTGTTGCTTTGCT
This sequence comes from Inga oerstediana, assembly GCA_963210345.1. NCBI lineage: Eukaryota > Viridiplantae > Streptophyta > Magnoliopsida > Fabales > Fabaceae > Inga > Inga oerstediana. The sequence continues at coordinate 63,301,829 of OY723409.1, forward strand.
AAGCTCATGTTTTGTTTTTTACGGAACAATTGGGGCAGTATTGGAGGTAGTTTCGACACCATATATAGCAAAACAGGTTTATTATCAATTATCAATAATATATTAATTGCACGTAACAGAAACGGATTTGACATCCTCCTTTGGTCGCTGCCGGCCCCTCATTGTCAAGACGTGTCCTTACTTAAGCTCATATATTGCCGTTCCGGTTCATGTATGCTGTACGCATCTGTCTCTATATATGTCGACTTGTGTTCTTAATTGGTGTTGGATTTATTATTCTGTTTTGTTTGTCATGGTTATAAAGCAAATTAATGAATTATTCATTGTTCCACGTACGCCTGTTATTCTCACTGCCAATAGGAGTGCTTTATGCACGCAATTATTTAAGTGACTTACTTGATCAGTAAACAAAACGTGCACCCTGTTCTTTGACCTTTCTTTCTGTATTTTGATTTCATCATCACTGAGTCAATTAAATGGAGAGAAAAGGACAGTCTATTCAACGTTCCAAATGAAAACCGTGCTGGCAAGCGACAACTTAGTTAGTTTACTAATATAAATTTGAATATCCAATTTTAATTTTTCTCTCAAGAATTTATGGCATCGCGAGGATATTTACTCACTCACATGATCAATTGAGCCTATGTATACATATATAACACTCTGCGCTACGAAGACTATGTTTTATTCGAAAACTGTGATAACAATGCAAGTAGTAAAAATGTCAATTAAATTCTTCACACCCTTTGTGATTCAAGAGTTAAATAAATTAATCATCTCACAGATTGAAGAATATTTCAAAATTAGAACTCAATCGGTGGTAGGCCATGAGAAATATTAGATCCCCGGGGCTAATATGGTGTCTTGCACCAATATATTAAATTAATTAACAAAATTACGGAGGAATAATGAAAATATGCAGTGTATCAAGCTGTTACTCTGGCAATGTAACTCATTCGATCAAATCATATTAAATTAACATACGAATTAAATTAAGGCATGAAAACCTTGATACAACGTTGGGAAAAGATGGGAACGAAACAATATTTGGCTATACAGTTATACAAGAAGGACCCAAACAGCTACCTCAATACTACGTTTCTGACCATAAACTACTCTTTTTATCCTTTATTTCCTCAATACTAAGCTAGTATAATGTAAATAAAAGCAGGAGGAACATAGCGATAAAAAAAATCAGCAAAAAGAAGGTTTTCTTTTTTGGACGAAATGATGAGCAACTTCAAATTCCTATATGTACTTTTTATATGTAATCTAATATATATAAGATTAATCAAATGCCTCCAAAATCTCTAACAGAGAAAGGAGAGGTGTCAGGGATGTTCCCGGCGTGGCGTAGCCCTAGGGTGAGCGACACATCACCGGCGGTGGTCCCGAACCTAATGAGAGTAGATCCAATATCGTTAGGAGTGGCCGAAGCGGTCCCGCAGTCTTCTGCAACCAGGCTGCCATGCCAACGCGTGTCATCATGATCGTGCTGAGGCAGTCCTGACCGGAAACGTTGGGAAACGGGCGGCACCACCTCAGATGCGGCGGCGGACGACGACTGTTGCTTTGCTTGGTTTTCCGAGAGGGCTTGTCTATTGATTGCAACGAGTGATGAGGGGTCTCTTTCGGAGGCATTGACGACGTCCGATCTTTTGGCTGGTGGAGTTGTAGGTGGCGCTGACGCTGTAGAAGTGGTGGTGGTTGGCGTTGGAGTTTGTGCCATGTTGCCACTATTGTTGCTGTTGTTACTTTGGTTCATTTCTCTCTCTTCTGCATCCTCATCAACTTCTTTAAGCTCTTGCTGATACATGTCCTCTACCATGGGTTTCCACAACCTTACCCTCGCGTTAATGAACCAGTTTGATACCTGCGTCACAACCAACTTGTTATATTATAAGTTTATCTATACCCTGCTTGCTTCAAATGAGACTTAAAAAATACAAGCTACATATATCCACACAATGATGATATGTTTCTGGGAGTACTTAATCTGCTTATAGATATGCATTTCCGTCAATTCTCACATTTAATTAAGGCGACGGTTTAGCCAAGGCTCATAAATGAACAAACGGTTTGGGCAACAACTATTGGAGAGGGAATTGCGTTAGGTAAGAATAATAATAGACCATGCAACGTCTTCTACTGAAGTGACTACGTCGAATTTAGAGGACACTAAATAGACTTGACTTGGGTGTGATTAAGGTACGGGGGACGGTGAAATGACTGATTGACAATGATGTCTAATTTGGCTGTGACTCCGAACGAACAAAAGTCACAAACTATTCATCAGAACTTCCCAGTTAGGCAGTACCTATGAACTCTATTACCCCTGCCAGTTTTTGAACTGACCGTTACAGGGAACTAGGACCGCTATAATTAGGCGTAAGTAAGATATAGGCTTCTGTCTAACAAAAGAGCTGTGAATTAAATTTGTTTTCTGAGATAATCTACAAAGTACAATATTGTTCTGGTAAGATTAGCTAGCTAGGATGACGTGGGACAAAACAATGGTATGTATAAACAGTACCCATGCATAACAATAATTTCGGAAAATTATTATATTACTAAAACTTTTAAATAACATTATTTTTAACTATACATAAAATTTATTAAAAAATTATATTCATGTTTATAGATTATGTATAATATAATTTAACTCATCAAACTTTGAAGCATTGTTTACTGTATTGATGTTGATGCGATAAACAGAAAAAGCAAAATATGCCAAAAAAATTTTTTTAAAAAAAAGGCATACAGAAAAACAAAAATATACTCACTCTATTTTGTTTAGACTAATAGCCTTTAAAGAGTATCCAAACCACCGGATTATGCGTTAATTAGAAGGGACAAACCTAACAAGCTAACAGACAAAGTTGTATGAGTATCTTCCATATTGCCTTTGCCAAAAAGCATATAATATATAAGGACAAATTAACCGACTTGCCGAGAGGATTAAATTAAAATATCTAACCTAATTACACTTTTGTTCCCAGTTGGGTTCCATACATATCACGCACTTGGATCGGTGGGTGAAAGCATTAGATACGAAACAGAAAGACCATGATTCGAATGCAGCAAAAACTGCTGCAATTTCATCATATTGCTTCTGTACTTATACCGTCTGCGCTTTTGTTTTCAGAATTTATGATCCACAAGGTAAAGAAAGATTCGAAATCAAAAGACTATTTTTTAAAAACACTGAAAAGAAAAAATAAAAGTAGGGGGAGAAAACAATAAAAGAGCCTAGGTTGGCAGACAGAAACAAAACCTGAAACCACATGTTAGTCCTTCTGAACATACAGCTGGTCCCTGCTCTTCCATGAAGGGTTTCCTTTTCTTTGTTACATGGGTGGATGTGGGCCGGGCGTTTAATTATTTACAGAGTCTAAAACCTGTGTCTTATTCTCTCTCTGTCTCTCTCTCTATAGACTCATATATATATATATATATATCCATGACAACATACTCTACAGTTGTGTCTGTAATTAGAAGAAGTGTTTTGTGGAGAGATAAGAGTGGGGAGAGAGGAACCTGATTTCTCGATAGGCCAGTCTGTCGAGCCAACAGATGCTTATCTGCATCGCTTGGATACCTGAGAAAGAGACCAGAAAATGACATCAGAGTCCTTCCCTTAAACCGTAAAATGAACACCCAGCTTTCTGTAACCTCTCGCTGCCATTGAACCTTCCCCCACTTTTCCCTTCATGGGGCGTCAGAATCTAAGCCCATGAAAGAAAGATCTACGTCTTAGCTGCCATAGCAGAAGAAAAAGTATATCACTGTGCACACTGACCCCATGCTCTCTCTCTCTCTACTTTATCCCCCCTTAATCGCTTCATTATATTTATAACCAACGTACTTGTATGTTTTAGGGGAGAGGTACAAATCTCTTTAAAGCTAAACCATTAGGATGCGATCTTTACATCTTTTCGCTATATCCCAAGAACGTAACACTGCTATGTTTGTTACTGCATTACCGTTCCTCTAAACGTTATTGATGACACATAAATGATGGCTTTTAGATTCTCTCTTTTTTCCCTCTGATTATTAATATTAATGATGGTTTCGAAAAAGTTAAAATAATGAGGTTGTGAGGGGGCAAGTAAAGAGAGAACGTACGGGTGGAGGAAATGTTCGAAAAGCCAGGCTCTCAAAATGTTGACAGAACGTTCAGGAAGGCCTCGCTGCGGTCTCCAAGCCTCCTGCTCCATCATGCCCATCTGGTGGAAGGCTCTCTGCTGTCTCAGGCTTTGTTCAAGCAACTTCAACCTTGGGGTCTCACCTTTGGTCAAGCCCGACGAACCCAAGCCATCTTTCTCACCCAGCAGCTCGGAACTGTGTTTCAGTTGTGCTGATATGGCCTCCTTCAGGCACCGGAAATGTCTTGACATTGCTTTCTGTGCCAACGCCGTGTATGGCACCGCCGCCCCAAAACCCATCACCAAGTCAAATGAGTTCACCACCATTTGCATTTGCTCGCAGTAGTGACTGTATCTTCGGTCCACCTGCATGTATAATAACCCAAATATTATTTAATAATTAATTAATACATTGACTTAATTGCTGTGTACAAAAATGCGAAAGAAAAGTAGACAACCATGGCTACAAGCTTTTACAATTTATTATTATTATTATTATTATTGGTCGAGGGTATTGTGCATGCATGTTAACATTTACTCAGAAGTGAACGACTATATACCAACTACGTCTAATAAATTACTCAAGTGTGACTGTGTGTTGTGAGTACTATTAATTAAGGAAAGCAATCTGTGTGTGACATCAATATATCAAGTAGTAATAAGATACGCGCGGGACTCCATTATTCAACATAACCCAAGCAAGCAGGGAAAAACGAAAGGGCATCATATATATTGTAGATTGTGATTTTGAGATGGATAGCTTAATTAGTTACCATTTATTGAATTTGGTGAGACATTGTTGCTTCTCAAAGAAACCCAGAATTCAATAAATGCGTGTGAATTGAAGGATATACGGTTCGGTGAAATGATTGTTTATGGGAACAAACTAAGGCACATCGTTTGGCTTAATTTCTTTTTCCCTCAATCTCCAACAAATAAAGAAAGAAAAAGAAGGAACTTGGAGGTCAGCTGAGACATGGTAACAAACTAACAATTGCTTTCACTTTAATATGGGCAATGACGGGTATGTATCAGGAGGTGGGAGGGCAGTGGCATTCATATAACAACTTACTACATGACGTAGTGATGAGTGTGGCTTAGGATCGGGGATATTACTAATAAACAGAAATAACGTCGCTTCTTGATGGACGTATTCTGCTATATTCAATGGATTTTAATTTACACAAGCAAGATATCACGAATCCGTACCAACCGATACTATAGAATAAGAATTTAGAGCCCCTATTATACCTGCCGGCTCCTTTGTTTATATAATTTATTTTTTTAAAGAAAAGATAATCAAAGAAACCGGCCGAAGAACGTGCGTTAATCCCTGTGCAGATTAATATTGAATTTAAAAAAAGAAGAAGAAGAATGCGCTCAGCAGAGAAAAGACGAAAATAGAGAGAGTGAAAGAGAGGGAAAGTATAGTACGTGCCTCGTCAAGCATGGATAGGAGTTTGACCTTCCTTCTCTGATGCTCAATCCTGTCGGCGGCGGACAAAGGAGGAGGATCTTTTGTTGAAGATGTAGAAGCGGCGGCAGCGGCGCCACCGGAATTGGAATTAGGGTTGGAGTTGTGGCGGGTGAATTTGTTCTTCTTGGACTGTCCCCTCCCGATGCTGCAGAATTCTTCAAGCAATTCTTTAGCAGGCTTCACATACTTGGAGTTCCTCAGCACATTCGCAATCCCTAATGATGACCCGAAACCGCCATGGACTTGGTGGTTATTCTGCGCTACTCCCTGTAAATGCAATGTGTGAGTTTGACCCCCACCCCCACCCAAATTCTTGTACGGATAGGACCCTCCGTAATAATTAAGAAAGCCGCCATCGCCGCCCATCCTCAGTTCCTCGGCTTTTGCTGCTTCTAATGAAGAGGATAATGATAAAGAAAGACCTTGGCCTTCCACAACCCCTCCGATTTCACCTGGATTCTGGTTGGTGTTGGTGTTGGTTGCAACTATTTGAGAACCTGCTTCAGAAAATGGAAGCCAGGTGAATTGACCAAAAGGTCCTCCGCTTCCGGGGAATTCTTGGAGAGAAGATGGAGGATTATTGGGGAGCAACATGTTGAGGGTGGAAGAAGTAGTAGAAGGATTGTGAGGAGGAGGAGGAGGAGGAGAAGGCGATCTGGTTTGAGGGTTCATGAGAAAAAGCTGCATGGCTGCCGCTGAATCCGCCTCATTCATCCTTGAAATCTGACGCTGCTGATGAGGACGGTGGTGATTCTTGGAATCTCCCAAGCCACTTATCATGCCTTGTTGGTCTCCGTACCACTCACTACTGCCCATCGCAGTAGCCTGCTGTGGCCTGCTGAACGAGCGATACGTCGCCGTCAAGGGTTGTTGTTCCAATAATTCTGAAGACGTGGCTCCGGTGGGTGGGAAGCTAAACATCTCCGATAACATCCCGGCGGTTTCGTACACCGGAAGGCCTCCGGACTCCTCTTCATCAATACCTACCAACGGTGGTGGTGGGTCGAAGCCTTGCACCCTCACTTTGTCTCTCCGGATCTGAGGTTGCTGAGTTACAGTGGATCTCTCGAATCCATTCGAGAAGCTGAAGATTCCTGCTTGATGATAATCTTGGGACATGGACATAAAATTGGGAAAAAACGAATGGTGGGTCTTGGACTTGGAGTGATGAGAGATTATTATTGCTGCAAGTGGTGGTGGAGTTGCTATTCCCATCTTGAAACCTTGTTCTTCGTCATCATAATTGTCGTCTTCTTCATCAACTTCTTCAGGAGCATCGCCTCAACTGTCCAATTAGCTGAATTCAACAAGTATCAGTACCCGAGTAACCAAATCTAACAATTAAGAAGCATCCATCGAGCTATTGGAAGTCAATTACAGTACAAGACACACATGATAGATTAGAAACTAGAGAAACAAATAGAAAAAGAGAGAGAACCAGTGAACTGGACCCGGACCCTCCCCAGTCCCCTCATCTAAATATTAAATTTTCCTTTTTCTCATTTTCAGCTTTGTTCATCATCGTGTATGTACACACAAGCACACGCACAAATATATATATAAAAACAATATATGTATGTACCTCTGAGAGTTGCATAGTATGAAAGGATGTGAAGTTCTCAGACATCGTTTTCCCTTCTGTGGCAATTGAAAGCTTGTTCAACTCATCTCTCTCTATTGTCGCCTCTCGTCTCTTTCTCTCCTTTTCTTTATCGTCTTTGGGTTGCTCTCTGGAGTGAGAGTTGTTTGCAATCTCCTTGTGGTACAAGAGAGAGAAATGCAACTTTCATATAGCATAAATTATTAAAAATGGAGGCTTCGCGGGGTGCTGATATGATATCTGTCTCAACATATAGCAAAGAGAAAGAGAAAAAAGGGTGAGGTCGCTGTTTCTCCTTCCTCAGTCTTCACCCTCTTTTTTAATTTTTCCCCCACCAATAATGCCTTTTTTTTATTTAATTTATCTGCATAAAAAAATTATATTCTCCCCATTTGACACAAAAGATACAAACAAACAAAAAACAATATTATAACAAAGTTGTAGTGGAAAACCATACGCAAAAGAAAATATTCATGCTTCGGAAGGACGACAATACCCCTACTAGCTAGACGACAAAGTTTAGCCACATAATGTTTGTAATTACGATTCAAAACGGATCCAAACTGACGTTTTCCGCAAAATGATAATCACAAGGAAAATTTAACGTGGCTCGACATTTGTTTAATTTATTTGAGGGTGGGAAATGACGGAACTGCCATCACCAAAGTGTTGGTTTTTATTGTCATTTGAATACGTCGTTTGGGAACCAGCGCAAACAACGGAATAGTTTTGGGGTGGATAAGGGGTCAGGACAAAGTCATCTCAATGCAATGATCCAAACCACCACCGTCTTATGGTGTTATGGAATGACCATAGAGCCCCAAGATAATGATTTGGGATGACAAAAGTTGGTGGGGGTATATCAGGCATCCGAGGAGCTAGAAATTCATTAAATAGGGCAACCGGAGTAAGATAGGGAAAGAAAGAGTTGGGAAAGATGGCACGTGCCAAAGGATGAGCAAAACAGACCAGTTAGGCTATGTAACAGGAGATATGTAAACATATATCACTCTAGTTGTATTTATAAATTTCTTTTAACTAAATTTCATATATCAATAAGAGGTAGTTAACTCCATGATTATGAGGTAAATTTTCAATTATACTCTCATTTATAAATCAGTACTTTTCAACTCTCTTTTTTCTGTATCTACCTTTAAATTATTTTTTCACTAGTACAATAAATAGGGATAAAATTATCACAATCTCATTTACTACATTGAAATTAGACTTATAAATAGAACCAGCTTTTTTAATAAAAAAAACTCATAAATAGAATTAAAATGATATAAATATGAGCATGTGGTCTGAAAACCACCCATAACTACCACTTTAAGCCTTGGCATGGTAACGATGGGCATATTCGTTTTTACCTTTTCCTGCAGCCTTTGATTTTTACAGGTGTTTTTCTTGTCTCCCCCCCTTTTCACTTGCATTTAATTATATATATTTGGATCAAAAAGAAGGAGCGCAGCTTTATCTGCTGCCTGTTACTCATTAATAACTAGGGGGCGCTGGTTAATTTGTCAAATGTATATTGCCCTGAATATTGTTTTACCTGGTTTCTTAATAATTTTCTATTTTATTGACGGGAACTAATTTATATATAAACTTTTTTCCCTGGCAATATAAGAGGAACCATTTATATAAAACCATGTGACTGATTAAGAAGTGATATACAAAATTGATGATTGCTATATTTCGCATTCATATATTGCCCCAACGACCGAGCGGTCTCTAATATATCTTAATGCAATTTAACTCTCTTTCTTGGTTTTTGTCTGTGTAGGTGTGTGTCCGTCCAATATATATAATCACAGTGTATTAGATCAGATAAACTTTATGTTTGACTTTTGCGAGTATTATCTTTCGGATAAGCAAACAAACTCCTTTTGATGATTTCATGAGCAGCCCCACCTTCTCTCATCCCATTTTCAGTTTTATTAAAGTAACTTCCCCCATTAATTCTTTTTATAATATAGGGTTAAGGGGATTTTTTTTTTCCGGTAGTTGTTACTAAGGGCAATTTTGTCCTAAAAGTTTTTCAGGGTAATTTTACCCTGTATATATTTTGATCATTAATCGACCAAATATGATGAGCTATCAATCTACATATTATGGCCATATCATTTTTTTAAGGTGCAAATTTGTCCTAAATTTTAATCTAACTTTAAAAAAAATGAAATGGATGATACATGGATTTCTAGAGTAAACTTGCACCTTAATAAAAATAACATAGATAACTATGGACTGCTAACTCAGCATATTAATATGGTCAACTAACAGTCAAAATTAATTGAAATAACAGCTAGGGCAAAATTGCTCTCTTTTTGACACTTTCAGGATAAAATTGTCAGTGAAAAACTTTCGGGTCAAAATTATATCTTAACCCTATATAATATATATATATATATATAGGAGTATGTATATTTCAATCAAGTAATTAAAAACATAATACATAGGTAGTTTGTCAACCCATCATTTTTGCCACTCAATCCCCCCTCAGCATTCCCTCCGTCTCTTCTATCATTACTTCTTCTTCTTCTTTTTTTTACATTTTTTACCATTAGTGAAGAAATATCTTTTTCAAGGGCGGTCCATGATATACTACTTTATGTTATTAAAGGCAATTTAAATTCCAGATTCCAATTCTGGACAGACCGTGAAATTCTTTTTAATATATTCTAAACTATTTTAAGGTCTGCATGTTGTGCTACATATACTTATTTTGCCATGTGTGAAAAAAGGTGCTATTTGATTGATGTTGCCGCAAATTAAGAACAAGTAAATCTATGTTTGAACTCACATCTATCAGGTCAGTTACCAAATTAACTTTATCCTTCTCTCCCTCAGTTCCCTCAAAAAGGATTGATCTTAAGCAATTTGAACTCCGGTATATATATACATGCAAGTATACATATACATGCACAAAATAAATGAAAAATAATTAGCTAATTAACATGCTAATAATACTTGAATTTACTTTGAATAATTCACATTTAATGGAAAAATTTACATTTTGATATTAAATCACTCTCCGTAGCACTTCAAGTGATGTTGTGATAACAATCAACCAAGACCAAGAGTACCAATCCCTTAGACTGATTAAGCTTCACATAATATTTCGAAGACCATTGTCAAGCTTCACATAATTACAACAAGATTTTGTTGGCCTGTGTAAAATAGTATGCCGGAAAATGTAAAGCAAAATAAACAATTTAATTAATAGCTATAATTTTTGTTATAAAATAAGAATTCATAAAAAAAAATCACATATTTAAAAACATGTACCTTAAGTATACAAGGTTAAGTATTAATTATATATGTAACGTCACAGAGATGAAGAAATTTGCTTCCGGTACAATATTAATGATTTGTTTTCCTGCCTAGCTAACAAGAGGAAACACGAGTAGCTATATATATATATATATATATATAGCTGGTGACGTGAGCAAATTACCTTAAATATAAGCGTGATAAGGGTTTAATTATAAGGAATAGATACGTCTCCGGGTTTAAAAATATAATTTAAATATTTAATAATATCTTGCCCCCGGCGGTTACTACAGAATGCGTATATAATTCCATTTCAAGGTTCAATAATGAATGTTTACCGATTCAGACTTGTGTTGGATGGCTTGAAATTGCAAGTAGGCTTATATAATACTGAAATATATAAAAATTAAAAAAGAGAACGGAGTAAATCAAATGTGTAATATTTTTTTGTTTGGTTGGTTGGGTGAGTTGGTTGATAAATTGGGTTAAAGCGTAAAATCCAATGTGTGTTTCTCAATACTCATTGACTCAGAGACTGAGAAAAGGGGCGATATCCATAAAGAAGCATTAAGCTTTCCTCTTTGGCCCAACCTTCTTTTCCCCCTTTCCGGTGAGTCACGTGAACCCCACCCTCTCGTATCTCTCACACGCACGCCATGGGCCCCTTCCTCACGTGGCAAAGTAGGTAGCGCACGTGTCTTTAGGATTTTTTTTAATTTTTGAAATGGAGAAATTAAGAAAAATAATTAGAGTGTTTTTCAATATACATATCATATTAATTCATTTTATTAATCTAATCAAATTAGATAAATATATCTTATACTAAAGACCGAAAAGAAGATTGAAAACAACAAAAGTATTTATCCGATCATCTTATGGAGTGCGGCGGGCATTGAAACGCTAGCTTGTTCGCAAGAGTTGTCTTTGTGAGATTATATGTAATTAATTAATATCTTATTGTCTCGTGGGTAGGGGAGGAAGGGGAGGAGTAGAGGGGTGTTAAATTATCTTTTTGGATTGAAGATATTTAAATTTTGAGAATCCAAAATTTAAAAGAATGAGAGAGTAAATTTTGAATTTCATTTGTATAAAATTATAATTTAATAACCCTCCCCTCTCCTACCCTCCCCTCAAACCAAACACACCCTTAGTTTGGATATGGCCACATACTCCTTAGCTTGCAGCCCACAATATATAACATTTAAACTATATCACAGAATATAAGAATTGACGGTTAAGTCATTTAATACTTCCTTCGGTTCTAAATATAAGAAAACGTTTACTTTTTTAGAGAGATTATGGAAGTTAATTAAATTACTTTAGAATATTTTTATTTTTATATTTTTCTCAAAAATAATTAACTTGACTAATAAACTAATATATAATCTAAGAATACACAATATGATATAATTAAGTAACTTATTTAGTTTCATTAATCTCTCTAAAAAAAAGTCAATCTTTTAGAATCGAAGAGAGTATGTTCTAAAACTGAAAATTTTTTTCACTCTTACCTTTCTTGAGAAATGTGTTTAATTGTATTGAGAATATTCTTTTAGAAAGAGGAGGATATAATAAGTGAGTAAAGTTGAAAAGTGATTATTAATCACAGGATTGTAAAACAGGAAAAAGAGAATTAATTAAATTGAAGGTAACTTTTATTCTGAGTTATGTCATCCTTCTAGAAGCATCTATATTATGGACCGGAGTGAGTATATACATGCATCCCAATAATATGCCTCCTTGTCGCATGCTCCATTGCTTCATTTATAGTGGCCGATAAAATAACATATACAGGGGGTTTATTTTTGTCATAAATCAAAAATCTTAATAAGCTTAATTTAATTACCTCCCAGATTTATAATTTTTTTAAAGTATCCATTTACTGGTTTGCACATACTTTTTAAGGGGCTTTCCATTAATAGATAGTTTACCTTACACATGATTAAAATGGGTAGTTTAAAAAAATCAATATACATTTGTTATAAATAACAAACTTTACTAATTTCTTTAATATTAAAAAATTAGTTATATACTCCCTCTAGTACTTTTTATAAGACCCTAAAATTTGTATTGTCTTGATCTTTTTTATAAGAGTATGATTAGACTAATTGTCCAGATATTTAATGAATTTTTTTTTTCATTTATGCCCTTCATTAATTATATATATTGTATTAGTTAGAAGGTTGGTATGCCTATATTTGCTCTATTTCTTTATCTTACTTGCCCCAATATAAATAAAGGCATACTTAGAAAAAAAAATTATTTCAAACACATTTATTATTTTTAACTATTCTCTTAAATCACATAATTCAATTATCAGACTTTTATAAATAGGACTGGAGTGAGTAACTCTTATAATAAGGACATGATCGGAAGGAGTATACATATTACTCCCTTCGATCCTAAATATAAGATAAAGTTGAGTTTTTTTTTTACAGATTAAGAAAGCTAATTAAATTACTTTACAATATTTTTATTTTTTTCCTCCAAACTAATTAGTTTGACTAATAAAATAATATATAATATAAGAATACACAACATATGATAGGATTAAATAACATATTTAACTTCCTTAATCTCTCCAAAAAAAATTAACTCTGTATTATTTTTAGGACCAGAGGAAATAATTCGAAGATGTTACATGTGGTTGGGGGGGGGGGGGGGGGGGGTGGATGGGGGTGTGTGATTGATGATGGATAAAGGACAAGCATCATGCGCGCATCATCACTAGTAGCAAATAATGCGATAATTATTTTGGGGGGGGGGGGGGAGGTGGGTGGCGTCTTCGCATGAGTATAAGAATTGTCACTTTTTCTAAAGCGGTGCATATCTTTCGATCCCACAGTTTTCTTGGACAAATTATATATACACATATCGCATTAACTGGGGCTGTCTTTCGACAATGCCTCCATATCTTCATATTCTCTCCTGACTTCGCTCTTAAATTATCGATTATCATTGTTACACGTTGTGCCCAATCTAGCCGCGTCAACTTCCCGCCATGCATATATCCAATGCCCCATGAACTAAATAAATTTAATTCCACTTCGTTATATGTGTGTGTGTGTGTGTGTTCACGGCTTAACACACATATATACTTTAAAACGTGCGAGCGCATATTCAAATTAAATGATCTGCTAGAATCACTTCATTGTACTATTTTTGCAGAAAAGAAATAAAAAGACAGCATACACACTTGTTCATGTTCAAGTCATTATTTTTATATATATGCAGAGGTTAATGATTTTGAGTTGCTGTGATTTAATTACAACAGGGTAAGGACCTACTACGTACAAAAGGAGGGGAATGGTCCAGATTATATGTGTTGGTATGTCGTGCATGATCCATCATATATATGAGAAGAGGTCTTAATTAATAATCCTTGCATGTACGTGGCATGTGCTTTTGCACGTTAAGAGATCATGTCCTTCATTTCAATTACTGGCCTGACTTAGCTATTACGAAGAAGAAGGTCCCCTTCATTAATTAAATGCAACTGAAAATATCTTCGTAAGTTTCATATATAACCACTTATTATAGATGCAAAGTCACCCCCAACAGGACGTAATCACTGCCCATACATACATTTCACCTTCTCTTGTGTCAACCACTGAACCACCGATGATGCCGTGTGTCTTTCCCTCGATGTGTTGTCTTAATTTTCAGATTAACTTAATGTTTTTATGTTGTCATTTAACCTATATAGATCAAACCAATCATGTTGCTAGAGAATGAAGCTTTTATGTGGAGGAGGTGGGTAAGGTTATAAGTGGAGGAGCGAAATGTACGAGGGCACGTACGTAGCTACAAAAACCAAGAACATTGAGAGCAAGATAAACGTTGAGGTGGGTGCATTAATTTAGGAGTGACAGTGACGGTGATGTTAAGTGAAGAGCTAGAGCTACTGATGCCCTGTCTCTGAACGGATAGTGTGTTCTTGTTCGGATATATATTGATGTTATATGTATTGTGTTACGCGTTGGCTGCTCCCAAAAGGTTTCTTTGACAGTGCCTCCTTGGCTTCATCTGAAGCCACCCTTAGCTAGGGTTTGTGTGTTTTCCCATCCCCTCTTATTCTTTTTCCTTCACCATCAATTAGAAAAATGTTGTTCTCAAGTTACTGAAGGTTAAAACAAAATAAAAGCGTGCTTATGAACAGTTTGCCCCTGTATGCAGTACACATAGTAGTTATTGGGAATCCCACTCATACGCCTTAAAGTTTGATAAATTTTATATGGGATTTATGGGACCCTCAATCATTTTTTTTTTTTATAACTATCAGTTTTTTATGGTAAAGCACAACTATCCTGTTATTAAAGATAAGTATGTTCAAGACAATCTAAGATAACACTAAATAATGTGAGTATAGCTCCAAGCGAGAATTTAAATATTGGTTCGACATGTTATAAGAGGTTCACTCCTTTCACTAGACCCAACCCCCATTTATCTCTATTTGCAATTTTTTGTGCTCATTAATACTGTGTCACTATTTGGATGGGAAAGGAAAGATGCTTTCCATGGCTTTGTTTTATTGCAAATGTGAATTAAGGATGGACAAAGACTCCACGAGCTAACGTACTTGTTCTCATTTCTGCAAATAATTGCAACTGATGAATCGATCAACAATTTGTTCACATAAAATATCAAAATTACTGGCCCCCAAGGATGACTTTTCTTGTAACATCCGCGAACAATATGTTTAAGATATCTGGGTCTAGTTGTAATTGTTAGCAACTTAGCAGTCGTCTTTTTTTTACACAATTTTAATTTTTAAGGTATTCTTAGTTACTTGAAACATTTATTTAGTTTCAGTTGCATTAATGTGTGGGCCCAACACTGGTTAATGTGTACCGAGGAAATCCTTGGTTACAATATTTTAAGGATGATTTGAACCATCCAGCAGCATAAATGATTAAATATTTTATTATTTAGTTATATTTTGGTTATATATACATTTGGTGATATTTTGGCCATCAAAATGTTTGGACAAGAATTGCATTGAGTATTCTGATAAAATGTGAATAATAATTAAATAATTAAAACAGGGTCTTGAGTGCATGACCTTAAATTCAATTGAGTAAATCTAAGTTTACAGTTTTATTCAATCAAATATTAATTTAAGTTAATAACTCATGATGGGTAGGTTATTTTCAATAGGCGACAAACTATGTGATGAGCATTACACAGAGATACGAGAAAACACTAGCTTGTGCACAAGAGCTAACATATAAGATGTGGATAATTGAATAATTAAAATACATTCGGTTTAATATATGTTGGAATATTGATTCTTCATGGAATTGGATAGGGGAAAAAGTGCAGCTAGACTCTATTAATTTAGTGCCCCTTAAGTGGGCAAGTGCAGCTGGACTTTAAAAGTATACCTGATATGTTATGCGGACTTTAAAAGTAAAACCAATGAAACGAGGACTTGATTTTTGTCTGGTATATGCATTTAAGTAATACTATTTAAACATAAAATTTAGGGAGAATTATAGTCAGATCCCAAACAAAAAGAAAAACGGAGAAATGATCCCTTAAAATATCAAAATGAAAAAATTGTCTCATTGATACAGGTTGTTAACAACTTCAAGAACTTCTATTGCAAACTTTTTGGAACCATTTTTTCATTTTGAGATTCCAATGGACCATTTTTTTCATGTTCCTTCTTACTTGAAACCTAGCTGTAATTCTCCTTAAAATTTAGGATGAGAGAAGGCCAAAGAGCCATCATTTAAAACTAATTTTGCATAGAAGAAGAGAAGGGCGATTATTGAAGAGTGGGTAATTAGATATATGTAACATAGTTGGCTGTGGACTTTTTGAAGATGAACAACAGTGGATGAGGTAAAGCCCGCCGGGTCTTATTCAGGGAGGACGAGGGAGGTGAAGGTGAACAAAATTGAACTAGAAATTTGCATTTAGTGCAGTGTGAGGATGTTTTGGTAAAAAAAAAAAAAAGATCAAAATCCCAAGAAGCTGAGCAAATCTTTCAAGCATCATAATAAGAAAGACAGAGCCGAGTTTAACGAAAAATTTGAATTTTAGAGAAGCATGCTTATGCTTCAAATGCACTAAATGAAAGGAACCAATCAATAAAGAGATGTTTGATTTTGTTTTTAAAAAGTGTTTTATTGTTTTTAGAAATAATAAAATAATAAAACCTGTTTGGTAAACCGTTCTAAAAAAAATTGTTTTTGAAAACAAAAAAACAAAGAATTGTTTTTAAAAACTAAAAAATAAAAATAATTTTTATTCATTTTCTTGTTTTTGTTTTTCTATTTTTTATTTTTTGAGGTCATTACGTATCTATCTATTATCGACATTATACTACCAATAACAACTACCACGATGTCACCGCCGGCAACCGTATTGCCACGTCACTTTAAAAACAGATTTTTCAGAAAAATATATTCAAACAGTTTTTTTTTGTTTTTTATTTTTAAAACTTGTTTCCAAAAATTATTTTATAAAACTGTATGTGAGAACAAAAAACAGAGAACAAGATCAAATAAGCCCTAACTCTCTATCACTCTTACTTTCCAAAGCCATAAATTGTTTAATCGGACATTGCAGCCAGAAAAAAGGTTGGCCTAAATCCCGAACATTAATTATTACTTGCTCTGATTTAAAATATAAAAGCTAAATTTGTAAGGTGGTGTGATTTGCTATATATAAGATATCTATTTTGTTTTTGTCTTTATATCATTCAATGTTTTTTCTAATTTTATCCCTAATTAATTATATGGCTCCCTCATCTATTTTTTTCACTCATTCTCTCTTCCACTCACCTTCTCCATAAACAGGGGGTTTTTAAAAAAAGTAAGTTATATTTTTTTTACATACTTATTATCTTTAAACAATTTAACTAACTTTTTGAATTGTATAATTTAGTTATTTGACTCTTATATTTTAAAATGAAAGTAGTATAAATATAACCTCCCCCTTATACATTCTCAAGGCTCTCGTGTATTTGATGCATTAATGTCGGAAAATACTTATTATACAATCTGGTACTAATGGAAAAGGTAGTGCTCTCCCTATCACATTTGTCGATAAAAGAAGTGAGATAACTTGTATTTTTGTTGAGAGAGAGTGAGGTTGTTTTATATGAAGAGAATTGAAGTGGAGGGAGAGAAGAAAATGGTACGTAGTCCGGGGTCCTAAATATATATAAGATAGAGTCGATTTTTTTTTAGAGAGATTAAAGAAGTTAAATAAGTTACTTAATTATATCATATGTTGTATATCCTTAGATTATATATCATTTTATAAGCTAGACAAAATAATTTAGAGAAAAAACGATAAATATAAATATTATAAAGTAATTTAGTAATTATATTTAATTAGCTTTCTTAATATCTCTAAAAAAATCAACCATATCTGATATTTAGGACGAGTACAATTGATGAGAATATGGAGAGGGAAATTGAAGGAGGAGGAAGCGTCAACCCAAGTTTGTAAGCTTTTTTAAGCACTGAATGTTTCTTTTGGGCCAGTGGAGTAAAAAAGGAAATGATGCAAAGAAAATGAGAGGAGGAGGAGGAGGAAGACAAAAGGGAACTCGTCACTATACTTCACTGGTCGTTGCTTATACTGCGTCTCTCTAGGGTGTAAAATAATAAAATTGTTGATAAACTCGTGAACAGAGGCAAGCAAGGGATTTTAAAATGGGTGTTCCTTGTTGGTGTTTTTTGGATCGTGATATAATACAATTGTAGTTTTTCAATAATAAGCAACACCCTTACCTACCGATGTTAATGCCTAACCAACTATTTCCCCTTAATAAGGCATCTTTAATGCACACTCAAATCATGCTACATAAGCAACCTGTCCAACCCCTTTTTCTTCCCTTTTTGCTTTAAAATTAAGCCATGCGTCCCTCTCCCTCCACCAAACCCCTAAGCTCCATTCTTGTTCAAAAATAAATAAACATTTGGTTTTCTCTTTCATTGCAGCGAAAAGTTGAAATCTATCAGCAAATCATCACACAATAACGTCAACGCTGTTTCGATGCTATTCAATTAAAACTGCTACATATTTATGTCACACAAGCAGACAGGCGTTCAAACTAGGTTTATTTCAGAGGGAAAAAGCGAGCAATGCTGGGGATATTTTCCGTGGGGTCAGATGAGAGGAGATGGTCCAGTAATAATATTCTTGCATAGTCGTTCATCAATCTTAAATAATACTAGCTATCTGAACTTAAAGAAATTCTATATATGATAAATAGTACAGAAGGTGACAATAACAAAAGATCCCTTTTCCATTATCCGACGCCGACATTAGATGACGAGATAGGTTTCACTTTCTATCGGAGCTCGTCCGTCCAGCCAATCCAATTAATTTCGAGCGTGAAAAGAGTAAACTAAAGGGTTGTGTGTGCATAAGTTGAAATAATGTCCCATTACGTAGTAGTACTTAATTAACGATGATAGTCGCCCCTGCATGGAGCTCCGGAGGCTGGAACCCGTAGGACATTGAAGCCAACACACTCACACTCACACGCATATTGGCAGTGTCTGAAGCTGATGATATATATAGGCTAGATGTTAGTTGGGAGTGGAGTATAGAGGAGAAAACAGGGACGTCCTTCTCAAGAGGGTCGCCTCCTCCCACATTAACTAAGGGACCAATATTCTCATGGTGACCTTTCTATATATATATATATATATATATATACGCCTGCATAATCTTGCCTACGCGTTTTATTTCATTATATCGTTGTTTCATCTTTCACTTTTAATTACCTTTGTTTTTCCTAAATAAGGGCTATTGGAAGATATGCATATATATAGATGAGCCGAGGCAGATAAAAGATAAAAAAAATGTGAAAATGAGCAATATATAAGAAGATACTTTTTTTGTATTTAATATAAGACATATTTGAGGAGTTGGTATTGGTCTTGAATATAAGATATAGTTTTCATTTTGGTCAGTCTTTTTTCTAATTTGCCCTCATTGATGCTCCCCTCAACAACAATTAGGAATAGAAACAGGCCAGATCAATGTCTTTTTTTAAGCCTATTTTTCTTAACAAGCCAAGCCAAGACTTACTAATAGGCCTGTCAGGCCGGCATATGAGCTTGTTAAATATTTGCCAAAAAAAAAAAATACTCTACTTGAAAAAGAAAAATAAATTATTATGAAAATTAAAAATAAATAATTACATATTATCTACCCTAATTACTGAAGTTCGTTATTTCCAGAAATTAACTTCTTAATTCGTTATATCCAGAAACTAACTTCCTAATCAATCTCTCCTCCAGTACTAGCTAGATTCAAGTTTATTACATTTCTTTTTCACTATAGTTTATCAAAAAAATGCAGGCCTTTTAACTAAGGTAATTAAACCCGGACCGGCAACTGAACCGGCTGGAATACTGAATTAAGGGTTAGTGGGTCAGATTGAAGTTAAACTGGAGCTAACCTAGGGCTAACCCGGGGCAAAACTAGTGAAAAATTGAAGATTTTAGGGTTATTAATATAAAATTCTAAAGAAGAATAAAAAATGATTTTAAAAAAATACTGGACTAGTTTACTGGCTGGCTGGCTGGTTTCCGATCTGGATTTGAGTAAACATGCTTTTAACAGGCCTCAGGTTAGGCCAAGCCTATATATGAACAAGCTAGGCTCAAGCTAACAAAAATGCTTGTGATAGGCTATATGCCGATTTGCTACAATACATGCCATACCTATTAAGGCCAAAACCTGGTTTAGCCTGACTTGTTTCCACCCTTAACAACAATGAAAAAGGAGAGGGATGAGGGAAATGAAAAAGATTATTAGGGTATTTTAGAAAATACATATCATATTAACTAACTCAACTAACTTTTCTAATCTAATCAAATTTGATAAATATATCTTATATTAAGAATTGGAAGAAGATTACTCTTTAGATGTATATGGGTTGGAGAGCTATAGGATTGGGCGGACGGGAAATAATTGACAGGAGGGAATAGTGGTAAGAAACATAATATCATAAAGGGAGAATTGTGAAAAAATACCTCAGTGAGAACTTAATTGCCAAATAGGATCTTGGTGTGTAAACGATATTCCAGGTGTACAGAGTATTTTCCCATGTGTACAGAAGATCTTCTCTATATGTAATATTCTTCTTTATGCGTGTGCAAAACATCTTTCCATATGTACAGAAGATTTTTCCCTATGTGCACAATATCTTTCCCCCATATATAAACAATTTTTCCATATCCCATTTGACAATTAATTCATTAGTAAAGTCCTTTTTCACAATTGTCTTTGTCATAAAATCATAAATTAATAAGTGGCCGCGGAGGAAGGGCATATAAGTCACTGTACAAATGTGGTCCTCGTGTTGGGGCCGGAACCACGTGGGGGCGGGAGTGGTCCAAAGGGGTCAAGCCTCACACGTGTCTTCAAATGAGAGGTGACAGCCTGTCGAGATCCCCGCAGCGGCTTCTTGGCATCAATATGGCGGTAAACCGTAAAGCAGTCAAAACTCAAAAGGGTTATGTTACCCTATTTTACAAATGACAAATCTCAAATTTAATTTCTCATTCACAAATTTTACGCGAATCTTTTAATATTAAAAATATATATCAATACAAAGATCTCTCATGTTGCATTTTTTTTTTGACATTATCAACTGATACCTAGTTAGGGGTTTATGGATATCCCTCACAACATAAATGTCTCTTCTAAGGCTTGAACTCGAGATTTAAAAGGATTTAGCAAGCCTTGTATTATTAGACCAACTCTATTTGGTTGCTTGACTTTTATTAACAAAATTAATTTATCATGTAATAGAATATTACGATTTTAAATCTAAAATGATACCAAAGTTAGTTGAGTTAATATTAAACTTCACATAATTCCAATTTTTTAGCTACAAGTCAACAATAGAACATATGATTAAATAATTTTATTTTTTAAAATAATAAACTATTAAAATGATTTTATTTACAAAAAAATAGAGTAAATAATTTCCCAAGTAAATATCAATGGAAAACTTTCTTGTTTTGCAATAAGAAAACTTTTTTGTTTTAGTATGAAGAACTTGGGTTGCGTATTAAAAAATGATTGGGCCCAGTATAGACAAAAGCAGTTAGGCCTGCAAATCATGGTTGATGACTCATGTATTTCCTCCTTCGGGCCTTGCAGACAAACGCAGGTGCCCATTTACTTGCTTTGGGCTCGGAGATAAATGCATGAAGAAGTAGGCATTAAAACAGTCAGGCCCATATACATAAATGAGTATGTTGCCTAAGAAAGTTGGATTTGAGGATTCATCTGTAGATTGGATTGTAGCTCTTTTGCGGGCTCGTCTGCTCGAGATCAAAGATGAGAGGAAATTGATGAATAGTGGAGAAAAAATATTTGAATTTCTCAATCAATATTCAAGGGGATGAAGTCATGAGGTCCGGCTTTAATGTTTTCCTCATTTTTTAATCCTTCATGCAAACCATTATCTGCCTCGGGTCTATTTTAAGATGTTATTTTACTCGAGGCTTGTTATATAGTATAAAATGTTTATTATATTAGATACCCTTATGTACACCGATGATATATATATATATATATATCTACATATAACTTGGGCGAAATTCTGCAATCTCTACTTCAGATGCTCCAGAGAATGGGGACTGGGAACTGGGAAGGTGATGACGGAAGGGGAAGTTGGAACCAGGAATGGCGCGTGTGCATCAATGAACTTGCCTGGGAATTGGGACCTCACTGTAATGGATTTTATATTTTTTTTTATAAGGCTATTTTTGTATTATACTGATCTCTATTATTTTCCATATTTTTCGCCACCCTTTCTATTCCAATCTTACTAAAAGAAAGCAGACTCTGAACGGGCAAACTTTTTCTTTACCTTTCAACGGATCCCGAACATAATCTTTTTTTCATATTTATTTCGATCTTTATTTCGTTAAAAAGTTTCCTCACATGCCTAGGCCTAGACAAGTTTAGTTGGTAGCAGCAGTAATAAAAATAAAAAAAGACGACCCACGTGGCAGCGGGTCGAACAAAATTGTCATTTGGAGGATCGCGGCAGAAGCTGCGAGTGATTGACAAGGATCCAAAAATCTCTCTGCCGGAAGCTGCGGAGGAGGAAAGCTGAACTTCCGTGTCTCGGCCGTACATTCGACTTCCCCGGATTTTCTGTCTCCGTAAGTTTTTTGGTCATAATTATGTGAACTAATCCCGAGCTTAGTTCGAGGTTGATTTTTAACCTTAATCTCCGTTGCCGAATTCTGAGTTGCAGATACCACCTGAAGTGAATTTTCTCACTCGTACGGTTCTAGCAGCATGGACTCCGCGGAGTTGACTGTAGAACAAGTTTGTGACCCAAACACCTCACTTTTTTGGCCATCTAATTCTCTAGTTTTTTCTCTCGTTTTCAGTTTCGTTGCTCGATCTGGCTCCAAGTTTTGTTTGATTTACTTAAATCCGCTTTCTATACTGCTTTTGTTAATCATTTGCTATATTTAACAATGGTGATTATCGAGTGGGCTACTATAGTTCAGTTTCCATTGACATTCTGTTGATGCTTTTGAAGGTTCTGAGGAGGGATATCCCATGGGAGACGTATATGAGCATCAAGTTGATCTCAGGCACAAGCCTTCAGCTCTTAAGGCGTTATGATCACAAATCACAAAGTCAAAGAGCACAGTTGTTGGATGATGTACTCGTTACTAAAAATTATTCAGTTTTTTCTTCCATTTTAGTGTTAGGTTCAGCTTGCTAACAAATTTATTTTATTTGCCTTAATTTCGTAAAATGAATTTTCTTGAAGTACATCTATGAATCTTTCCTGACATTACTGTCTAATAATATTGAAATTTCAAGTTCATTCTGGCAGGATGGTCCAGCTTATGTACGTGTGTTTGTTCATGTTTTGCGTGATATACATAAAGATGAGACAGTGGAATACGTTCTGGCCCTAATAGATGAAATGCTTACAGGTAACTGGATAAAATTGGTCTTTTGTTTTTTTATGCATTATAACCAGCTACATGACCTTTTATTCATTCCCTTTTGCAGCAAATCCAAAAAGAGCGAGGCTGTTTCATGATAAGTCCGTTGCAGATGAGGACGCCTATGAACCTTTCTTAAGTTAAGTGATTAAAATACATTCAGCAGCTTAATTATTAGCGTTTTTCTGGTTTTGAAAATGATGGAAGCTCACTTCTTTGTTTCCATTTGCTCTTCCATCACATTTTCAAGTTTTTGATAATTTCCTCTCCGGGTAAATGCCATCATTTTGTTTAATCAATGAAGAATAAGTGTGGCATTTCTTCAACTTAGAGGATAAGTTTCACTTGGAAGGAATAATATCCTGTTCTAACTGGACATGAACACACTAGCTTTCCATTCCAGTATATTTCTTTTCATTATTCCAACTGCATAAGACCCAACAAAATGAATTTTGGGTTTAGGGTCAAAAATAGCCATGTGTTTTTACTCAAAGTGCGTCCAGCACCATATGCTTTTCAGAGGTTCGAAAGTGCCCATGAACTTTGAAAATAGGGTCAAATTTGTCATTTCCGTCAAAGTTGGCTGACGGACGTTATCAGATATGATGCAAATCGATTTATACCAGTTGCAAATCGATTTATACTAAATGGCAGAATAGCCAAATTTTCAAACATGAGGTACATTGATTTATGGCTATGGTAAATTAATTTACATAAGTTGGCAGAAAGTAATCAAATTTTCAAACATAAAGTAAATCCATTTATAACCATGGTAAATCGATTTACATAAGTTGACAGTGAATAGCCAAATTCTCAAATGTGAAGTAAATTGATTTATGGGCTATACAGATCGATTTAATCCATTGTGACAACAATGATAAATCGATTTACCAAGAACTAAATTGATTTACCCTCTGTCTTTGTTTTATGTTCTTTACGAGGATTTTCACGAATAATGATTTATATTATTTTTCATTCTAAACATTATCTACATTGTGGCCGAACCATTTTAAACCCCGGTGTATACTTCGGTG
This sequence comes from Inga oerstediana, assembly GCA_963210345.1. Taxonomy (NCBI): domain Eukaryota; kingdom Viridiplantae; phylum Streptophyta; class Magnoliopsida; order Fabales; family Fabaceae; genus Inga; species Inga oerstediana. The sequence goes on from OY723409.1 coordinate 63,326,320, forward strand.
ATATTTCCTTTAACTCTTAACTTCTTTTTAAATTCTGCCAATTATTATTTACGGTTCGAATTTTCTGTGATTACCTGATTCACCCCCCTTTTGGGTGAACCGCTTGGACTAACAGAATTATTATTGTTCAATCCTCACACAGCTTCACGAAAATTACAGATGGAAGATGGAAAAAAAATTCAAATCAAATTGACCATATACAAACACTTGTTGCCACAAAACATACTTAACATATTTCAATATCTTCAAAACCTCCAGTACAAATCATTCACATTTACAGCATATTACTCAACCTTCATTCATCTCCTTCGATCATACCTTGGTTTGCAAATACAAAACAAAAAACCATGCCCAACTTCAGACTAGTAATCCGATCACAATTCTGAACTTTTTCTCCCCCCTTATTTCTTGCCTTTGTCTTGTCTCATTTATCACTTTCATCTGCTTCAACTCACCATGGATTGAAACTAGCTCTTCATAGAAGCCCTCATTGTCCTTCCTTCTTTGAAGTTTAGCGTTCTCATCATACAGCTTGTCTATGTCATCAAGTAACTCCTTTATTACTTCATTTGCCCTATCACCAAACTCTAGATCGTGCCAACAAAAAAATGCACAACCCCCATCCTGTTAAAGTTCCCCTCAAATTGTCACCTTCCATCTACAAAACATGAAAGGTGAAGTGTGAGATGAATGGAGCTCAAAATGCCTACCTAGTAGTAGTTTCGGCAGCCGCAAAAGCACCGACCTGGGTTCAATCAAGGAGCCAACAACCGGTGATGGCAGAAACTTGCCGGACCTTCATACACCTCCTTGTGACTTGGATTCCTCATTAGCGCCACCCTTCTTCAACATCTCCCAGTCGACGAGCTTGAGGATGACGCCATGAACCTTCCTCTTCCTTTCCCTTCACTCTTTCACTTCTTCCTAACCAATGGACATGGAGATGTCCATTTATTTGATCCAGATGAGGTAGGTGTCGTGATGTTCAATGGGGACATTCACACATTTACTTTACCCCTACTTGCCACGTCTCCCTATCTTCAAGCACACTTGGGCAATAGTTGGTACACTATTAATGTCCGTCAGCCAACTTTGACGGAAATAGCACTTTCGAACCTCAAAAAACCATATAGTGCTGGACGCACTTTGAGTAAAAACACATGGGGATTTTTGACCCGTAACCCATGACTTTTTTATCTTTTAAATTTTCCATGGCCCAGGACAACTAAAATTGGTCTCCACAGCAATGCATGTATTCGTGTATAAATAGAAAATGTGTTGTCATCATGACTATAGCAACATTTACACTGCACTTTTAAGAGAGGGTGGGTTGATTATTTATTTCCACAGTTTTTTCCTACCAGTTGATTTTTAAAAATTTGATTAGTAATAAGATTTAATTATTCATGATTGAGATGATGTCACTTGATTTTTATCATCTTATTTATTTATCTTCTACTTTAAAATTTTTGAAATAACAATATTGTCCATCTTTCAGATTGCTTTGGAAAGGAAATTGGTTCATACAAGAGAAAAGTTGTAAGATCCTTGCTTTAATAGTTAGGTAAAACAGCTATGATGCCTACTGACATTTAACTCTGGGACCCAAGACTTATGTTAAGTTGCAGGTTTTGTTGTGTAAGTTATTTTTACAGTAATTTCAATTTTCAACAACTTCGTCAATGTAGTGCGAGGCCAAAAAATCAGGACAGCAGTGTTGCAAATGGTGAAGCATCAAAATCAAAGAAGCCATTTATTACTATTGATGATGTTTTAAAAGAATTGGTAAAGTGGCTTTGTGAACAGGTATTTCATTCTGAAACTTAAATTCCTTTCCATTCATTTGTCAAATGCAAGTACGAGCTGAAAAAGGTGATGTGGTGGATAGTTAATCACTTTAAGAATATTAAAGTCTTTCCCAGAGGAATGTGCTTGCTTCTAAGAGACTAGGATTAAAAGTTTTACTTTTCTAATCAATGTGTTCAGTGTATTGAGTTTTGAGAAAGCTCAACATTTTTTTACGTTATATGAGATCCAGCAATTCCCTTTAAGTCTTTGTACAACTTCATGTTGTGGACTTTAGCAATGGAATATTCTAAAGGCAGTGGAAAATTCAAAGTATCAAGAGGTTATCCCAAATGTATAGTCTCATTGTTAAAAATATAAGCGTGTGATTAAAAGCAAGCATGAAGTGGGCAGAGTCGCCTAATTTTAGCCTTGCCAATGGTTAAATAAAACAAGTTAGTTTATTGAAGCTGGATGGGAAGACAAATATTTTAATTATTATTTTTTGTTGATATCTGCCTAATGCTTTGCCCTTTGTATTATTTTATCAGGATTAAGATTTCTATTCTGATATTCTTGTATGATTAGAATTTCTTATTCTTGTCATCTCTTTGGTAAACTCGAGTTGAATAAAATTATAACCCCTGGTTTATATGATTAATTTATTTTAGAATAATTTAAACATTGTGTATTTCTTGTTATTAGTCTTTAATTCTGCATCATGTATGTTTCTGTGAGCATTCCCTTAGCTGAACAAACTAAGTGTGTTTTAGATGATAAACTCCTTTTGGATTCACCAAAATCTTATTAAGCGTATATAAAAATAGAATGGAGAAAGTATTTTAGAAAGGAAAGAGGCAGAATTTTTATTCTGGGACTTTGGTAACCCACAATATCTGTATGAAAAGTGCACGGGCAGAGTAAGTTTACAAAGATATTAATCCAATTCTAGACAGATATGAGAGCTATAGGCTTTGCCATGGATGTGCATGATTTCTTTCTCACTGCAGCAACTGCATACAGCGGAATCAACAAAGATATTGATGGTGCACCTGGTCATGTTAATACCAGAGGTGCTTGATATGCATGAAAATCCAGGATGTCCAAGTACAAGCATGTGACACAATAAATGATGCATGACTAGGTTATAATTAAGGCCACATAATTGCACAAGCCAGATTTTACAGATAGACACCTAGATCTGTAGTCACTTAGTTTGATCTTGTCTAACTAAGATTACACAAATATAACGGTGCAAGTGTTAAATTCTGCAAGAAGATTCCAATATGCCTCCTCACTTTCATCATATTATGGTCTGTAGCTGAGGAACCCTACTCATCCTAATCGTGGTGTGCCAACTGCTGTCAACTGTTTATCAACTCTTCTTAAGGAACCTATGGTTAGGTCTTCCTTTGTTCAGGCAGGTGGAGTCAAGTTACTTGTACCTTTGATTTCTCCTGCATCCACCCAACAGTCTATTCAGGTATGTGTGGACCCTGTCACCGGCTACGAAGGTTTTTTACTGGCTTCAGATTCAGTTGGCCCATATGAATCCTGCCAATAGGTAGCTGGATAAGCATGGTGCATCTAATGCAGGTTATAAAGGGAACTTGTTTCCCAAGAACCATGGTGGCAAGGATGATTGTGGGATCCTCAATTTTTTAAAATAAATTTTATTTAATAAAAAAAATCACTTATTGAAATAAGTAAATGTTAGAATTGAAGGAATATTTGTGGGGAAAAATTGAATAAATAATTCTCTCTGTGACAGCTCCTATACGAAACATGTCTCTGCATATGGCTCTTATCCTATTATGAGCCAGCAGTTGAATATCTGGCTACTTCAAGAACCCTTCCCCGACTTATTGATGTTGTTAAGAGTTCTACTAAAGAGAAGGTACTATTGGCTTCTTGAGCTTATGTTCATCATACATTCCTTTTAACAATAAAATACTTTTCTCAATTTTCTTCTTCTTGGCATTACCTTTCGTTGTTCACAAGCTATGTGATGGCTGTTGGCTGAATTTTTTATTGGTTTTCCACTATGATATAAACTTTTCAATTTTCCCCTGCAAGTGTCTAGATTTGTTTTTAACTTTAGCTAATATAAAGATCTGATGTTAAAAGACTTGTTCTGACAAATTTTTATCAGGTGGTCAGAGTAGTAATCTTAACTTTCAAGAACTTGATGCCAAAAGGGACATTGGGTGCTCAAATGGTTGACCTCCAGCTGCCACAAGTTGTTCAGAGTTTGAAAGCACAGGCATGGAGTGATGAGGTGAGATGATTAGATACAATCAAGCTAAAAGTCTGATGCCTAAATGATGTAAAAATATTTTAGTTAGCATGCAGATATCAGTCTCCGGATATTATTCATGATATACATCTTGCCATTGAATTGTTGTGATCACATGGCTATTTACTATCAACCTGATGTTTCTAATGTGATTTATATCACTATTATATTTATGATCACTAAATGGAAAAACTAGCCCCGTTTGGTATACGCACCCTGCCTTATTTTCCTTTGAATGCCTATGAATATAGAAGGCTCACACTGGTTATTGTTTGTGCATTTTAATAGAAAATTGGATGACATTTTCTTTGGGACTCGTCATACCCCATCATATAGTTCAGTGATAGGTATGGGAGGACTGGTCTTGAATTGGATGAAATCAAGTTATTTCAATATGATGCTTACAGTGGTATTTTTTCTTATATGTGCATAAAAGCATTATGTGGCTAAATTCATTCTGTTAGCTCCTACTGGGGTTTGATGTGACTGTATTCTGTGTTCAGCATGATCTTCTTATCCCAGCTATTATTTTTCTCGAAGTTTGTCGTAGGCTATAAGTTCAAATAGTGATTCCCGGATCCCAACAACCCCCCCCCCCCCCCCCCCCCCAAAAAAAAAAAAAGCCCAAAGGGTCTCCAGGGCCCTTTCTTCGCTTTGAAAATTATTTTCTGGTGCTTCTTCAACACTTCTATTGACTGGAGTTTATCATAGGACTTGTTGGAGGCACTGAATTACCTGGAAGAAGGGCTTAAGGATAACATCAAGAAACTTAGTTCCTATGACAAATATAAGCAAGAAGTCCTCCTTGGCAACCTGGATTGGTCCCCTATGCACAAAGATCCTATATTTTGGCGAGAAAATATTACCAACTTTGAAGAAAATGACTTTCAGGTATCTCTGCATTAATTTTCTTTTTTCCCTTTTTTGTGCTTAGAGATTTATTCAAGGTTTACTCGCTAATAGTATTTTTACCAAAATGCTATATCACTTTCTTGTCATCTCATGGAGTATAATAGAAATTGAAGAAACTGCCTTAATTTCTGGTCCTCCAAGAGGTATTGAAACAATTGAGTGGTGTTGATGGGGGCTCATAATGGGTTCACCTTGATGAAAATGGTTTAGTACTAATGGTAGTTTGCTGTCATGCATACTTTACTGCTCTGATACGTGTCCATTTGGTTAGATTACACAATAACACATGGTGTATTCTGTGACATCTTGAATTTGTAGAGGTTGTTGTTGAACTTTAGCAATAGTTGGCAGTACGGTTATTCTTCTCGTTCCACATATTTTAATAGGATTCCGATATTAGAAAAAGAAGAGTACAATCTTTGAGAAATTTCTGAGTTATTGTTCCCCCTTGCATTATATGGGAAAAAGGATATCTAGTTTCTATTCAAAGGACATATTTGTTCAACAGATAAAATGGCATATGAAGTGCCGTTTGAATCAGAAAGAAAAGATCAATTATGTTGTATGTTACCTTCTGAGAGAGGTCTCTTTAATTTGGTTATACTTAATTCTTCATCTGTTGCAGATTTTAAGGGTCCTACTAACAATTTTAGACACGTCCGGTGATCCAAGAAGCCTGGCTGTTGCATGCTTCGACCTTTCACAATTCGTCCAACATCATCCTGCTGGGAGAATCATAGTGACAGACCTTAAGGCCAAAGAACGGGTGATGAAACTAATGAATCATGAGAACGCTGAGGTCACTAAAAATGCACTACTCTGCATCCAACGGCTCTTCTTAGGCGCAAAGTATGCAAGCTTTTTGCAGGCCTAGTTCTATTTTATTATGTGTTGGTAACATATCGATTCCATTTCGTCCCCTCCACTATCTCACTGTGAATGATGTTAGATGGGCGCTCTTGTGTAAAAGCCTAAAAGGGTTTTACCTTATTTATTTATTTATTTTTCTTCGGGAGTAATTTATTGTTATGGCCATCGGTGTCTACTTTAGAAGCTGTGGGATTCAAATTCGAATGTTGAAATAATGAAGTCTTGTAAGTTTATACTCGAAGTTGAGCATATGTGTAATCTAAATTTGTCGGAAGTGCAAGCTACGCCTTGTTTGGAAAATATTAGCCAACTAAATCGGTCGGTCAGTTTGAGCTGACTTGATCTGCCAAGTACTTTTGTGTTATTTAATTTCATCCATTTTTTAACTAAGCATCCCAATTTTGATCATGCTTATAGATAAAATTGCTCTATTCTTTGACCATGTATTTCAAAGTTTAACTTTAATCCCAATATTTTATTTGTTTGTCATGAACTCTTCAACCATTGAGTGACCATCAATAGAAGTGTCCTTCAAATATATAACAGTAACTTAATGGCATGGGTTTGTGATAAACAAATAAAAAATTATCAAATATATAACAGTAACTTAATGACATGGATTTGTGATAAACAAATAAAAAATTATGGGGGTTAAATTTAAACTTTAAAATGTGAGAGGTTATAGGTAATTGATTCACAATTTTAAGAGTTTTTATATAATTAAGCCAATTATTAATTTATAAATGTAGAGGAAAAATTAGTCTGCGTCCAATAAACGGTCATGGCCCACAAATTCGGCTTTTCTAGTCACACCAACATTGTTTTCAATATATGCTAAACGTCAAATGAACCAATTATTATGCTTAAACTTCTTGTTTAAACCGATGCTTAAAACATATTGCATGAACAAATGTGTACAACAGGACAACCTAACTTGGAGGTTTCAGAGTGTCTGACACATTCGATCCCATAAACATACTGATTTAAAAGCAGTGGAAATACCAATAACTACTATTTAAACGTGTGTTCAGAACACGTTGATAGAAGCAATACTTTTCGTGCTTCAGTCAAAACAGACACTCTCAGAACATGGCGCCAAGTGTCTTGTTTCAGGCTTGGTAAAATCAAGAGCTCCGGCTAAAGTTCTGTTCTCCTGAGATGGTCACTGATCTTTCCCAGGCCAATGAAGAGTTCAATATTGCAGAGAGAGACGACACTATTTCATGCATAGCAGGGCGACTCGCTGGATCTTTCCTCAAGCAATTATCAATCATTCTAACCACAAACACAGCAAGTTCCAATGGAAACTTCCCAATCAGGAAAGGATCCATAAAATCCCTCAACTTCTCCTCTTCACTGTCCCCATCAAGAATAACACTTAAAACATCCGACAAACTCCCTTTATCTTCTGAAAGAATAGCATCAACCTCTTTTCCACTTAATATTTCCAGCATCACAACCCCAAATGCATACACATCTTGTTTTGTAGAAACTAAGCCATTTTCTAGATACTCAGGAGCCATATAGCCTCTTGTTCCAACAATATGCCTCGTCATGGGGAATTGATCATCCTCTCCTTCTACTGATCTTGCAAGCCCCAAGTTAGCAATTTTGGCCCTCAAATCATTATCCAGAAGGATATTATCAGTCTTGAGATCCTTGTGGATAAGAGGAGGTGAAGTGAAACTATGGAGATAGTCAAGTCCTGTGGCCACATCTAATGCTATTTGCATTCTCTGACTCCAAGTCAAAAACTTTCCGTTCGAGTTGTTGACGTACATCCAATCAATCAAGGATCCATTAGTGGCATACTCATAAACCAGAAACCAATGGCCCTCGTTGAAGCTGGCCCCAGAAAGACGTATTACATTAGAGTGGTTGACTTTGCTAAGAATTGCTATCTCTTTCGACACTTCGCAATCCATCTTTTTAATAGCAGCCAAATCACCATTAATCATACCGCGATAAACACTCCCTTTGATGCAGCTGCTTGAACTGAAATTATCCGTTGCACGCTTTAGCTCCTTAAATTCGTACACTTTGAAAGACTGGGCTATGCCGGATATCATCTCCGACAATTTTTCCGACTCTTCCCCGACCTTTTTTCCTTCTGGTTTCTCTGTTGCCTCGAAACTCTTTGACACTGTTGCAGGATCATCTTTCTTTTGGCTCCTAGGATACTGTTTACGGAAGACTAGTATACCAAGGAGAAGGAGTGCTATCAAGACAATACCTCCGACAGCTCCAACAACTGCATATATCCATGTTTTATTTGAGCTGCCACGTGAGGTAGAAGATGAAGGTGGGGGTGATGGAGATGGTGGAGGAGGAGACACCACGATTTTAGAGATGTTGGGTTTATGTTGAAGAGGCACTAAAATTGTGGTAAGGGGATAGATAGTTTCTTGACCAGAAAGACTATTTGATTCAAGAGTGAGATCAGTGAGTGCACCAAATTTTTGACTGATGAGGGAAACAGAATCACCCCAGGTGACCAAGTAACTCAGTAAGTACCTGACGCCTTTGTCGGTTTGATTTTTAGTAGGACAAGCACATCTAAGAGGGACTCTAAGTTTTGTACCGGAAAATAAATCTCCCGGAATGTCGTTTTCATTGATGATAGCATGACAGCTTGAGAGGCCTTGGAAAGGGTTGTCAGCAATCAAATAATAGGTTTCTGCGTTGTGGACAGTGTAGGAAGTGTTAGTCTGATAATAATCACTTGCACAGGAACAGTTGACGGGAACAATCACCAACTGATTTGTCGCAAAGGTGGCATTCAGAGAAACAGAGTTGATTTCAGAAAGTTGAGATCGGTTAGAGCCAAGCAAAGCAGAAATTGTGGAAACAGAGTCGTAAAGGGGTTGAGATCTGAAGGTGAGGTAAGCTTGGCAGCTACGAGCAACGCCATTACAAATGTAACCAAGAGTAGAATATGAATTGCCCTTTGTATGACAGGGAGCTTTGTGCCTACCCATATATGGTTGCTGCCCCAGAATCAGAGGGAAACTGCAGAACAGAGCGAAACAGAGGATTGGGATGAGGAGAAAGAGACGCATTGTGACAGCAGATAAGTGGGAAGGAGGAAATGGTAGGTTTATTCTCAAACAATAGGTGGCATTTATATGTGTGACACAGTATATGTTTGCTTTTTTAATTTGTTTGTTTATTTTCACGAATTGAATCATGGGTCAGAGTCAGAGTTATGGAATGTGTAGCGCAATTTCTGGGAAGATTACATTATGAATGAAGGGAAGTTGGGATTGGTTCTTCTCAATTTGAATTATTGGCTAGTGAGTGGCTTCCGTCCTTTTCTCTTCTCAATTTGAATTATTGGCTGGTGAGTGGCTTCGGTCCTTTTCTCTTATAAAAAAGATCGTCTTTTTTATCTTATAGGCCATCTAATTAAGATTTTAATGGTTGAGATTTAATATATTATTATAATAATATTTTTAATATATTAATATAATAATAATATTTTTATAATATATTAAATCTGACGTTAAAATATCAATCGGACAGCCTATAAGAAAAAAAGGACGGTCCTTTTCTTTGAGAGAAAATGATCCAAGCCGGTTCCGTTTGGTTTGGATGGCATTTAAGCTGTTTTCTACGTAAATCGAAATAAAACTTCTCTTACATACTTATCTCATATACCGTAAATTATGATTAAAAAACTGCTTTTAAACATTCCAATAACTGTTTCAAACACACACTACCTTATTCTTGCGAATCAAGACTTGCCACTGTTTTTCTGTTGACCAAATCTCTCCCTCTGATATTGAGGCTTGTAGTTGTAAGTCACCACGGTGTTCATTATTTTAGGCCATCTCTTGGTTCCTTGCTTGACTGTCTTCCTTATCTCTTAACTTGAATAATGAAAATGAAAAGAGAAAGCAACACGACTTAGCAAATCTATTATTTTTTAAGTAATGAACTCTGGCCTATGAATATAATATTCATAAGCTTTGCGGAGAGAAGACAAGGAAGCAGTTGCACTATACGTGTGGTTAGGTGTTTACCAATTCCACATTTCGTAAAAATGGAGAATATACACCAAGTAAAATATAGGTTAATAAACAATAATGTGACAAATTCAACCCTCATGGCTCATACACAGACACAGTAAAGTTAAATTATTTGTTTTAAAATAATGAAAACCACAGATGACGTTCAAATACTGGTGAATCTCGGAAAAAGACTAAAGTAACAGCTATCAATCTCAGTAGACAGACTGGGTAAATCAGGCCAAACCAGAGAAAGACCCAAGTCATATCAATTAAAATCCCAATCGCAGCAATACTTATCTTCCTACGCGGAAATTCATCACGCAGGGAAAAGTAGGTGAAAAGTGGGGGCCCGAGAAAGCGCTTGTTCCTTTCAAACCGCAAGAATACAAAATTAGGCAGAGGAAACCATAGACATGAGTCCGTCAAAAAGAGCTTTCATACTCAATGGGTACAAATAAATTCAAGAATAAATAGTGAATGTCATTGACCCAATGCACATACCCAAGTAGACTATATCACAAGAATCTAATTTGTCCCGGACACCGCGCCACCTGTTTTTAACTTTAAGCCATTGTGTTGGAGGCCTTCTCCATTAGCTTTAACTTCCCCCCAACGTCTCACATGAGTAAGAGTATGATGCCCCGTCAAAATTATTTCTTTTTCAAGACTTTGGCACCATATCAACACGTCCGTGGACCACACCTTGGTCCGTCCGTTGCGAAGAAATGTATTTGCAATATTGAAGGCTAAGGGCTATGACAAGTTATACTTGTACCCCCTCCTAGGGATGTTTGTTATCTACCAATTTCCTAAGCAAAGGTACAAAATAGTGAAGAAGAAGAGAAATGCTATACAAAGATAATAGGCGAAGCAGCGGAAATTACAGCTGCAGTTTCGTAAGCCCCCACTTCCACGAATTTCAACCATGACAATTGAAATGCCTATTACCAGACCAAAAACTCCGCCCACCATGCTATTTCTTAGTCCATGAGCAATCAAGTTTGGGGCTATCACAAATAGCAGAAATCGCGAAACTGCATTAATAAAAGAGTAATGCAGAATTGTTACATATTTGAAATAACAACTGCCTTAGCATAGGCTCTACTACACCAGGAAATGTTCAGTAAGAAAGTCAAACCTGGAACAGGAAAAGTGTGAGGGAAAAACATGTTTACTCCAATTGCAAGGAAAGCAACCCAGCAGCCGAATTGTTCCCTGCATATTAGAATCATCAGTTTATAAATTTAAAAGGTTAAAGTGGTTGACCAAAGGCTTATTTTCATTTTGGATTGAAATATAGTCAATCAATGTGACTCGGAAATTTGGTGAGCACCTTAAAATTTTGAATAGTACTTCTGGTAAACTTATGAAGAGATATAACACTAGAAGGGTACTTTGTGTGCGTGAGTCCTGTCCAAATCGATTCAAGATCAACAAAAACCTGTAGAACAGAGGCACAAAAAATCTCAGGATTGTGTGACATGAGAAAAGAGAAAATATATTTAAGAGAAAAGAAACTCCAACATTCAAAGTCAAGGCTCTATAGCTCTGTACTTAAAAATCATAGTGTTTTGTTCCCTCTTTTCTTTCTTTCTTTCTTTTTGGTGGGGTGGGGGAACTAGACTACATCACTATGGGGATTCAATTGTTTTGAAGACACACAGCCAATCAAGCTACCGGGAGATAGATAACTAACAGTTCATTAACAAATGTACATAGTTACGGGAAATACTGAATGCTAATGCTCTTGTCATGAAAGCCTGTATGAAGAGCCATAACCGAACACCATAACAATGAGAGTCATGTAAGATTTAGCAATTTAACAGCCCATTTTCCTTTTGTTTAGGAGCATTTCAGCATCACAATGTCTGAGCACTAAACACATCAGCCTATGAGTATCTTTACGAGTTGCAATTATATATTGCAACAGTACTGAAACTAGGCTATGCAAGAACTTGGAGCTAGGAATTTCTGCATTGGCCCAAAAGACAAGACATTGCTGCGTCGTTGGTCCCATATTACAACAAATGATGCTGACTTGAACCCTGGGATAAGCAAGAGATTTCATTTTCTTCACTTTTTGGGGGTTCAATCAGATTTTGGGAACACGCGATCAATTAATGCAAATGGACCTTCCAGTAGGAAAGGTCTTTTGACTAGCCAGATTTGCTAAGCAAGAATATCTTCAAGTTTGCAAAGAAAGCATAAATAGGAAGCAAAATTTCAAGACAATTAAAACAGGGAAACAGACTATAAAATTCAACTACTTTGATCAAATCGTATCGTTTGCTATTTATCCCAATAAATCGAGGAGGATTGAGCAAAATCAGGCGTCAACGTCACTCGTTCCTAAATATTGCTATTTTAACGCCAATACGAGAGAACGAAATATAATCATAACACTGTTTTCTGACACTAAAATCCTGCAATTGTCACTGTTATTGTACTCCTGGTAAGCTCACGGTATAATCGATCTATGTATGCGCATAATTCACAGCTTGAAATCCTTGGGGGCATATATTTCGCGAAGGAAAACCCGGAAGTTAAGAATTCCGACGAATTCGCCAAAAAGAAGGACTTAAGCAAGTGGACATGAGAGGAGATAATGAAACTGAGAGAGGAGGAAGAACGACTCACAAGTCGAAGACGGTTCCACCCCATTGAAAGGCAGCTCGGGCACTGCTAGATTTCGAGGCAATAGATGTGGAAATCGAAGCTTCAGATGCATATGCAAGGCTTGCAAACGCATCACCAAATCCTGTTAGCAGGGCATCCATGTCTGCCTCGCCTTCACCTACTATTCCACTACACTAATAATAATGCATTGATGCCTTACTTATTGCCCACGATCGTCATTTTGCATTTGTCTTCACCATAAACCTAACCTTCAAATCATTCTGCCACTCTTTTCCGGATATGCCCAATTCAGATTCTAGAAGATCCTTTCCTGTGTTGTGAAGACAGGTCATACGACCACATCAACCAGGTCCTGCCGTTGCCCCCCGGTTTTTTGAAATAAAAAAAAAAAAAAAACAAATGATTGGCTCCAAACCAAACAGTCAGCCCCTCCGAAAGTCATAAACGACTTAACGAGTACTGTTGAGGCTAGGCTCCACGATTCGGCACTGTACTGGCCTACGTCATTTTACAGCATGCGTCACTTTTTTTTTTTTTTTAATTACAAACTATAAATCATCTATTACCTCCTCCAAATCAAAATGACACATATATACTATAATCTTTCACCATCATCCGCCTCTTGGGAAAGATTTGGAGAATGGTCAAAGACACAAAAAGAACCCGTAATCCTGTGAGCCGACTTGGCCAGAGAATCCGCTAAAACCAAATCTTCACGAGGGACATTAAAAAAACTAATCTGCCAATCTTTCTGAACAAAACTCCTAACTTCCTCAACTAAATCCCGGAAAGGGTAGTCGTATTCACATACTCTCAGAGCTAGATTAATAGCCTCAATACAGTCTGAGAAAATGCACACCTTCCGGATCCCACGCCACCAACATAAATGTAGTTCATAAATGATTCCAATCAACTCAACTATAGCCGATGGGACCGCAATGAGTTTGCAAGAGAAACCACAAACCCATTCCTTATTAAAATTTTTAACCACTCCACCACAACCACTCCTGCCATCTCTCAAAACTGATCCATCTATCTCCAAAGAAAAGTAATCCTGGGGCACTCCTGGTTGAATACCTCAGGGAATATGCCCTATGTTCGCGAAAGCTCCACGGGTTAGGAGATCTTGCTCTACACAAGCTCTGAAGAAAGTAGAGGCTCCACTCAGATCTTCATCTGGACTTGCATCCCCAAATAGCTTTCTTCATCTGGACTTGCATCCCCAAACAGCTTCCATTTAATCTTCTTTGTGTAACCTTCGCTCGCTTTAGTATTCAGGTTCCATTTCACCCAATCCTTACCCTCAAGAGAAGTAAAGGAACTCCAGAGATTCTGATCTACCACTGCTTTCCATCTGTCTCTCGCGCTTGAGCAATCTCTAAGAAGATGCATTGAATCTTCCCTCTGGTTGCACAAGAATGGACAAGAGCCAGATTCTTGAATTCCTCTGCTTGCTCGTAGTTGTGCAGTATGGACCCTTCTATGTGAGAAAAGACATATAAGAGACTTAATCTTCTTCGGGACCGTCCATCTCCATAGAAGTTTCCATATAGTGTCGTCCTATCCTTGTGTACCTGCAAAGAGAGAAAAATATGCAGATTTAACAGAAAACTGACCATCAGAAGATGGCTTCCAATAGGCCCTATCCTCTCCTCTCTCCTCACAGGGTGGATGAGCACAGGTAATCCGATCAATAATCTCTGGTGCAAACCATCTCTGGAATCTTCATCTATCCTATTCCCCTATATTCGAAACATAGTCCACAACCCTTTCGTTTCTGTCAATGAAACCCTCAAGATTCGGAATCAAGTCAATAAGGGGTATATTAAGGTTGGACCAATTTTCAAACCAGAAAGAGGTGTTTTTACCATCACCAATCCTCTTCCCCAAGCCTTTCTTGAAATGTTCCCATACTTCACAAATGCCCCTCCAAGTGATAGAAGCGCTTGCCTTTCTCTCCACAATTGGAATCACTCGATCGCCACAATAATATTTGGATCTTAGAACTTTAACCCACAGAGCATCGGACTTGGTAACCAACCCCCAGTAAAGCTTCATCAAGAAAGCTTTATTCTGATTCCTGAGATTTCTGATCCCTAGCCCTCCTTGCTTCTTCTCCTTCAAGACCACTTCCCAGGAAACCAAATGCAATTTCCTGGTTCCATCCTGATCTCCCCACAGAAATTTCCTATTTTGGTGCTCCAACTCCGTTATTAGACCCATAGGAAGGAGCATAGTCTACATATAGTAAGAAGGCATAGCTGATAAGACAGATTTAATAAGAATGGTTCTTCTAGCCATATTAAGACATCTACTCTTCCAACCCAATAGACGCTTCTGACATTTTTTAAAGATTGGGGCAAAAGTGACATTCGAGGCTCTCTTATTAAGAAGAGGAACCCTTAAATATTTGCCTAAATCCCATGTTATTCCTACTCCTAACCTCTAGCTCAAGAGTAAAGCCCTATTAAAGTTAACATTCCTTAAGAAAGTAACTCTTGTCTTCGCACTACTCATACGCTGACCCGATACAGCACAAAACTTATCGATACAAGTCAGCATGACATCAACCTGGGATTCAGAAGCTTTCCCAAAGAGGATTAGATCATTCGCAAAGAAAAGGTGCGATAGCTTCGGCCCTCCGGAGTTTAGCTGTATAGTCTCCCACTCTCCTTCATCCACAACATCCTGTATAATATGATTCAATCTTTTCATGCAAAGAGTAAAAATGTATGGAGACATGGGTCAACTTCAATTCAGCCTAAACAATAATATCAATAAAAAAAAAAGCGCACAAGCCTATAGCAAGATTCGAAAATAGGAGAATAAATCTATTAAAAAAAGAAATGACACGATCTTTTCTCCTCTTTTTTTTCCCTTTGTAAATGAAAAATCTTAAAGAAAAAGAGACAAAGATAGGTGGGCTATTGGGCTCCTCCAGCCTCTAACGGGTTAATACTCTTTCCGTACAGGATGGACAGGATCTGTGAGGCATCATGCTGGGTACTCACATACCCAGCCCAAAACTCTCTAACCCACGGCCCAAATATATTAAGACTAAGGAAATTCTTACTCACTACTAACCCACGGTCCAAAAAAAAAATTCATCGATGTGATATTTTTACTTCTTCTACCATTCTTTTGATTAAAAGATTTCTTCCTACTTGTACCAAAAAAAAAAAAAATTCTTCCTACTATTAATTTATATATTACAAATCATAATTAAAAAATTGTTTTTAAACATTCCAATCATTAATCCAAACAAACACAGTCCACCATCTTCACTCGACCTTTCTTGTTTTCCCATTTATTTGCTCCATTACTACGTGTGGGCTTTCCACACTCTGGTCCTGAGATTGCTATAATTACGCTTCGGATTTATGAGGGGCACCCTAACACATAGGATCCTCAAACGTATAAACCAATATCCATCCCAAAATGAAGCCATTAATTAAGCCAACAGCCTACCTCAACTCGGATGACCAAAAGAAAATAAAAGCGTCACCACTCTCTATAATTAATTATCGTCTAAGTTATGTTTGTCTTTAGGCAGACAATCATTAGATGCGTGATAAAATTAAAGTGTTGGTGATTCGCGTAAGCAAGAAAAATATGCACATGCACTCATCCTTTTCAGATCTCCCTACTGTCACCCTCACCCCCTATCTTCCCTTGCCCCTCGCTTTCCCCTCTGTTCTTTACACCCTAACCTTGCTTTGCCATAGATTTTTTCTACTTTCATCATTTACATATACGCCAGCGCAAAAGTTGCAGGCTCTTATATCCTTTTTTTAAATCGGCAATAACGGTATTAATTAAGTAATGTATAAATTACGTGAGAATAGGATTAAAATAAAGTAGCAAGAACTTAAACGAGAAACAGAGAAAGATAATTATGAACATACAGTATATAATTCCTTTGACGGTTAGTAACAATTATAAGGAGCAACAGTCATTCGACTGCTACATTTCACTGAAAAAACAACAAACGCGACATGTCTCTGGCTGTACATACTGTACATTACAGCTCTACAAGTAAACCATACTTCTGTCGCCTTCGCAATCAGCCGGAAGTGACTGCAGCTCCATCTCCCTCCCAACCACCGGGAAAAATTCAAACCATAGATCCGAAAAGAGGAGAAAATTGAGGAAAATATAAAAGAAAACGATGATAGATGATGATGATGATGGGTTTTAGATTTTTATTTATGGAAGGGGAAAAAATAGGAAGAATCAGAATTGGATGTCCTAAGCATCGAGAGCGAAAGGCGTCTCTTGGAGATCGTAAGGAGCCCATAAGGCATCCAAGGGGCAGGGCCTGTTGGCGTCTAGCCGAACCCAGGGCTTTCCCTTCCCGCTCCAATACAACAGGCTCACCGGGCCAGGATGCAAATCCCTGCATAGCCCACGGAAGTTGTCGCCGCAGAGCCCGTGTTGATTCCACGGAAGTTTTTGATAATTTCCTCTCCGGGTAAATGCCATCATTTTGTTTAATCAACGAAGAATAAGTGTGGCTTTTCTTCAACTTAGAGGATAAGTTTCACTTGGAAGGAATAATATCCTATTCTAACTGGACATGAACACACTAGCTTTCCATTCCAGTATATTTCTTTTCATTATTCCAACTGCATAAGACCCAACAAAATGAATTTTGGGTTTAGGGTCAGAAATAGCCATGTGGTTTTACTTAAAGTGCGTCCAGCACCATATGCTTTTTAGAGGTTCGAAAGTGCCCATGAACTTTGAAAATAGGGTCAAATTTGCCATTTCCGTCAAAGTTGGCTGACGGACGTTATCAGATATGATGTAAATCGACTTATACTAGTTGCAAATCGATTTATACTAAATGGCAGAATAGCCAAATTTTCAAACATGAGGTACATTGATTTATGGCTATGGTAAATCAATTTACATAAGTTGGCAGAAAGTAATCAAATTTTCAAACATAAAGTAAATCGATTTATAACCATGGTAAATCAATTTACATAAGTTGACAGTGAATAGCCAAATTCTTAAATGTGAAGTAAATTGATTTATGGGCTATACAGATCGATTTAATCCATTGTGACAACAATGATAAATCGATTTACCAAGAACTAAATCGATTTACCCCCTGTCTCTGTTTTATGTTTGTTACAAGGATTTTCACAAATAATTATTTATATTATTTTTCATTCTAAACATTATCTACGTTGTGGCCGAACCTTTATAAACCCTGGCGTACACTTTGGTGATATTTTAATTAACTTTTAACTTCTTTTTAAATTCTACCAATTATTATTTACGGTTCAAATTTTCTGTGATTACCCGATTCACCCCCTTTTGGGTGAACCGCTTGGACTAACAGAATTATTATTGTTTAATCCTCACACAGCTTCTCGAAAATTACAGATGGAAGATGGAAAAAAAATTCAAATCAAATTGACCATATACAAACAAACACTTGTTGCCACAAAACATACGTAACATATTTTAATATCTTCAAAACCTCCAGTACAAATCATTCACGTTTACAGCATATTACTCAACCTTCATTCATCTCCTTCAATCATACCTTGGTTTGCAAATACAAAGCAAAAAACCACGCCCAACTTCAGACTAGTAATCCGATCACAATTCTGAACTTTTTCTCCCCCGTTATTTCTTGCCTTTGTCTTGTCTCATTTATCACTTTCATCTGCTTCAACTCACCATAGATTGAAACTAACTCTTCATAGAAGCCCTCATTATCCTTCTTCGAAGTTTAGCGTTCTCATCATACAGCTTGTCTATGTCATCAAGTTACTCCTTTATTACTTCATTTTCCCTATCACCAAACTCTAGATCGTGCCAACAAAAAAATGCACAATCCCCATCCTGTTAAAGTTCCCCTCAAATTGTCACCTTCCATCTACAAAACATGAAAGGTGAAGTGTGAGATGAATGGAGCTCAAAATGCCTACCTGGTAGTAGTTTCGGCAGCCGTAAAAGCACCGACCTGGGTTCAATCAAGGAGCCAACAACCGGTGATGGCAGAAACTTGCCGGACCTTCATACACCTCCTTGCGACTTGGATTCCTCATTAGCGCCACCCTTCTTCAACATCTCCCAGTCGACGAGCTTGAAGATGACGCCATGAACCTTCCTCTTCCTTTCCCTTCACTCTTTCACATCTTCCTAACCAATGGACATGGAGATGTCCATTTATTTGATCCAGATGAGGTAGGTGTCGTGATGTTCAATGGGGACATTCACACGTTTACTTTACCCCTACTTGCCACGTCTCCCTATCTTCAAGCACACTTGGGCAATAGTTGGCACACTATTAATGTCCGTCAGCCAACTTCGACGGCAATGGCACTTTCGAACCTCAGAAAAGCATACAGTGCTGGACGCACTTTGAGTAAAAACACATGGGGATTTTTGACCCTTAACCCATGAATTTTTTATCTTTTAAATTTTCCATGGCCCAGGACAACTAAAATTGGTCTCCACAGCAATGCATGTATTCGTGTATAAATAGAAAATGTGTTGTCATCATGACTATAGCAACGTTTACACTGCACTTTTAAGAGAGGGTGGGTTGATTATTTATTTCCACAGTTTTTTCCTACCAGATGATTTTTAAAAATTTGATTAGTATTAAGATTTAATTATTCATGATTGAGATGATGTCACTTGATTTTTATCATCTTATTTATTTATCTTCTACTTTAAAATTTTTGAAATAACAATATTGTCCATCTTTCAGATTGCTTTGGAAAGGAAATTGGTTCATACAAGAGAAAAGTTGTAAGATCCTTGCTTTAATAGTTAGGTAAAACAGCTATGATGCCTACTGACATTTAACTCTGGGACCCAAGACTTATGTTAAGTTGCAGGTTTTGTTGTGTAAGTTATTTTTACAGTAATTTCAATTTTCAACAACTTCGTCAATGTAGTGCGAGGCCAAAAAATCAGGACAGCAGTGTTGCAAATGGTGAAGCATCAAAATCAAAGAAGCCATTTATTACTATTGATGATGTTTTAAAAGAATTGGTAAAATGGCTTTGTGAACAGGTATTTCATTCTGAAACTTAAATTCCTTTCCATTCATTTGTCAAATGCAAGTACGAGCTGAAAAAGGTGATGTGGTGGATAGTTAATCACTTTAAGAATATTAAAGTCTTTCCCAGAGGAATGTGCTTGCTTCTAAGAGACTAGGATTAAAAGTTTTACTTTTCTAATCAATGTGTTCAATGTATTGAGTTTTGAGAAAGCTCAACATTTTTTACGTTATATGAGATCCAGCAATTCCCTTTAAGTCTTTGTACAACTTCATGTTGTGGACTTTAGCAATGGAATATTCTAAAGGCAGTGGAAAATTCAAAGTATCAAGAGGTTATCCCAAATGTATAGTCTCATTGTTAAAAATATAAGCGTGTGATTAAAAGCAAGCATGAAGTGGGCAGAGTCGCCTAATTTTAGCCTTGCCAATGGTTAAATAAAACAAGTTAGTTTGTTGATGCCGGATGGGAAGACAAATATTTTAATTATTATTTTTTGTTGATATCTGCCTAATGCTTTGCCCTTTGTATTATTTTATCAGGATTAAGATTTCTATTCTGATATTCTTGTATGATTAGAATTTCTTATTCTTGTCATCTCTTTGGTAAACTTGAGTTGAATAAAATGATAACCCCTGGTTTATATGATTAATTTATTTTAGAATAATTTAAACATTGTGTATTTCTTGTTATTAGTCTTTCATTCTGCATCATGTATGTTCCAGTGAGCATTCCCTTAGCTGAACAAACTAAGTGTGTTTTAGATGATAAACTCCTTTTGGATTCACCAAAATCTTATTAAGCGTATATAAAAATAGAATGGAGAAACTATTTAAGAAAGGAAAGAGGCAGAATTTTTATTCTGGGACTTTGGTAACCCACAATATCTGTATGAAAAGTGCACGGGCAGAGTAAGTTTACAAAGATATTAATCCAATTCTAGACAGATATGAGAGCTATAGGCTTTGCCATGGATGTGCATGATTTCTTTCTCACTGCACCAACTGCATACAGCGGAATCAACAAAGATATTGATGGTGCACCTGGTCATGTTAATACCAGAGGTGCTTGATATGCATGAAAATCCAGGATGTCCAAGTACAAGCATGTGACACAATAAATGATGCATGACTAGGTTATAATTAAGGGCACATAATTGCACAAGCCAGATTTTACAGATAGACACCTAGATCTGTAGTCACTTAGTTTGATCTTGTCTAACTAAGATTACACAAATATAACGGTGCAAGTGTTAAATTCTGCAAGAAGATTCCAATATGCCTCCTCACTTTCATCATATTAAGGTCTGTAGCTGAGGAACCCTACTCATCCTAATCGTGGTGTGCCAACTGCTGTCAAGTGTTTATCAACTCTTCTTAAGGAACCTATGGTTAGGTCTTCCTTTGTTCAGGCAGGTGGAGTCAAGTTACTTGTACCTTTGATTTCTCCTGCATCCACCCAACAGTCTATTCAGGTATGTGTGGACCCTGTCACCGGCTACGAAGGTTTTTTACTGGCTTCAGATTCAGTTGGCCCATATGAATCCTGCCAATAGGTAGCTGGATAAGCATGGTGCATCTAATGCAGGTTATAAAGGGAACTTGTTTCCCAAGAACCATGGTGGCAAGGATGATTGTGGGATCCTCAATTTTTTAAAATAAATTTTATTTAATAAAAAAAATCACTTATTGAAATAAGTAAATGTTAGAATTGAAGGAATATTTGTGGGGAAAAATTGAATAAATAATTCTCTCTGTGACAGCTCCTATACGAAACATGTCTCTGCATATGGCTCTTATCCTATTATGAGCCAGCAGTTGAATATCTGGCTACTTCAAGAACCCTTCCCCGACTTATTGATGTTGTTAAGAGTTCTACTAAAGAGAAGGTACTATTGGCTTCTTGAGCTTATGTTCATCATACATTCCTTTTAACAATAAAATACTTTTCTCAATTTTCTTCTTCTTGGCATTACCTTTCGTTGTTCACAAGCTATGTGATGGCTGTTGGCTGAATTTTTTATTGGTTTTCCACTATGATATAAACTTTTCAATTTTCCCATGCAAGTGTCTAGATTTGTTTTTAACTTTAGCTAATATAAAGATCTGATGTTAAAAGACTTGTTCTGACAAATTTTTTTCAGGTGGTCAGAGTAGTAATCTTAACTTTCAAGAACTTGATGCCAAAAGGGACATTGGGTGCTCAAATGGTTGACCTCCAGCTGCCACAAGTTGTTCAGAGTTTGAAAGCACTGGCATGGAGTGATGAGGTGAGATGATTAGATACAATCAAGCTAAAAGTCTGATGCCTAAATGATGTAAAAATATTTTAGTTAGCATGCAGATATCAGTCTCCGGATATTATTCATGATATACATCTTGCCATTGAATTGTTGTGGTCACATGGCTATTTACTATCAACCTGATGTTTCTAATGTGATTTATATCACAATTATATTTATGATCACTAAATGGAAAAACTGGCCCCGTTTGGTATACACACCCTGCCTTATTTTCCTTTGAATGCCTATGAATATAGAAGGCTCACACTGGTTATTGTTTGTGCATTTTAATAGAAAATTGGATGACATTTTCTTTGGGACTCGTCATACCCCATCATATAGTTCAGTGATAGGTATGGGAGGACTGGTCTTGAATTGGATGAAATCAAGTTATTTCAATATGATGCTTACAGTGGTATTTTTTCTTATATGTGCATAAAAGCACTATGTGGCTAAATTCATTCTGTTAGCTCCTACTGGGGTTTGATGTGACTGTATTCTGTGTTCAGCATGGTCTTCTTGTCCCAGCTATTATTTTTCTCGAAGTTTGTCGTAGGCTATAAGTTCAAATAGTGATTCCCGGATCCCAACAACCCCCCCCCCCCAAAAAAAAGAGCCCAAAGGGTCTCCAGGGCCCTTTCTTCGCTTTGAAAATTATTTTCTGGTGCTTCTTCAACACTTCTATTGATTGGAGTTTATCATAGGACTTGTTGGAGGCACTGAATTACCTGGAAGAAGGGCTTAAGGATACCATTAAGAAACTTAGTTCCTATGACAAATATAAGCAAGAAGTCCTCCTTGGCAACCTGGATTGGTCCCCTATGCACAAAGATCCTATATTCTGGCGAGAAAATATTACCAACTTTGAAGAAAATGACTTTCAGGTATCTCTGCATTAATTTTCTTTTTTCCCTTTTTTGTGCTTAGAGATTTATTCAAGGTTTACTCGCTAATAGTATTTTTACCAAAATGCTATATCACTTCCTTGTCATCTCATGGAGTATAATAGAAATTGAAGAAACTGCCTTAATTTCTGGTCCTCCAAGAGGTATTGAAACAATTGAGTGGTGTTGATGGGGGCTCATAATGGGTTCACCTTGATGAAAATGGTTTAGTACTAATGGTAGTTTGCTGTCATGCATACTTTTCTGCTCTGATACTTGTCCATTTGGTTAGATTACACAATAACACATGGTGTATTCTGTGACATCTTGAATTTGTAGAGGTTGTTGTTGAACTTTAGCAATAGTTGGCAGTACGGTTATTCTTCTCGTTCCACATATTTTAATAGGATTCCGATATTAGAAAAAGAAGAGTACAATCTTTGAGAAATTTCTGAGTTATTGTCCCCCCTTGCATTATATGGGAAAAAGGATATCTAGTTTCTATTCAAAGGACATATTTGTTCAACAGATAAAATGGCATATGAAGTGCCATTTGAATCAGAAAGAAAAGACCAATTATGTTGTATGTTACCTTCTGAGAGAGGTCTCTTTAATTTGGTTATACTTAATTCTTCATCTGTTGCAGGTTTTAAGGGTCCTACTAACAATTTTAGACACGTCCGGTGATCCAAGAAGCCTGGCTGTTGCATGCTTCGACCTTTCACAATTCGTCCAACATCATCCTGCTGGGAGAATCATAGTGACAGACCTTAAGGCCAAAGAACGGGTGATGAAACTAATGAATCATGAGAACGCTGAGGTCACTAAAAATGCACTCCTCTGCATCCAACGGCTCTTCTTAGGCGCAAAGTATGCAAGCTTTTTGCAGGCCTAGTTCTATTTTATTATGTGTTGGTGACATATCGATTCCATTTCGTCCCCTCCACTATCTCACTGTGAATGATGTTAGATGGGCGCTCTTGTGTAAAAGCCTAAAAGGGTTTTATCTTATTTATTTTTCTTTGGGAGTAATTTATTGTTATGGCCATCGGTGTCTACTTTAGAAGCTGTGGGATTCAAATTCGAATGTTGAAATAATGAAGTCTTGTAAGTTTATACTCGAAGTTGAGCATATGTGTAATCTAAATTTGTCGGAAGTGCAAGCTACGCCTTGTTTAGAAAATATTAGCCAACTAAATCGGTCGGTCAGTTTGAGCTGACTTGATGTGCCAAGTACTTTTGTGTTGTTTAATTTCATCCATCTTTTAACTAAGCATCCCGACTTTGATCATGCTTATAGGTGAAATTGCTCTATTCTTTGATCACGTATTTCAAAGTTTAACTTTAATCCCAATCTTTTATTTGTTTGTCATGAACTCTTCAACCATTAAGTGACCATCAATAGAAGTGTCCTTCAAATATATAACAGTAACTTAATATATATAACAGTAACTTAATGACATGGGTTTGTGATAAATAAATAAAAAATTATGGAGGTTAAGTTTAAACTTTAAAACATGAGAGGTTATAGGCAATTGATTCAAAATTTCAAGAGTTTTTATATAATTAAGCCCATTATTAATTTATAAATGTAGAGGAAAAATTAGTCTGCGTACAATAAACGGTCATGGCCCACAAATTCGGCTTTTCTAGTCACACCAACATTGTTTTCAATATATGCTAAACGTCAAATGAACCGATTATTATGCTTAAACTTCTTGTTTAAACCGATGCTTAAAACATATTGCATGAACAAATGTGTACAACAGGACAACCTAACTTGGAGGTTTCAGAGTGTCTGACACATTCGATCCCATAAACATACTGATTTAAAAGCAGTGGAAATACCAATAACTACTATTTAAACGTGTGTTCAGAACACGTTGATAGAAGCAATACTTTTCGTGCTTCAGTCAAAACAGACACTCTCAGAACATGGCGCCAAGTGTCTTGTTTCAGGCTTGGTAAAATCAAGAGCTCCTGCTAAAGTTCTGTTCTCCTGAGACGATCACTGATCCTTCCCAGGCCAATGAAGAGTTCAACATTACAGAGAGAGACGACACTATTTCATGCATAGCAGGGCGACTCGCTGGATCTTTCCTCAAGCAATTATCAATCATTCTAACCACAAACACAGCAAGTTGCAATGGAAACTTCCCAATCAGGAAAGGATCCATAAAATCCCTCAACTTCTCCTCTTCACCGTCCTCATCAAGAATAACACTTAAAACATCCGACAAGCTCCCTTTATCCTCTGAATGAATAGCTTCGACCTCTTTTCCACTTAATATTTCCAGCATCACAACCCCAAATGCATACACATCTTGTTTTGTAGAAACTATGCCATTTTCTAGATACTCAGGAGCCATATAGCCTCTTGTTCCAACAATATGCCTCGTCATGGGGAATTGATCATCCTCTCCTTCTACTGATCTTGCAAGCCCCAAGTTAGCAATTTTGGCCCTCAAATCATTATCCAGAAGGATATTATCAGTCTTGAGATCCTTGTGGATAAGAGGAGGTGAAGTGAAACTATGGAGATAGTCAAGTCCTGTGGCCACATCTAATGCTATTTGCATTCTCTGACTCCAAGTCAAAAACTTTCCGTTCGAGTTGTTGACGTAGATCCAATCAATCAAGGATCCATTGGTGGCATACTCATAAACCAGAAACCAATGGCCCTCGTTGAAGCTGACCCCAGAAAGACGTATTACATTAGAGTGGTTGACTTTGCTAAGAATTGCTATCTCTTTCGACACTTCGCAATCCGTCTTTTTAATAGCGGCCAAATCACCATTAATCATACCGCGATAAACACTCCCTTTGATGCAGCTGCTTGAACTGAAATTATCCGTTGCACGCTTTAGTTCCTTAAATTCGTACACTTTGAAATACTGGGCTATGCCGGATATCATCTCCGACAATGTTTCCGACTCTTCCCCGACCTTTTTTCCTTCTGGTTTCTCTGTTGCCTTGAAACTCTTTGACACTGTTGCAGGATCATCTTTCTCTTGGCTCCTAGGATACTGTTTACGGTAGACTAGTATACCAAGGAGAAGGAGTGCTATCAAGACAATACCTCCGACAGCTCCAACAACTGCATATATCCATGTTTTATTTGAGCTGCCACGTGAGGTAGAAGATGAAGGTGGGGGTGATGGAGATGGTGGAGGAGGAGACACCACGATTTTAGAGATGTTGGGTTTATGTTGAAGAGGCACTAAAATTGTGGTAAGGAGATAGATAGATTCTTGACCAGAAAGACTATTTGATTCAAGAGTGAGATCAGGGAGTGCACCAAATTTTTGACTGATGAGGGAAACAGAATCACCCCCGGTGACCGAGTAACTCAGTAAGTACCTGACGCCTTTGTCAGTTTGATTTTTAGTAGGACAAGCACATCTAAGAGGGACTCTAAGTTTTGTACCGGGAAGTAAATCTCCAGGAATGTCGTTTTCATTGATGATAGCATGACAGCTTGAGAGGCCTTGGAAAGCGTTGTAAGCAATCAAAAACCAGGTTTCTGTGTTGTGGACAGTGTAGGAAGTGTTAGTCTGATAATAATCACTTGCACAGGAACATTTGACGGGAACAATCACCAACTGATTTGTCGCAAAGGTGGCGTTAAGAGAAACAGAGTTGATTTCAGAAAGTTGAGATGGGTCAGAGCCAAGCAAAGCAGAAATTGTGGAAACAGAGTAGTAAAGGGGTTGAGATCTGAAGGTGAGGTAAGCTTGGCAGCTACGAGCAACGCCATTACAAATGTAACCAAGAGTAGAATTTGAATTGCCCTTTCTATGACAGGGAGCTTTGTGATTACCCATATATGGTTGCTGCCCCAGAATCAGAGGGAAACTGCAGAACAGAGCGAAACAGAGGATTGGGATGAGGAGAAAGAGACGCATTGTGACAGCAGATAAGTGGGAAGGAGGAAATGGTAGGTTTATTCTCAAACAATAGGTGGCATTTATATGTGTGACACAGTATATGTTTGCTTTTTTAATTTGTTTGTTTATTTTCACGAATTGAATCATGGGTCAGAGTTATGGAATGTGTAGCGCAATTTCTGGGAAGATTACATTATGAATGAAGGGAAGTTGGGATTGGTTCTTCTCAATTTGAATTATTGGTTAGTGAGTGGCTTCGGTCCTTTTCTCTTCTCAATTTGAATTATTGGCTGGTGAGTGGTTTCGGTCCTTTTCTCTGAAAGAAAAGGATCGTCTTTTTCTTTTTAGTGTCTAATTGATATTTTAATAGTTTAGATTTAATATATTATTATAATAATATTTTTAATATATTAATATAATAATAATATTTTTATAATATATTAAATCTGAACCATTGAGATGTTAATCGGACAGCCTATAAGAAGAAAAGGACAATCCTTTTCTTTGAGAGAAAATGATCCAAGCCGGTTCCGTTTGGTTTGGATGGCGTTTAAGCTGTTTTCTACGTAAATCAAAATAAAATTTCTCTCATATATTTACCTCATATACTTTAAATCATGATTAAAAAACTATTTTTAAACCTTCCAATAACGGTTTCAAACATAGACTACCTTATTCTTGCGAATCAAGACTTGCCACTGTTTTTCTGTTGACCAAATCTCTCCCTCTGATATTGAGGCTTGTAGTTGTAAGTCACCACGGTGTTGAACCCGGCTCCTCTCCTTTACCCAAAGTCCTAAACTGTGACTTTTGGGTGTAAAAACATGGGGGTTGGGTCCTTTTTTTTTTTTTTAAATAATATTCAACACTTTAAATTATTTTTTTAGTGGTATCCAATATCCTAAAATAATTTTAATGTATTAATCACCTTCAAATATTTTTTTCAGTTGTAACTATTCTCTAGCAAACTGTACTCTAAAGTAATTTTTCAATAATATCCAGTATCATAAATTAATTTTTAATTCACTCAACATCTTAAATAATTTTTTCAATAACACCCAGTGTCCTAAAATAGTTTTTTTTTTCATCTAGTCCCCTAAAATATTTTTTTCATCAACACTCAGCATCTTAAATTTAGACTGCTCGTTGTAATTAGAAAAATATTTTAAGGTGCTAAATACACAAAAAAAAAAATCATTTTAAGATGTTTGGTGTCACTGAAAAAATATTCTACAGTGTTGAATATTATTTTTGACAAAAAAAAAAAAAAAAAAAAAAGACCCAGCCTCTCTCTTTTTACACTCAAAACAGTGAGTTTTGGGTAAAGGTGAGAAGATGGGTGGGAAAGTAAGGGAGAGGAGCGGACTCCACCTTGTTCATTATTTTAGGCCATCTCTTGGTTCCTTACTTGACTGTCTTCCTTATCTCTTAACTTGAATAATGAAAATGAAAAAAGAAAGCAACACGACTTAGCAAATCTATTATTTTTTAAGTAATGAACTCTGGCCTATGAATATTATATTCATAAGCTTTGCGGAGAGAAGACAAGGAAGCAGTTGCACTATACGTGCGGTTAGGTGTTTAACCAATTCCACATTTCGTAAAAATGGAGAATATACACCGAGTAAAATATAGGTTAATAAACAATAACGTGACAAATTCAACCCTCATGGCTCATACACAGACACAGTAAAGTTAAATTATTTGTTTTAAAATAATGAAAACCACAGATGACGTTCAAATACTGGTGAATCTCGGAAAAAGACTAAAGTAACAGCTATCAATCTCAGTAGACAGACTGGGTAAATCAGGCCAAACCAGAGAAAGACCCAAGTCATATCAATTAAAATCCCAATCGCAGCAATACTTATCTTCCTACGCGGAAATTCATCACGCAGGGAAAAGTAGGTGAAAAGTGGGGGCCCGAGAAAGTGCTTGTTCCTTTCAAACCGCAAGAATACAAAATTAGGCAGAGGAAACCATAGACATGAGTCCGTCAAAAAGAGCTTTCATACTCAATGGGTACAAATAAATTCAAGAATAAATAGTGAATGTCATTGACCCAGTGGATATGCCCAAGTAGACTATATCACAAGAATCTAATTTGTCCCGCACACCGCGCCACCTGTTTTTAACTTTAAGCCATTGTGTTGGAGGCCTTCTCCATTAGCTTTAACTTCCCCCCTACGTCTCACATGAGTAAAAGTATGATGCCCCGTCAAAATTATTTCTTTTTCAAGACTTTGGCTTTGTTTGGTTGGAGGTTAGGTTAGGTTGGGGTGGGGTTGGTTTTGTTTGGTTGGAAGTTAGGTTAGGTTGGGATAGGTTGGGGGTAAAAAAGTGGTGTTTGGTTGAAAGGAGGTTAGGTTAGGTGTTGGATGTTTTTTTGTCTTCTAGTGGTAACCTAACCTAGGTTATGAACCCTCCAAAATTAGGGTTTTTCCTAGGTGAGAGAATATTTGTCTTCAATTGTGACTAAATTGCCCATGACAATTTTTTAAAATTCCAACACTGCCCTCCCCTTTAAAACTTAACCTCCTGATTCAACGAACTTTCCAAATAATAATTATTTTATAAATAATAATTTTATATAAATAATTATTATTCATAAATACATTATAAAAGAAGAAGGAAAATATGTAGAAGGGCATTTTAACCTCCTCTAACCTAACTTAACTTAAATAAACCTCACTTAACCTAACATTCGTTGAACCAAACAACATTATAACCTCTTCTAACCTAACTTAAGTAAACCTCACTTAACCTAGCCTTTGTTGAACCAAACAAAGCCTTTGGCACCATATCAACACGTCCGTGGACCACACCTTGGTCCGTCCGGTGCGAAGAAATGTATTTGCAGTATTGAAGGCTAAGGGCTATGACAAGTTATACTTGCACCCCCTCCTAGGGATGTTTGTTATCTACCAATTTCCTAAGCAAAGGTACAAAATAGTGAAGAAGAAGAGAAATGTTATACAAAGATAATAGGCGAAGCAGCGGAAATTACAGCTGCAGTTTCGTAAGCCCCCACTTCCACGAATTTCAACCATGACAATTGAAATGCCTATTACCAGACAAAAAACTCCGCCCACCATGCTATTTCTTAGTCCATGAGCAATCAAATTTGGGGCTATCACAAATAGCAGAAATCGCGAAACTGCATTAATAAAAGAGTAATGCAGAATTGTTACATATTTGAAATAACAACTGCCTTAGCATAGGCTCTACTACACCAGGAAATGTTCAATAAGAAAGTCAAACCTGGAACAGGAAAAGTGTGAGGGAAAAACATGTTTACTGCAATTGCAAGGAAAGCAACCCAGCAGCCGAATTGTTCCCTGCATATTAGAATCATCAGTTTATAAATTTAAAAGGTTAAAGTGGTTGACCAAAGGCTTATTTTCATTTTGGATTGAAATATAGTCAATCAATGTGACTCGGAAATTTGGTGAGCACCTTAAAATTTTGAATAGTACTTCTGGTAAACTTATGAAGAGATATAACACTAGAAGGGTACTTTGTGTGCGTGAGTCCTGTCCAAATCGATTCAAGATCAACAAAAACCTGTAGAACAGAGGCACAAAAAATCTCAGGATTGTGTGACATGAGAAAAGAGAAAATATATTTAAGAGAAAAGAAACTCCAACATTCAAAGTCAAGGCTCTATAGCTCTGTACTTAAAAATCATAGCGTTTTGTTCCCTCTTTTCTTTCTTTCTTTCTTTCTTTTTGGTGGGGTGGGGGAACTAGACTACTTCACTATGGGGATTCAATTGTTTTGAAAACACACAGCCAATCAAGCTCCCTGGAGATACCGAGATAGATAACTAACAGTTCATTAACAAATATACATAGTTACGGGAAATACTGAATGCTAATGCTCTTGTCATGAAAGCCTGTATGAAGAGCCATAACCGAACACCATAACAATGAGAGTCATGTAAGATTTAGCAATTTAACAGCCCATTTTTCTTTTGTTTAGGAGCATTTCAGCATCACAATGTCTGAGCACTAAACACATCAGCCTATGAGTATCTTTACGAGTTGCAATTATATATTGCAACAGTACTGAAACTAGGCTATGCAAGAACTTGGAGATAGGAATTTCTGCATTGGCCCAAAAGACAAGACATTGCTGCGTCGTTGGTCCCATATTACAACAAATGATGCTGACTTGAACCCTGGGATAAGCAAGAGATTTCATTTTCTTCACTTTTTGGGGGTTCAATCAGATTTTGGGAACACACGATCAATTAATGCAAATGGACCTTCCAGTAGGAAAGGTTTTTGACTAGCCAGATTTGCTAAGCAAGAATATCTTCAAGTTTGCAAAGAAAGCATAAATAGGAAGCAAAATTTCAAGACAATTAAAACAGGGAAACAGACTATAAAATTCAACTACTTTGATCAAATCGTATCGTTTGCTATTTATCCCAATAAAGCGAGGAGGATTGAGCAAAATCAGGCGTCAACGTCACTCGTTCCTAAATATTGCTATTTTAACGCCAATACGAGAGAACGAAATATAATCATAACACTGTTTTCTGACACTAAAATCCTGCAATTGTCACTGTTATTGTACTCCTGGTAAGCTCACGGTATAATCGATCTATGTATGCGTATAATTCACAGCTTGAAATCCTTGGGGGCATATATTTCGCGAAGGAAAACCCGGAAGTTAAGAATCCCGACGAATTCGCCAAAAAGAAGGACTTAAGCAAGTGGACATGAGAGGAGATAATGAAACTGAGAGAGGAAGAAGAACGACTCACAAGTCGAAGACGGTTCCACCCCATTGAAAGGCAGCTCGGGCACTGCTAGATTTCGAGGCAATAGATGTGGAAATCGAAGCTTCAGATGCATAAGCAAGGCTTGCAAACGCATCACCAAATCCTGTTAGCAGGGCATCCATGTCTGCCTCGCCTTCACCTACTATTCTACTACACTAATAATAATGCATTGATGCCTTACTTATTGCCCACGATCGTCATTTTGCATTTGTCTTCTCCATAAACCTAACCTTCAAATCATTCTACCACTCTTTTCCGGATATGCCCAATTCAGATTCTAGAAGATCCTTTCCTGTGTTGTGAAGACAGGTCATACGACCACATCAACCAGGTCCTGCCGTTTCCCCCCGGTTTTTTGAAATTAAAAAAAAAAAACAAATGATTTGCTTCAAACCAAACAGTCAGCCCCTCCGAACGTCATGGATTTGGCTGCGGTCCGCTGTAAATCCTTTTCTTCCAAACTACATTGTAAAGGGGTGAGTCTTTTTTTTTTAAAAAATAAGATATAATATTTTAAAATATTTTTTTGGAAGTATCTAGTATCTTAAAATATTTTTTAAGTAACATATAGTATTATAAAATAATTTTTAATACTTTAACCCCTTAAAATATATTTTCAGTTGTATCCAGTGTGTTAGCAGATTGATTGCAATTTAACTTTTAATGTATCCTTTTAGTTCCAAAAATCATTTTAAAATATTTTTTTGGTGTTTTTAACCCTTTAAAATATTTTTTTTGGTGCTTTGAACTCTTTAAAATATATTAAGAGTTAAATTACAATCAGTCTGCTAACACACTAGATACAACTGAAAACATATTTTAAGGGGTTAAAATATTAAAAATTATTTTAGGATACTATATATTACTTAAAAAATATTTTAAGATATTAGATACTTTCAAAAAAATATTTCAAAATACTATATCTTATTTTTTGTAAAAGAAAGAAACTCATTTCTTTACCCCAAACTACACCAAAACGATATAATTTGAAAGAAAAGGATTCGCAGCGGACCGCAGCCAAATCCGAAAGTCATAAACGACTTAAGGAGTACTGTTGAGGCTAGGCTCAACGATTCGGCACTGTACGGGCCTACGTCATTTTACAGCATGTGTCACCTTCAATACAGCCTAAACAATAATATCAACCAAAAAAAAACGCGCAAGCCTATAGCAAGATTCGAAAATAGGAGAATCAATCTATTAAAAAAAGAAATGACACGATCTTGTCTCCTGTTTTTTTTTAACCTTTGTAAATGAAAAATCATAAAGAAAAAGAGACAAAGATAGGTGGGCTATTGGGCTCCTCCAGCCTCTAACGGGCTAATACTCTTTCCTTTTTTGCACAGGATGGATAGGATCTATGAGGCATCCTGCTGGGTTCTCACATACCCAGCCCAAAACTCTCTAAACCACGGCCCAAATATATTAGGACTAAAGAAATTCTTACTCACTAACCCACGGTCCAAAAAAAAAATTCATCGATGTGATATTTTTGCTTCTTCTACCATTATGTTGATTAAGAGATTTCTTCCGCCTTGTACCAAAAAAAAAAAAAAAAGGAAAATTCTAAATAAATACCATTTGAAAATGTATAACTCTAAAAAATTTATTAACACTTTAAAAAGACTTAGAGGTACCAAGTTTTAAATTGGGTTTTTCAAGTTTTGACACATTTACTATTTTACCTCTCAAATTTTTTTTTTTTAAATAATAGTGGTGCCCCCACCGGAGCACCACCTCCACCCGGCCGCCGCAGCCCCGATGGCCGGCCGACCAGGACCCCCGACGGCCGAAGCTCCGGTCGCCGGCGATAGGAGCTCCGGCCGGTGGAATTTTTTTGGTGGAGAGGGGTTAGTTTTAAAAAAAAAAGTTGTAGAGAAATGGTAAGAGGTGGGATCGAACCCATCCCACCCCTCTAGAAAAGAAGCATGGTGCCACCAAAGCTTCTTTGATATATATATATGCATTATTAAATATGTATAATATAATTAAACGTGTAATAGCTTGGATAAAGTCAATAATGGCGTTGACAAATTCAATAATGGAAATAATAAGATTCGTAATGGTATTGACAAAACCGTTTGTTGATGAATATTGACTTGCATGTTTTCATCAGCATTTGTGCACAAAACATTTTTGTCAAAACCATTACAATTCTTGTCAAAATCATTACTAAACTTGTCAATCTCATTACTAAATTTGTTAAAATCATTTTATTTATATTATGAGTGTTTTCATAATGGAATCTCATAATGGGATTGTCAAAACTATTACAAATCTTGTCAATCTCATTACTAAACTTGTCAATAATTACTAAACCCAATTTAGTACTTGATACCTCTAAGTCTTTTTAAAGTGTTAATAGACTTTTTAGGGTTATATATTTTCAAATGGTATTTATTTGAAATTTTCCCAAAAAAAATTCTTCCTACTATTAATTTATTAATGTCAATGTATGAAAGCATTTTTATGTGAAAAAAACTTTTTTAGTCGGAATTTGTTGCTGACAGACAATTTTATCATGTATCGGAACTTCTTAAGTATTGTTTCTTATTTTTCTATTTTTTTTTTTTCAAATCAATAAATGCAAAATTTGTGCAGTAAATCCAGACAGAATACCTATAAATGATTGAATGGAGCATTATAATCACATTAATCAGCAACAATGTTACAATGTATCTTAACATACAAGTGCTATCCAGTATAGGATAACATACCCATCTATAAAATTATAATCAGCTTTGAAAAGCAATGTAAGAAGCTAATTAAAAGTTTAAAACAGATTAAAATATACATGGTGCATTGTTCAAAATCCCAAAGCAGTAAAATCAACATCTGGAGGTTTTGCTGCAACGCAAGGCACCAGAAGATGTGGTCAATGCCCTCACATATTTGGCGTCTGCAACTTTAAAAATCTGTTGGCTGTTATAATAAGGCTTTGGCACTCGCCCTCCTTTGGTTGCTGTGAAGCAAGCTCCGTTTTCGAACACATCCCCCACCGAATGGAATTCCCACTTTCCCATATTCCCATTGCTCTCTTTTCTCCATGTCACCTGCTCACACATGTATCGTTTATATATTATATATATATATATATATATCTCATAGCTCAACTTTTATATACATATAGCTTTTAATTTATACAAGTTCAGTGAATTACTCAAATTCCATACCTCTTTGTTTCCAGATGTTGGTGCTATGAAGAGGTTGGCTTCACTTTTGAGGCTGGGTCCCATGCTTCCACCAATGGCGTATTGCACCCATCCTTGGTATAGATTGTTGGCTACATGTGCATACCCATAGCGAATTCTGCAACGTTATATTATATTAACCTATGAGACCAATGTTTCATACACAAATTGTTTATTTTTATTTTTATTTTTTGGTTAGAGATCAATTAATGAGACACAGACCTAGGCATGCGTTGGTTGCAGTTAGGTCCAAAATGGTTGTACACCACGGTGACCTTCATGTTCTTGTCCCTGTCGTAACCATCGTCGTGTCCGAGAAGCATAACCTTGTCTTGGTCTCTAAACCAATTGTTAGAGATGGTCACGTTGGTGGAACCCCTCGTAACATCTAGAAGTCCATCTTGACAATCATACAACGTATTATGGTCAATCCATACGTTGGAGGCTGTAACCAATCTGATCGCATCCCCATCCACCTGACCTACTTGAATTACCTTCCCTTCTGGGCCCACCACCGTCCCTGCAGGTTGAGCCTTACAGTGATGAACCCGAATGCCATGT
Source organism: Inga oerstediana (assembly GCA_963210345.1). Taxonomy (NCBI): domain Eukaryota; kingdom Viridiplantae; phylum Streptophyta; class Magnoliopsida; order Fabales; family Fabaceae; genus Inga; species Inga oerstediana. Next base: position 63,361,448 of record OY723409.1, read on the forward strand.
ATTATAACGTTGGTCGACTGTTAATTCCAAAAATTAAAACAACACAATATAAGTAAATAATTAATTGATAATGTGACGGAAGAAATTATTACCCCTTCCCAGTCTTTAATATAAAACTCAGTTGATTTTTCTGAAGAAATTAAGAAAGGTGAATAAATTAATTAATCATAATATATGTAATGTATCACAGTTTATAAGTCAGATAAATTAATTTGGTATAAGAAAGATAAATATAAATACTTTAGAGTAATTTATTTAGATTCATTAATCTATCCAAAAAAATCAAATTATCTTATATTAACGATGGGAGGTAGTATTATTATTGGTGGTTAGCTGGGGTACCTTGAAGATCATCAAGCATGCATTATGAGAAATATGAACATTGACGCCTCGGCCATCAATGGCGGTGAAGCTGCTAATGAGAAGGGGCTTGAGAAGCTTAATATGCATGTCTCTTTGGAATGTGATCCACACTTTGCTTTGAATCATGGAAGCTCCATATCTTAATGTGCCTGGTTTAGGGTTTATTGGGTCGTCGCTAGGGTCGGTGACTTTGTAGTGGACGAGGTCTTTGCCAATGTTGTTGGTCATCTTTCCGGCGTAACCCACAGAACAAGTTGCAAGTTGTGGGCGGTGTCTCCGCCACTCTGAGTTCATTCTCCAACATTTATCAATCACGTTCAAGCTTAAACCAGTCATCTGGGCAGAGCCAAGGGCTGGGGCAAAAATTATAAGGATTATTGCAACAGCAAAAGCAAAGTGACCTAGCGTAGAATTGAAGCTTTGAGAGGCCATGGGTGTGTGTGTGTGTGTGTGAAAGCAATGAAACGAGAGGGAAATTAAGGATATGTGTAAGGAGCTCGCAAGGATTATTGAATGAGGAATATTGAGGTTGAAGAAGTGGAAGTGTAGGGGAGGATTATATACAAAGATATGAGTGGTTGGTGAAGCTTGAAATCTGTTGAGTGGTTAACTGGTTATATTAAGCTGTGGTTAGGGAAGTGTCGAATGTTGGGAGGAGCTGTTTTTAAATAGGCAACACTTTTTTTTTCCCGTGTTTTATCGTAACAGTGAACTGTATATGGAGCTAAATTTGATTTGAGCATCAACCTTTCGGTTTATTTCAACAAAATTGTAAACCGATTATTTAATTAATCAGTTGTGACGGCGTGTTGGCTCCCTCATGTTTGATACTACTCGATGAATTAGAAACACTACACAACCATAAAAATATTTATCCAACAGTCCGTAACTGAGATTATTAACGTATAATCCTTTTACTGTAGTTGTGGATATGGCATCGCGATAATTAGTCACTGCTAGAAGTATTTTAGGGTTGAAATTAGTTTCAACCAACAAAAGAACTAATATACTAAGAATGATGTGAAAGATAAATTAAAATAAATAAGATGATAGTGGTTTAAGATGTATGAAGACAATATTAGCTAGATTATATTTGTTCAAACTATTAATTATATGATAGTGACAATCATCACTATATGTCCATATCCTATTAATCTGTCAATTGAAGTTAGACAAAACAGATCCCTTTTCTTTTCTTTTAAGATGCTCCATCGGTCTATATAAGTCTTTTCAACCAAATCGTGAGATTCTAAAAAACAGTTAAAATTAGTTAAAAATAATAAATATGTAAAAAATATATTTTCCCCCCAAAAATGCCCCTATTTATAAATAAGTAAGAGAGAAAGAGTAATGATAAGAAAAGAAAGAAAATGTATGGTAAATAAATGATATGAGAAAATAAAAGTAAAATGGGTAAAAGTACATTTATTAATCAGATAAAGTCAAATAAGATTTTATAAAAAGAGATAAGCCCATTCAAAAAAGGAATTCTATATATAGAGAAGAAGGGAGTAATATAAACTACAATCCTTAGCCCTAAATGGGGAATTTAGAAATTAACAATAACAAGAGGGACCATATGCCGAAGAATGATTGAATTCTCATGTATGCTTGTTTAGTATGAGGGAGAGGAGGGAAAGTGTGTAAAGGAAATTCTTTTTTTGAATTGGATTTAAAAAAAGAGAGAGAAATGGGGTGTAAAGTTTTTAATTAAGGTTTCTTATCATTTTATCTTATATATTATCTATATTAAAATTTTGTAACCACCCTTCTTCAATTTTCTTAAATTCAATTCGTAAAATTTTTTACTGCTCTCCCTTTCCCTCCAAATCCTTCATACCAAACTGACCAATCAAAGAAATCTTATTATTAGTACGAGAGACGCTTTGGCAGTATAAGCACGACAAAAATGAAAAGTGAAAGTTACGTGCTTGTGTTGGCTTAGTCTACATACAAAGGGAAGCACAAGTAATTGAGTAATAGTAGAGAGAGCTAGATTCATTGAGCAAAGGAAGGGACTGGCCCCCGCGTCCAGCATATGTATACATCAAAACCGAAGTGCGTTGCACTATAATTGAAATATGGATAATTGCCACGACATGTTTTGACGACGCATAAACACGTGTGCGTCCAAATGAAATTAGTCTCTTTAACACTACATTCCTAGCTACAATACTCCATATATCAGTATAACTGACAATACCAATCTAATCTCTTATGATAAAGACACTGCCTATATTATACCAGGCGTCCCTTTAATTACTCATTCACTTCTCCTTAATTACTTGGCACTTGCTTCCTCCATTCTTTTATTGACCACCACCTCACAAACATACAAAAGATATTGTCTTCCCCATATATATCTGATCGACCAGGTTGCCAAATCACAATTATGATTATGAATCAAACAAATAAAGATGGCAAAACCCAAAGAGAAAAAAAAAAAGATATGTATATGGTCTCGTAGTGCATCTTCTCAAGCTTCAGAGCCTATCTGCAGACAAGTCCTGATTCGCAAACTGGGAGCCGTCTGTATGTATATGTGGGGGCGCCTCGTCAGCAAGGGATAAAGATGAAGGCCACGTCATTAGATTATGTTGCAGCGCACCGATGCCGTTCTTCTCTCTGTCTCTTTCCCCCACTCACTATTTCACTGTCCTTTTCCCTCCCACTGCCTACTCATGCTCAATTTACCCAAAATGTTCCACTTCTTTCTCATATTCCCACTCTCACCCCCTTTCTTTTCTTAATTATAATGTCTTCTAACCTTTGTATCTATTTGTGTATATAGCCTTGCTTTTCAAGCACTCCCACCTGCAGCTGGGAACCACGCAGATCATAACGACAAAAATTTTAAGACACGTCGGTTTTTTTATGGAGCATGAACATTGACGTCTTTGCAGACCACATTCACCGCTGCCTCCCCATAAATCAATCCTTTATAGTATATTCATGCTTCAAATTTTTGGCTGGGGTCAAATATAGGGATTGAACTTGGCCGAGATTACGCGTTCCATTCAGAAGGGATCACATTTTATTGCAAAACTCAAATGATGGCGTTAAAATATAATCGAAAATGGTGGTTTTCAAGTGCCAATAATGATGGAACAAGCTAACCACCAAGCATTTGGTTCAATTAGTAAGAGGTTGTATCAGTGTAGCTAGAGATCTCGATTTTGAGCTTTGAGAATGCAACATTGTTAAAAGGTGTGTTTGGATTGGTGATTGGATAAGTGACTTATTTTTACTTAGACTTATGGAATCTTAAAATTGGAAAAAAGTTAGATGGGTAAAATGATGAGTGTTTGAATTGACGATTGGATAAGTAACTTATGTAAAAGTGAATGATGTTTGGTTTGGCTTTTGCATAAGTGGCTTTTGTATTATTTAGGAGAGAAAATTGTAAAAATTATGAAAAATGAAAAAATGAAAGGATAATTGTGAAAAAGGAACTCATTGGCAACTTAATTGCCAAATGAGACCTGGAAAGATATCTACACACGAAGGGACTTTTTCACAATTTTCTCAAAAATTAACTTTGAAAATTTGGCAATGGTCAAATACATAATAAAATTACAATAAAAATGCAAATAAGTTAGAAATTATACAAACTTAAATTTTATAAATTATATCAAACTCTAATTTAAATATCAAACTCTAACTCATATTTGCACATGATTCAATATCTAACAAAATAAACTGATTAAAATATCAATAATACCTTCAATAATCCACATAAATTATTTAAACTAAATTTAATCTGTAAAAACACCATATAGAAACTAATTTATGACAATTTAATAAAAGAAATTGATTATAAAATCATAAAACAACCAAATAGTAAATCTAAACTGATTAAAATTAATTATTAATTATTCTCTACATTTCAACAGTCATATATTGACAAAAATCAAAACTTACCTAAACTTTTATCCCAAGGTATTCTTTAACTAGCAGAAGATTACTATATAAAGAAAGAGAAAATTATTTAGAACATTTTTCATAAAAGAAATTTTGTGATTAGAAGTGATTTTAAGTACCTTATTGATCCCCAAAGACATAAAAATACTCCTCAAAACAGAAGCCAATACACATGACTCATTCATAAGCTTCAATTCCTAACTTATATCTATTGGAACTTTTTCTGACTTTTTTCTATAAGTCTATCGTCCAACCAAATACTCTCTTTAAGATAAATCACTGTGTTTGAGCGATTTGGCCACTCAATCGTCCGATCGGGTGTCAAATCGCTCAAACAAACACCCTCAAATACTTTGTGACAGAGTTTTGATATCTTTGTAGTCCTGTCTGATTTGATCTGAATTAGTCTAGAGATCCCGCCTTGATAAATCCTCTAAATTAAAAGAAAATAGGTCCAGATACCACAATGAATGATTGAACAATCTAAATGCTGGAGAAAATGATAGGGTACAAAGGCTGAACGAAGCTAATCAACCTTGTGAATAATTAGTTATACTCTCACCTTATGCTAATATGCTATATGGAATATCCAACCGGACTCTACAGATTCTACCCTAATGGATAGTAGCTGCAAGTTTCTGCTTCGTCCGTGTCTAATCAATTGTCAGTGTAGTAAAGAGAATACAGTAATCAAGCTATATAATTTTTTTTTTCTTTTTCAGTTTTTCCCTCCATTTAATCATTTTAAATCTTAACTACATTTAGTGGGGACACTATTAAAAACAAATAGTAATTATACATTAAAATTTAGAATAAAACTTACATTCAGGGATGAAATGAAAATTCAAATAATGACTTGGAGAAAGATAGAGAAAGTAACTTTGAAGAGCTGTTAGCTATAATAATATGTCTGTCGCCGTGGGCCCATGAGAGCTATTGCACATAAGAAGTCGCCACTGTGTCCCATCTTATGTACATGATGATCACTTTGCGGAGGGGTGCGGCTGATGTTTTCGCCAGGATTTGATTTGATTCATTATATATAATTTGATTCATTATATATAAGTGTCCAAATTAATTATGTCAGATATCCCAAAGCATGTGCCCCACATGTAAATTTTTTTCCCATAATCAAATGGGTGTTATATATATGCATGAGAAATTAACTTTTCAATTGAGATCTGTGAATCGTAGTAGGCGCCTAATGGTTGGTGAACTGTGACATCAATTAATGTATTATGGCTTTTAATTTGTTTTAAAACTTGTTTTTCTCCAGAATATTTCATGTCTAGCATTTTCACTAAGGGATCTAAAAAGTCTGACGTGAATTATAGTTTTTAGGTACAAGGGATGTCATCCCACTACAGTACAGTCTTGGATGAGAAGTTGAGATTATTATATTTAACCGGTTGCAATTAGCTTCTTTCTCTATTCCCATTTAATGCGTTATTTGATCCATAATATATAACACTTTAACCAACTTAAAAAAAGCAAAAAATGAGAGTTAAGTTATTAAATATATCAAAAATTAAATTTTTTTTTCATTTTTACTCTTATTAAAAAAATATATTTGAAAATATAATGAGTAGGTAAAATTGAAAATGGACATTAATTATAAGGGTAAAATTAAAAGTGAGCATTAATTATCTTATGACTTATACTCTCCGGTCCTAAATATAAGACAGAATTGATTTTTTTTAGAGAAATTAAGGAAGCTAAATAAGTTATTTAATCATATCATATGTTATTTATCCTTAAATTACATATCAGTTTATAAGTTTGACAATATAATTTGGAGAAAAAAAGATAAACATAAATACTTTAAAATAATTTAATTAAATTTCTTAATCTCTCCAAAAATATCAATTTTATTTTTTATATTTAGGATCGAGAATTTTAAATAAACAAAGATAATGGGTGGGCCTGACGCAACTTAATCCCTTGGAAGCCCCGTGGTGGGAGAGAATACGCTCTAGCACAGACTTTACTCATATTTACGATGCGACCCCATAAGAGGACAATATAGTAAGAACAAGATAATTTGTCGAACTAGCTTCACTCCCTCCCTTGGGTCGTGGTTTGTAATTTCCAGAGGTTCCCTCCCTTTAAAACCAAGCCACCATAAGCCTCTCGCTGCAAAACACTTGCTTAATTAGCTGGAGAGTGAGAGATAGAGAGAGAGAGATGGCACCCTCTTACTGTGTGAGGGAGAGAAAACCATGTGTGCCTTGGGTTGAGAAGTACTTCAAGGACTGCCTCTGCAATCTCAAAGATGACTTCTCATTCTCTTTCGGCCTCATCAGTCTTGTTTGCTGGGGGGTCGCAGAAATTCCTCAGATAATCACCAACTTCCACACCAAGTCCAGCCATGGAGTTTCCCTTGCCTTTCTCCTCACTTGGGTCGCTGGGTTTGTACTCTTCATTTCATATCAATTTTTAATCATCGAACGCTAACACACAATACTAACGAGAATTGATTCACCCTTCATGCTCATGTATGTATTTTTGAGGCCAAACTTGTGGTTAACTTGTAGTTTTATCTGTGTTGACGCAGAGATGTATTCAATCTGGTGGGTTGTCTTCTGGAGCCAGCCACGGTGAGTCTGAGTCACACACCGTGAGACATGTTTGTTTCGTTGTTGTTTGGTTGCAGGTGGTGGTCCTGAGCTAGAGGTCTCAACTAGCTCAACTTCTTGTGGCCAAAAAACAAAAAACTACAGCTCAAATTGAAAATTGTGTGGCCTTCTCGAATACACTATCTCCAACACTAGAACGCTCTCTGCATCATCATCCACCAATGCGTCCTATTTTCTTGCTCTTACTTATTTTATGACTGTGGACTAATATGTGTTCCCTTCTTTTTCTTTTTTCGCCCTTCTGTATGGATGCAGCTGCCCACTCAGTTATATACAGCTCTGGTAAATGACAGGATCAATTTTGTTTTCGTTTTCAGCTGTAGGACTCCCCTTTGTTTGTCTACTTGGTACTAGAAAATGGTTTAGAAGAGCTAAAAATTAAACTTGTAATGAAATATTTACTAAGGCGGTAGTAATGGGGGAGCTTCCACAAAATTCAAAGCCTAAGTAAACACAAATTAAAGTTGAACACGTCCAAATCCAAATCAACTAAGTGGCCAACCTTGGTTGGTTTGAGTTGAATTGGCTCACCATCCTAGTGGCACATGTTAATCTCCAAAATTATTTCTTTTTTTTTTTTTTTTGAGTTGATTGGCTCACCATCCTAGTGGCACATGTTAATCTCCAAAATCATTTCTTTTTTTTTTTTTTGAAAAATTACAATCAGTTTCCAGGCAAAAGAAAAAATAAAAAAGTAGTCCCTTGAAATCTCAAATAAAAAAAATAATCTCATTGACAACTCCAGGTGCTGGTCATTAACAACACCAACAATGCCATTGACAAGTTCTTGGAAACCATTTTTTTTCCTCTTATTTAGAACCTGACTGTAATTTTTCCTTCTTTTTTGTTTTGTCCTTCCTATGTTTCCTTGGGACTTCCACCTTCTATCTATAGTTTGGAACTGGCTTCTCTCCTATACCCTTAATGTCCGCTGCCATCCTTTGTTATTAAACTGCGTTGTTTTGAAGCAAAAACTTGAAGTGAAGCCCTTTTTTTTTTTTTTTTGAAAAACAGTATTCAATATCCTGAAATATTTTTTAAATAGCACTCAATATCCAACAAAACTTTTTAGTCTGACTTACACCCTAAAATATTTTTTAATACCACACAATATCTGACATTCAGCACCTTAAAATATTTTTTCATTAACATTGACTCAATATCCAAAACTGATTTTTATTTCAACCTAGGTAACACTTTGTGTTTCAAACTAATTTTTGGTACAATATTTTAGGGTGCCAGATGTACTAAAACTTCTTTAGTATACTCAGTGAGTGTTTGGATAACTTTAAAACTAGATATTCAGTGGTATTAAAAAATATTTTAGGGTGGTAAGTGGATCAACAAAAATTTTTGTACATCCAACAGTATCCTGAACTAATTTTTAATACATCTAATATCCTAAAATATTTCAGAGTACTAATTGATACTAGAAAAATACTTCAGGATAATTGATAATATTGAAAAAAAATTTTAATAACTTAAAAATTTTTGTAGGATGCTAAATACTATTTAAAATATATTTCAGAGAACTGACTAATACTAACAAAATACTTCAAAATATTAAATACTGTTTAAAAAAAAAGGCTTCACCTCGGGTTTTTGCGTCAAAATGACGCATATTAATAGCAAAGGATGGCAGAGGACGTTAAAGATATAGGAGAGAAGCCGATTCGCTATAGTTCATGTATTTTAGAACTCACCATCTGCAGTGTTTTGTAAAATTACGAGAAATTCTCTCCCACCAACCTATCCTATGCCGCTCACTTTCTTGCAAGTTGTTATAGGATTTGGCCTCCAACCACTTATGATACTTATCAACATCATATCAAATTGGAATTAAATACAGACAATACAAAGATTTCTATGGGATTACTTTAGGGGGAACTTTTACTTGTAACAAAATAATCTCACTAGAAGCAATTACCTGGTTCACGTACAGCTGTATACCACAAGTACCATTGTATTGGTACTGCAAAGCCTGTACTATGATTATATCTACAGATGGTGCAAACGAAGTCGTCAAAAAATCAATGACCAAGAGGTACTATCTCTGCAGTCAAATGGAGATTCGCCTCCTTTTGTTTCTTGTTCTTCTACTTGTCTGTGAGATTTACATGAAATGAGTGTTGGATGTATGATGTAGGATGAAGAAGAGAAAAAACCACTCAGACAGAAATCAAGACACGACTCTGGAGTTCCCATACCAAATGGCTCCCACCAAACATCGCCAGCCCCTCGAAGAGAGATGTTCTATTATACGTAGGTATTCATTTAGTTTCTTGTTGCAGATTTTTAAAATGAAGCAGAGGATGTGATGTGTGTTGTGTTATATATATATAAATATATATGTGAAACTGAACAGGTCGGCGAGATCTCTGGCCGGGAGTGGGACGCCGCCGTTTCGCAGCTACATGAGAGTAGCTAAGAGTGGCCCTTCCGCCCTGGAACTGAACTCTGACTCCTCCTCCGACGATGAGGCTCCCATCAACACTCCTTCCCAACCTCGACCAATCCCTCGTTCTTTCGCCGTGAGTCTTCCATCTTCACCATTAGTGTTTGGATTAGCCCTAATGTTTGGACATGTCAACAAGTACGCTTGCCATTTCACATTACATTTGACTATTCCCTCGTACGTAATTAATTTAAGAAAAATTATATTTAGGTTTCTGATAAAAGAAAAAATAAAACAATATTCTATTGAAACCTCAAAATTATCAAAAAGTGTTATTGGAATAAATTTCAATTTTGCTGATGAGTTCATAGGCATTTCGTTGATAAGTCTATAGGCACGTCATTGATAAATTCAAGATGTATCTTTGACAAATCTAAGGACATTTATTTGTAAGTCTCTAAACGTCTATTGATAAATATATAATTAGAATTTATTATAAAAAAATCCGGCAGAAACTTTTTGACAATTTTAATATTTTAATTATTTTTTCTCTTGTCAAAGTCCTGTAATTTTTTCATTAATTTATGTCTACTATTTTATCATTCAGTGTACTACCATTCCTTTCCAGTTTCCACCTCTGTTCATTTTAATGCGCGGGTGAGTATCATCTTTACTTTGAGAGTGAGACTCCCCGCCTGTCCTTTTTTCCCGTCACTGTAAGCGTCTGTTTAGAATTTAATAATTCGGGATATTCTTTCTAAAATCCTATAAAGCTTTAATAGTTTCATTCTGTTCACCCTAATAGGCCCCTGGCGGTCAAATCAAACATCAATTTCTTCCTCGCCTCTTTCTTACTCAGTCTTATCATTTCAGGGAGGTTATGGAACTTTTCTGGCAGCGTCGGCTACCTTGCCTGCGCAGGGCAATGCTTTAGCATTCACTGCAAGAAAACTCTTACAGGTACGATCGAATACAACCTTTGCCCCTGTTCACGCTGATATTTTGTGCTAAGCTCAGTATATTAATCGTATTATACTGAAGCATATACATGTTGTTAATTACTTTGTATTAGTTTAATTTGGATTCGAACTTACGAGAGGTTTCGTGACAGGAGCACCAAGCGCACAGTACTTTTGGTCAATGTTTGGGATGGCTTATGGCTGCTATATATATGGGAGGCCGGCTCCCTCAAATATGGCTGAATGTGAGTCTTTTAATCTTTTTCACTTAATAGTATCTATTGGATTCTAGATGCTTACATGGTCAGCTCCTAACAAAGCTACTTCCTTGTTGGCCAGATTAAAAGAGGAAGTGTAGAGGTACGTTTTACAGCATTCCGGGCTCGAATCAGCGTGTGCTACTATGAGTATTTGGACTAACTTACTGTCTCTGTTTTCATATGAAACAGGGCTTAAACCCTCTCATGTTCGTCTTTGCTTTGATTGCCAATGTTACCTACGTGGCGAGGTTAATTTCCCTGTCTCATAAAAATACATTCCTTTTTTATTGCCTAATGTATGATAAAAAAGCTCTAATTGATCTTCTGGGGTGGATGCAGTATTCTTGTGCGAACTATAGAATGGGAGAGCATCAAAGCAAATATGCCATGGCTGTTGGATGCTGTGGTTTGCGTGGCTCTGGACCTATTTGTATCCTACATATATACGCGCAAAACTTCCATTACTGCTACTTGAATATGGAAACACTAAAAACTACCAAAATCTGACCTTAACTAACGTGAAACAGATAATAGTGCAGTACATCTATTACAGATACATGCGAAGGAGATGGGGAAGGGATGAGAATGATGGAGACTACAAAGAAGCAAGTAAAAGCGATATATCGCGATGAGCGGAAATGTGATGGATGCTTGAAGACAAAGAAGCTCCTCAAGTTTGAATCATTAATTAGAAGGACTGTATCTTTCTCCACCAACACTAATGACGCAGAGCTTTCGCGTCATTCAGCTGTACTCCTACTACTACTTGTACTACTAATGATCTAATCAGTGTCAAACAGTGATATATATGGAGTCCAAGTTGGGCAGCTCATTAATTGTTAGCCGTTCACGATTCTTTAAGAAGCACGGTTGCTCTGCTCTCAAAGTGGAGAAGGGAAACCCAACACCAGCTCTGTTTCCAGCAATTATGAGATTTGAGATTTTAAATGATTTGACGTCTACCTGATTATCCCTTGATTAACGTTGAAATTGTCAAGAGGCATGGCCACATCTTTTGAAAATTGATTTTGCCTTTTATTTTTCAAAAAAATACGATTAAGCAAAGTTGGGTAGGTACTCCGATCCATTATTGCTTGTCTAGTTTGAGCTTTAGCGAAAACGACGGCCCCACTCGTGCTTAAAATCTCAAAATTCCAACTCCCGCTCCATATCTTTCCGTGAATGTCAGGTATATTTTACTGAGAGGAAACGAGTTTAAAATCCGGTTCGGCGCTTCAAAAATAAAAGATCAGTGAGGGTGGGGCGATTGGAATCTAACATTTTGCTTCTTTTTTTTTTGGCACACCGGGAACATCATTTTGCATATTTATATAGTTACTTGTGTTTCCGGGAAAGTGACCGACCTCACCCTATCGCAGGTCCACCGTCGTATATATATTCTTATTGTTACCGTGTATGTTTGGATTAACTTTTAATAATAGTTTTTACTATTTATGAGATAAGTGTATGAAAGGAGTTTTGTCTCGATAACGCAAACATAGATTTGACAATTTGCCAAACTCTCAATAAAACTATTTGATAAGCACTGCATGCTAAAATGTGATGGTCCATAAAACGGCGTGTTCAAACTTGAAGCCGCTTGTTGTGGACTCTACCTTTATTTCCATGTAACCGGGTTATAGGGCTCCATATTAAGTGGCTTCACAAACATGTTGAGGCCCAGAAACAATGGGAAAGAAAACAAAGATTACGCACCGAGTCCCGTAAGGGGGAACACGAATAAAAGATCCAATAAAGCCCGCGTTAATAATCTCGATTCCAACGTGCAAATTTAGGTGGATTATTGTGCAGTTTCACATACACAGTGTAATCACTAAATAATGTCACAAGTTAGTAGTATGCATGCTGTTATCATTTCATGCACCAGATATTGTCGTTGTGTGGTACTCACATGTTAGTAGTATGAATTCCCTTCACCGCATTCATATGCTTCCCAGCTTCTTTATCTCTCACCTAATTCCCCTATTTTGTATATAGCAGTATATATATTTTTATAAAAGACAGATTCTTTCTGAGAGTTGAAATATCGTCCATACGGAGTACAAAACCCATTATAATATTAACCTCCATTTGGGAATCAATTGTATTCCTCGCATACCCATGTTCTGTAAAGTTGTTTTGTTTCATACGATGGCGTGATAAGTTGACCGCAGCTAACTTGAAAACCAAATATATGTGAAGTTTGTGGCATTTTAATAGTATTTGTCACTCCCAAAATTAAACCAGCCCAACCACTCAAGTGGTATTTTTAAAATAAAATTTTCCGTTGCTCAAACTCATAATGCATCTCTTGGATCTCTCACATATTGGTCAAAATACAAGGGCCAGTCCACTATGGATGCCTCCTACATCCCAATCACATCCTCCCTTGATCCGGACAAATATTAAATTAAACTAATATCTTCGCCCGTTGTAATCCCTAGCTTCACCCCACCACCAAACAGAGTTTTTCTACTCCTTTCTTATTTAATTATATATTTTTCACAGTCGCTTACCTAAAACCTTGTGGGAGTCAGTAGGATTTGACCTCATCTATAGAAAGCACCGTATATATACTTTATTTATAATTATCAAACAGTGTCGGCATTCATAGATTGATGAATATTACTTAGGACAAGTACAGGCCGCCGAAATTAAATTCTTGATAATCAACTTCCTACAAATATATATGATATGCCTCTGTAAAGGCCTAATTCCAACCCTTATTATTTTCATTAAAAATATGTCCAGTCCATCAGTCAAACCCAAATCCAAGTAATTCTTTTTTATTTGATTCTTTTTCTACACTCGAGTCAAACGCCCTTTCGGCCCAAAAGAAAAAAAGCACTCCACCTTGTGTTTCAGTTATCTAAACCTTATTTTCATTCCCTCAAACTCACACAACATCACAGATTCACAGCCGCATAGAAGACACCCTCCTTTCCTTCCTCTCCTTTCATTGCATCAGGTTCGATCAGCTTGCTTCAGTTCCGATCAGCCTCACGAAGCCACTCTTGAATCTTGATCTCTCACCCTCAACTTCACATCGCATACTCCATCTTCACTCTTCTCTCTTGAACGTTCTTTCACTCTAGATCTGTTGGCTCTGAAATTTTGAGAGTCAAAGTCGTCCTCTCACATTCGGTATCATGTTCAATCTTCACTATCGAACTCTCAAGCTCATCATTTGTTGTCGGCGTCTTCTGCTCCCATTCATCTTTGCTTTCCATACTTTTATTTCAATTATTTCAAGAACAAGTATTACTATTGCATGTAAAATACAACATTAATGTGTGTGTTCTATGACTTCTGTCCATAGCCTTTATTTCTATGTAAAATGCAGCATTAAATTTCTCTCTATTTCTGGATCTGCTTGCTGGGGCTTCATCATTTTAGGTGAGAAATTTGTTCAAGAAAATCTAGGCAATGTGTACCCATATTTCGATTAATAGAACAATCGAACCAAAGTTTTCGGTTAGTTCAATTTCGGTTAATTTTGTTGATCGGTTTCGGTTCGATGTTGAAACTTAGCTCTATTCGGTTTTCGGTTAATTCGGTTTTCACCAAAAACCGAACTGAATACTCAATTGCTCACCCCTAGGAATAGGTCAGAAGGCCTGCGGCCTGACCTGTTTCCGGCCTACTCCTGTCTAATATGTCAGAATAAAAGGTCAAACCCAGGCCTATTTGAAGGCTTGTTTTGAGACCTATTAGTCGGCCCTTTAGATTTATCAGGCCAGCCTATTACTATTTTAAAAAAAAATGGACCGCCCCCAAATTCCCTTACTCTCAATCTTACCTCAATCGCCCAAAACCCAATATCTCAACAGGACAACACCCACTCACTCTCAATCACCCATTAACTTCTTTGGTCTAACTCACTCTCTCAGGCTCTCAGTTCTCAAAGTCTCATCATACTCTTATTTGACAATCGAACCAAACCCAACGTTACCCCACTCCCACTCTTAGTCTCTCATTGTCATTGCGTCTCTCTGGAGTCTCGACTCTTAGATCTCAGCCGACACTCAACATACACCCACTCTCACTCTTTCAGTTGAGCAGTCGAATCCAAGCAGCCGCCCTCTTCCTTTCTTCATCTTGCCTTGAGCCCTTGATTCTCTTCATTTCTTTACCTTGTGCCGTTGATTCTTGAACCATCAAAACCAAGCCCTAGCCAGTCGCACGTCGCCTAATCTCTCTGTGGCTGTCCTTCCTTCGACTTGAAGTCTCTCTTCCTCGAAGGCCGGTTGGGAGCAGCCGCAGATCTGCAAAATTAGTAAGTCCACTCTTATCTTTCGATTGTCTATTTCTTCTCTTATTTCTCCATATCTCGTGCTAATGATTTGTTTCTCTGTTAATTGGTTTGTCTGCCCATGTTCATATTTCATATTATATTGCAAGGTTTCTCTGTTATTTACCCTGCCTGCCCATTTACTCTTTGGATTTGTTTCTCGATTATTTGTTCTGTTTGCCCATTTACTCTTTGAATTTCATATTAAACAAGGTTTCTTTATTATTTTGGTGCTATGCAGACTGCAAATGGTGCTTACTTAGCTTTTTTCATTTCGTGAGTAATAACACGTATAAATTATCTTAAGTTGTTATATTGATGTTATTACAATTTGCAGCGTACAATGGGCTTTTACGTTGTATTTTTTCCCACAAATAGATTATCTTAACACCACATGGCACTTCGCCTCACCCTTAATTGATCTGATAAAAACAAGAACATTGGCCTAATAAGATGAATAAATTAAATAAAGACAAAGTCAACTGTTAAAATTAATTAGTGGATCTGATAACTGAGGCGAGATGACTGCAATTAGACACATATAAATGGTATAAGTGTTATTACAATGCAATTAGAAATTTTTTGTATAATTATGAAATTGGTATAATTCATTTTTCCTTCTCCCTGGAAACTTGGCTCACATTTAAGAAATTGGTTTATGTTCGTGGTAATTGGAATTTGGACACTTGGTTCATTTAAAGAAGAAACAGAAGATATAAATTTTACATTGTTAAAATAATATCATTTCTTATACATGTTGCTTGTTAAATTGTGTTATACTCTAATACTATACATTTGATTAATCTTTTTCAAGGTCTACGAAGGAGAAGAAGAAATTATATTAAAGATTTAATGTAAAGACGAGAAAGTCCATTGGCTGTTGTATTTGATTAATGTTATGTTGTATTTGGTTTCATTTCTCATGATGTATGTTGGATCATTATTGTAATTGGACTTATTTTTAGCCTGTTTAACATAGGCTTGTTGTGAGGCTTATAGCTTGTTTCCACCACTATTCCAATTTTAGGCATTCTTAACAAGCCACAAGCCAAGCTTAGGTATAAAAATAGGTCATCAACAGGTCATAGGTTAGACTCAGACCATCCTATAATAAAACAGGCCAAGCCTGTTAGGATAGAAGTTTGACCTGTTTCCACCCCTACTCTTACTATATTACCATCCCTCCATGAATCCGGTTTCTATCATTTTCCTTTTCATCCGCTGTTTTTCCTTTTCCTAATCTGAACTATTGGTTAAAATCTCAACAATTTAAATTTAATATATTATAAAAGTATGATTTTTATAATAAAAAATCTGAATTGTTAAGATTTTAATCCAATAACTAAATTAAAAGAATGACGGGCAGCGAAGCGAATAGCAACCGGATCCTCTCTCTGCAGCTTTATTTTGTCCATAACATATCCGTCAACGTACGGTAACTTTGGACACATTGAGGTAATTAGGACTGAAATTGCTGTTGGGAGTTGGCAAAACTGCAAAACCGTACCCTTTTTATTATTTTTCTTGAGTGATCGTACTCTTTTTATTTCCATTCATTCATTCTGACATATATCCAATCTCTCATAAGCCACCTGCTTTCATCACACCCACTCATTTTCTCTTCCTTTTGAATATATTATTAGATATGATCATTTTAATGATCAGATTGTTTATATACTCGTTTGTAATAACTTATTTTTTGATAATAAGTGTTTATAAATCGTAATTTACGGTATACAAAATAAGTATGTGAGAGAAATTTTATCTCGGCTTACATAATAAGGATTTATTATCTAAATATAAACCCAACCAAACACACACTATAAGTTATTTTTTTTACGTAAATCAAGATACAACTTCTCTCACCTACTTATCTTATTTACTGTAAATCATGATTAAAAAGTTACTTTTAAATATTCTAATCATTAATCCAAACAAACACACTGAATCGTCTTCACCCGATCTTTCTTGTTTTCCCATTTATTTGCTCTATTACTACGTGTGGGCTTTCCACACTTCGCATTTATGAGGGGCACCCTAACACATAGGATCCTCAAACGCACAAACCAATATCCATCCTAAAATGAAGCCATTAATTAAGCCAACAGCCTACCTCAACTCGTATGACCAAAAGAAAATAAAAGTGTCACCACCCTCTATAATTAATTATCGTCAAAGTTATGTTTGTCTTTAGGCAGACAATCATTAGACGCGTGATAAAAGTGTTGGTGATTCGCGTAAGCAAGAAAAATATGCACATGCACTCATCCTTTTCAGATTTCCCTACTGTCACCCTCACCCCCTATCTTCCTCCGCTCCTCGCTTTCCCCTCTGTTCTTTACACCCTAACCTTGCTTTGCCATAGATTTTTTCTGCTTTCATCATTTACATATACGCCAGCGCAAAAGTTGCAGCTCTTATAACCTTTTTTTAAATCGGTAATAACGGTATTAATTAAGTAATGTATAAATTACGTGAGAATGGGATTTGATAGTAAAATAAAGTAGCAAGAACTTAAACGAGAAACAGAGAAAGATAATTATGAACATACAGTATATAATTCCTTTGACGGTTAGTAACAATTATAAGGAGCAACAGTCATTCGACTGCTACATTTCACTGAAAAAACAACAAACGTGATATGTCTCTGGCTGTACATACTGTACATTACAGCTCTACAAGTAAACCATACTTCTGTCTCCTCTGCAATCAGCCGGAAGTGACTGCAGCGCCGTCTCCCTCCCAAACACCGGGAAAAATTCAAACCATAGATCCGATAAGAGGAGAAAATTGAGGAAAATATAAAAGAAAACGATGATAGATGATGATGATGATGGGTTTTAGATTTTTTATTTATGGAAGGGGAAAAAATAGGAAGAATCAGAATTGGATGTCCTAAGCATCGAGAGCGAAGGGCGTCTCTTGGAGATCGTAGGGAGCCCATAAGGCATCCAAGGGGCAGGGTCTGTTGGCGTCTAGCCGAACCCAGGGCTTTCCCTTCCCGCTCCAATGCAACAGGCTCACCGGGCCCGGATGCAAATCCCTGCATAGCCCACGGAAGTTGTCGCCGCCGAGCCCGTGTTGATTCCACCTGTGATCCACCGGCGCTATGTTCCCGGCGAACACCAGCAGGAACGGCGGCAATGATCCCAGCTCGTAGATCCGTATTCTCTTCTGCAGCTCCATCCACTCCTCAATCTTCCTCGTGTAATCGCCGGCCCGCCACCGCTCCAAATCGATCACCATCACCCCGGTGTTGAAGTAGCAAGGCGTGCGACGACCCGCAAATGTCAGCGACAAGGATGGATTGGACCAAAACGTCGGGGTAAAGTAGGTGGTGAAGTTAGCGTTACAGTATTCGGGAGCAGCAAGGACCTGATCGGAGCTCATCGGAGTGGCGGCGAGCTCTGCAATGTCATCGACGAGGACCAGGTCGGAGTCGAGGTAGACGACTTTGCGAACCGACGGAGGGAGGAGGCTGGGGAGGTAGTTGCGGGCATAGTTGAGAGGGCAGTCTAATGCAGTGCGGATGGAAGATGAGATCAGCCCGGCGACGGTCAAATCGTCGAAGGGGTAGATTTGGAATCTGAGGTAGGGGAAGGAGGTGTAGATGGTGAGGTGGAGGGCGGAAGCGGAAGAAGGATGAGAAGCGGCGGAGACAAAATGGAAAAAGACGTTCTCGGGACAGGAAGAGTGTTGGAGTACGGAGAGGATGGCAGCCACGGAGCCGCGAAGGTAGGTGACGTCGAGGGTCATGGCAATGTGGACGACGCTGTCGGAGCAATTGGGGGAGTTGTCGAATTTAGGGGCTTCTTTGAAGCGTGGCGCCGTAGGGGTGGCATAGCTGGTGCTGATAGCGGAGAAGAAAAGCAAGATGCAGATCAAAGACGTCGTCGCTGAAGAAGTAGGCATGGTTTGTTTGTTATTCTGGGGAAGGAGGAATGTGTGATGGAAATAGATATATAGGAAGAGGAATAATGTGAGATTCAGATGGCGGCTGTGAAGATTGTAAAAGACAGCAAGCAAGAAACAGGAATCGAAGATGGAAGGAAGGAGGAGGAGGAGACAGTACAGACTACAGAGCTCCAACCCCTCCCGTGGTTTCTGCGATTGCGAGGCTTTGAATCCACGTTGGTTTCTTTCACACCAGAGCACCCCTTAAGTCAATGACATCTATTCCTTATTTTATTTTACTCCCTCGTTCCTTTATATATATGAGTATATATTTATTTTTTTTGACCTGTTATATATGTGAGTATTTACTGTTTTTCTCTTCGCCATCTTTCTGCTGTTACGAGTATTATTTTACTTATGATCTTATTTACGCCAATTCATTTTTTGGAATATATTGTTCGACTCTATCACCGTCTCTATATTAATATGTTTTCCTCCGGAAAGGATAGCATTAATTATAATATTACTTCGGTCATGTTTAAATAAACAATAATTAATTACCAGTTGAAAAGGACAGGTGAAGATATTCGGAGCCTCGATCATCTGCATCGCAAAAGGGGCAGGTTCCCTTAATTAAGGTTGCAGCGCTGTTATTGGGAGATCATTTCTTCCTTTTGCGTGGATTAAAACATTAATACTGGTAGCAGATGACTTTAAATAGAGAATTTTGACTGATATATTTCCATATATTAATTTTTTTTCCAACTATATTTCCATATATTAATAAGTAGACTTAATTAGGATTATTGTTATAAAAATATATATGATAAGAGAGAAGATTGATAGAATTCAGAGAAAGGATTATAGAATTTTTAGAGAGAAGTTAGAGAGAAGTTCTCATTCAATTCAACTGAAACAATCGATTACATGCCTTTATATAGAGTCAGAAATCTAATCCTGGTTGTCTGACCATGATTATATTTAACTCTGGTTATATAACCATTGTTACTTTATATCTTCTTTATGTCCTTATCTTCTTTTGCTTTTGCTTTGTGTCATGTCTTCTTTTCTTCCTTATGTCAAGACTAGTAGAGTAATATGAGTCAATGGACATCCACATATTTAATATTCATAACTATTATAACACATTTCTAATAGAATATTTATTCAATAACCTTACAGCCTCTTGTATCCTCTATCTGCCTATCTAAATAAAAAATGTTTAATACAATTTAAATAAACATATATTTTTATAACTCAACTTGTTTTGATTATGCCATGGACTTTAAAATAATTAACTGAACATGCTTCCCAGATGGAATTAATCTAATATAAAAATAATAAACAAGACAAGACAAAATTAGTTTCAATGAGAAAACGACGGGCCAGCGAATAATGAGGAAGGGCAAGGAAGGGAGTGATTCCTTACTCCATAAATGGTCAACACGTTTCTCTTTCCCTCCTGGCCTCTTTGCATGGATATATATACAGCCATACAGGTTTTGGTTTTTTCTTGAAACTAAAAATTGTCTAGATTATTTTCTTGTTTGGATTTAGAAAGTCCATTATGTAAAAATAGCGTTGATCTATTTTGCAGTTGGTTTGCATTTAATGAAGATAATTAAACGTTCCAAGTTCTCATATTATCCCTTATTTGATATCACATACAATTATAATTAAAAAAAATATCAAATGATATTTTTAAAAACATGAAAGATTGTTTTGTTTTTAATAATTTTAAGAAAATAATATTTTAAAAACACTATAAATTATCAGTTTATGAGTTTAGGCAAAAATTTATTTTTATCAAAGAAAACCAAACACGTACACCTTTCGAAATGCTGTCTATTTTAGTCCTGCTTTCTATTTTTCTTTTTCCCCCTTTTAAAAGAACCCAAAATTATACTATACTCAACAATGCAACCTCCTCAAGGTTCATTATTTGTATTACTAATATTAATAGAGTAGGGTTAAAATTCCACCCTGTACGTTATACCAGTCGGATGTGTAGAAAGCCTTCATCTGATTCTATATATAGTCTAAAATTACCAGATTATTCATGATAGACCCCACGGGCAATGTGGCCAATTTTTTCTTTTCTTGGACAAAGGCAATGTGGCCAATCTACCTAAAGGGTTTTATAAGAAATAGCAATATATATAACTCATCTGCCAAAAGGAAAACAAAAAAGTTTCCCCATCTGTGCATTTTATTATTTACTCCCGCAATGAGTCCAAGTTGTTAAGGCTTATAATAGATGCAACCCACATGGAAAGGTACGTAGAGGCCAGTTACACCTCATTCTCATCATCATCCTTATAATTTGGGGAACTTTTACTGAAATATGCTCTCAGTTCTTGCTATTATTTCCTTTTTCTTTCAAGATTATAGCTGTGATTATTGCCTCGATCGGCAAATTCAAGTTGGTGAATACGATTATTTGTGTCATTTAAATTTCTATAATATCATTACCTTATTCCGACAAACCAAATATGGATTTAAAACTCGAAAAAAATAATGTTTTTAAAATAAAACCACGTTCCTATAGTCCTGATCGTCTCCCCCATTTTCATTCCGATCCCATATGAAACTTGGTCAAAACAGCTCTTGCCGTACTCCTACCAAATGTGTCCATTTGATCAAAGAACCCTGACAATTTTAATTGTAAAGAGTGGCACGTAATTTTAAACATTAATTGGACTACAGTAAATTCAAACTTGGAAGATACCAGGTTACTGCCCCAGAGAAAACAAGACGCCAGCTTGGACTTTAGACAAAATTGTTAGCAGCATTTAACAAAAAAAAAGGAGAAAAATAGAAGGATGAGAAGG
This sequence comes from Inga oerstediana, assembly GCA_963210345.1. Classification (NCBI taxonomy): domain Eukaryota; kingdom Viridiplantae; phylum Streptophyta; class Magnoliopsida; order Fabales; family Fabaceae; genus Inga; species Inga oerstediana. The sequence continues at coordinate 63,382,998 of OY723409.1, forward strand.
TCACCGAATGGGAGCACCGACAAGAGAGTGTCAACATTTTCTCTAGTAGCATTCCCAAGGCAACACACTCTAAGGAAAAAAAAAGCAAAAAGAAAGAGAAAAGGTACGTAGTTGTCCTTCGCTTAATAATGAATCATTGACCCTCGGAACGGGGTGAAGTAAAATGTGCTGTGACTCTGTGAGAGAGTTACTACTGTGACTGGGTTGTTGCGCGTACGTAAGTACGTACAGAGCCGCAGTTTTTGACTTGTTGGATCAGAGCCCCTCAGCCATACACTCTCACACTGCTTCGCCATCCCTCGTCTCGTCGGTGAGGCTGTAAATAGCTAAGGGTGTGTTTGCTTCGGTTTTTTAGGCAGAAATAAGCCTGTTTTTAGGTAATAAGCCTAAATAAAAACGTGTTGCGTTTTTATAGTGTTTGGTTCAGCTTATTTTAATTATATCATGAGTAGAATAAATTACTTATTAAATAAGCTCCTCACTGCAGTTTTTCTATTAAGTCACTTATTACATAAGTCGAGATAAAACTCTTTTCACATATTTACCTCGTACACCGTAAATCAAGATTTATAAGCACTTATTGTCGAAAAATAAATCGTTCATCCAAACATAAATCACATTATAAAAACTGAATTTTCTATTAAGTTATTTTTAATAAGTCAGAATCATAATAAGCCATTTTTCCTACCGTTATCCTAAATACACACTAAATATAATGTTTGTTTGAGATAGCTTATTTTTAGGTAATAAGTGTTTATAATTCGTGATTCACGGTATACAAGATAAGTATATGAGAGGAATTTTGTCTCGACTTATATAATAAATGTTTATTTCCGGAAAATAAGTTATTCCAAACATTCACATAATTATTCTAGAGTCCTTGCGTTGTACGGAAACTTGTTCTTTTTTTTATATATATTTTTTATACTTTAAAAGTTATATTATTTTTCATATGTAAAAAATTTAATATAATAAAATATTATTTAAATTATAAATAACTACAGAATAATTTTTTTTCATACAATTTTTAAATTGATAAATTTAATATGTTGATGCATCACGATTCTTAAACATCTCTTTATATTATAAACAATAATATCATGTGAGGAGCTTATAAACTAGAAGATATTTTTTTTAAATCATTCAATATAACTTTAAGAATGGTACCACTCAATAAGATGATGTATTAAAATTTATAGATATCTCACCATGCAAAACATTTTTTATTCTGTTGTTGCACCCACACCCACTTTCATTGACAATAGTTATTAAACCTACAAAAATAGAAACTATATAATTTGAAAGCAAGCAGGAACTTTCTAAGTAATTAATAAGCAATTTCCTTTGAAACGAGACGCAAATACCTACAAATCCTACATAACACTATGGAAGGAAAGCCTTTCTTTTATAGTAACCTCTGACTAAGGTTTAAACAAATAGGTTAAAATGGCATTTTTTTTAAAAAAAATCAGAATGACTTCTCATATCTTTAAAACAAATTCACTAGAATAAAACAATGGCTCATTTTATTAGATACCCTATTCTGACCCTCTTTTTCTTTCGAGCTTCCTCAATATCTTTTATTTGATGATCTGACTTAGTCATTATAATTTACCTTGTCTTATTCACAGAACTGATTTGATAAAATAGAATATAACATAATTTTATTCACACAATTGATCTTATGAACAGATAAACTATAACCAAGTAGTGCATGCATGGAAGAGTTTCATTCATAATAACAGAGTAATATCTACCAACAAAAAATATAGTCAAATTGTATTCAGTTTGAATGAGAGTCTGCCACTAATAGAAAGCCATTTAATTATATTCAATCTGATGAGGATGACGACATGGACCATTTGCTTTGTAAATTCCCCCTAATGACATCTTGTTGACAACTCATTGGACTAAATTCAGCATTACAAACTGCAAAGTTTTTTTCCCTCTCCTTTTGAGGACCTCACCTTTTGACGAAAGGATGATAACCAATATTCAAGGCATCACCAAAGCCTTCACGTCACTTTAATTCATGCAATTGGCATTGTGTAGGAATTAGGTTTTGAAAGCTGTCAAAGGATACACCAAAACATAATTAAATGAGCCAAATACCACTGTTAAATATAGACAAAAATAAAAGATCTATCTAAAATATATTAATGCAAACCATCAAACACTTGAAAGTTCTAGTATAATGCACACATTCCATGCAATTTTTTTGATAGTGAGCTTTTTGCACTTAAATACAAAGGAAGTGAATTATTCTTGCTCGCAGGATAGACAAACCCTGGCTTCATAAGTATTGACCAGAATAAAATATGGTTTCATCAGTTTAAACAACAAAAGAATACTCACATACACAGAAACATACAGCATTCAATTACTTATATCCATAGATGGAAACTATCCAAACTTCTAGATTATCAACTGCAAGATATCTAATAACATTAATTAGCGCCCATTCACAATCTTCAGCATTTCCATGTCTTCAACAGTTCTACCATGTAGTCAACATATAGTGTTTATAGTTGCAAGTATAGTTAAATCTAGATTCAACATAATAAAAATGAATCACCATAGAGAAAAACAAGCCCCCCAAAGAAAGCCTAAATGTAAATAACAACTCTGATTGCTCAATTACATTTGTATTCTCTAATGGAATATCCACCACAGAATCATGTTATTTACCAAATCAGATGCCATTGGAGGAACACGTAACATTGATCAAGGGGCATCAACACCATTCTGCAAACATATTCCTTGGACTGTCTGCTTCTCCCTTCTTTCTTTGCTATGCAAACTTGTCAGATTGTCAGACTGTATGTGCCCAGCTCTCTCTGTGACTTTTATCTACTCATTTAATTGGATAGGAAGTTAATACAAAAGGAGTATATTACTTTTCTTGTTGACAATGGGCACCAGCTCCTTGTAATAAACTGACCATGCACCTGTTTAACCACCAAAATGGGTCCTTTCTCCAAAATACGTGAATGCCTGTCAAATATATTAATTGACATCGATTTCCAATATCCTAAAGATCTACAAAATATTTGTACTTGTCATGGCCCGTTGCATGCCTACTAAATATTTTACGTCTATGACTGAAAAGTTACTCCATCTTATTGGAATCAACAAATCCACACATGCCTGTAAATTAATTACTCTCACAAATTAGCAGACCGCACAGTGCCAAAAAAATTTATACTCCTTTAGCCCGCATTGGAGATGAATATTTAATTTGGATCATTCTATTTATAACCTTAGAATCAGGTAAAAAGAAAAGCTTCATATAACTTTTCTGATTTTATCTCTTCTTTCACTTGGCTTTTATATATATATATATATATATATCTCTTCTCAAATGTCTAATTTCCAATTAAAAGTTAAACGTTATGTTTTGGTCTAGGATAACTATTATGATAGCCACAGTATAAATTTCAAGTTTCTTTGTCTATTAGAGCTGAACGCTTCTTCCATTTTTTAGAGCCATCTTCTTTCAGCATTAAGCACTTTTTCTTGGAGCCCTTTGTCTCATTATCTTTCAAAACTAAAATTTTTTTTTTTTATAATGTCATTGCTAAGAGCCACTTTTCTCAATATCATCCAAACTCTAATTCCCAAAGAATTCCCTTCGAGACCTCTTTAACGAAGCTCTCATCCTGTCAATTTGGCTCTGCATGCTATCAAAAAATGCTTCGGCGTTCTTAACGGTCTTAGGTCTAGTTGCAGAAATTTCGCGGTCGAGATTCTCGAGTCTATTTCCGTTCTCTTTCATTATCGTGTCTAAATGGAACTGCCAAGCGTGAAGGGTCTTCTACGGCCCAACGTTGGAGCGGGGTGGTGCCGACGAGTATTTTGAAGGTGGAGAACACGATAAAATAGGAGAATGGCCCATGGGTCGCTTGATTTATTTGAAAGTCACACGTCTTGATATATATTTTCCTTTGTAGGTACTGAGCCAGTACATGTAATATCCTACTAAAGCTTACATGGCTACTACTTTATATGTGGTGTGGTACTTGAAACAAAGTTCGGGCCTTGGCTTGTTAATAAGCTCGCAAGGAGATATGACACTTAACTACTTTTGCAACTCAGACTGGGCATCGTGTGCATGTACCAAGAGATTGGTGATAAGATACTTGCAGAAATTTTGAGGCTTATTTATACACTAAAACACTAGAAAAAAAAAAAACAACCTCGAGGTCCTTGGCTAAGGTGGAGCATAGAGCATTGGCAGCTACAGTTTTATAAGTAGTATGGTTAGTGGGACTGCTAAAAGAACTCAATATGCCTCATTTGCAAGTAGTAGACGTGTGGGGTGATAGCAAAGCTGCTTTGCACATAGCGAACTTGATATTTTCTTTTCTTGCCAAGCATAAATATCCTTTTATTAGAAGGAATCCTATTCAAAGTATTGTCGGGTACTAAATATAAACACCTCTTCCAACAAATATTGAAACCTTGGTTCATTAAGTTATGAGGATTACTAAACAATGTAAATGGGTCGAAACCCCAATAGTAATATAGTTTAGTATATCTTGTTGTTTGTAAATAGGTCTTTATATCGGGGAATACGTATACGTGGGATCATTCTCCTGATCCAATGTATGTTTGATCTGCATACCAAATGATGTGCGTAAGAGGTCGGGCCATCAATGATAGGATAGTGGGCTTAGTTGGGCCACTCGTCTTCTCAATGAACGAACTCCAAGAAACTGGACGCTGTACGTGTTTCCGGGGACTCTTTAACTTGCTTCGCCTGCCACGCGAAAGAAGAAGGGGATGTGGGGACTGGCAAATCAAGTGTGTGTTCATGTGCATATGAAACAATTTGAAACAAAATTCTTCTCACAGTTACCTTATTAATAATTATTTTTCGAAACCTAATAATGGAAGCGCCTTTCCACAAAATTCAAAGACAGAAGTGATGGTGATTCGACGTCCGCCAACTTTTTTATTTTATTGAATTTGAAACCCTGATAGTCTCTCACATTTTCCTTCTAGGGCGGGCGGCTTCCACAGTTCCACGTAAATGACTACTTTAAACAACATTCAGTCATTCACAAAGCACTTGACTTTATGATTATAGGATTAGAGCAGGTTGGCGTATTTGAAGTCTGAACAATGACCTTTTAAGAAACGGAGAAGGGAATAGAAATACCTAGTTGACATTATTTGGTACACATCTGCAGTCATTGTGCCGCGACCCTGACATGTGACATATGCTATATCTCAACAGTAGAATAAGGAAATGAAATGACTGTGGTGTAGCGTAGGCTTGCGTGATCTTTTAATGGGCACAGCTTACATGACACAAAGGACGATACCAAGTCACATAGAGTGGTCCACAGGTGACGACGGGGCAGCAATGAGAAGAGTGGTCGTTAGAGATTTAGGAGAGGTCAAGTAATGATCAATAAATGCTGAAAGAATAAATCAAAGGCTTTGACGGTTTGACCCATCCTTCCTGGCGCCTGGCGGAGTGAAATTATAAGGGCAATGCGCGTGCTTTTTGGTCCCACCTCGCGTGGTTGTTCAGAAATGGCAGGCGCGCACACGCTCGCCGACTCATGGGTTTCTTCCCTTCATGCCCCGCATTCTTGACCCAACGCAATTTTAAAACATTTTTAGGCGTCCACTTGCCACCTCATCAATAACCCGTCCTTGATTAATTAATTAAAAGACATTATTTGTTTTTAAATTTATTTTTAAAAAATTAATAATTAATAGATAGATTCCATACTCATTAAAATAGTTTTTCAGCAAAAAAATAAATCTGACCTATCCAAATTAATTTTAGTTTTGAATGCCTTGGATTTTAATACTCATCCTCGCTCGTCAGGGATGATGAACGCTCAAATTTAATCTCTTAAGACTGAAACTGAATCTCGTCCCTCTGCAATATTCTAAGCTTCATACTCCGTGTACCCGCTATCAAACCAACCCCTTTCCCTGTCTCTGTTATGCGCTAACATGATTTCCCATTTTGTAATATCAATATTCCACCACTATCCTTCGCTTTTTCCTTTATTATTCATGCTCTTCACAAATAAACCCTAATTTCAACCTAATCCGTATGAAGGCGTTGACCACAAAGTCACAAACTCTAATCAAATAAAGGTAGGCAGGGAGGAGAAAACAAACACTGAATGAATGAGAACTATTGGTTAAACCAAGACTCATAAGTTGAATACAGTAGATCCGTATGAAGCCGAGGTAGCAAGGGTTGGTTTTAACCAGAGTGGGGGGAAACCCCTCAAAAGTAAGGGGATCGGGGTTGGGATAACAGTATCAACTATCGATATAAACAGCAACGTGGCTTTAGGTATAAGGGACATGGCAGGGTAATTAGGCGTGCTTATTTACTAGGATTTATTAATTTCAAAAATAAATACTACCATGTGTAATAGCTAGAAATACTCACCCAAGCAAAACATACTAATTGTCAACCACTTCATCATAATTAAGGAAGAACAATTAACTCGACAAATGCTTTGTATTAAATGGCAAATGGGCACTAAACTCCCCAATGACTTGCATCGTGGTCCTAAGAATTTTTTTTGGGATGCGACTTATATTCCGTGGACTGAGGAGGGTATTCAAGATCACTGAAAAATGTGAAAACATGCTGTGTTAGTTAAAGATATGATTATTTTCTAACCAAACGATGGAAGGATTGGTTAGAGTGTTTACCTTTTAAATATAAAAAAAATAGTTTTTATCTTTTATATTGATGAAATATTTATGATAGTTGGACATGGAATACGATTTTTTTAAAATAAAAACAGGGTAAAGAGACACGTGGGAATAACCCATCCGAAGGCGTTGGATCCACTTTTATTAATGCAAAATGGCACACACTGTAATATCCCAAGATGTGAAGCGAGAGAACCAAGGCGGTTTAGCCCCTCACCATCGTCGCAGTCCAGCATCACCATGGCCACGGCCTCGACGTCGATCCACACCATCGTCTTCTACCTCTCCGAGCACCCCTCCATTGTCGGCTTCCGTTGGAGCCCCGCCCAATCCTGGGGCTCCACCTGGCTCTTCCTATTCTCCTCCATCGCCTTCTTCATCCTTCTCTCCCTCTTCGTCCACCTCTTCCTGTCTCTCTTCCTCCGCCCCGGGCGTCCCCTCCCCCTGGGTCCCTTGCCGGCCATTCACAGCCTTTTGATGTCTCTCGTCTCCGTCACTATTTTCGCCGGAATTTTGCTCTCTGCTGCTGCTGAGATCCGAGACACCCGCTGGTTCTGGCGCCGCTCCAAGACTCCCTTCCAATGGCTTCTCTGTTTCCCTCTGGGCACCAGACCATCGGGTCGGGTTTTCTTCTGGTCCTACGTCTACTATCTCTCTCGATTCTTACATATGTGGAGGACCATCTTCTGCATCCTGCGACACCGTAAGTTGGCCTTCTTCCAGCTGTTCAACCACTCCATCTCCACCTTCATGTCCTTCTTGTGGCTGGAATTTTCGCAATCCTTTCAAGTCCTGGCCATTCTATTCACTACTCTGGTTTATTCGTTGGTGTACGGTTACAGATTCTGGACGGCCATCGGGTTTCGCAGCGCCTGCTTCCCCTTTGTGCTTAATTGCCAAATTGTGTTGCTGGGTTGCAACCTCATCTCCCACGTTGGCGTGTTTCTGCTTCACTTCTTCAAAGGAGGCTGCAACGGAATCGGCGCCTGGATCCTCAATTCGGTGCTGAACTGTGCTATTCTGTTGCTGTTCCTCAACTTTTATGTGAGAATGTATCTGGGCAAAAGGGCGAAGATCGATGTCGTTGGTGGGATCGAATCCAAGCCTGAATCCACCTCTGTTTTGAGTATAAGCGCAGGGAGAGGAGTGGATATGCCGAAATTGAAGCTCCATTAGAGGATCGAGGCGACATCGGCGAACCTATTGTGCAGTCCGGAGTGTTCGCGATTTTCTACGCTCTTCTTCTTTTTGTATAAACTCCAAAGCAGGTATAGATAGATAGAAACTAAGTTCTATAGTCGATTTTGAGCACAAATCTTCGTGGGGAAAAAGTTAAAAAAAACGTTCCGAACGCCGACCTAGATTTTTTTCCCCACCGGTCATGCTTCACAGGAATCAATAATTTTCTGGTGCGTACCAAATCATGAAATCGTTCGATAATTTCAATGTACTCTTCTGAAAAAAACAAAACAAAAGCTGTCCACTCGAAGTTGGTAATGGAATGAAACTTAACTTTCAATTATTAGCACTAGCAGGTGGCAGGATATTCTCCACCCACGTCTCGTATTTATTCCTCACAAAAACTTTTTTTTTTTTTTGCCAGTTATTTCCTCACAAAAACTATTCGGATAGAGATTAATAATATCAAATTTTATAAAATGAATCCATTATTTTATTTAAAGTATCTTTATTTTTTAAAATATATGTTATTTGATGTATTCATCAAATTTAAAATTATCAAGAGATGAGATAGAAAATAAATTTTTAAAATATAAAATTAATAAATATTATGAAACATGAAAAATTGCATATTTATGTGACAAGTAATGCAGATGGAGTACTTCTAAAATTTCAATGGCAATGGGAATTGAAGTTGTAACATCCTGAGTTGATTTATTTGTGCTTTATAACATTTTAACGTAAGTTAGTTAATATAATATGTATTTTTTAAAATACACTAATGATTTTTTTTAATTCTCTTATTTCCTCTTTTTCTTCATCATTATTGAGGGAGCATAAAAATTAAGAAAATATTGATAAATATAAAAATTATATCTTATATTTAAGATCAATATTAATTTCTTAAATATATTTTATATTAGACTGAAAGAGAGGGGTGGAGCGTAGTGTTGCCAATATGAGTTTGGGTTGGATTAAGTGATTAACATGCCCATGATATTCGTGAAACAGTGCATATGGTTGATTGCTAATCATTGTCAAATAAGGTGGAGGCGTGTCAGTTCAAATAAGTGATAGAATTGGCATTTTTGGATGATAATACGGACAAGGTCATCGTTACCCACTTGTGAATGTAGCTGGGACGTGAGCTCCAATCTGCAATCGCTTTCAATAGATAAAACTTTTTTCTCTTTTCTAGCAAACCTGAATTTTAAGTTAACTTAACTCAAAAGCAATGCCATGATCCTAAATGAGGTTCTGTTCAATTGTTCAGTGTTACAACCCATCAATCTACGAAACGAGTTGGAGCTTTGTAAAAAGCCACCAAGCTATTAATTCTATCTTAATAGTTTTTGCTATAAGTTCTATTTCTTAGTTTTTACTGATTTAGTTTTTGAGAAGAGTGAGAATGGGTAAAATATTTTTTTAATTGTGTCCAGTTTACTATTAGACTTATTGCAATTTTACCCTTAATGTACTTTTTTTGCTACAAAAATTAATTTCAACTATTATTTGGTGTTTTTAACCCTTAAAATATTTTTTCAACTGTATCCAATGTGTTATCAGACTGATTGCAATTTTATCTTTAATGTACTTTTTCAGTTCCAAAAATTATTTTAAACTATTTTTTGGTGTTTTTAACCCTTTAAAATATTTTTCCACCCACTCTCTCTTACTATTATCACAAAAGTCACTTGTGCTTAAGTCAATCCAAACAAGTTTTATTTTTATAAAAGTCATTTATACAATCGCTGTTCCAAACATAAATCACATTACACAATCGAGCTTTTACCAAAACTAAAATTACCAAACGCTAAATTAAGAAACTCTATTTTTCTCATCGCTCTTCCAAACACACTCAACTATATCCATTACAGCATTACGTTAGCTTTACACTTTGTTTGCTACCAATCAAGCCCAAAACAACATTACGTCTTCGGTTTTGTTTTCCCACAAATGCCCAAGAGAAGGGGGGAACACAATGTATACATTCTTTGCTTTAGTGAGCAATAATGTGTATATATAATGATCGGATGGTTTAAAATTTATTTTATTTTTAAATATTTCATTTCAAAAAATATAAAATAAAAGAATTTTTTCATAATTTCAAAGAAAAAATGAGACTTGGCTCAAAGCCTCAAATCGAAAGAGACATGTGCAGAATAGCATTATCCCGCTCATCAATTTGCTTTGCTATGTCTTGATATCGACTGATGCATCATGGATCCTGAGTAACTTGTGACGGATGATCAGGCTCTCATGCTCTTAAGTGACGAGCAAGATTCCTAACTTACGGATCAGATATAATGTTATTTTGTTTTGATATTTTTTATTTTAAAAGATATAAAATTTAAAACACGAATAATTTTTTTTATTTTCATTTCTAAAATTATTACTTTCGAATTATCAAGCAAAAAATTTAAAATTTGATCCTTTAAATTATTCCAACATTTCAAATTCATCACAGTAATGAGTATCATGAGAGACTGCAGGCATGAGTGAGGGTCCGTTCTTTTGGGCCAATTAATGAGAAGAGATATCCACATCACAGCAAACGGAATCAGGCCTGATGTTAAAAATAGCCCAATTTATTTTTTTTATCATTAATTATAAGCATATATTTTTATTCTTTATATTACGTATAGTTATGGGTTAATATAACTTTTGATCCCTGAAGTTTGATTCAATTTTGATTTTGGTTCATCAAGTTTAAAATCGATGATTTTAATCCTTGAAATTTGACCTTTAATCCTTCAAGTTTGAAAAGGACTTGATTTTTTTTCCGGTTCGGTTCGGTTTTTCACCTAGTCCTTCGCAAACTTGAGAGACCAACAGTTATAAACAGAGAAAATTTGAGAGACCAAAATATAAAATTTCAAACTTGAGGGACCAAGGGTCAAACTTCAGGGACCAAAACCACCGATTTTAAACTTGAGGGATCAAAACCAAAATTGGATCAAACTTCAGGGACCAAAAGTTATATTAACCCTATAATTATTTATATTCAAAAATCTTGTAAATTTCATGTCCTGTGGGAAATCCAAAATACAATCACTGTTGCCCAATAGATTTTTTATTATACCATATAGGTACTACCACCTCTAGTCCTTAACACAAGACTCACTAGTGGGTCTTACATTAAAGATTAAAGATGATTGGAGGGAGTATAAATCACTATTCATATCATATATATAACACTCTTCATCTGTTGTACAAAAAGCCGCACCTAGGTCTAAATCATCTCAAGAATAACTTCATCGGTTAGATATCAGAAAATGGGGTGGATGCTGTTTCCAACCTGAGTTGTTTTCTTTTCTTTTTGTGCCTTTCATTTTTTTGGGGGAGGGGCGTGCCCATTATTGTAATTTGAGTCAGTAAAATCAAATACGAGGTGGTATCCACAGATCAATGAGGGTAAGAGTTATTGGAAAAGAGAGGAGTGAGATAATGAGTGGGGAGAGCAAGCAGCCTTGAGGGTATTATACCTTCCTATGTCAAAATTGTGAAGCTTCATGAGGCGCTTCTGCTTGGCGATGAATCGGCTTTTGTAGTAACCTTCAAAAGAAGGTTCCTTGGAGGTGCGAAGGAAGAAGGCGTAGCCACCCATGAAGTAGACGGAGGTCACAAAGAAGCAGATTGGTTCCATCACATCCCACGAAAGCTCCCAAAATGTGAGCCTCATGAAAGCCGCTGTTTGCAGCACCAGGAAGCTCAACCCGCCCCATAGCTCCCTCCGAACCAACCCGTCTGCTTTCCCATCGATTACTGCCTTCTCCTTCTCCATTTCTTCAAGTTCTTTCATTGCTTGTTTCTGTGCCGCATTGGCCCCAGGAACAGGAAACAGATTTAGAACCGCTTTTGCTACCTGTACCACAAAATTTTACAAAGTTTGGGTGAACTGAAACAATTCTACCACTACATCTGCTTTTTCCTGTAGGAAATATATATATATGAATCCACAGACTTGGCTTAAAAAGTAAGCTTTTGTAGATGCTAGTCAGTATCCAAAATGAAGATGAGAGAATATAAATATATTCGTGTCTGAATAACCATTAAACGACTTGGCTCGGAACAGATCACACACGTTAGAATGAAATCACATGCAAATTTCAATAGGATAAGCAGAACGGAAAAGACACCATCCTTCGTCAAGCATACTAAACACTATCCTTGTGAACGATTTGAATCATCTCAAATTTTCATTTCTGAAGATTTCTGATGTTCTTTGGTTTTGCACCCCCTCTCGTAATTTAACCCACCTTCTATTATTAGACCTCTATCCCATTAACTTCAACTACTTCATCAAGAACCAAATCGAGAGGATCCCAACTCCCAGGTGCAAGCCCGAAATTTCCCAACTACCTATGAGCTATCATGAATTAGTATTATGATTAGTAAGAGTAATACTCTGGCCAATGTCATCTCATGCCCAATTCCTATGTCACTAGAGATTGGTTACTCTAAGATTAAATTGATCTAAATCTGTCGATTGTTGTTTTTGTCTCGAATAAAAACACAGGTTAACGACCAAGTTTCAGTCAGTTAATGTCAACTATGGTTTCTCTCTCAAACAGAACCAAAAAGTTATCAGAGTTAATCCCAAAAGGATGTGATCATTGGGTAAAGTGAATGAATCTGTCTGAACGAAGAAAGCTGATGGCTTTTGCGTTCCTTCAAAAGTCCTAATTTACCATCTCAAACGTGGGATCCTTTACACGTTTTAGATCTGGCGAAACAACAAAGTTTCAACTTCCTGTGGAAAAAAAAAATCATCATAAAAGTTTATCAGTTTTCGGTAGTCTCCAAATAAATGGGAGAAAAATGTGTAGTGAAATGTCGTAATTTGACAAAAAGTGAAACCTATCTCTGATGTTCACCATGACCCTCTGTAGAAACCCCAAAAGGACAAAGAAAATAGATAAAAGAACGAAACAGATTAAACCGCAAGAGAGGAGAGGAAAACAAAACAGGGATATAGGTAAGAACCTGTTCAGGCCTGAGAACGACGAAATCTCCCAATATAACCACAGTAGCAGAATCATCAAGCATCTTGGCAACGCGCGTCGCTTGATCCCGGTCCGAACAGCATTCTTCGCAGATCCGAAGAAACTCTGGATAGGGGATGCAGCTATTTTGGATGCTCCTCAGCCTCGACCTCACCAATTCCAGCTGCACCACCCTGAACAATTTTTTCGCATTCTCAGCGGTCACAGGCAGCGTCGAATCCGAGGTTTCCGCCGGCGGAGCCAATCCGTCCAATCGAATTCGACTTCTGGCGAGGTCGATGTCCTTCAGCTTGTGAACAAGATTTTGTCCGAGAATAGGGGAGAAAGACGCAGCGGTCTGAGAACCAGCTCGGTTGTGTAGGAAACGGCGAAAGACGACATTGTCTCCAGGATCGGGAGCGATATGAGGAGTGGCTGCGGCGGGAGGATAGGGAGGAAGGGCAGAGGAAGAGGATATGCGACAATTGGGGAGTGATTGGGAGGACATTTTGGTAACATTGAGAAGGTGCTGAGCAAAGGCTCTTTTAAACGCCATGGATGCAGAATACGGGAGAGAGAAATGAGAGAGAATTGGAGGATTAGGTTATAGGGAGAGGTTTTGGGGAGGAAAATGGCCCCTCAATATATAGGTGATTTTGTCCCTCGAGGATGGGAGGCATTATTTCCCGATTTTGTTTGTTATAATCCATCATAGAAATAGTATACTGCTATATTGGAAAAATAGATAAGAGTGCTGATGTGGACCACACGCATTCACGATTAAAAACGATAGGTGAGGATTATACCATACACGTGGACGAATGGGATTAAATGAACTGGTGCATAGGGAACGTTAAAGATGGGATGCGAGTGTACTGAAATACTAAAATAGGCCTGGCAGCACCGGAACGCAAATCGTGGAAACGAAAACCCAAGTACTCACAAGTCACGACCGGGAATGGATCATCAGTTTATTATTTAAGATGTGTTTGGAAACACTTATTTTTAGACAATAAGTCTTTATTACGCAAGTCGAAATAAAACTCCTCTCACATACTTACCTCGTATACCGTGAATCACGATTTATAAGCACTTATTACCCAAAAATAAGCTATTCCAAACGAGCACTTAGTATATTTGCTCAATAGTTCAGATTTATTAGTTTTCAAAATTACTAATGAATCTGTTGTTGTAAATATATGCATATATACGCGTGGGTGTGTTAAAGAAATTAGTGCCATATTATTTGGAAATAAGAGATAATAAAGCTATATATATTATCATATAATTTTGGGTTTGTAAAAATGCCTAGAAAAGTAGTGGGCTCGCAAGTACAATAACAAGCCATCGAAAGGCAAATGTAATAAAATCCGGCAATTTTCCACTACTAAACCAGTTTGATAAACATTAAGCATGTTTGTTTCAACTTATAAAAACTTATAAGTTGCTTTTTACGTAAATCGAGACACAACTCCTCTCACATACTTACTTCGTATACCGTAAATCACTATTAAAAAGCAACTTATAAGCAATCGAATCGCTCAACCAAACATAACCAAACATACCCATTGAGAGCTCTTTATCATTACACACGGTTGAGATTTAATTTGGATAGGTTAGATTAAATTTTTTTGTCTTTTACATTTTTTTGAAAAAAAAATTAAGGAGTACAAAATTGAAAATAAAAATAATGTTTTAACTATCAATTTTTGAGAAATTAATTTTTCAATTAATAATCTTAAATCTAAATCATTAAAAATTTATTTAAATTATGTAGATCTTGTAATGAATAACTTTCAATACTCTAATTGCGATAAGTACTGAAAGTGATGCCGTTCCGTCTTGTATCACACTTTTTTTGTCACTTTAATTGGTTAGGCCAAGAAGTTGAAATATCACGGCAATAAATATATTCAAATAATGGCGTCACACAGTTATATTCTGTCCCCTCTCCCTGGCATGCATCTCTCCTTCTCATGCATTATGAGTACGTAGCATCTATTCCAATCTCCGTCTTCTTCGATGCTGATCACGACCCTTCAATCTGCCCATGCGGCTCTCACCGACTTGTACTTTTGGTAATTGTCACCATCACGCCTAGCTCTTATCCTTTCAATTGTGTTCCTGCAACTCCAATTATATATATATATATATATATATATCTCACACACACACACATTTAGTTAAAATCGTGTTCATTTTGGTTCAGGAGTATGCCTTGATTTCCCCAATCATATATATATATATATATCTCATGTGGGATAAGATTTTCTTCTTTCATTATCAAAAAATAAAGTTACCGGGAAGGGAATACTATAGGAAATTAGGATCAGGAATCCTAATAATACACAAATCTGCAACAATAATGGCATCCCCTAATTAGGGAGAGATGGAGAGAAATTGGTGGCTAGAGATATAGGCCTTGTTTGCATTCTATTCCCTGTTTTTCATTTTCAAACCAATTTTATAGAATTGTTTTTAGAAACAAGTTTTGAAAACGAAAATATAAAAAAATATATTCCTTCCGGTCCATTTTATAAGCAACATTTTCTTTTCTGGAGCTAATCCTTTCTATAAGCAATTTTTTCCTTGTGTATCAAAATCTGAACTATTTTTTTCTTTTATGCCCCTATTAAATACATATTTTTATATTTATTGTCTCCCACTCACCACTAATTCTCTTTCATACAATCATTTATTATGCATTCTCTCTCATATTTTATACGCACACTCTTTCATATTTATTATTCATTCTCTCTCTTATGTTCATTTCATAAATAGGGGTATATTTGAAAGAAATATAACATGTTTGACATATTTATTGTTTTTAATTAATTTTAACTTCTAGTTCGTTTTATGCAATAAACATAAAAGTTGTTTATAAAAAGAATCGGAAGGAGTATTAGGATAGCTGTTTTCAAAGATTTGTCTTTGAAATGACATAGTGGCAGCCGTCACCTGTGGTGATTTGGCGGTGGTTATCGCCGATAGTATAATGTCGATAGTGAATAAATGACAGCCTCAAAAAATAACAAAAAAACAACTAAACATTGTTGTTTTAGTTTTTAAGCAGTGTATGGAAAACCGGATTGGACTGGCAGGTTCAGACCGGAAACCGGTGAACCGGTCGCTAGTTCGATCTGGTTGAGCGAAAAAACCGGTGAACCTGGTTTGACCCGATGTGAATCAGCTTGACCTGGACTAGTCACGGTTTGGGCCTTTTTTTTAAAAAAACTTTTTTATACTCTAAATGAAGTCATTTTGGCTTTTTTTTTTTAAAAAAATATTTTCCTAACAGTTTTTTATTTATAAGGAGCTTTAAAAGGATTGTGGAATATTTTTGACATTAGTTGGGGAAAAATCCTTATGTACTTAATGATATTTTTGTAGGTATTATGTTCATGAGGTTATATTGGACTATTAGTTAAAAATAACTCTCATATAATTTTTTGAATGGTATGTATGAACATTTAAATTATATATATTTTTTAATTGACCCTCATCTGACCATTGACCCTTAACCTAATGCCTCAGCCGGTTCAATGTTCAGTCCGATTTTCAGTACCTTATTTTGAAGTACATATTCTTGTTTTTTTTAAAAACAACTTATTGAAAACCATTTTCCAAACAATTTTTTTTGTTTTCTTTTATAAAAACAAAATCAAACAAGTCCATAATTTTTCTCTCCGAACTAAACCAACCTCGGCACACTTGGCATGGGGACTAAACTACCCCCAATAAATTAGTCATCAGATGCAATCCTATGAGTTAAAATTATTGGAATGTATAGTCTATCATCTTCTTAAAAGTTACACTTTGCTTTCTTCACATTTTTTTTAATTGTTATCCCAAATTAATTGCATTTCCCTCATGTCTTTTTCTTCATATTTATTTTCTCTCACCTCTTTTTTCATTCACGAATAAGGATATATTTACAAAAATTACATTTTTACCTATTTAGTTACTTCTCCGGTCCTTATAATATATATAAAACATATTTACTTAATTTGATTAAATTAAGAAAATTAATTAATATGACATGTATTTTCTAAAACATGTCTTATTGGTGAGTGAGCATCAATAGGGATAGATTAAAATAAAATTGACCAATATTGTAAGTCTTATATTTAGAACTAAGATCAACTTCCTAAATAAGTTTTATATAGGTTAAGGTCCAATCTTGTCATGAAAGTTTTCACATAAGAGCACTGGATATCCGGAATTTTTTTAGGAACAATTTTGTTTTGAAAATTTTAAAATAGGAGCAATGCCACCCTTTTTTAACACCCTCACGTTGACTGTTATTTTTTATTGGAATTGCTTATGTGGCAGCTGCATCAATCTCATTATTCCACCTCATCAACACACATCATCTCGTCCTCCTTTCTCTCTCCCTCCTTCACTCCTTTTTCTGCTTCCTCTCTCCTCAGCTCCAACGAGTGCATCAGCAACGTCACCGTCCCTCCCCCATTCCCAAACGAATCATCATCTTCTTGATATATAACAAACATTTTTATTTGTGTTTTATTATTTCACTATTGATTATTTTTCATGAAAATTGATCTTAATATATCGTGTGTGCCTGTATCAACAATTTTAATATGGTGCTCCCTCATGTGGTTGATATAAGACATATTTATCTAATTTAATTGGATTAAGAAAATTGGTTTAGTTAGTTAATATGACACATATTTTTTTTTAAAATACCATGGTCATCTTCCTTAATTCCCCATTCCCCAACTACTTAATTATGGTTGATGGAGTATCAATATGGGTAAATTAAAAAAAGATTGATAAATATGAAAACCATATTTTATATTTAAAATCAAGACAACTGTTTAAATATGTCTTATGTAATAAGGATCGGAGGAGTACCATAGTCAGGCTGCTGCAATTAGGGGTGTGCAAGTTTTTCCTATCCTGATCTTCCCGTCCCGATCCCGAGCATATCGGGACCGGATTTTCCCGTCCCGAAAATTTCGGGACGGGAAAAGTTCGGGATCGGGAATGGGACTTCCCGATCCCGAAAAAAAAAATATATATATATATATATATCTATATTATGTATAATTTTTTAAAATATTTAAGAAAGCAAGACCAAATGCAAAATAAAATATGAAAATTCCTAACACCCTTAAGGTAATATCTATTCTTTTAGTTAATTTTATTTACTATTTATTAAATAATTCTAATTTTTTGTTCTTGTCTTTGTGCTTTTTGTAGCTAAATCGACAACTTTAAGTATATATTTGACTAATGATATATTTATATTGGACTAATTTGATACAATATGATATTAGATAAATTATATATTTATACTAGACTAAAGAAAATAAAATAAAAAATTTAATATAGGAATTTTTTAAAAAACATAAAAGAAATTCGGGATCGGGAATGACATTTCCCGATCCCGAACACCCCTAACTGTAATTATTGAGTATCGAAGAGAAGGTGTCGTTAATGAAGTCCCATACGTGGCATTCACAATCAAAGAAGATGAAGGCCCTTAATGTGGTTGTGTCCTTTGTACCAATCTTGGAGAGGCCTAATTAATGGGGTTGGAATTAAATTCATGAGGCAAGCTCGATATAGAAAAGCCAACCCTGACTCAACAACAAAGCTCGTCTTCTTGAAATCCCTCTCATGGGAGCTTCGAAAATTTGGTACAATCCCATAGACTAGAACCATAACAATAGACGACCCTGAACGAAATGAAAATGGGAAAAAAGAAGGTTGATTGTAATGATGAAGATTTGGAATTGATCCCTCAAATGGCTCTTGATACATGTTAGAATTTTAGATAAGATATATATTCTAATATTCCCCTACTATTTTTTTTAATTCACTTTTTTTTGTGTGTCACCAATATATAGATATACTACCTTCGGCTCTAAATATAAGACTTGATTGATTTTTTTAGGGAGATTATGAAAGCTAATTAAACTATTTTAAAGTATTTATATCTATTATTTTTCTTCAAACTAATTTACTTGACTTATAAACTGATATATAATATGATTATATATAATATATAATATGATTAAGTAATTTATTTAGCTTTCTTAATTTAAAAAAAAAAATCAACTAGTTTTTATATTTAAGACGGGAGGAGGGAGTGTATTATAATAATAATAGATATTGTCAATTAAATTCATTTTCCGTGCTTATTTCGTCTATTTTAAAGGCCCAATAATGCATCACCTGCCTAATAATTAAAGGCTTCAGTTTATATATAAGAATAAATCATACAATATTATTGTAGTGAAATCGATCATAATATCTTGATAAAAAAAAAAAAGGATCATAATATAAGGTGCACATGCTGCCACATGAAATTTGGGTATACACGTATCTTTCTTCATCACATACACAAGTAAGGACAGTATGGCAGCTCTCAATGACTCAATTATTGTTGCTTTTAAATGAATGCCTACCATCTCAATTATTGGTTCCTTTATACTCCCATTTTTTTTTAAGAGATTAAGAAAGCTAAATAAGTTACTTAATCATATCATATCATATGTTATGTATTATTAAATTATATATCAATTTATTAGTCAAACTGATTATTTTAAAAAAAATATAAATACTTTAAAATAATTTAATCAACTTCTTTAATTTCTCTAAAAAAATTAATTCTTTCTTATATTTAGGATCAGAAGTAATATTATATACCTGTATAGTGGGACTGGATAAGAAGGTTGAGAGTGGTTTTTATATAATCAACAAAAGTCATACCTGATTTTAAAGCTTTGATAGTAATATGGTCAATTTAACAAAAACTAAAACAACAAGCAATTAAGCATGCCCTTTTTATTGCAAAACTTCAAATTAAATATTGAGGGAGTCTCGTAATCGTGACTGCATGACGAAGGGGTGTAAATCAACGAGGGGAGAAACAGACAAATTAAAGCGACGTCAAAAGTAGAGGAATACGAGGGGAAGGAATCTCCTCACCAGTGTCTTTAAAGATCAGATACATCCATATCCACGGTTAATTAAATTATTTTAAAATATTTATATTTATATTTATATTTTTTTAAATTATCACTCTAGTTTTATTTATAAATCCCTTTTAATTATTCTTAAATATCAAGGAGAGTTAGTTAACTCATTAATGATGGGTTAAATTTTCAATTTTGCCCTTATCTATGATTGATTCCAAAAATCAACATGAATAAATTCTTTTTGTTTATTACAATCAAGAAGGGTAAAAAAGTATGAAATGCATTTACTACTTTGAAAATGGACTTATAAATGAGACCAAAGTTTTTGATCAAAAAGGACTTATAAATAGGACTAAAGTGGTATTTTGTTTGACTTATAAACTAATATATAATTTAATCATATATAACATATAATATGATTACGTAACTTATTTAACTTCCTCAATCCCTTCAAAAAATATCAACTGAATCTTAAATTTAGGACTGAAGATAATAATAAGATTATAAAACTTTTCTAACATATTTACATCATCAATGTTGAAAAGTTCCTTTTAAAAGTTTTAATCACCATAGCAAATAAGGCCTAAACTATTATAGTCCATTCAAATTCCGATTATTGCATCCTCTCACATTTGTTCTTCCACTTGACGCATTAGCATCTTGCGTCCTCTAATATTTTTTCTTCATTTGTACCTATTAGCATCCTCTGTTAAAGTCACCGATTAAACATCCGGAATTAATGGAGCACCCTCCTCCTCTCACAAAAAGAGAGGCGTGTGTGACCCAAAACAACTCGTACTTCTAAAAACATTAACAACGCCAACGGTACGTAGGATATTCCAGGCAAACTAGGAATATGCCTTTAAAAATTATTTAACAGGTCACTTTATAAATTATGTAAATTAGTTTTAGGGAAAATAATAACTTAAGAATTGTAATTAACAAATTCATTATATATTGACAACTGGAGTTCCCTAAATTCTACGAGGACAAATTGGTCATTTGGAAAACATGTGCAAAACTCATATTCTTCTTACAGGTCTGATTTGAAATTTGTAATATTAGACTCCTTGATTTGTTCTTTTTCTATTTTAAATGAATTTTTCTGAGATTTTCCCCATATTTTATTTCAAATATTATGATCATATGCTAAAACTTGAGTTTACTTTTTGCACGGTTAATGACAAAAAAATTAAATTAATTTCATTTTGCTGTTATTGGAAATTTTGAATTATAAGATTTTTGTGAAAATCATTATTCACCTCACGGTGATTTCCTCTTAAAAAAACCTTTTAATTTTTTATATAAAAATTTTAGAAAATAAATTACGGTCAAATAGCCTTTCTTAGATGCTTTTCGGACCAACACATAGAGATTAGGTGCTACCTCTCGCAGTCTGGGCCCTATTCATGTTGTAAAAAGATAAGTTTTGCTTATACTCCTTTATAATGTTCCCATAAGGCCGGAGCAGAACACATCCTCCAGCAAATGAAAAACCAGAGTCTCCTTTCAATATACGATAGCTAGCTATTGTTGTAATGTCCTAAATTTTTTATTAAGGATTAATAAGAATATTAGGGATAATTGTGAAATTAAATTAAAATTATTATGTGTTTTGTGACAATTTTAATGAATATGTTATAATTGGTGGAAAAATTGAAAGAATGGAATTATTGGCCATAAGTCAGTGATTAATGAGGAAATTAATTACCAACTAAAAGAAAAAAAAAAGAGATGTGTGATCAATTGGCTAATGGAGAGATTAGAGAAATTAATTGGTGACTTGTTTTTGGGTGAGCCAATAGCAATATGACATGTGGCAAGTTGGTGAAGAGAGAGAGGAGTTGGAAAAGTCAACTTGGGATATTTTATAATCTCTCTCCCCTCTCTTCCCTCCTTTTTGCTAATGAGGCATGCCTAAAGGGAAAAGAATCATCATTCCCTATCATCTTCAAGCTCCTATCTCTCTCATTCCCTTCCCCATTTCTGGCGCCATTGTTGAGTAGGTGAGAGAAAGAAAGAGCTTGTGATTTGGGTAAGTAAATGGCTTACATTGCTCAAACTCACTTCATTAAAGTTATTCATTGAGTAATGAACTTCATTTTGATGTTTTTAGTGTGCATATTGGTGTTGATTTATGGCCACAAGAAATTGTGGAGGTTGGAGAACCAAGAAGTGTCTTTGAGAAAGTTGATAAAGTAAGTAAAACCAATATTTCTATCTATGTTTTGTGCCAAATGGTTTGGTTTGGAATTTTTGGAATATTTGGCCTTAATTTTGAAAAATAAGGGTAATTGGGTATTTGACATGTTGTTGGTATGGAAATGAGTGTTTTAGTATTTGCTTTGGATAGATAGATTTATTTGGGAATGAAATGGTATTTTTGGAGATTTTAGAATTTTGGTGTTGATAGTAGCCTATGACCAAAGCATGATAATGGAATAGAAATTTGGTGATGTTGATGTTTCCATTGGGTTCCTTGGGTGATTTTATGTGGGGATAGCTTTGGTTTGGTATTTGAGACCATTGGAATCAATTGGGTAAAAATCTGGAAAGTGTTGTCAGTTTCTGCGTTTTCTGGTTTCTGATAAGTATCACTCAAGTGATCTGGGTTCACTCGAGTGCGGGATGAACGTCACTCGAGTGAGGATGGGTTCACTCGAGTGCAGTAGTACATTTTCCCTTTCTGTCTTCAGATTCTATGTTGCACTTCCGGGCGAAAGGCAAGAGTGTTGCCTCACCTGCAAGTGTTGTGGGTTCTCACTCGAGTGAACCTCTTCTCACCCGAGTGCAGGCGTATTTGATACCATGAATTTTTGTCTCGGGTTGTCACTTGCTGCCAAGTTTCAAGAGTGTGCCTTAACATTTGCGAGTGTTAAGCTGTCACTTGAGTGACAGGGTTTCACTCGAGTGCTCTTCTTCTTTGAAAATTTTTATTGCTCTCGGGTTAACACTTCATGTGCTTCACTTCCTAGAACTCGAGTGAGCATTTGGCTATCACTCGAGTGTTAGCTTTATGCTCGAGTGCAAAGTGCATCCTCGCTCGAGTGAGGCCATCTTCACTCGAGTGCAACAGTGAAAATTCTGTTTTTGAGCTTCCAAAAGGGGATATTTGGGATAGTTCTTCCAACCCTTTAGGGCTTTTATTAGAGGTGTTTGTAGCATCCTAAATAGCATAAATGATAATCAAAATAAGTGATATGAAGTTATTTGAGTATTGGTACAGAGAATAACACTTCATCGCTAATTATGAATATAGGATTTGACATTTGCCCTACTTGGGAGAAATCGGTGCCAGAGCACGCCCGGAAGGACTAAGGTAGTGACTTTTCTCTCATGTTGTGTATGATACTTGGTATGCATGACTTATCATTGTTTGTTGTATCTTTGGCATGAGGCCATTGTGTTATCTCCCGTAGTGCATTAGAGCATGAGCAGTTGTAAGGGGTGAAGGTTATCACACCTACCCCTGCCGTTGTTTCTGCCGTTGTAATTGCCAGGGGTGCATTGTGGAATTGTGGATTCTTGTTTGAGTATCCGGCCAGTGTGGCTGTGTGTATACATGAAATATTTTATATGGATTTCAGCTGTGGTGATATATGTGATATGATCATGTGATTGTGCAATATAGCGTGAACACTTCAGCGTGAGCAAACGTAAGGGTGACATGAGTCATACCTGCCCTTGCAGCTGTAACTGCCGTTGTAGTTGCTGTGTGTAGTGTGATGATTTGCGTTCATGCTTTATTGTTGTGCTTATTATGAGTGACTTGACACTACGGGGATTCCTTAGAATTTCACTCTCTCAAAAACAATTTTAGATAAGGCCGAAAGATCAAAAGAGAAGCGGTGACGAAGAGCGGTTAGAGCTCCGGGGAGGAGTTTCACTTTAGGAATATTTGGTTATCATAATTGTAATTTTTAAATATAATCTTGGGAATCAATTGTATATATTTGTGGTATGATATAGTTTGTGTAATCCCCAAGAAAAAGGGAAAGAGATTATGGGCGTTATGCCTTGTATAAACCCTTTATTAATCAATGGGACTTGAGTGTGTCAGGAATTTATGATGTACTTTGTCACTCTGATATGTACGAATGAAATTAACCTGTACATGCCATTTATATTTGAAATATGAGTATGAGACCATTGTGAAACAGATGTTGTAAAATTTTTTAAAAACCCTGATTTTGGGAAGTTTAATTTTGAACAAGTCCTAAATCATATATGGTCTCTAATTCAAACTTAATTACGTTTTATGAACTAATCTTGGCCTTGATCGTGAAGGGGGTTATAATTGTCACCACATAGCTAATCGGGATATAAATAACCATTGTCCAAGCAATTAAGAAAATAAAACAAAATTCTAATCCTGAAATCGAAATCTTAATAGAAACAAAACTCAACCTAATCAAATAATCTGTAGCATCTTGATCACCAAAAGACTGCTAAACATTCCCAAAACCATGAAGGATTCAAAATGAGACTTCTGCATTTGAGGACCATAGAGTACCAGAAGTCTTTTTCAGGGGAATAAATGAAAATCCTCTATAGAGATTTCTTGTAATGTTCTCATATGTATATATATATATATTCTCGAAAGATCCATACATATCAAGTGTAGAAATGTTATACACAAGTACCATCCCTGTATTTCTTTCTGAAGCACCTCAGTTTATAATCCAGGTGTTTAATCAGCAAGTCTAAAATGGTCCAGAATAGTAAGCTAACAATATAAAGACAACAATAAACACAGCAAAAGACCTTATCGACCTGGAGGAGGTGTGATTATCTTTTGTATAACCACTGTCCTAGCTTTTCTTATCTCCCGACCACATCTATCAGCATGCTCATTCAAAGTGTCGATACTCTGCGAAAAATGTTCCATCTGCTTCTTGATCTCATCCATTGCAAGCTCTACAGCATCCTCATCCTTAAGAGCAAAATCAGCATGATGCAACATTGACTCAATCTTTATTTCCATTTGGTTCACGAGGGACCGAATGCTATCCAAGTCCTGCAATGTGATATAGGTACGAAACTCCATTGTGCCGACCACTTCCCTTTGGCTTTTCAGGGCTTTCTCATAATTTTGAAATAGTGAATTGCACCATTTTCCTACTGAGCCTATTGGAACAGCCAATGCACCAGCCAAAGTTGTTACAAAAGGTGGTAAAGTAATAGCAACTGCCACCACCGAGAAAATCAACACAGAAACGAATGCAGTCAAAAAAAT
The DNA here is from genome assembly GCA_963210345.1 of Inga oerstediana. NCBI lineage: Eukaryota > Viridiplantae > Streptophyta > Magnoliopsida > Fabales > Fabaceae > Inga > Inga oerstediana. The sequence goes on from OY723409.1 coordinate 63,408,041, forward strand.
GGCATTTGACACCTTCCTCCATATCTTGAGGGATTTCAGCTTCTTATCAAGTTTTCTCTTTCTGGCTTGCAGTTTCTCCAACATTGATACCTGCTTAGAGTAAACCGACTCAAACAACAAGTAGAACTCTTTCGTGAATGGGTCTCCAGCGTCTGTGAATTTCTTCAGTTGCTGCAATGTCTTTACATATCTCACCCCTTCCACCCCATTTTCCACCCCTACCTCAAAATCGCTGAGCGCTGACTTAATTATGAACTGGCTATCACGTGCCCGTCTCAAGCAGTTATGAAGTTCATTACAGAAATCCAATGTCGAGAGGCTATTTTCAAAAAATTCGTCAACCAAGGAAGACAGGTCTTGGTTCATCAATATATCGTTCTTGCAAGCCAGAAAGATTCTGACTACTTGCTCGTGATTTTCTAACAGAGTATCGGTCACTTCTCTCAGAGAATCAAGAGATAAGGAGCGAGCCTGAACCCCATTGGCAAGCGAGTTGATCACCCGTTTAGTTCGCTCTTTAACGTCGGCGTCGAAGGATTGCAAGTTCGGGTCGGCCACACATGCAGTTTCGTACGAGTTCAGATCAGCCGCGAACTGAGAATTGTTACTGATTCTGATAGGTAAAGGGACATCAGCTTTACTCGTCTTACTGGATTGCCCTCCCATCATGACGAATAGGGAGCTGCGAAGCACAAAAAGGTAACACACTCAACTTCTAAGCTAGGATGGAATGCGTAAAAGTAAAATCCGGATTCACTTTCTCCTCTCTCTTCCTCAAATTAACTAAGAACAGACTCCAATTTCAGTAAAGGTCCCCTAAAATATGAACTTTTCAAGGATGGGACGACTCAGATCTGTGAGAAGCTTGATAAAAAAGAATGATCGACGATTTAACTTTGGCCAGATCTACGCAACCGATCGGAAGTAAACTGAACAATAAAAACTGAAGCAACCCAAATCAAAAGGTGGAAGTGAAATGCTAAATTACCTGAAATTAAGGTGAAATTTCAGGAAAAGTTGACAGGCGCGAATTGAAGTAAAATTAGCGGCAGCGATGCCAAGTAGCTGCTTCGGTGGGAATCCGAGATGAGAAAAAATCCCCAATTACAGAAAAATCTTGATAATCGAAGCAACCGATTTGGAAGCCAAAGCTGAGTAAGGGAGTCAAAGAGAGGGACTTGATTGAGAATAAGAAATCACAGAGGGGGGAGTGGGGACAACAGCAAGCCGCGTAGGTTCGAGGTAAGCTCGGAGTAAGAAAAATCGGACACCGTGTCAAGTCGTTGACTAGCGGTTTGTTTCTTTCCGCCGCCAGTTTTTTTTTTCCCCGGTTATTTTCATTCATGGTCAAACAAAACTTTTCTTATGAACGCAATGACTCATTCTGTATCTGTGTCAAAATTGGGAAGCAAAAGGTTTATAATAAGGAGGCTATGACGTCAATCCACAAAATTAATAACTGTTAGAGATTAATCTTTTAATCATTTAATCATTTCTAGAATATCCTTATATAAGTGTTAGCCGTCTAGCTTAACCGAAAGTTACAGATCGTAAGTAATATAAAAAGATCTTTCCCACGAAAACTATGATAAAAATGAATTAAGTATCTCAATTACGTTCTCAATTAGGTTGAGTGAGAATGTTTTAAAATTTAATTTGTTTAAAAAAATATTTATTTGAGAATTTCAAAGTTAAGATTTTTTTTTCAAGATAAGAGGAACTTATAATTACTTATCCTATTGTACTTCATAAGACTAACTTAAATATTAAATTGATAATGAAAAAATGTGCTTGTCAGATGTTCAAAATTAATTGATAAGACTTTCTCAAGTCAAAACTAATTTTATATTCTCAATTAACTTGAACAATCTCTTGTCTCAGTTAACAAAAATACTCATTAAGCTCTATCCTCAATTAGACAATACTAGGCTAATAGATATATCTCTATTCTATTAACAAACTATCCATTTAACTCCTAAACTTCAAGTCTAACACGATTTTATCTAAGTTCTATAATTAAATTAGCTTTCTCAAACATCACTCAATTGAACCCAACAATCTAAGTGGTGGCCAATTATCCAGAAGCAGTAAGCACGAGGTAAAACAACACATAAATTTTATTAATAAATAAAAGAAATAAATAAATAAGTCTTAATCTATCAATAGTTCAAAGCAATCATAGAACAAGAAATTTAGCCACTCATAGTCATAACCAAAACCAAATCGAAGCAATAATAATCCACAACAAAACAAGAGTCAACTGAAAGGAAAGAGAAGAAATTAATAAAACCAAAAGATTGAACTTTAAATCTCTTCTAAGCTTTAATTTTTTGGCTTCAATTGCCCTCAATTCTCCACAGCGTCCTCTAATCTAGTGGCACTGCCAGTTTTCAAATCAGTTGTCTCCACAGTCCTCCCGTGAAGATGATGACCGTACCCGAACGTGTGTTCTCCTCCTCTTTTCTTGAAGAAGCTTAACCCCTCTATATAGGTCAGGTTCTTAGATCCTCATACAATATCTCTCTAATAAAATAAAATCAAACAAAAATTTAAAAAGATAAAAAAATAGATAATGTTAATAATAAATAATGATAATGATGATGATAACAATAATAATAATAATAATAATAATTGAAATATCTTTTCCTTTTTATCTTAAATTATTATTTTTATTGTTAATATCATTATTTCTGTCTTTAATATCAAAATCATTATTTTTATCATAAACTTTTATATTTATAATGAAATCCCTCTAAATTGATATCTTATCAAAATCTGACTAAAATCCCTTTGATTTATTATAGATGACTCCCAAATATATTAAAATATGTATTAAAATTATCTAAAAATAGGGAGTCATCAATAAGATCTAGGAATATCTTTGTATAGCTGTAAAGTGTACCTCTCTCAGTACGTGTCTATTCCTAATTTGTTGTATAGGAATATTGCATGACCAATTTTGTTACTGTAAAGATTATATAAAGAGCCTGAGCCCTCAATATTTGCTTAGTGTGATTCGCATCAAGTCTTCTTATCTTTAGTCTCAAATTTTGTCTTGGTATCAGTGCCAATGTCATCTTCAATGTCTTTTGCTGCTAACTACGGCACTGATGGCCTGTCGTCTCCTTCCATAGTGGCTAAGTATTCCCTGTTTAGCTCATCCAGCCAAACCACCTCTATCAAGCTGGATAAAGGAAATTATTTTGTTTGGGAATTGGTTATTCTTCCTCTTATTGAAGGAAATCATTTGGAAGAACATATTAATGGACTTAAAGTTGCTCCTCCTCGATTTATCACAGACAATGGTTCTTCTGTCTCAAATCCAAAGTTTGATGATTGGTATGCCACGGATCATCTCCTTATTGGATGGTTGAGAAACACTATGACTCAGGATGTTGGTGCTCAGCTTCTCAGTCACAAAACTGCCTTTGATCTGTGGTGTGGAGCTCATGACCTTACTAGTGCTTCAACTAAAGCCCGAATTATGGTGTTCAAATAAGAACTTCAAAACACTCGAAAAAATGCAATGAAAATGGAAGAATATTTTGTAAAGTAGAAGAATGCTTCATATCAGCGGGCACTTGCTGGAGCTCCTATTTCTGATGATGACTTAATCCTACAGACTCTTAATGGACTAGATGCAGATTATAACGCTATTGTGGTCAAATTAATTGATCAACCTTAACTTACATGGATTGGTGCTCAAGCCTCTCTTTTGTCGTTTGAAAGTCGTCTAGAGCAACTGAATAATTTTTCAAATATGACGATTCAACCATTAATTAATATTGCTCAACGTGAAGTGAATAATGGTTCATATGGCTAGCGTTCTTCCTCTGCTGATTTTGATCAAAATTCCTAGAGAGGCAGTCGAGGTTCAAGAGCTCATCATTATCGCGGCCGTGGAAGACAACGCAATGGTGGAGGTCGTCCCTTTTGCTACTTGTGCAGAAAACATGGTCACGTTGTTGCTGATTGTGACCATCGTTTCAATCGGAATTTTCAACCACCGTCTAGATCTTCTTATTCATCTATCTCTCCACAAGCTTTTTATGCTAGCCCATAAACTATGTTTGATCCAAACTTATATATGGACAGTGGCGCAAATTATCATGTCACCTCTAATGCTGAAAATCTTGATCATGTGACACCGGTTGGTAAGTCTCATATTTTGACATGTACTAGAGAAAAAACTCCAATTACTGGTATAAGGACTATTATTCTTCCTTGTGCTAATTCTAAGCTTCAACTTAAAGATGTTCTTCTGGTTCCTAAAGCTACTAAGAACCTTATGAGTTTGCATAAATTAGCTGAAGATAATCCTATTTATGTTCACTTTACTAATTCTGGCTGTCTTGTGAAGAACAAAATAACAGAGCAAATTCTGATAGAAGGGAGGCCTAATCAAGGAATGTATCCTATGATTGATACTGATAAAAGTGTGAAGCAAGCTCAAATTTATATGGCGAGAGTTACTACTCATGATGAGGATGAATTTATTAGATGACATCAAAAATTAGGACACCCTAGCTTGAAGGTCTTGAAAAATGTTTTGAAGCATTGTAATAAGAATTTACAGGTTAATGAAAAATTTGTTTGTGATGCCTGTCAATCTGGAAAATCTAAATGTCTTCCTTTTAAATCTTCTGAATCACATGCCTCTTTACCACTGGAATTGATTCACACTTATGTATGGGGACCATCTCCCGGATAGTCCACTACTAGTCATAGATTCTATATACATTTTATTGATGATTTTAGTGGGCATACCTAATTGTATCCTTTGAAGCAAAAGGGTGAAGTTGTACATGCTTTAAAACATTTTAAAGCATATGCAGAAAATCAGTTTAATACAAAAATTAAGGTTGTTCAGTATGACAATGGATCTGAATTCAAGTCTTTTGTTGCAATTGCTCAAGAAGCCAAAATTCATATGAGGTTCACTTGTCCATATACTTCCTCTCAAAATGGAAGAGCTGAATGCAAACATCATCATATTGTTGAGGTTGGTTTGACCTTGTTAGCACAAGCAAGGATGCCATTAGCTTATTGGGTTGAAGCTTTTCAATTTGCTGTGTTTCTTATTAATCATCTTCCCACTCCTGTTCTTAAGGATCAAACGCCTCTGTTCTTATTGTATAAAACATAACCAGATTATGATAATATACAACCTTTTGGCTGTGCGTGCTATCCTTGTATAAGACCTTACAACAATCATAAATTTGATTTTCATAGTCAGCGTTGTGCTTATCTTGGTCCATCAGTTCAACAAAAAGGTTCTAGATGTATCAGTCTTACCGGAAGAGTATATGTATCTAGACATGTTATTTTTAATCCATCAGTATATATCCTTTTGTAACTAGTTTTATTAACCGAAGATCACCGACCATCGTCGATGAAAGCATTATTCCAATGATAATCTCTCCTTTAGAGAATTGTATAAGTCAGAAATCTTCATCTAATTCTCTATCAATTTCAACTTCTGGTTCTGATAGCTCTCCGGTGACTTTACTAGAACCATCGAGCAATCACAACTCTAGTGAAGCCCCAAGACAATAGTAATATACTAGTTGACTCTATTTCAGATTCTAATAATCAAGCCTAGAATGTTGCAATTCCGACCTAGTTAAATACCTATCCTATGGTAACTAGGGGTAAATTGGGTATTTCAAAACCGAGACATCCTTTTATTGGTCTTCTTCATCACGAGGATCCACATTCATTGTCAGGGCAGTTGAACCCTGTAATGCTGTCGAAGCTCTAAAATCACCAGTGTGGAAGCAAGCAATTATTGACGAATATGCGGTTTTGATGCGCAATCAAACCTGGGTATTGGTACCGTACAACAAGTCTAAAATGATTATTGATTGCCAATAGGTATTTAAGACGAAGTTTAAAGCTGATGGTTCAATTCTTAAACATAAAGCTCATCTCGTAGCTAAAGGATTCCAGTAGGCACCAGGTATTGACTATGGCGAAACTTTTAGCCTTATTGTTAAACCTACAACAATCAGAGTAGTGCTAACTATTGCTATTACTTTTTGCTAGGAAATTAGACAATTTGACGTGAATAACGCTTTTCTAAATGGTTATTTGCAAGGGCATGTTTATATGAACCAGCCTGAAGGTTTTCAAGATCCTAGAAAACCTTATCATGTGTGTCATTTGGTGAAAGCCATTTATAGACTAAAACAAGCTCCTAGAGCTTGGTATGATCGATTAAGATTTACTTTGTTATAGTAGGGATTTCAAAATGCAAGAAGTGATATTTCTTTGTTTTATCTTAGAACTTCTGGTCTCACTGTCTATATTCTGATATATGTGGATGATATCTTAATTACTGGAAATAATACGGTATATCTTCAGAGTTTTATTCACAAGCTAAATGCCATGTTCTCTCTTAAAGACTTAGGTCCTATATATTATTTCTTGGGTCTGGAAGTGTACAGAGACAAGACTGGGATTTTCTTAAATGAGAGTAAATATACATTAGACTTGCTGAAAAAAATTTGAAATGTGGGATTGTGCTCCAGCACCCACACCCATGGTTACAGGGCGTTATTTCTCTGCCCTTGGGGGAAAACCTATGGATAATCCTACTTTATATCGAAAAGCAATAGGCTCCCTTCAGTAAATAAACTTAGTCATTTTTTATCATGCCCTACAGATGTTCATTATCAGGGAGTTAAGAGGATTTTTAGCTATCTTAAAGGAACATTTAGTCTTGGTCTATATATTAAACCTATCTATTCACTGATGTTGATTGGGCTACTGATGTTGATTATAGAAGGTCAATGGATGGAATGTGTGTTTATTTTGGAGGTACACTAGTGTCTTGGTCTTCTAGAAAACAAAAGGTTGTTTCTAGATCAAGTGCAGAACCAGAATATCGTTCCTTAGCTGATAGTGATTCTGAGTTAAAATGGTTGTTATCTTTGTTATCTGAACTTGGACTTTCTATTCGAATACCATAAGTAATTTGGTGTGACAATCTGAGTGCTGGTGCTCTATCTGCTAATCTTTTTCAGCATGCTAGAAGCAAACATATTGAAATTGATCTACACTTCATACGTGATCTTATTATGGATGGTGTGATTGAAGTAAGATATATTCCTTTTTTTCAACAAGTTGCAGATAGTTTGACAAAAGCTTTAACCTTCTCAGATTTATCAAGATTCAGAAACAAACTTGGGCTATCAATTATACCCTCTCGTTAAAGGGAAATGTTAGAGATTAATCATTTAATCATTCTAGAATATTTTTGTATAAGATCTAGGAATATCTTTGTATAGCTGTAAAGTGTATCTCTCTCATTATGTGTCTATTCCTAATTTGTTGTATAGGAATATTGCATAAACAATTCTATTACTATAAAGATTATATAAAGAGCCTAAGCCCTCAATATTTGCTTAGTGCGATTCTCATCAATTCTTCTTATCTTAAGTCTCAAATTTTGTCTATGACAAACTAGGATCCCGATTCAATTTTGATGATGAAAGTCATGGGTTAAACTAAATGATTGAAAGTTCTTGGAAATTGGTAACTTATCTATCTATTTGACTATTTCAATAAAATTTTCATAACCTTCCTTTTTATGATTTTTCCGGAGAGTAAGCCATATTGACCTGGTCGTCCAAACTCAAGGTCAAAGGACAGTAGGCTTTGGGTTGAGGTTTTACCTTCCCCAGTGGCATAACGCTGGTAAAATTTCAGGACAAAATAATTTAGATGACATTGAATATAGTATGATTATTATCTAACATTTATTTATAAATGTTATATAAAAATAAGTATGCAAATTTAAATGTTTAAAATTTAATCTGTATAATTGATAGCTAATTCAACCATTCATTTTTTTAAACTTAATGGTAGGAATATAATTATAAAAATAAGATGAGAGAAATAAATAATCAAATATGAGATTCTTCCAAAGTTTAAATTATAAGTATTTTCGCTTTTTTAATCTCATCGAAGAACAATTTTCTAACCATAAGAATTGGAGTGTAGGCTACAGCAGGGCAAAATCCCTACTGTTTAGATTGATTGTTTGACAAACAGTTCAAAGTTAACGGTTAATTACTTGTATGGATCAATAAATAAAAACCAATGTCATTGTAGTATAGCGGTGAGTATTCCCGCATGTCATATTGGTGACCCAGTTTCGATCCCTGGCAATGGCGATATGTTTATTTTGGCACCAACTTTGTGGATACAAATTCACTTTTCAACTCTAGATAACTCCTTATAATTGAAGTCTACGGTGATATAAAAATCTATTAGACTGTTTTTTTGGGTCAGAAAACTTGATTAGTCTGTTTAAAGTGATGGAAATGCAGAAAAAAACTATAAAGTGAAATGCAAATGCTGGAACATTAAACTTTGTGCTGGATCATTCTGTATTGATAACTTGCTTTGGGGCTTATACTCTATCCAATAAACTATTTTCACATCATGAATCTGTAATTCTTTGGTTTCATGACTATGTTGCAGTAAAATATAGGATTTATGTTCATGAGCATTCTACAGAGATGCAGGATCTAGTTTGCAGGGTTGTTAAAGGTTCTGTCAACATTCTACTTCTTAAATTCACGTTCACTCCATCTGCATTCTATAATACTTACCAAGCTCCTGAGATATATGAACTAAGAACATGATTTCATGAAATTTCTTGTGATAGGTTATCCAATATATTTGTTACTTGGATATCTATACAATTCAGCATTCCACTGTGTTTTTTAGGGAGGGAGAAACAGAAAAAATTAGGGATCACAATCATCCAGAATGTTAAGGGAACTTTCCTAACAAAACTTTAGCCCCACAAGAGTCTAATAATTTCTTTTGATCGCATGTTTTCCAAATTTTCCAGAGAAAAACACATCGTTGAATTCAAGAAACAGACCTAACAATATTCTGATGTGTTAAGAATCCATTAAATGGGGCTTTGGGTAATATAGTAGGCCTCACTAAAAAGGAGCCATTAAACTGTCATCAAGAAAAATCTATGAACCTATCACAACAAATAAGGACCGTTTCCAAAGCCACGGATATACTAAGTGGAAGGAGGAAACACAACGCAGTAGAAGAAAGAAACTCTTTCATGTCATCTCGGACTCTTTCAAGACGGTGAGCATTCTAACTTTCTCACGGTCTCGCCTAAATATGTAATATAATGGCGTGTAACACAAACAGCACAATCCAAATGGAACAACCGTCATGGAAAGAAGGCCCTTCGACAATGCAAGAGCCTCTGGAGCAGATCCCTTGGCAAAATCAACAGACTTAGAGTCATACCCAAACCTCTCAGAAAGAATGCCCACCAAGGGAGCTGCAACTGAAGAAAATGATCCCTCAAAAGCACGATCAAATGCATAGATCATGGTCCTGTGTTTTACAGGGACCACTTCTGCGAACATCGGACCATTTGCAGCCGTAGCATTCCAGCTTATACACAAACCCATTATCAAGAGAGTGATGGCAAACATGGCAAAGCTGTTTACTGACTGAGGGATCACCTTCAGAAGAAACCATGAGAATGGAATGCCCATAAAGGCACTGAATTGTGCACACATGATACGCCCAGAATGGGGATACCTACGAGACAGCTTATCAGCTATCGATCCACCAATAAAAGATCCCACAGCACATCCAATTGCAAAGAGGCTAAGGAGTGTTGCTGAACTGTTATGATCAAAACCTGCAAAAATCAATCAAGTTATCACATATCATTTTAGTTGGGTCACCTTTTCAAGAATTTTGAAGCTTCCAAAAAAGAAAAAGGTTTCATTTTGTAATGTTAGATTCGCTGGCTTTATTGGTTAGAGCCTCTCTTTGAACTGTGGGGCTTAACATCCCTTCCTGTGTACCAGATGCACCTTTGAGAAACTATAGTTAAAACTCTTACAGCACGAGGTTCTGGTGTGGTAATCGGCACTCGATCCTAAAAAATGTTACAAAGATATTGTAATGAAGTTGCTTTTGTGCTCACCTATTAGTTCGAACCACATTGTGAAGAATACCATGGCAGTCCATGGCAGTGAGCCAACAATACCCTGTAAAACAATGATTTGAAATGTTTGCACTTTCATCACAGCTTTCATCGCAGCCCAAGATTCCATCCAAATTGATGCTGTGCTTGCATTTCCCTTCTCCATAAGTTCATCCCTGCTTCATACATGCAGCTGATTTACCAACTATTACAAAATTAAAAAAAAAAAAAAACCGATGCATTTAGTTGTTTGTATATTTATTGTAAACAGTAAGACAGAAAACATAGACAGAATCACAAGATGAAATGAATTAAAAAGTTTTTCTAATGCTACATATATTTGAGCGTTCTATTAACAACAATTACTTTTATCACTAGCCCGAGTTTTCATACAGAAACACAGGTCCTACAACCTCTTGACTTCACAACAAATATAACTATATTAACTGTCATAGTATTTATAATATCATCTAAAATGCAATTTTCAAGAATCAATATGGATTTGAGAAGGACGTTAACAGTCAAAGCAACCATAATGTAATATGACCAAATGTGTGGATTAGACTGTCAAGTGTTAACTGAAAATGTCATTACCTATCTGAACTCTGACTAGCATCAGAAGCCTTGATATTTATTTTTCTTGGATCAACCACATATACTAAAACCAGGAACCCAATTACTGCACTCAAAGATGCCATTAACATGAAGGCACATCGCCATCCTGGTATGCCCCAGAATTGCTGCCCAGCCATGACTGTGGCCAGAACACCACCTCCAATGCCTCCTACATTACCGATAAGGCTTAGTAGTCCAAACCCAGTTCCCCTCACAGCGTCACTGTAACTGTCAGCTATGAAAGATTGGAGTGCTGGAATCACAATTGCCAAGCCAAAACCATTCACTGCCCTCCAGAATGCAACCTGCAGAAAATCATGGCAACCGCCCACGGCTGCAGTAGATAAAGCCCAGCAGAAAGTGCCCATGGCAAGAATTGCAGGCCGATCATGGTTTAGAACAAGTATGCCTGCCAAGGGAGATGACAAGCCCTGCACAAAGTTCCTTATGAATGTGAGGTACCCCAGATCAGATGGTCCAGCATTAAACGCTTCACTGACTTCTTTGTAAACAGATGGCAGGAGATTTTCATCAGCACGCTCCATAATGGCAGCAAAGTTGATAAGAATAAGAGAGAGGGAGACACCAAAAATCTGTATTCTTCTGTCAAAAAGGATGGTTTGACCAAGATAGAGATTATTGTTAATGCAGCGGAAGAAACCTCTCAGAATATAAGAGAAGAAGTCAAAGAAAAGGCGCCAGGAAACTATTACAGCATATCACCGTTTCACATCAAGCACAGAAAGAAAGAAAAAGAGAAAATCGCAGAACAGCACGTAAAATCGGATAAATGTATTAGTATAGTGTAGGAGTAGGACCTCATTTTCATAGAAAATTATAATTTTTTTTTTAAAGAAACTGTTTAGGAAAATTCCAAGAGCGTGAATCCTGAACCATTTTATGTCTTAGCTTAGTTTATTCCAAACTCTATAGCCAGTAGTCATTTCTCGGTATGGGAAGGAATTTTGTTGTCCATAATCCATAGTTACAAATGAGATTGGTTCTTTACTAATTATTGTAATTAGCTTGTTATCATAAGAGGTATTTGTCCCTCTCAAGAACTCCATGTAAGAGACTGCCAAAATAGAAACATATTTTCATAAGCTACCACAAAAGAACGAATCCCTGTCTCTTCCTAGCACAATAAGTTTTTGATAAAATGTCACATGTAAGCAGAAAATCCTTGTAATGCTGTTTCAACCTTCAAATTTGGTAGTTTCATAATTTCCTAATAATGAACTATATGACGTTTAGCAGAAAAAGATCAAACCTCCTATAGGATAATTGAGAACTACACAACGTAGGGTTAAAAGTTAAAACCTCGATATCTGTCTTGAAAACTTAGGCTGCAGGGTAGCAAACTGGTTCTCCCATCGAAAAAGATTTAGCAAATTGTTCTTCATGGAACTTGAGAAGAGTAAATGGACTATCAGGCCTACGACAATAGAGAGTTAACAGAGAGAGACAAGTCGAAAGCTGGGGATCGTGAAATTGGTTTTCCTGATTATGTTGTTTCGTTGCTCTAATTTGATTTTTGGAATTGAACCCTTTTTTTTTTTGTTTCGCAGGACCGTAGCTTCATAAGGATAGGATCCCCATATAAAAGATCGAAATAGATGAACAGATGTCTACATTTTCCAGTGGGTATAACTTTCCTAGTCTGAAAGCTACTTATTGGTCAACATATCTGATATAGAATGTACAAAGAAACTTAATTCGCGAGGAGGCGTTATACTTATGCCCGTTGACCTTGGGCCAAAAGCTTGTTTTTCCATTCACCAGATCGGTACAAAATTCTTTCGATTCCACTGCATCTAGTAAAATAATCTTCTTGAATACTGGATTCTGTTTGTTCATGATGAGTTAAAGGTCCGCATATTTTAAAAGCAGAAGCCATGAATAGAAACAAAGAAATGGTAGAGAGGCGGCACGATTATCTACAGCAAAAGGTGTGAATATAGCAATGAATCGACAAAAAAAGAGAAATGTATGATATAATTAAGCACAGATATGGAAAAAAAAAAAACGAGATGATTTGTGTACGAGAGGAGAGAGTTGACTCTGTAAGGAAAACTCACTTCATGGTTTCTGAACGTTTGAGACCGTAAATCGGAAGTACGGATCGAAGAAGAGCGCCGCCACGGTGTCTAGGAGTCCGAGTGAGACGCATCGGGACAATATGTGGCTTCAAAAACCGGTGTCAATGGCGGATCTCCCTCTCCGCCTTGAATTTTGGCGCTTTACCATATATACTGTCAGCAATATCATTTAAAGGAACCAAAAAAAAAATAATAAAACAAAAAAGGGAATATTTACGCACAATATGCACAGAATCTCGGGGCGAATCGGAAAGAAGAGAGCGTGAAAGAAAAAAGTGGAAAGCGCCTCCCTCGCGGTGAACAGTTATAGAAACAGGGCAAATCCTATGACTGGAGCTTCCAAAATGGAGGGAGAAGTGTGTACTGTATAGTACTGTTCCCCTTATGTTGAGGTGACCCTGATATCATAACTAACATATTGCCTTTCGGGGACGTCCAACTTATTGTCTACGTTACCGTTTCTCTTACGTAATTAATTTCAACTTCCCACACCCGATATTGTTTTTGGTCTTACCAGTTACTGTTAGTATAAGTAGCACTACTGTATGTAATATTAAGAAAAGAAATGGCATACAAAAATAGAAAATATTGAATTTAAGCTCGAAAATAAAAATATTATTGTGCTCCAAATTTAAAAAGAATACTTCCAAAAAAATATCAAAAATTTATTTTGGAGTAATCGGCCGTTACACTTGTCTTTTATGTAATTTATTATTCTCTATTAAGGATATGGGTGTGTTTGCATTCTCTTATAATCACACAAAATTTTACAGTTTAGGTATATATTAATGTTATTAAAACATGTTATTGTGTGTTTGGTATTGTTTATTGGGGGTCAATAAGCATTTATTACGTAAGTCGAGATAAAACTTCTCTCACATACTTACCTCATATACCGTAAATAACGATTTATAAATATTTATTATTTAAAATTAAGCTATTCCATATGAAGACTACCTAAATTTAATATAAACGAGAGAACTTGTGTTTTGCACTTACTTTTTTGCCTAACGAGAGACCAGCTTGGGAAGAAGGCTGGGGATGAGTGCGAATAGCCAACCTTAGGACATGGTATGGGCTGGGTTTTTTTGTTAGCCTTTGGGCTTTTCAAATAGCCTTGCGAGTTGTATTCCACGGGCCTGCCCAGGCTTTCAAGGTGCAGGGGAGGCACAACGTTCGAATATATTTCAAGGACCACATTTTTACCCTTTTTTTTTTTTCATGACTTTGGATTGGAGGCCATATAATAACTCGGAATACGGGCCAGCTTGCAAGTTACGGGTTGACCCGCACCAAGCCACGGCCCAAGCGGTGCGGACCTGTGCAGCCCGCACTTCTGCGGGCTGGCAAAATGCCAACCCTAACCTGCAGTGTACGGGTTGCAGGCCAGCCCACGGGCTCGTTTTTTTTGAAAAAAAAAATTCATATTTTTTAAAGAGGATTGAAAATATGAAACACATATATACGAGTAATTAAATTTACCTTCCTAGTACCAATCATTGCTTTTATAAAAATTTAAAAACATAATCTAAAATTTAAGAGATAAAGTTATCAAATTTGTTAAAGTTTATAAACAAAACATAAACTTATCTTCAAGCAACCAATATATAATAATTTTGTTTAAAGAAGAAGGGAAGAAGCTAAGATTTTTTCTCTTTAAATTGGGAGGTACCAAGATAAGAATGAAAAATTTATAAGTTTTATAAAATTATTATATATAAATAAAAAATAAAAAATTTTACGGACCAGTCCTCGAGTCAGGCCGGCATTTTTGCGGGTTGGGAAAACCTGTCAAAACCCGCAGGCTTACAGGTTAAGCCCATATTACCGGCCTTAGGAGGCCATCAAGTCATCAACCCTTCTCTCGGCTTTATGGCTTTTCATCATTTACCTCGCTCCTGCTCAACCTCAAACTTGATTCAATACTACAACAATAAAATCAAATAAATTTTATATAAACTAATAAATATTTATTTTCAAATAATTTAATCAATATGTAAATTTCTGACAATAAATTAATAGTCCCCCAATTTATAAGATTAAAAAGCAGTGGGCACTTGTTCAAAAAAAAAAAGCAGTGGGCACTTCCAATATTACTCCTCATGCGTGTTTTGGGATGACATTTAACTATGGAAAAAGTTGCCTTTTTTATGGGCAAACGTGCTCGTGGGTGATTTTCGTTTCTTTAAGATGTTTGAGATAGTATTTTTTTTTTTCAATTGGGCTTTTAAAAAAAAAATGCTTAATCCATAAGAGGGAGAGAAAAGTAGCTTATGAAAGAAAGATGTTGGGTCTCACTTTTTTAACTGAAATACTATTTTAGTTCTTATTATAAATTTTTCTAGATAAAATTTTTTGTCCTAAATATAAATTCACTTAAAAGCTAATAATCATGATAGTACTCTATGAGAAATTTAATTGGTGAGAATCACTTGATATTTTTTTATATAAAAATCATGGCATTACTCTAATTTAGGTCATTCTTATCAATTAAATTTTCAGGGGACTTTTCCCCAATTTTTTTAAGTAGTTTAGTATTGTAAATTTTTTTCCAATAATACATTACCTATTTTATTTTTATAAAATTTATGTCTTTTTCAGTGTTTTACCTTTAAACTTGCCTTTTCATTAATCATCCAAATAAATTTATGTATTTTTCACAATATATATACATATAATATATATATGTATTATTTAATAAGATTCACATTCTTTTTGATTATTTTTCATCTAAACTTAGTTTTTAAAATAATCATTCAAACAAGTTTCAGTTTTAGAAATGTCACGTAGTGTTTGTTTGAGATAACTTAATTTTAGCTTATAAGTGTTTTTAAATCATGATTTACGGTATACGAGGTAAGTATGTGAGGTAAGTTTTGTCTTAACTTATGTGAAAAGCACTTATAAATAAAAAAATAAGCTATCCCAAACATAGCTTATGCTACTGCAAATTCAAATATAAATTATATTACACAATCTGACATTTACCCAATCTAAAACTTACAAAAATCAGATTAAAAAAAACCCACTATTATCATCGCTGTTCTAAACCCACACAAAATGGGCGTGCATTGAGGTTGAGGATTATGAGGGCGTGTTGGAGTGAGATTAAGTGTGTATTTAGATTAACTTTTGGAGAATAGCTTCTAGAGAAAAAGTGGAGAATAACTTTTAGATAATAGATTATAAGCAGAAGAGATTTTGGGGAAAAAGTGATTTTGATAAAATGAGAATGTTTGGATATTGTTATCAGAATAACTTTTTTTCATGGTCAAATTACTAAAAAGAACATTAACTTTTGTGATAATTACATATAAGGGATAAGATTATATTTTAAGTATTATTAAACATTAAATTGTATAATAAATACAAAAAAATGAAATAAATTTGTAAAAAAAAATTTAAAATTTTAAAATTAGTCAAATATATAATATCCAAAAATAGATAAATTTTTTTTTATAAATTATAATATTAGTCAATTACGTAATATAAAAAAAATAGATCAATCATACATATGTGTGTGTACATACATGTATATTAATAAATTGTATAACAAAAAATCATTTATAAGTAGTAAGGATATAAAATAATCTACTACAAAACACCAAAGTAAAAGTTCAGAGTAAGGATATGCGTACATTTCACTGATTGTCAATAATAGAGAACGTCAAAATATAAATACAATAACATTTAACAGATTGTCAATAAAAGCGAGCATAAAACTACGGAAACAATACATGACTAATGGTCTTGCATATAATAAATGATTTGATCTCTTATAGAATCATGAAGAGAAGCCATGTCAAATGAAGATGCAATTTATGAATGCATTGTTGTTGATTCTATAGCGTCATCGTTATCAGGATCACACAAAACACCCTCTCGATCATGGTGCTGGAAGTCGGGATCAGAAATAGATATTCTTCTAATGAAGTTGTGTATAGCCATTGTCGCACAAACAATTCTAACTTGTGCGGGAAAGCTATAGCTACACATTTTCTGTAAGATTTCAAACTTGTTCTTCCAAACGCCAAATGTTCTTTCAATTGTGCACCTAAGACTTGAATACAAGTAATTGAAGGTCTCATTGTCATTTTCAAACTTAGATAACCTCTGAAAGTCTGGGAGATGGTAACGCTCGGATCTGTATGGACTAAGGTATCCAGTCAGGGTGGGATAACCAACATCCACCAAATAATATTTATCTATACAAAATAATTAGCTTAATGTCAATAAATGTCTATATAATTAATAATAATTAAAGTGTAGGAGTTCTAAGCATACTTTTTGGAGGATGTGGAAAATTCATCGACGGAGTTATTAGTGCATGATCAAATATGCGCGTATCATGCGCCGTTCCTTCCTATCCAGCCAATATAAAGGTAAAACACATGTCCCAATCACAAACCGCTATCACATTTTGCGAAGTAAATCCTTTTCTTCTAATATATTTTGT
The DNA here is from genome assembly GCA_963210345.1 of Inga oerstediana. Classification (NCBI taxonomy): domain Eukaryota; kingdom Viridiplantae; phylum Streptophyta; class Magnoliopsida; order Fabales; family Fabaceae; genus Inga; species Inga oerstediana. Next base: position 63,425,193 of record OY723409.1, read on the forward strand.
TTTGTCCTTTGCTTTGACCTTGCATGGAATGTGTGTGCCATCAATTGCTCCAATAGTATTTTTTTAAAAAGGCCAGTATCTATTGTTGTGGCGTATCTTTGAGTAAATGTTCTCAAAGTTAGGATCATGTGGTTTGATGTTGGATATTGCAAGACTACAACATGTGTTTAAGACAACATATAGAGCCCTATGAATTGTCTCTCCTAAGCGTTGAAATCTTTCCTATTACAGCCTACTCGATGTCGTGTGTCCAACAGTGTTCAAAAAAATTGCAACCATTTCATGTATACCCATATTTCGAGTTTCCCTCAAACCATGTCGTTGCAATTCAAAGCAAAGTTCATGAAAGACATGCAGTTCTATTCTAAATATGTCATAACAACGGGTCGAATTACCGCTTAAGACTTCACACACCCATTTAGCACCTAAAATTCACTGGTGTATCACGATTCTTTACATAAATATAGCCGAGCATATGCACCAACATATGCGACCACTTTTCATATTCTTTGTATACGCCGTTGCCTATGTTTTGCCATAATTTTCAATATAGTGTCCATACATACCTCTTCCTGTGGACATATACATTACATGTTATAAACGGTAATGACAACAATTATATAGTCATAATATGCACACATATAACATTCAATGGTAAATCAACAATGTTAAAAAACAAGTGAGCGATATCTTAATTAAACATAATTCCTACTGAAAAGGTAAATATAGTATTCATGACCTATATAGCAATACATTTCAATTACTTCAATAACATTCATGCTTAAGAAAAATAAGAAGTTGGTCCCCCATATGTTTCACTACTGCATACATTTCTCTTGCAGGTGAATTCCTCATAAGGAGGTGTACACAACGTGCATAAAAGTCAGTATTACTGACAACTTTAGGAACTTCATTAAGGTGGTTCATTACTCCCACTATTGAGATCTTGTAAGTTTGAGCCTCTGCTGCCATCCTTTCTGCATATGCCTCTGCAGCCATACTATCAGCCCATGCCTCTACTGCAATCCTTTCTGCGCGTGCAGCTTCAACATCAATATCATTTGCATCAGCAATCCTGCATAGGGCAACGGCTATTTTTGTTGAGGCAGGCCCTTTCTTTTTCGTTGCAACACCCCTCTTCCTGACCCCCAATGAGCTAGCTATGCTGCCACGGCTGCTTGTTCTCTCTCCACCACTGATTCCCTTCCCTTTGTCGTTGTTCCCCCTACTACCTCCACTGTTGGTATTGGCATTTAATGAATTCATCACCCCACTCAACCCTGTAGTTGTCCCTAACACTTCATCACTGTCTCTTGAACCTTCTTGCATATTATATTCTGGGATGGCCTCAATAGAGAGTGGGAGTGGGAGAGACATGGATGAAGGTGCCTAATTATGTGCTCCTGTGGCTGTGACACTTGAAAACAATTGTGTCAATTCTTCTTTGAATTGAAGTCCTTTAGTCCTGAATTTTTCATATCCTGGAACTTCCTGTACATTCATCATCAAAGTTATTACACAAGTTCATACAAGCACGATGTCACGAAAATAAATATGTTCGCTCGCATAAATTAATTACTAATTGCTATTTTCTTCTCCCACCAATCATCATCGGCCACCACAGTATTCTTCTTACTATCCCATCCAACCCCTGTCTCGTGTAACAACCTATCCCATAACTGCCATTCCTTTCGAAGGGCATCATATTGTTTTTAAACTGGCCCCTCTCATACTTTCTTCCTGTCTTTGCAGTGAAGGCTTCCGAGATCTCTTTCCACCCATTCTTATTGAAGCTAGAGCTTTTGTGTGTTCCCTTCTCAACTTGTTCTATACGTATGTCAATGAAGACTTTTGTACTTTTGACATCCCAAGATGCTTTTACCTTATCCTTACTCATTATGCTTTTACCTTAACCAAACGGAAATCTATATTTGACGATCATTCTCATTCCAGTCATTGCATTCTAACCAAACAAAATTCTAAAGCAAACGAATACAGGCATTGCATTCTAACCAAACAGAAATCTATGCTTGACAATCATTCTCAGTCCAGTCATTATATTCTAACTAAAAAGAATTCTAAATCAAATGAAGACAGGCATTGCATTCTAACCAAACAGAAATTTATTACAAGGATTCCAGTCACTGCATTCTAACCAAACAGAAGTCTAAAGCAAACGAAGACTGGCATTGCATTCTAACCAAACAAAATTCAATGACAAGGATTTCCAATCATTGCATTCTAAGTAAACTGAAGTCTAAAGCAAATGAAGACAGGCATTGCATTAGTACTATACAGATCGGCTAGTGAGAGGCAACAAAAAATGAAACTCTGAAGCAAAATAAAACTCACAAAATGTAAATTATAACCATTGTATTAGCACTGAACAGAAAGGCAAGTGATATCAAACCGTTGCAACAGCCAACAAAAAATGCAAATCTGAAGCAAAACAAACACAGAACTTGTTGAATCGGTAGACTCACCGGAAAATTTTTACAATAGCAAAGAGAAGAGAGAGTTTTAAGTTGTTGAATATTTAGAGACTCACTGACACCAACCACCACCGTTCAACCTTCTCCGATCGCCAACAAAGCACCGCTAGCCACCAACTCCTCAGATTGAACCAGATGTTTAGCAAATAAATGGGGACTGTACCCACCGCGACACACTGCCGCCGTTCACCACCAGCCACCCACAGTTTCAAAATAGGTCAAATTGGTGAAGCAAAAGGCGAAGATAAGCTGAGTCTTCGGTGACCCAAAACACCGAAGATAGGGAAACCAGACAGGAATTAAAGCTGAAAGGGATATGAAAGAGAAGGAGATGAATGAATTTTGAGGGGAATCCATATGGGAATACTGAAAGGGAATGAAAATGGCAAGACGGGAATCAGAGGAGGAATATCGAAGAAGAAAAATCCAAAGAGAAAACGGAAAGAGAAAAGAAAGAGATAGAGAAATGTTAGAACCAATAATGACAGGCAACGGTCACATTTGCTACAACAAAGGAAAAAAATAGGTTTTGGTGAAACTTTGGTTTTGCAATTCAAAACCTAGGTGTGCTTCTAAATGGGATTATAGGAAAAATCTCTATGTTTGGGTGTTTTTTTTAAGAAAACCTTAGTTTGGGCCTAGAATAGATTTTTTTAGTTAATTCAAATAGTCTCTAAAGAGGGAAGGGGAGGGCGATAAAGTACAAGAGGGGGAGGGAGGGCAAGAGGTGGGAACATGAAAAGGAGGGGCCCAGAGGGTTGAAGCAAATAAAGACAAAGACGGTGGGTCCCCAATTTGGGTCCCTCCCATGTGTGCCTCCTACTCTCACCATCCATATCAATAATATCCTTCTCTTATCATCGATCATATTATCCGATTCTCTTCAATCGCTCCCCTCCATTCTTCATTTCCTCTTCGTATTATACTTCTTCCCATATATGTCCTCTCTTTATGTTACCACCACTATTGTTTCACCCACATTCACACACACTTCTCCTCATTTTCTTACCAACAACACTAATTACACTTCATACTTTTCCTCTCCTTCAACTTGTCATTGCATTGTCCATCAACTTCTTAGCAAACAAAACTAAAATATTAACTTGAGGCCCATCATCAATTTTGCAACCTTTATATATTCATACAAGCAATGAACTTGTTATTATGGTTGTATATATGAAAAATAAGTACAAGTGATTCCGCAAATCTTAACACACAACTAACAATAATGGTCACGTATCTTATTAGTTGCTGTTGCTTCTTATCAGATGCACATTAGTAGTATGTGTTTAAGAGTGTCGCCTGAGTAGCAGTGTTGAATTATTGAGGGAGCGTGAGGGAATATGGTAGCGAGTATCAATCTATCCAATTGCCAAGGTAGGACCATTTATGTTATCATAGTGGCCAGGGTCCATTCACGTAGTCCTTCTTTGTCCCACCACACAAGAATAATATATATCTCTTTTATAACAAATGAATAACTAATTATTAAGAATAAAAAAATATAGTTAAAATTCACTTGATTAATAATTATGTTAAAGTATAATATTTTTCAGATGTACCTCCGTTTAATAATTATATGTTGGTAACTTATAATTCATTAATAAATGCTCCTTTTTTAAATGAGGTAGATATGTTTAAAACAAGATATAATTAAAAAAAACTTCGTTATAACAAGGAGTATGATATAAAAGAAACCGGATGCGATTTGTCAACAATGGAGGCGCTACTATATTTCAATAAGTGGTCCTCTCTTTTTTCCCCTGCTCTTGCCCATTTTGGGTCATCATCAGTGGTCCTATTCTGTGGTTGCGACACCAACACTGATTCGAAGACCCAACAATTTTGCAACTGTGACTATGAAGCTCCCACGCAACACTCACTTTGACCGTTCTTGTTATGGAACGCTGTTTTGGTTTTGGTTCTTTGTGCTCATCCAAATCATATATATATATATATATATGACAAACATAAACACTAATAAAACATAAACCATGATAATTAGACTCCCAGATCATAAAATCCATGCTCAATTATATGATGTAAAATCGTACTCCTGCTTTTTAGTTTTTACTAACACTCATGTAAGCAACAGTGGTGAGGTCATTAGATTCACTAGCCTTCCCATTCTCATTTTTATTTTCTTCAATTTCATAGTACCATAATTGTGTTTGTGGAGAAAGGTTTCTACTTTCTTCTGGGCTTATGAGGTGTGGTAGGCTTAGGTGGTGATCTTTTTACGGAATGCCCTCTCTCACAGAAGCCACAAATAGGATGTATTGTGCACGTGCTAAGTTGCCACAGCTATTAACCAACACATCATGTGCACTTCATGAGGGACAAGTAGGCTCTTTCATTTAAGTTAACACAAGCATGTTCCTTCTTTTCACGTAATTAAAGCTTTTTCAAATACCATCTTACTGTTGTAAATGAATGATTACGAGACACAAAATATCCTGAGCTCTAGTATGTGCTTTCTTAATGATCTTACTTACGACTTGCATTCTAATTCCTAAAATCTCGGGAGACGTACAGTTTCACTCATTGTCTCAATTATTATTGACAACAAAGTAAAGTTGGGCCATCTATTTACCAGTTTCCCCCTTGGATGGCAGTCCTACCAGATGAATATATCTCTAACCCATCAAACCCAACCTCGGTCAACACAACACAGGAAAATAAGACATATGGTACATTTAACTACAGCTACTGTAAAGTACCAGTATTATTATACTCGTGATTATATCCCCAAGTCCCCAACATTTACAATATACTAGTACCCGGTTACCAGAAGAATAATTTAACTAGATAATGGAGGCAGAAATAACCGAGTATAAAATATGTTATCCGCATGGAGGTGGGATGATGGATTCGATGAATAAAGAAAATGTGAAAGTTTTGTTTTAACTTTAGATTAAAAAATAAAATAAAAAGGAAGCCACACCCACCCCTCTTTTATGCAAAGACTTGAACAGATAAAGCGTTATCCCGTGAGGAAACACCAATTCATTCTCTGAGAGATTGTGAGGTTACCAAATCTGTATGGCTTTCTTGTATTAACCCCATTTATTACTCTGCTTTTTTTTCTGGAAATTTGCAGGTGTGGATCAATTGGAACATGAAGCACTCACCGGCTATTAGTAAGATGTCCCAGTGGCCCTGGCTCAGGGTCTTTGGCTCAATGTGTTGGCTAATTTGGAAGAACAGATGCAAACGAGCTTTTGAAGGAACTAGCGAACTTCCGCAGCAAACTATTCACAGAGGTCTGCATTTTCTCCACGAAGGCACAGAAGAAGGGCGGCTCAAACACAAGATATTCAAAGTCCCAGATAGAGGCGCGGTAAGATGGAATGCTCCCCCGCAGGATTTTGTTCGGGTTGATGTGGATGCTGCAGTAGACGAACACAGAAACTCTGCAGTTGGAGGAGTGATCCGGGACAGCTCAAGCTCTTGGCTTTGCGGTTTCCAACATAACATAGGGTTCACTTTTGGCTCGACAGCTTCCGAGATTCAAGCAATTAAAATAGGCCTCCAGACCTGCAAAAACATGAACCTCAGGAAGATCAAGCTCCATACTGACTCAATTGAAGCAATCCAGTTGCTATACCAGTCTGGCGGTCAATATCATCCACTTCAAAATGAGTTAGAGGAAGTGAGACAGTTAATTTATAGGGATTGGGACATAGAAATCTATCACTGCCATCGGGAAGGTCTCAAATGCGCTGATGCTTTGGCTAAAGCGGGTTTAGATTCGAACAATGATCTGTCACTTCTGGATCATCCATAAGATTTTTGTTCGTTCCAAATGTTAGTTGACCTTAGCTAACATTTGGTCTTTTGTTTTTGTATGCTCTTTCAGCATGTACATCTGTTATTTCGGCCCGTCGCGGCCTCAAGAATTTCTCTCTTGTCTTTGTAATCCAAAAAAAAAAAAAAACGTTATCCCGTGCCTTTGATTTAGAGCCCGGGGGGGGGGGTTATAGATTGAGGGGTGACCACATTCGGTGAGGTGAGAGTCGCCAGAGTGATGTTTGGCGGAGGATCGTCAGGGAGGATGCCTTCCTTGAAAGAGAGAGAAAACAATAAAAAGAGGGAAAGACGCAGAAGAGCGATTGCTGCTAAGATCTATGCCGGCCTTAGAGCTTAGGGAAACTATAAGCTTCCCAAGTACTGTGAAAACAACGAGGTCTTAAAGGCCCTCTGTGCTGAAGCTGGTTGGATTGTTGAGGACGATGGAACTACCTATAGAAAGGTTCACTTCCTTCTCTTTCCCTTATGATCTCGGTCAATTCGCTTTTAAAATTGTTCCCTGAACTGCTTTCTCTGGTATCTCCCGGATCTACATGTTGTTGTATCTCTCTATTTTTTTCTCCCTTTTGACCTTTCCCTCTCGGTTCAGTTTTACTGGATTTCGAGGTAATAATGTCGAATGTTTCATTTCATTTGGAGTAAATCGAAACTAGACCGTATTTAGGCGACTGATTGATTGCTGCTGTAAAGGAGTTCTTGATTTCACCATCGAACATGAAATTCCTTTTTTGGGCTTTGATCCTGCAGCAAATATGATCTTGTTTATTTAGGACGTCACTGTAGTAAAACTAACCAAATAAGCAAGCTAATTCCTCCCATATAATCAACTATTATGTGCTCTTTGGATTCATAACATTTGTTATTACCTTTTAATTTTCAATTTTAGAGCTCTGAATTAAATGATGATGGTGTTTATGAAGCATGTTGTCAAACATCTAATTTAAGATGTTTACATTTCACACAGGGATGTAGGCCACCCCTAAATGAGAATGGAGGAACTTCAGCTAATATTAGTGCTTGTTCATCTATACAGCCAAGCCTACAATCGTCGTCATTCCCAAGTCCTGTACCTTCCTACCATGCTAGCTCATCTTCTTCCTCCTTCCTTGGTCCCAGTTGCATTGATGGAAATCCCTCTTCATATCTGCTCCTATTCATTCGAAATATAGCTTCTATTCCTACAAACCTTCCCCCTCTTAGGATATCTAACAGCGCTCTTGTGACCCCACCTCTTTCTTCTCCATCCCCCAGAAGTTCAAAGCGAAAATATTTTGAGTCTCTCTCCAATGGCTCTCTTAAATCCCTCCGCAACCCAAATTTTGCTGCCTCCGCTCCATCAAGTCCTACTCACCGTCACAATGTTGCAGCTTCGACTATACCAGAATGTGACGAGTTCGATGCTTCTACAGTGAACTATGGTCGATAGGTCCCTTTTCAGGCAGCAACTGGTGCTTCCGTTGCTCCTCCTTCACCCACCTTTATGAAACCAGTGGTTCAACAAATTCCTCATCAGAATTCCTTAGATATGCATGAAGGCACACATTGGAATCCCGCTCAAGTTACAGAGAAGGGGAGAGGATCATACTTTAAGTTTGAGAAGGGCAGAGTGAAACCATGGGAGGGTGAGATAATAGTATAAGAGGTGGGAATGGATGACTTGGAGCTTACTCTAGGGTATGGAAAGGCGTAAAGTTAAGACCAAACTGAATTTTGCTTTGAAATATACAGTACCCATGAAAAGTCTATGATCATTGATGTTATATATCCTCGAACCTAGTTGACCTGATTTCCTTATAGCTGATCATGAGGATATCCCTACTCTGCATTGTTGGGGGCAATTGGTTCCTATATGTTCCATTCCATTTTCCTCGTATGTATAGTTCTCTATATATTTCAGTGCTACGTGGTTCCACTTCTTGAAATTTGGCTTCATTATGTGATGCCTTGGTAACTGATGGAGAGTTGTATTTGAGGCAATATTTTACGACGCATATGAAGTCTAGAATCTTAATTTATCATGACCAGAATGGTGAAATGGAAGGTGATATTCTATGCCCATTTATGACCCTATCGTATTACTTTTTAATTTCAATTTGTGAGTGTTTGATAATCCAAGACGAATGTTTGAAATCCCTGTGCCAACTTGAAAGTAATTTTCATATTCAAGTGGTTCATGGGCATCAGAAGTTCAGCACCCTTGTCAAAGACGATGACTTGTCTATTTGTTTCTTTAACTACGATCATCCTGAGAAACGCTAGTATTTTCCAATAATATATCATCTTCATTTTTTAAAAAATTTCTGGTAGGATTAATCTCGAGTTGGACAAACTTTACCCTGCTGACAACTGCAATGGATTTGTCTTTTGTTTAAGATTGTTATTTGAATTTGTGATTAAGTTTTTGGAACTTCTTTTTGGAAAATTTAGAGTTGCTGGTCACAATTATCCTCAATTGTTGTCCCTGCTATGTTCAATAATCAGTGGCTCGTAGGAGAAAAACTTGGTTGGCCACGTTTCACAAGGGAAATCGGCTTTCTGGTTGAGTCATTTGCTATAATGTTTGGACGAAACCTGAGTTTGCAAATGTTCTATTGACAATATTTCTGCTGTATGTGATCACAAGATACTACTCAGCCAGGGAGATATCTCATAAAATGCATCTTTTTCTGATGCACTTTGATTGGGGAAAATGAGCCAAATGAACTTTTATTTTGATTCTTTTAATTTTTATCAAGATTTTTTAAAAAAGAAGCCATTGGCCGCCTTTCTAAAAAAAATTGTAGAAAGAATGAAGTGATAGAAATAAAAGACAATAATGAGAAAAAAAAAGGAGTGGAAAAAAAAAAAGAGTTGGACATAAAAGGCCTCTAACACTTCAATGATGTGTAAGCCCAAGCAAAAAAAAAAAAAACACTCTTGTATAGTTGTACCCAAAGAAAACGTACTCATATTTTTTTAAGAAACAAAAAGAGTGCAAGAAAAAAGAGATAAGAAGGAGAAAACAGTAAGTATGGGTGGGCAAGATGTGGAAGGAAATAGAATGTAATAGTTACTAGAAGATAAAATAAGTAGAAGTGCTTTGTTTTCCTCTTTTATACCCACACTCTGTCTTGAAAACCAAATAAAAGAGATCCCATGTTTTAAATGGACCAATTAAAAGAAAAGGACCGAATAAAAAGAGCGTATGTTTTAGATGGCAAGGACTGAACGTCTGTTTGGCACAAAGTTCATGTGGCCCATTCGTGCGATTGGAGGCCAAATTGTGCGATTGGAGGCCACATTGTGCGATTGACAACTGCTAGTCAAAATTATTGTGTTTGGTTAAAGCAATTAGGAGGTTAGGCTTATCATCTGATCGCACGATGTATCATAAGCCACATTTTACAGCTTTTTGTTTATAAAAGAAGCCTAATTTGTGACCGTTAGTGAGCATTAATTATCTTTTAAATATTTCCACCAACCCCTCAGCTTACATTTTCTGTCTCTTCTCCCTCTTATCAATCTCTTCTCTTCGTCGAAGAACATAGACCCACACAGACTCTCCTTCTCACGGTAGCGATTGCAGCTGTTTTTAGACAGCCGAGGTTGTTTTTCGGTATGCGTTCAGCTACGTGTTGCGGGTTGTTTTCCAGCGGTCGTTTTGGTTTTCTTCTCCGTCTCCGTTAGAGTAGGCGTGGGTGTTTAACTCTAGCTGGTGGTGTTGAAGGCCGCCGGTCTGTTATGGTTTAGTTTTGGAAGGTGTTGACTCGAGGATGGCTGATCTATTAATCGAAGACTGTTTGAGCTTGACTGGCATGCAAGTGTCCATCTATTGAAGCTCCTCTTGTCATCAATATGCTTTGATTCGATGATCTCTTTTGGCTGATAAGCTTTAAAGCCTCGTTTAACCATTATCTCTCCCTGCACCTAAAGTTCCATAAGTGTTCCTTTAATGTTTGATCCACAAGAATGAAACTATGTGTGTCCTTGATTTGACCGTGTCTTTATGCCTTTGAGTCAAATGCAAAATATTTTTAATCTAAGAATTGCAGTACAATGCAACACTCGAGCCGTCTCACTTGAGGAGCCTTTATTAAACTACTTAAGTAATCTATATGCCATGCAAATGCAATTAAAAACAAGGGGAAAAAGGTTTTTAGATTTTTTCAAATTAATAACTAATTAGGTGAAATAAAATTAATCCTAAGCTATCATCATTTTTTTTTCTTGGTATTTTGTTTGTGTTTTCTTTATAAAATGGATGGAGTATGGAAATTGATATGAAATGTATAATGGATGCTTTTCGAAATGGAGTAGTGACTATCATAGTTCACTTAGATGTGAGAGTAAATTTTCACTAAGCCTTGATAAAAAACCCTAAGCAAACGCTTAAGTCTAGTGTCCTTAATTAGTTATTACTCCTACTAACATAGCTAGCAATCACCTCTTAAGGCACTATTGAAGTACACTTAGTGTGCGATTAGGATTAGATTAATGCAACTTGCTTTCTTTTGATATGAATACGATAACACGACACTCAATTGATCCAATTCAATCATATTTTCTAACAATAACACGTAGAAAGCACAATCTCATTGAATCAATAAAGAAAATATATATATATAAATTCAACAAGCTACAAAAATCTAATCTAATCACACAGGTTCAATCCACAAAGTTATCCAAACGGGCAAACTAAGTCTCAACAATTTAAATAATCATTCTTAAAACTAAGAAATCCAATAAAAATAGAGAAAATGGATTGAACAAAATAAACTCCCCCTTTTTAAGTTCTAAAACTCAAGCTACTGTCCATCCCAAGGAGCAAAGCAAGCTCAGCCACACATCACTTTAAAATAACCACAGAAAATCCATAAACATGGCAGCCACGTGGTGAAATGCAGAAGAGAAACAGTGGAGATACGGTGGTGTTGTTGCTGTGAAGATGATGATGGAATGAAGAAAGATGATGATGGAGGTGTAGTGCAGAGGAGGTGACCGCCAGAACAGAGGAAGAAACGGTGATATGGTGAAGGTGGAAGTGATAACGGAGGTCAGTGGTGGTGGTGGAGAAACAGAATAAATGAAAGAGGGAAATGGAACAGTGTCTCAGCTGCCTGGAAGAAGGACGGTGGTGACTGTATGGTGAGAACAGAGTTGCCGGAAACTGGGAAGAGCTCACCGGATTCTGGGTTTTGCTCGTCGGAAGTTGCAGAAACAGGGGAGACGGCTGAGGTGGTGTTGAAACGATCTCCGGTGGTGATGAAGGAGATCGGTGAGAGTGGTAGAAGTGAAAGAAAGAAGGGACGTCGGTGCTGTGATCTTAGAAATTGAGAACAGAGGCAGTCGACGGTTCTGAACTCTGGTAAGCAATTCTTCACGGCTCTCTCTCGCGCCGGTGGTGTTGGTGGTTGAAGGAGGGCCGACGAGGAATAGAAGGCAACGGTGAAGGTAGCGGCCCTCCCTCTCTGCGTCTCTAGCTTCCCGTCCTGTCCCACTCTGCGGCGCTATGTCTTCCTCTCTGATGGTCTGCGGCGCCTCTATATATCTCAGCTGCAGATTGCCTCTCGGGTCCAACATATCCAGATTGCCATATCCAGTAGACAAGTCGGGTCTCCTGCTTTTGAGCTTGTCTGCACTCTCACCCCTTTAGCTTGCTTGGGTCTGTGTTTTTTTTATAGCTCTCAGCTCAAGCCCAAAAATTTTTTTCTTCTAAAACCTACAATGCAAAATTAAACATAATATATTATCAAAAGTCTAAGAAAACATTTGTATGATTAATTAATAAATTTATGACCATTTTCCTCCTTTTTACAATTAATTCAATACAAATGTCCCTAATCAAGATTAATGCTTAATAATGTAATAATGTCCCAAAAAATACATTAAAATCCTAAATAAATCATAGAAATTCATATAAAAAATATGGTTCAATTAGCCCTGCTCGTGTTTCGGATCTATCATCCGGGGCGCTGTTTTCTCTCTTCAATGGTTGGCCATTCTTGTGTGCTTTGTGGTCTATGTTAGAGGTGCACATGTGTCCTTTTTCTTTTTCTTTTTTTGCTTAAGCGTCGATTGTGAAGTCAATAGGAAACTTCTCATCCAATTGTGTTGGTATTATTGTACCATGTGTGCTATATCAGGATTATTAGTTCTTTCTCTTTAGGTTTTTAAAGTCTGAATGACTGAAATTTGTATTTATCTGTTGAATACAAGCAATTAATATTAGATACAAATTAGTCCAAGTACAGCAACTTTTTTTTTTTGCAGATGAGTATCACATTGAGAATTAGATTGTGGTAAAACCTAAGAAAGGATTTACTAGAAAATCCTACCTACTAAGGGAACCTATTCATTTTCCCACTTAAACTATGGAACATGGCATCAATTTGAGGAAGAAGCTCTAAGGTGAAAGTCAATCTATCCATCAATGTTTTCAGGGAAATAAGCTTGTAAGACATTTATTTATATTATCTATGATATTTTTAATTTATTTAATATGTAATTTCTAGCTTGCAATATGAGGTTGTCTGGTTTCTTTGGATGAAATATGTTTCTTATTTATTTATGACTTTATTGAAAAACTAGTAAATACACCGGTCATTTATGGGTCGAAGAGATATTGGCAACCCATAGTTCACATTGCCATGACATGTTTAGAGTGGAAAAATATGTATTCTACAACTTGTGACATAAATTGGTCAAATATGGTTACGGAATTCAACGAACGTCAGTGTTGATAAAAAGGTTGTCATGTTTTTGCTTAATGTTGGCCATGGAGTCGGCAATAAGGTGGAATAAGAACTATTTCAACATTTAGAGGAAACAGTGAGTAGGCTTTTGCACATGGTATTAGATGCTTGCATTAGTCTAGCACAGGAAAATATCAGACCATGCGATCCTGAATTCAGTAGATGCCACTCAAACATACTCAACGATCCTCGATATTATCCATACTTCAAAGATGCTATTGGAGTAATAGACGGAACTCACATAAAGTGTGTGGTCACTGCTGGGAACCAGGATAAATATATCAGGAGAAAGAGATATCTAACACAAAATGTCATGGCTGTTGTGATTTGGATATGTGCTTTACGTTCATCTTGGCTGGATGAACGTGTACTGCACATGATGCTTGGGTGTTTTAATTTGTTGTTTCAAATTCATTTATGAATTTCCATCATCCACCTGCAGGTATATTTTTGTCACCTTCAGTTCAATTACCTTCATCAATTACCTTCATTTCACCCTTTAATTAGTCTCACACTTTTAAAATGATATAAACGTTTATTAGGCAAATATTATTTGGTTGATGCTGACTATCCGACACCAGTTGGGTATCTTAGTCCCTACAGATGTGAGCGTTATCATCTGCCAAAATTTAGGCATCAACCTGCATTTGAAAATGCTAAAGAAACCTTCAATTTTTATCATTCTAGTTGGACATCTACTATAGAAAAGACATTTGGAGTGTGGAAGAATCAATTTGAAATGTTACAAAAAAAAGCGCAAGTACAGCTACCAAACATAAGTCCGCATTGTTTGTGCAATAATGACTATACATAATTTTATTCGGAGAAATTCTAACTCTGACTTTAATTTTCAGCAAGTTGAAGCTAAGAATATAAGTCATGTAGATAATAATAGTGTATATGAAGAGCTTTCTGAGACAAATTATGCTCAGCGATCTTCCACCCAAATGAATTATATTTGTGACTCAATTAGAGACCATATTATACAGGACATGTGATCCAATTAGTTATGTAATATTATTTCTTCAAATTATATATTTTTTAATTGTCAAATTTCCCAACTTCATGTTTTTAAATTTTTTATAATTTTTAATTTAATTTCTCTCTTATCATTATCACAAAAGCACTTATGCTACCGCCAATCCAAATAAATTTCAATTTGAGAAAAGCCATTTATATAACCACAAATCTAAACATAAATCATATCACATAATCTGACTTTTACCTAAAAATAAAATTATAAAAGTCAAATTACAAAAAAAATCATTTTTACTATCGTGGTTCCAAATAATGGATATGGCTTCAATCCTTTGCCCATCTTTTTCTTCTTGGGTGTAAAATGATGAGGCTTGTTTTTTTAAAAAAAAAATGGTATCTAATATTTTAAAATATTTTTTTGAAAGTATCTAGTATTTTAAAATATTTTTTAAGTAACTTAGAATATCTTAAAATAATTTTTAATACTTTTAATCTCTTAAAATATTTTTTCAATTGTACTCAGTATGTTAGCAGATTGATTGTAATTTTACTTGTAATTTATTTTTTCAACTCCAAAAATTAGTTTAAAATATTTTTTACTATTTTTAATCCTTTAAAATATTTTTTCAGCTATACCTAATGTTTTAGGAGATTGACTAAAATTTTACCGTTAATGTATTTTACTTAGCTGTAACGAGCACCCAAAACTTAGAATACTGATTTATTGATTTCCACTTACTCTAAAATATTTTTTTAATAGTATCTAATAGTTTAAAATAATTTTTTAAGTTGGAAAAATACATTAAGGTAAAACTATAATCAGTGTGCTACCCCACTGGTTACAACTAAAAAATTATTTTAAGGGATTAAAAATATTAAAAATTATTTTAAAATATTATATATTTTTTAAAAAATATTTTAAAATATTAGATATATCTAAAAAATACTTCAAAATATTACACGCTATTTAAAAAAATCAGTCCCATCATTTTACACCCAAAACTATACCACAACGGTGTAGTTTTGAGAGGATGATGGGCAATGGGCAGCGGAAGATCCCAAAATAATGCCATTTTGTTCACACCACGCCTAATCAAATTAACACGTGGGCCAATAGTATCCAAACATAATAAATACAGTAGGGCCCGCATCAAACTTTTGTGCCAATTAATAGCATATCAGCACACTCTCAGAATCCCTCGTAAATCTATCATACTCATTTAATTTAAATTAAACTATATCACTCATTTTCATTTAAAAATACAAAATACATTTACTATCCTAACATGGATTTATAAATAAAATCAAAATTTTTGATCAAATAAATAAGATAAAAATGATATTTATTAACAAAGATCTTGCGTCTAAATTATTGCTCACAACCCAAAATACCCAATAAAGAAGCTCTCCGGACTACCTTCTCAAAAGCAGCTTAACCCCAGAGCCTTCATACTTCACTTCCATCCACAGAGATCATGCATAAGCCCCACGTAGCTCTGCTTTCTAGCCCGGGCCTTGGCCATCTCATCCCTACAATTGAGCTAGGGAAGATCCTTGCCCTCCACTACAATTTCAAGGTCACCATGCTCGCCGTTACTTCCCAAACCTCCGAAGCCGAATCCCACGTTCTGAAATCAGCCATCTCTTCCGTCAACTTCTGTGACTTCCTCGGCATCCCACCCGCAGACGTCTCCGGCCTCCTTGAGAACGAAGCCGCCATAACGGAACGCCTCGGCGTGGTCATGCGTGAAACAAAGGGCGCTGTTCGCTCTGCTCTTTCTAACATGGCTCACTTACCTTCTGTTCTCATCGTTGATATCTTCGGCTCCGAATGTTTGTCCGTAGCACAAGAGTTCGACATGCTCAAGTACATTTACGTCGCTTCCAATGCTTGGTTTTTCTCCTTGGTTTTATACTCTCCCATCCTGGATAAACAGGTGCAAGGCCAGTTCGTGGACCAGAAAGAAGCGCTCCAAATCCCAGGTTGCAGTCCAGTTCGTCCTGAAGACGTGGTTGATCCCATGCTGGACCGTAATAATAGGCAAT
Organism: Inga oerstediana; assembly: GCA_963210345.1. Lineage (NCBI taxonomy): Eukaryota > Viridiplantae > Streptophyta > Magnoliopsida > Fabales > Fabaceae > Inga > Inga oerstediana. Next base: position 63,441,250 of record OY723409.1, read on the forward strand.
ATCAAGAGTATGTCGGCGTGGGGATGGGGATGCGTAAAGGCGATGGGATATTGGTGAACACGTGGGAACAACTCCAACCCAAAGCCCTTCAATCACTGAGGGATGAGAATTTATTGGGCCGGATGCTAAAAGTTCCCGTGTATGCCATTGGACCCCTGGTGAGGGAACCAGAACCACCCACAATTTCAACCGTGGAGTTGCTGGGATGGCTGGATCAGCAACCCAGTGAGTCAGTGGTTTATGTCTCGTTTGGTAGCGGTGGAACGCTGTCGTACGAGCAGACCGTGGAGGTGGCTTGTGGTCTGGAGTTAAGCAAGTTGAGATTTGTGTGGGTGGTGCGTCCCCCAAACAGGGGACGCGCAGACTCGGCGTTCTTTAGCACCGGGGACGGCAGAGGCGGTGAGAATGATGACGTGTCAAATTATTTGCCAGAAGGGTTCAAAGAGAGGACCCACAAAGTGGGGAAATTGGTTCCACAGTGGGCTGCCCAGGCAAGCATACTGAGGCATCCGTCGGTGGGGGGATTCGTGTCGCATTGTGGTTGGGGCTCCGTTCTGGAGGGAATAACGAACGGCGTGCCGATGATATGTTGGCCGCTATACGCAGAGCAAAGGATGAACGCGACGCTGCTGGCGGAGGAATTGAAAGTTGGGGTGAGGCCGAAGGTGTTGCCGGCAAAGAAGGTGGTGGGAAGGGAGGAGATAGCGAGGATGTTGAAAGACATAATGGAGGGAAAGCCAAACCCGATAAGGGAGAGAGCGAGAGAGCTGAAGGAGAGTGCCGCCATGGCTATGAAGATTGGCGGTTCCTCCTTCACTGCCCTCGACGACGTCGCTAAACAGTGTGACGGAAGCTGGCGCCATGTCCACGAACCGAATTAGGCTTTTGTCTTTTTCCTGTCGTCACCTTATTGGGGGTGTTATGTTTGATGTATAATATACTACCTCCTATGCTAAATATAGGATAAAATTTGTAGTATAATTTGTACTATAAATTTTATCCTATATTTAAGACCGGAGGGAGTATTTACTTTTGTTTCGCTTAGGTTTTCCTTTTAAAAGAATATTTCGTCTTCCTTATTTAATTAGCTTACTTAATTAAGTCTTTGACTGAATGTTACTTAATATCATCTGATGTTGCGTCTCTTCTTCGTTGGCTTCCGCTGCATCAACTTTCAAATGGCTGCTCATTACTAATCACTAAGGCTTTGCTTAATGCTTATCTTCTTTGTTTGATAGACATTGGGATAATTTATTTTTTACTTATAAGTGTTTATAAATTGTAATTTATAGTATACAAGATAGCACGTTGGATTAAAAATGTCATCCGGACAAACTTGTCATGATTTAACTGTTTTAATCTGTAAACAAATCAGTAGTATATTAATTAATTAAAAATAATAATAAATAAAATAAATAATGTTATTTTGGATATTTATGTAAAAATAAATTAATTAAACCAATAGTCAATTCTTACATGGTGATCGATAACGGTTCAAGTGTTCAGCCCATCAGGCCAATGCATAAAGAGTGACATATCTTGATTAACCACATTCCTAGGGAACATATAATGTATGGTGGTTCTGCGTTATTTAGCGAAATCTTCTCATAACATGGGGTCAATTATACATGGATAATTATTTTTCTAAGCTAAGGAGGAGTGACGAGGGAGAGTGAAGACACCCAATCATAAAAAGGAGGGCCCTACCATGCTAAACAAGAGGAGGGACCTCCCATCACTCACGGACCTCCCAAACACAACTTTACAGCAATATCAGACTGAGACTTGGCATATGCAATTATGCATTGCATTTTCCACATTGAAACCTCTACGTACTTCCTACGGATGCTGGCTCCTGCACGTTCATTAGTAATTTGCAAGGCACTTTCCTTCAAAGCTCCCGCGCCCGACCACTTCATTGCAAGGCACTTTCCTAGGCCTCACATTCATAGCTGCAAACGTAATTTGCTTACTGGCCTTTTTTGAAGGAGTCTCTAATTACTTATTATTTTATTACTCTTCCGTTTATTAATATAAAATATAATTGATTTTTTTTTATAAAAAAAAATTAAGAAAACAAAATAAATTAGTTAATTATCACATATGTCATATGTCATTTGATTATATATATATATATATATATTAATTCATAAGTCAGATAAAATAATTTGATAAAAAATAAATAAATACCAGTATTTTAAAGTAATTTATTTAAATTTTTTAATCTTTTAAAAAAAGTTAATTATGTTTATATTAAAAATCGAGGAGTATAATACTCAACATTTAAAATATGAATAGATTGAATCTCATCCATCTAAGAAGCACCCCAAACTTATATTTTAGTTGGACTATGGATGAACTGCCATTTTTTTTGTTAGACACAAGTAATCTCTTATTTCAAACAATCATGTTTGAGATGCTACCGAATCCTAATGTAGACACTTCTCTCAACAAAAATTCAAATATTAGCCATCATGTTATGAGAGAATAGCCAATTTTACTAAACTCAACTTCCATCGGTGAAGCACGGAAACTTTCAGCTTGTTAGAAAAACATAAACAAGATGGGCCTAGTGTGTCATCCTTATTTTGATTTAATTGTAGCTCAAGTTGTATTTAGTCAACAAGTTAGAGTAAATTAATACTTTAAAAAGAAGAATCAAGTTGAAAAAAATTCTATGAAATAAAATAATACAAACGAAACACCTCTTTAAACTAATTATTTTAAATACACGACTATGTGTGTGTGAACTTATCTTATTATTAGAAAATAATATTTAAAAATAAAATATGTCGTCTGAATTTTATATCCATTAATATTTTATTTTTAAAAAAATATTATTTTATTCAAAAACCAAGTCACATCCTAAATTCTCTCTTCTATGAATCCCCTATTTTTCCCCACTAAGTGTGTATTTGGGATAGAGGTAGAAAAAATGACTTATTATAATTCTGACTTATTAAAAATGACTTAATAGAAAAGTCAGTTTTTGTAATGTGATTTATATTTGGATGAGCGATTTATTTTTGGATAATAGGTGCTTATAAATCGTGATTTAAGGTATATGAGGTAAGTATGTGAGAGGAGTTTTATCTCGATCGACTACGTAATATGTGACTTAATAAAAAAGCTGCAATGAGGAGCTTATTTAATAAGTAGCTTATTCAACCCGTAATGTAAATAGAAAAAGCTAAACCAAACATTAAAGAAAATAAACTCAACTCATTTAGGCTTTTTTCTAGATAAAACGGGCTTATTGCCCCCAAAAAAATGATACCAAACACTCTCTAATTACACAGCCGTAGGCACCAGTTCTACAGGTTCATTTTCTTCTCCCCTCCCCTTTTCAAATTCGTTACTTCCACAACTTTCAAGTTATGAACCATGTCTTTTCAACTGTTAATTCTTTATTTTTCTCTTTCCATTTCTTCAATATTTCATCTTGTCTTGTCATGAATACCATTCATCTTTACCGGAGAGAGCACTTGGGTATTTTGATTATATTTTATTATGTAATTGTATCTTTATGACCCCATATCTCTTATTCCATTGATGTGCATCTTCAATGTTTCACCACCCACGATACTCTATTTTTCTCTTAGTGAGTGTTTGGGAAATACGCAAACTGTGATTTCAGAAATTATTTTTTGTAAGTCAAGAGAAAACTCCTTTTACGTACTTACCTCATAAATCGTAAAAGTTATTTTCAAAAGTTAATCCAAACACACGCTTAATATTCTTGAACCAACTCCTCCATTGTGTGTGATGAATCATGAATGTGAGATTTATATTTTTCCTTTTTTTTTTTTTCCTTTAACCCAGATTCTTCATTTAGTTTCTTGTGGGTACACACTGTGCGCACACATATTTTATCTCTCTTTCATAAGCCGCCAAACTCCTAACCAAATCATTGTGTGTGCACAATATTTGTTTTTTCGTAATGTGTGTGTACTACTCACACTTACATATACACTCTATACTTTATGCTGTTAGTATGTATTTGGAATAATGATTATAAAAATGATTTTTTTAATTTAATTTTTTATAATCTTATTTTTGGGTAAAAATATAAAAATTAGATTGTATGATATGATTTATGTTTGGATTGGAGGTTGTATAAGTGACTTTTGTAAAAGTAAAACTTGTTTGGATTGGTTTTAGTATAAATGACTTTTGTGATAATGGTAATAGATAAATTAGATTAAAAATTATAAAATTTAAAGTTGGTAAATTTAGCAGTAAAAAAATGCATAATTTGATTAAAGGATTATGAGGCAGAAATACCCATGAACTTTTTTTAAAACTGCACTCAACACTATAAACTTTTTTTAATACAAAAATATCTATAAACTTTCAAAAACAAAAACAGAAATGCCAAATCCGTTAAATGAATTAAAACGGATGTTACTTTTTTTACCGTGGGTTCTATTAATGTCCAAGTGACAACTGGCTTTCTCTCTCACCTTATTCAACCCCCTTGTTTTACTCTCTCTCTTCCCTCTCGCCCTCTCCATTAAAATATGGCAGTTAACAACCAAATTTTATAAAATCGTCATCAGCCAAACATCACTTGAAGGTCAACGGGAACAAGAACAAGGCAATAAATTGGGACGCACTCATATTTTTTCTTGCCTCGTTCTATGACTCAGGGAAAATCTTTTGGCTAAATGTAACTTCAAATGAATACACTTTTACTGTTTTACACTTACTGCGTCAAACCCCCATCATGGTGGGCATTGTGCTGTCTTAATTTTGCAAAGCTTCTCAAGAAATCAGCTCAAACTCAATTTGACATTGAGGCAGTATAAATGCTCCTTTGCACTTGCATATTCATGCTAAAAATATCAACACTACAACAATGTAAAGAAGCTCTTCCATAGCTACATTTACAGTGAAGTCCTTCTTCGGGAGAATGTCATTCTCAACTCTTTGTAACAACAATCTTGTATGACTATTGAATACGACTATTGAAACCCAATCGAGCGCAAGGAACAAAATGCTCTACACACTAAAACAATGACACTATTCTATCTTGTTCATCCAATCAGCTTCGGAGGGTCGAGGGTTAGGGTGTGTTTGGTTTGAGGGGAGGGAGGGGAAGAGGGTAAATTATAATTTTGGATGGGAGAAATCCAAAATTTACCCTTTCATTCCTTTTAAATTTTGAGTTCCCGTCCAAAATTTAAATACCTTTAACCTAAAAAAGTGATTTAACCCCCTCCCCTCAAACCAAACACACCCTTAGGCTTAACAGACAGGGTGAGAGGGAAGAGAGAGAAGAAAACGAAGAGAGAGGAAGGGTGATAGGTGTTACAGCAAGCGTTTCACCCAAGAGGGGGGTGAATTGGGTGATACTAAAATTTCGTTGCAAATATAAAAAAAACTTGACGGTGAATATAAACCAATAAAGAGTAAGGAGAAATATCACCGAAGTGTACACCGAGAGTTATACTGGTTCGGCCACAACCATCCACTTTGACCTACGTCCAGTCCTCAGAGCTTCTCTGAGAGTTTCACTATAACTTCCAAGATTCAGTGGGTTCTTGGCACCTCAGTACAAGCAAGTTCCTTCGCCTGGACACTCGCTCCCCCTTACAAGTTGTAATCCTAATCCCAACTCAAGGTTCCACAACCTTAAGTTACCTCAATAACAAATATTGAGTTTGAATGAAATATCTCTCTCACAGAGTGAATAAGAATCACTGAAGCATAGAATTACAAGTATAATGTAAAACAGAGTAATGAGCTTGATAATGCGTTCGTATGTGTTCTTGTTCTCTTTCTCTATTTGGATGTTTTCATATATATAGATGTGTTGGTAGTGACCGTTAGAACATTTTCTTCTCGTCCGTTAGAATGTACGCAGCCACTGTTGACTTTTCCAGTATTTGAAAAATATCCATTTGCAGTAGGTGGCGGTAGGTGACATTTGAACATTGCATTTGACTTTCCTTATTTGGTAAGATCTCTTCCTTGTTTATTTGTGGATATACTAAGAATACTAATACAATGAAAGGTTAATCATATAGGAAACAAATCAATGAATGTTGGAATGAATTCTCAAAATCTGGACTTGCATACTCGAGTAGCTACTCGAGTATTCATTAAAGTTTACTCGAGTACATACTCGAGTATCATCGGGAAAACTTTGATAAACTGCAAGTCAATAAACAAACATAACATTACTCGAGTAGTGCATGAAGTAAACAAAATTTCAAACCTTTGGAAATATCTGTTTACTCGGGTACTTACTCGAGTATGGAACCCTTTTCTTCATAGGTTACTCAAGTAGCAACTCGAGTAATCTTTTAAATAAACTTTAGGTTACTCGATGCTTTACTCCAGTAACGTTGGCAGGATTTCAAGGCCGAGAGCACTTCAAGTTTGATTACCTTGTTACTCGAGTCCTTACTCGAGTAAACATAAATTTTCAGCATAGCTTACTCGGGTAGTGACTTGAAGTTCTCTTCCAACTAACTCTGCATACTCGAGTAGTGACTTGAAGTTTTTCTTCTAAATAACTGTGCATACTCGAGTAGTGAATTGAAGTGAAGTGAAGTGTGAGAAAAGCATTTTATGATATTCGAGTAATACCTTCAGGTTTTGACTTACAACAGTGAGTTACTTGAATAGCTCCTCGAGTAACATTGGCAGGGTTGAAAATGCCGAGAGCAACACATTTCTTGAAACAGAGTAACTCGAGTATCATTGGCAAGGTTGAAAATGCCGAGAGTAACTGGAAGTCTTTGACATGGTTACTCGAGTACTTACTCGAGTAACGTTGGCAGGCCGAGAGCAACTGCCAGTGATTTACCTGGTTACTCGAGTAGCTATTCGAGTAACATTGGCAGGTTACTTGAAGGTTGCTCTAGTTACTTCAAGTTTCTGTCCCATTACTCGAGTACTTACTCGAGTAACCCTTTAGAAAACTTGCCAGTGATGAAGTTTCTCAGCTTTTTCTCTTGGTCTTTTTTCATTACTCCAATGCTTACTTCAAATGATGATTTTGCCCTGTTATTACTTTGTTCAAACTTATTTGTTTATCAAATTCTTTTTCATACCATCCTTTGTTATCATCAAAACATGAGATCTAACAATAGGAAGGAGAGAGAGAGTTGACTAAGGAGAGAAAAAAAGCTTAGCAGTTGCCACCTAGACACTAATGGATTTGGCATTTTTACTCCTTTTTATAAAGTTTATGGGTATTTTTACACTCAAAAAAAGTTTATAGTACTAGGCGCACTTTTGAGAAAAGTTTATGGGTATTTTTGCCTCTTAACCCTTGATTAGATAATATTACATAACTAATTAGATCACATATCCCTTACAATTAAGTTTCTAATTAAGTCATAAATATGATTCATTTGGGAGGAAAATCGCCTACGTACATAAGAGCGTAATACCCAAAATATAAATTGTCTTCTCTTGCTAACGACAGCATCTATTAACCGAAGCAAAGAACACTAGCAAAAAAACCCAAAACAATCTAGTACCCGTTTGGGTTAGCGGTAGAAAAACAGCTTTTTTTGCAATCTGACTTTTGCAAAAGTGAGATATAATAAAAGTCAGATTGTAAATGTAATTTGTGTTTGGATTGGCGGTGACAAAAGTGACTTTTTTTTTCTAACCTTAAACCTGTTTGGATTAGCGGTAGCAAAAGTCCGTTTAAATGGAAAATGACTGATAAGGGTATGACTCTTATTGAATACTACACACACACATATATTATATATATTGTGATAATTGAAGTGAAAAAATATAAATAATATTTGATAAAATAAAAAAGGTGTGTTATTATTGAAAAAAAGAAAAAGAAAAATACACTAAGGTACTTAATTTAAAATGGATAAATCTATATTTAAATTAGAATGCATATATGGAGTGGATCATTATTGGATCATTTATCCCTAACAGGTTGGTCTCTTATTATGTCACGAACATAATTTATTTGTGTTGAAGATAATCTAAATACATCATACTAAATATATTTTTTAGTAATATAATTCTTACATTGAAAATACGAGCAATATTGTGAATATGAGTATGAATTTTGTTGATTGGATGAAAGAGAGAAAAGTAAGTAAATGTAACAAGAAAACACAAAATATTTAACTGCAATCACCTTGTCCCGGTTGGCATCCTCCTTAGAATCTCTTAGTAACACCCCAGATACCCCCTACCTCTTCCACATCATGAGATCACTCGTATGCAAGAAAATATTCACCATCCACCATCCATTCAATGGCGGTGAAGCTCTTTATGGGTTGACGGAGGCATCCATGTGGCTCCTCCATGATTCTCGGTTCAGCTTGGCTCCGATGGTGATAATGGAGAACGATCCATGGCAGCTTGCCCCGTGGCAATTCTTGAGCACCTGTGTTAGAGAAGGTGGGATCACCTTCAAAAAGGCTCATGGTGTGAGATGTGGGACTTCACCTCCAAAAACTCAATGGTCTTCTGTCTTGTCCCTGTTTTGCAATGAATGCTTCGCCACTATGATCTCTTTGAGAAGTCAGAAGCTTGGATTTTGGGCTTCTCCTAAAAGCCATGATCAGCTTAAAAGCCCAGCACAAGCCAACGTGAACCCAAACGGTGTTGTACCAGCCGACTGTGCTTTTTTTGGTCAAACGCGCGGTAACCCCCCATCACTGCTTTGCCAAACATACCCCTAAAAGTTGAAATTTTTAATTCGAAGAGGAAGCCTCAAGATTTCAATCAAAACCCACCATACCCATTAATTAAACTATGATCTAGAAGGAAATAGAACCGAAATTTAAGAAAATTAATTATCCACCATCATCGATGAGGTGTTTTCGAAATGACAAACCTTGCACTTTTGGCAGAGGTTTAGAGACCTTTCTTTGTGCTCAATGATGACCTTTTCTCGAACAGTACAAGTTAATAATTTCAGACAAGCAATCGTAAGTTCTAATTTGCTGTTTATAGTAAAAGCAGCTTAACTATACAAAAGCCTTGACAACAATTGTAACACCAAACACAGGAAAAAAAAAATTCAATGGCGTATCGTGTTTATGGACCACAAATGTACGATTGGGAGACACAATCGCAGCCCAAAACACATGCTTAATCTCTTCACATCCAGACCCGCGTGATTTTTTTTTTAAAAAAAATTGTATTTCTCACTCATTAAATACCAACCCCTTCTTTCTTTTATTCATTTCACTATCAGTTTATTTAATGCCAAATTTGTTACCCTTTTTTTTAGTTTTGACTTGACATATAAGAGTAATTAAAATGTTCTCTAATCTTTTTCAGTTAAACTAATTTTGCCTCTTTTACATGTGTGACCTCTCTTATTTTCAATGGTTCAGATTAATATACACATATTATGTTTGTTTTCATACTTTTAGATCTTATGCATTTATATAATGATTTTTTAATATATATATATATATATATATATGTAAGAGTGAGTCTTTGGTAACTTATGAGTATATATTTATAGAATATAATTTTTTTTGAATGTGGATTTAGGCTTTAAAGTAGTATTAGAGTAATTCTAGAGTGGTTTTGAGATATATATTAATAGATATTTATGTTTGTGACTTTGTAGACTCTCATTGTGAGCTTTGAAGTAGCTCTTTGTGTGATTATCTGTGAGCTAGAAAATAGCAAATAACTTTGAATATTCTTCCATATTCTCGTGAATTATGTATAATTGTGACTAACCATTTTTTTAAAAAAAAAATGGACTGAATTATATGTATATGTGTATGTATTGTAAATTTCAAATAAGTAATGTTACAAGTAAATTTCTTTATAACTCACTTTATTTATGTAGTTAATAGTTTAATTATATTTAATGTATTGTTGGATTATTATTTCCTTTTAAGTATATTTGAATATGTGATGATATTTGATACAAATAGAAGTATAATTTATTGAAATTTTTTATGAATTAAAGGGGCACTAACGCTTCATAGTGAGATCAAATCCACGACCTCCTACTTAGAAGGTAGCTCTGATGTCACTAAGCTACAAGGCCATTGGCTTGGAGCTTCCTTTTAATAGTTCGGTTAGCCAATTTTGCATTTTCTTAATTTTTATAATACAAGGTAACAAATCCAGATCCCCTCTTTTCATCAAGTTTCACTATCAATCTGTAAATCTCTTCTCCTTTTAGAGTGTCAAGTCCCATGAATTTACACTCACTCTAGCTATTAGCGCGAGCTTTAATCATTAGAAGCATTTATGCTACTACATAATATAATAGTAGTCGTAAAATATTAAACATGTTTTCTGCACTGCATACATGCACATGGTTTTCGTTTTCTTTTACATCGATCAAAAGATAATATTTATTATACTTTTATTGTCATTATTTAGTTGTAATTACTTCTTAATACTTTTTATTCATAACAAAAAGGGAATTTTTCTTTTGCCAATAACTTTTTATGATATTCTTCTAAAGCTCCCTATGAATCTTATAGTTTTACTTCTCGGAGTGTTTTTCTCCTTTTTAAGTGTTCTCACCATGAGATAAATATTTTATATAAATTATGAGAGGGATTAAGTCATGAGGATGACCGTCTACGGATTCTTGTCTCAGCAATTATCAAGGTAATTAAACCCAGACCGGTCAGTGAACCGGTTGAGGTACTGAATTAAGGGTCAGTGGGTCAGATCGGAGTCAATTCGGAGCTAAATTGTGACCAAACCGGTGAGAAATGGAATATTTCAGGTTTATAGTATGAAATTCTAAAGGAAAGTTTTTTTAAAAAAAAAATTTGAAATTTGACCCGGACCGGGTCAACGGACGGGACCGCTTTAGAGGCCGGGTCGCCGGTTTCAGGTCCGGTCCGGGTTAGATAGTCCTGACAATTATACTCATCATAAATTATTTGTTTCTACTTGACCAGTTCTTTTTTTTTTTTTTCCAGTCTACTTGGCCAGTTCAAAGATTAGAAATTCAAGTATTGCTGTGTTGTGACTTATGGATTAAAATATTAAAGCTGCATGGATTTCCAAATGTTTGCGAGTTTATTCCATGCACGTGGATGAGTGGTTTGATGGGGCAAAAAAAAAAAAAAAAAGTTTACGTGGGGAAAGGAATGAAGACGACTGAAATCAGCGGACCCTTTCAACAGAGACCGCGAACAATGACATAAGTGAAGAAATATCAAGCAAGGGGAAACAAGTTGGAATAAATGACCGACGACAGACCGATCGTGTGACGTTTTTGTAAGAAAATGCCGGGCAAAAAATATGTATATTGATTAAACACTGAATGTCATCGAGTTAAGTGGACCATCATCCGAACCCACTATGCTTGTCCATATATTTATACAGAACCAGAACACACATAAACCTATTGACAACAAACACAGCCAAGGACCCAATACAGCATACACACGGCCCACATACAACAATAGACGGAACCCACTATTTCTTACAGTTATAAGCGGGTTTGAAATAGTTTATTTTTAGACAATAAGTGCTTATAAATCGTGATTCACCGTATACGGGATAAATATGTGAGAGGAGTTTTATCTCGGCTTGCGTAATAAATACTTATATCCAAAAAATAAGTGTTCCGAAACATACACTATATCGCTGAACAAAGACCCCAAAGTTTCCCTCTGATCGATGGGGAAACCACATTAGTAGGCGATCTTGTAAGTGCTTAAAGAATCCTGGGGCCGTGTCCTGATCTTGGTAGGGGACTGATGTCGAACCTACCTAAACTTTTTTGTACCAAAAAAAAAAAAGACGCCAAGTTTGAAGCAGTGCTTACAGTTTAGAAACCATACTAGGGATTAGGTGGCTGGTTTAGAAGGAGAGTCTCTGTATTTACATACTACCCAGTACCCACCAAGGTCTTCATATTAGTATTATGATTTAAAGTCACAACTTTACCATTGAGTAAGCTCTTTACCAATTAGACCAATTTTTATTAGCACCATATATATATATATATATATATATATATATTTTGTTCCATCTTTAGTCCATCTTGTCTCTTTTATAAAATAGACTATTCTTATTAATTACCACTCCGATCCTTATTATAAATCTATTGTAGAAGAAATTTTTGGTCTATTTCACCCATAAGAGAGACGTGAGAATGATTTGTAAATAAAGGGGTGGATTTTTTAATAAGGATAAATTTAAAAAATTTTATTAATTTAATACATATTTAATAGTTTAACTGTCATTTTTTATTACGTGGAATTAGTTAAAATGAACTAGTAAACGGTCATAGGCTCGTAGCCATATAGATTATCAAGTGGAATCTTAATTATATTTTTCAAAATTACTTCCATTTAAAATTAATGCATTTTATCCGCTTCTCAATCCCTGATTCATGGCTTAAAACAAAATCAGTTACTGTAGTTGTCCCTGTTATTTGGAATTCTTTTCCTTTCCCCGACTATAACTCTACAAGATAAATAAACAGAGGGCAGTGCTCTACCCCGCTGCAGTACTGGCACTAAAAGAATTACTCCTCATATTCTAAATCCAAGACCTGTTTATTAATTTAGGCCGATTAAAAAAAATTAAATAAGTCATTTAATTACAATATATATATGTGAGATGATTGTTCTGAAATATACGTACATTTAGCAGCGGAAGGAGTATTTAGTATTTACGTTGATATTACGTTGTTATAAAAAAATACTGATCAGTAGCGTTGATTGCGTATAGTGGAAGTCTCTCTTGAGTGTTTGTCACTTCTCAGAAAACGAGGGTTTAGCCGGGCGAATGAGTGGCGCGGTCAATAGGATGACATTTATGTTATCTTACGCCAATTGTATTCAATTTTAGTGGACGTGAATATATATATATATATATATATATATATATATATATTTAGTCTGTTATTTCTTTTGTTTACGATATAGTGACTGGCGCCGCGTCATCCTGCCTCTCCGATGTCTTTCTAAAATATCTTCCCACACAGTCAATGAGCCGTGTTCATGTGGCTTCACTGCTCCTGCGTCCTATTGGTACGTCCCATCCCTATCCATTTATCAATCACTTGCATTGGCTCCAACTATAACTACATATATGATTGTATCTTAGATTTTTTTTTTTAAGCATACTTGAGATAGATATGGATATATCAATGAAATCGAAGATAGGGTTCAAAGGTGTGTGTGATGCATAAGATAAGAAAATGAGACAACATATTTATATAAAAATACTAAAATACCCTTCCTAGAAAACCAATATTCACCGTCATCAAAAAATACCGAGTAACCGTAGTCTTCTTCATATGCAAAAACCACCATCCACCATCACTAGAGATTACTACCACCTTCGTCCATTGCTAGAAATCACAATCGAACATAAGGATATGCGACATCTCCACCATTGTCTGTGGCCAGAGATTACAACCACCTTGGATGATAGATTCAACCAAGAAATTTTGCAGGAACTCCCAACAAGGATAGAAAAATACATCGATGAAGAGGAGAAACCCATACCCAAATGATAAACCATAAGATGTGATTTTCACGAGTGGAACTATAAATCGATAGGTTCGAAGATGAGAAGATGATTAATTAGAAAGCTTCACCGTAAAAAGATGCGCACATCGACAGTGGGCTTGAAGATTGCCTGCAATAGGGAAGAAGAACAGGATGATGCACTTTGACCTCGGAACACGAGGATGAAGGAGGACCTCATATGATAGTGAGAGAAGAGGGTCAGATTTGACAAGGGGTTTGTTGGAAGTTGTCGTCGCCGTCGCCGTCTCCGTCAGGTTGAGTCGTTGAGGGTAGTGATGATGCAACAACGTAACGTAGGGTGCGGTTTTGTCGGAGGAGATGGAAAATGAGGAGGGTAAAAGAAGAATTCTATAGAATTTTTCATAATTCCATTCGTTTTTTTTTTATGGAACCCAATTCCATCAATTGCCTTTCACATGAAACCCAATTCCATGGCCTTCTCATTGCACCAAACAAACTTGATTATGAAAATGAACTTCATCTAAACGTCCACTTACTCCAATAGCGTACTAAATATGGGGCATTATTCACTCCGTCGACTTGGCTATATTGTGATTTTTCTTATAATTTGGTCCCACCGGTTTTGTATCTAATCTCTTTTATTTTCAACTTGCATCTGATCGATCACCATAACTTTGAAGATACTTATCTTACTTTTCAGAACACTGACTCGTTTAAAAGTCTTCTTGTTTTTTTTTTTTTGATAATTTATAACATTTGAAAACAGTACTGATCTTCCCTCATTTTTCTTCTCCAAAATTAACTATAAATCATCATCCAGAGACTCAAGGAAGCAATATCTGCTCTTGTCATAATAGTGAAACACCTGTTTCTCAAGTGTCACACGCTCTAGTCCCTAGTTTCTATATAAAACACTTTTAAGTAATTCATATGAAATAACAATAACAGTTAACTCATTAAATCTATATTAATCTAATAATTTATTCTCACTAATAAGGTTTCGGAGAGTAGAGAAAAATATATTTAATATCATATTAATATTTTTATATAACATTAAATCGTAAATATTAAAACTTAATCCAATTATGTATATATTTAATAAAGAGGAAATAGAGAATGGAGACATTCTTCTTCTCCGTCTACAAAGCGCCTAATAGAAATAAGAGGAGTGGTAAATTCCCATAAAGTTCAGTCTAGCTAATTCGTTCTTCTCCTCATCCATTCATTGAGGTAGGGGAAGAAGGGCGAGAAAGAGAAGATATGTGGTGCCCCCATGCATGATATTTTAGTTTTTTTTTTTTTTGGGCCGGGGCATGATATTTTAGTTACCCATATAGGGATCTATAAATATGCATATAATACCTCTCGATTCCCCAAAAGTCGAGTAGGTGAATTCACCGCGAGAGCTTCCATCCAGCTGGAACTACTCAACGTATAGCTCCATAACTCTCGTCCCTCTTTGTGGGAATCATCATGCATAAGCCCCATGTAGCTCTGCTTTCTAGCCCGGGCCTTGGCCATCTCATCCCTACAATTGAGCTAGGGAAGATCCTCGCCCTCCACTACAATTTCAAGGTCACCATCCTCGCCGTTACCTCCCAGACCTCCGAAGCCGAATCCCACGTTCTGAAATCAGCTATCTCTTCCGTCAACTTCTGTGATTTCCTCGACATCCCACCCGCAGACGTCTCCGGCCTCCTTGAGAACGAAGCCGCCATCGTGGAACGCCTCTGCGTGGTCATGCGTGAAACCAAAGGCGCTGTTCGTTCTGCTCTTTCTAACATGGCCCACTTACCTTCTGTTCTCATCGTTGATATCTTCGGATCCGAATGTTTGTCCGTCGCACAAGAATTCGGCATGCTCAAGTACATTTACGTCGCTACCAACGCTTGGGTTTTCTCCTTGGTTTTATACTCTCCCATCCTGGATAAACAGGTGCAAGGCCAGTTCGTGGACCAGAAAGAAGCGCTCCAAATCCCAGGTTGCAGTCCAGTTCGTCCTGAAGACGTGGTTGATCCCATGCTGGACCGTAATAATAGGCAATATCAAGAGTACGTCGGCATGGCGATGGGGATGCGTAAAGGCGATGGGATATTGGTGAACACGTGGGAACAACTCCAACCCAAAGCCCTTCAATCACTGAAGGATGAGAATTTATTGGGCGGGATGCTAAAAGTTCCCGTGTATGCCATTGGACCCCTGGTGAGGGAACCAGAACCACCCACAAGTTCAACCGTGGAGTTGCTGGGATGGCTGGATCAGCAACCCAGTGAGTCAGTGGTTTATGTCTCGTTTGGTAGCGGTGGAACGCTGTCGTACGAGCAGACAGTGGAGATGGCTTGTGGTCTGGAGTTAAGCAAGTTGAGATTTGTGTGGGTGGTGCGTCCACCAAACAGGGGACGCGCAGACTCGGCGTTCTTTAGCACCGGGGACGGCAGAGGCGGTGAGAATGATGACGTGTCAAATTATTTGCCAGAAGGGTTCAAAGAGAGGACCCACAAAGTGGGGAAATTGGTTCCACAGTGGGCTGCCCAGGCGAGCATACTGAGGCATCCGTCGGTGGGGGGATTCGTGTCGCATTGTGGTTGGGGCTCCGTTCTGGAGGGAATAACGAACGGCGTGCCGATGATATGTTGGCCGCTATACGCAGAGCAAAGGATGAACGCGACGCTGCTGGCGGAGGAATTGAAAGTTGGGGTGAGGCCGAAGGTGTTGCCGGCAAAGAAGGTGGTGGGAAGGGAGGAGATAGCGAGGATCTTGAAAGACATAATGGAGGGGAAGCCCAATCCCATAAGGGAGAGAGCGAGAGAGCTGAAGGAGAGTGCCGCCATGGCTATGAAAATTGGCGGCTCGTCCTTCACTGCCCTCCATGACGTGGCCAGGCAATGCGAGGCAAGCGTGCACCATCTCCACTGGCCAAATTAGTGTTTTTGTTCTGTTCTAATTATTAAGGCCTTCATCGTCGTAATCCAGTATGGTTATCTATATGCTTTGGTTTTCGCTTTAAGATATTTCAGTTGAATTGAGTTGGTTCGTACGTTCTGCTTTAATGTCCAAGAGGAGGAAACTGATTTCGTATCACTTGAAAGTGGGGGCGGAGCGTTCATGTCGATCATTGAGTTGCCTGAATAAAATAACTAAATAAATGCCAAGTATTGTTAGGTTACGTTGACTCTTCTTGCATGTCTGCATTTATCTGCTGGGCCGGGTCCAAGTTTGGAGCTGGGCACTTCACCCATCTATCGAACCGAACAAACTTTGATATTGGCATTTTCTCTTTAGCAACTCAACGTCCAAATTAGATCGAGGCTAATTAATGACAATAAAAGTAGCAACTACTCCTCATAAATAAGTCGCTTACACCATGTTTTATATAGGCTTAAAAAAACTTTATACTTCATTAACCTTTCCTTAAAATTTAACAACTTTTCAGTTATAGTCCTATTTTGGTATACAATATATTTTGGCATAACTTTTTTCGGCCAGTAACGAGGCATAATTTATCCCTCATTAATCCCACTGTAAAAATAAAATTGTTTTATTCTCTCTTATCACATTTAAATTTAACTTTATCTGTCCCAACTGCTTTTTATCTCTTAGTTAAATAGTTTCATAGACTACAAATCAATTTCTATATTCGGTTTTCATGCATATGTCATGAATTGTGATTTCATTCGTGATTTATTTGATTGTTAATTGAAAAATGCAAAAGTATTTCTTATGTTAGACCTGCAAATAGCACCTCACGTTCTGGTCCTTTACAACTAGAAAACAAGTTTCTTGGTTTGTACACGACATAAAAAAAATTATATATTTTCTGATTATTTAAGTATATTCCTCATTTCATTCATAAATACTAATAATATAAGTAGCTAGGGAGTGTTATAATTTATTTGATTTTGTAAGAAAACTATAGTAACTATATTAAGAGATGCTACATAAAAATTAATAACAACAGTTACCTTGATTTTTCAGTAGTATTAAATTGAATAGCCATAAAAGGTAAAATCACCTTTATCTTCTAATTAGAATAAGAAGTGTGGATAGCCGCAACGGATGCTATAATTAAAGACTTCAAATGAATTTATTGGGAGGTAAGCCCCCTTCTTCCAACCCCATCCTCTTCCCTCCGCTTCTTTTCATAACTATAAGATTTTGAATGGTTGAAATTAGTTTTATACAAACTATTATTTTTATTTCCTCCATTGCGTTATTGAATTTTTCATACCAAATATTAATTACTTTTTTATGAATTAACATTTTAATAATTTTGTAAAAAATCAAATTTAAACCGTTCAAATGTTTATCTTATAATTATAAAAAGAGAAACGGAAGTAAGATGATGAGAATGGAAGAGACGGTGTTGCTCTCCCTGTAATGAATACTCCCTCCGGTTCATAATATAAGGTACGTACTTCTAGAAGGAAGGCATGGTGTAGAATATAAGTTACCTCTAGTTTAATTAAACCCACTTTCCAATTTTGCCCACTCATTATATCCTTATTTCTAAAATAGCATTCCTAATGCAATTAAACACATTTCTCAAGAAAGATAAAAGTGAAAAAAAAAAATTATAATTTCAGAATATATTAAATAACTTAACTGTTATTTCTTATTTCTCATGATATAGTTGAAGTGTCTTATAGTAGGCACTCCAAATACGTGGTCACCATCAATATTGAATGCTTCAAATGGCTAATCTTCCAAAAGTAGCCCTGCCGAACTCAATTATATGCCTGCCCCACACCTTAGGACAGAAAACTTTAACTTGATCCATCCCTAGTGGTAAAAATGAAGGGTTCTCTATTCTCTCGTACACCTCCCATTCCTAATACAATTAAACACATTTCTCAAGAAAGATAAAAATGAAAAAAAAAATTATAATTTCAGAATATATTAAATAACTTAACTATTATTTCTTATTTTTCATGATACAGTTAAAGTGTCTTATAGTAGGCACTCCAAATACGTGGTCACCATCAATATTGAATGCTTCAAATGGCTAATCTTCCAAAAGTAGCCCTGCCGAACTCAATTATACACCTGCCCCACACCTTAGGACAGAAAACTTTAACTTGATCCATCCCAAGTGGTAAAAATGAAGGGTTCTCTATTCTCTCGTACACTTCCTGCCTCCCGCTTGGGGTAAAATGATACATCTGTACCATATTTAATTTACTATTATCTTCCCTGAGAAGTAACTTGGGTTGACACCATTGACTTGAGTTGTGAATGTTCAAAGTAAAGATATCATCCGTTCTACCGGTATATATTAGCTATGTAACTCATACAGATACAGAAAAGCAAGAATAGGTAGCTTTGGTTTTTCGGTTTATAAACCAGTTGCGGCTATCGTACCTACCTATTAGCTCATAACATGCAAATGGCAAATAAACCTCACGCAGCCCTTCTCGCTAGCCCTTGTGTGGGCCACCTTATTCCGGTGATCGAGTTCGCCAAACGCCTCATCACTCATCACAACTTTCTCATCACCGTATTCGTCGTGATCACCGACTTCTCCACCGCACGCTCTATCATCATCCAACATACTTCAAACTTACCCTCCCTCAACGTCGTTATATTCCCTCCTGTAGATGTCTCCGCCAAACTTGGCCCTAACCCTTCCCTAGAAGCCCGAATGAGCTTCACCATGATTCAGTCCCTCCCTCTTTTACGTTCTTCGGTCTTATCAATGAACGCTCGTCCCCAGTTCTTATAGTGGACATCTTTGGTACCCTAGCATTTCCCATGGCGCGTGAGTTTGGGATGTTAACCTATGTGTTAGTCACTTACAGCGCTTGGTTTACTGCGGCAACGATATATCTGCCTGTCATCGACAAGGAAATGGAAGGCAGGCACGTTAACTACCGCGAACCGCTCCAGATCCCGGGTTGCAAATCGGTTCCGTTTGAGGACTCGCTCGAAGCGATCTTGTGCCGGGGTGGGCCTATGTACGAGGGTCTTCTGAAGGCGGCCCAAGACATAATATCCGCCGATGGGATTCTGGTGAACACGCGGCATGGTCTTGAGCCCACTACGGTAAAGGCAATGATGGATAGGGAAATTTTAGGGGGGATTACAAAAGGTCCGGTGTATTTTGTAGGACCCTTGGTGAGAAGCACCGAACCGAAAACCAAAGAGAGATAAGAGATTTTGCGGTGGCTTGATGATCAGCCAACAGGGTCGGTTATTTACGTGTCGTTTGGAAGCGGGGTAACAATGCCGGCAGCTCAAATGACGAAGCTAGCTTGGGGATTGGAGCTGAGCCGGCAGAGGTTGGTTTGGGTGGTGCGGCCTCCCAAGGGAGAAGATACGAGCGGCTCGTTTTTTGATGTTGTGAAGGGTGGCGAAGAGTGTATGGATTACTTGCCGAAGGGGTTTGCGAGGAGGAATCATGGGGTGGGGAGGGTGGTGCCCATTTGGGCCCCACAGGCGGAGATATTGGGACACTGTGGCTGGAACTCGACGGTGGAGAGCGTGATGCATGGAGTGGCAATGGTGGCGTGGCCGCTGTATGCAGAGCAGAAGATGAATGCTTGCATGTTGTCGGCGGAGCTTGAGGTGGTGGTGAGGGGGAAAGGGCCGGAGGGAGCAGTGGTGCCGAGGGAGGAGATTAGGAAGGTGGTAAGGAGAGTAATGGTGGAGAAAGAAGGGAAGGCGATGAGGGGAAGAGTGAGGGAGCTAATGTTGAGTGGAGAGAAAGCGCTTTCTCAGTTTGGGCACTCTCACCGGGCACTATGTAGCATGACCACAGACTGACTCAACCATCAAATGGGTGGAAAAATCTAGTTTTGGGGATTATAGATTTTCGTCTAGTTTGTGCCTTTTCCTTCTAGGAGAGTCTCTTTGCGTGTAGTTCAAATTGAGCAGTTTCTACCTGAGAGATGCTAGAATGTGCTACAGCTGCCTTTAAAAAACCCAGTTTAAGATGAATGTGCTAAGGTCCATGTTCAAGATGATATTGGATTTTGGTGTGTTCTCGTGAGGGAGATTTTAAGGGTAGAGAAGAAAAAGGGAAAATCCTAAAAAAGGACCTCCAAATTTTCAAAATCCTAGATCAATAATTTCCTCCTAAAATTAATTATGAATTTCTTATCCAATATAGTCAATCCTTTGTCAATGGTAGGAAACAAATCTGACAAGATTTTGAAGGTCTGGAGGGAAATTATGAGCTTTACATTCCTGCATAACTTCCATACCAAGCATGGGAGTAGCCACATATCTATGTATATTTAAAGTAGTAGTGGTAATAATAATATAATAAATAGTTTAATTTATTCATGTAGCACACAAGTGAGCATTCAATTTGTCACCCTGACACTTCGAGTGTCCCTCTTTCATGGCATGGTGGCAATATTTCCTTCACTCAGCCAGAGCTGAAATGGTTCCTCTTATTTACAATAAACCACTTATTATATAGAAATAGAAGTGACGCTGCATGGTAAGCTAAATAACAATGTATATAAACTCCCAACAATAACTAGTAATTACTCATCAGGGAAGACAGCTGACAAGCTAAGCAGAGGCAAGTTTGATGCTGAATATTCAAAGATATAGCTCACACATTGATAGGTTCAGTGGCCCTCTTCAGCCATTCATGTTCAGCGTCATTCAAGTATGGCGCTAGCATGTCTCTACATTTAGAGTGATAAGAGTTTAGCCAATCTATCTCATCAGGTGAGAGAAGGCTCGGGTCAATCAACTTCTTCTGGTAAGGGGCCTGAAGAACAGTATGACATCTAGAATCAGAATATCTCAAGATAAAATTGTTCTTTGAATAAAAAGATAAATTGGGAAGATAGATTTCTCAAACTTTTATCTCAATGTCGCTTCTTTTGTATTAAAACCTATAAATTTAATTTGCTTTAAATTTGCACAAATGATTATCTTAATTAATTCATATTCAATTCTTGTTGGAAAAAAAAATCTTGTTATATCATATTAGTAAAAGGGATATTTTGACAATAGTATATGTTTTCATTTCAAGAAAGATGAATGTAATTTTTCAAAACAGAAGGAAGAATCATATAATTTGAGCATCTTTAGAGAGGAGGGAGCAGATTATTTCAGCAAAGGAAAATCGCTTAGTCTTTATATAAGCAAAGAACAAACAAATAGCACAGAATAAGAACTTACCCAAGTAATGTGTTCAAATGACAAATAACCTTTATCACCAAAATTAAATTTTGTATCAGCCTCCTTGACAATAAGCACATTCTCCAATCTTATCCCAAACTTTCCATCTTCATAGTAACCAGGCTCTGAAAATTCCAATTCCAAAGCATAATCCATAAGGAAAAGAGTTAAGTTAAAGCACAATGGCTTTTCTGATGACTTAATGAATAGATTGAACACTATCTAGAACCATCACAAACAGAAATAATTGACGCCAGGCTCTAAATTTGTATTATAACCATGAAAATTTAAATAGATTAGTCTAACTTTGGGTATTTCTTTTGGGCGCTTACATTCTGAAGCATGCATCTAGAAAGCCACCAAATCCCCTCCCACAATTTGGAGTAAATGTAGATGCGTCGAAACAATATAAAACACATTTAACATATACCTCTTCTCTAACCAATGGCTTAGAAACGATGACCCAGAAGATTGTAATAATAATTTCTGAAGACTTACAGTAAAAAATAATACTCCCTCCGGTCCTAATTATAAGATAAAGTTGACTTTTTTGGAGAAATTAAGGAAGCCAATTAAATTACTTTAGAGTATTTATATTTTTATTTTTTTTATCCAAACTAATTAATTTGACTAATAAACTAATATAAAATCTAAGGATACTAAAAATATAAACACTTTAAAGTAATTTAATTGGCTTCCTTAATTTCTCCAAAAAAGTCAACTTTGTCTTATAATTAGGACCGGAGGGAGTAGGAGATATGATTCAATAGAAGAATGATAAAAGAGAGGTAGTGTGGCAATTCTTAACTCACGGGTGGCAATGTTATACTAACCATCTGTTACAGTCATTGAAGCTTGCAATGGTACATTCCGAGCTTGTGGTCTAAAACTGATTAAATGGGGTCCTGCTCAATTCATATGATACTGAATTAAAACTTTACCCAGTCTTATCTGGCCAAAGAAAGCAAAACAAGTTGAAGTAGTAAACAATAAGGAAGCAGTAAAAGTCCCAACACCTTCATGAACATTCAGGTAAGACCCAATGCCATGACCAGTACCATGTCGATAATCAAGGCCATCTTTCCACAGAGGAACCCGGGCAAGAATATCAAGTGCATGGCCTAAATGTATTGACAAGAGAAAAGCAGTTAAGTTCTGATGCATGTAAATGAAAATTAGCTCAATTGCAGAAACCGGGGGGGGGGGGGGGGCGGCGCGGTTTGTGTGGATTGTTATACCATTTGTCCCATTAGGAAACCTAGCATTCCCAAGAACAATGTGACCCTTGAGGACCTGCATGAAATGCAGCAAATCAAGCGTCTAAAGCCTCTCAAACCAACAGCAGAAGGTACAGTAGTGTGTATCCAAAAAGAATTTCATATCTTCGTATATATATCTATATCCACCAAATTTAAGGAATTTGGCAATTAAATGAAGTAGACTATGTTTTCATGACTATTTAACCTGTAAAGGTGGCATATAAAGGCACTTACTGCAGTATAGCATGCTTTCTCGTGTGTCGAAGGCTTTCCAAAATGAACTGTTCGTGTTATATCAGTTGTTCCATCTTGATACTTCAAAGACACTGATAGTTAACAATAATGACATGCTTTCATATCAATGCAATAAATAATTTATTAGGGATAGAATAAAAACCTGGGCTCCAGAATCAAAAAGATAAATTTTGTCCGGATCAAGCTCTGCACATGTTTCTGCATGTGGACAATAATGAATGATAGCTGCATTTGGTCCAACTGAAGAAATAGTTGGGAAACTCAATCCTCTGAAATTCTGGGGCCAAAAAAAAACAGAATCTTCAGAATTGAACACAGAATGGTATACATGTATTCATCAAAAACTGTAGTTTTGAGTTCACATTTGTACTCTCATAAAAGTGCTTAACCGTGTGCAGATGGTGCATATCTACAGCCATACATCCATATTTTAAAGAGCAATCAAGGCAAGAAGCCTTTTTCTCCATCATTTCATTCGCTGAATTTTAGTTTTGTTTTATTCTTTAGCGCATGCCACCAAATATGATAAAAACTAGAAATATTACGATGATATATTGCAATCTTCTTGAAAGAATGATTTATTGCAATGGACCCAACACCCTTTTCTCCCATTATTATCATTAGCTTTAAATATTAATATTTTATGCTTAAGAAAATACTATGGAATATAACAGATAAATGGAGTTGCAATACGCAATTGCCCTCAGCCAAGATGGAACTACCATATATCCAGGTATCAATCCTCATGATTCATAAGAGGAGGAAAAAGGAGCATCCATTTGTTCAATATTCCCCAAACGAGTTGGTGAGTTTGCATAATCCTCTCTATCAACTAAACTGTTTAGTAGCAAGTGCTATCAACTACAAGAGTACTGATCAACTTCTTTTAGACAGTACTGAAGATGTCAAAACATGAAAAACTTGTGTGTAAAACCAGGAAAACGATTACAACAATTCAGCTCTACATCATCAGTAGCAATCTCCATACCTTCTTCTAGTTAAATCTGAAAGAGATAGCTAACATTCACACATAGACAAGGAATAACTAACCCCAAAAGGAAGAGAAATTACAATAGTTACCAAACCTCTACCTCCCTAGAGTCCATTGCAAAATGAAAACTACCAGAATGAACATGTAGCAAGGCCAACATAAATGTGCTCATTTGAGTTAGAACCCCAGGAACCAGATGTGACCTTTCTGATCCATGTCATAAGATGTAACCATTCAGACCAATCTTAAGAAATTCTACTGAAAATCACAAGCCAAAAACAAGGAATGAAAATGAATATGACCATGTTTCTGTTATTTTAGTTCATAAAATATAATCTACCCACTGTACAGGCGAACCCAACCTGCTTCAAAATGTTTAATAACATATAATGCATTTTAACCATTACAATATAGCATTTAATAGTTAAATTGAATGCACCTCTTTTGATGCCCGAAAACCCTCAAGTTTGTCACTTGCAGTCACCTCAGTCAGCTTCAAGGACTTCCTGCAAAAGGGTTTTCTAAATGTTGAGTAAACAACATAATATTCAACACAATTCTAATGATGTGATGCAACAGGAGCTAACCACACTGGGAAATATCCTGAAACAGTTTAAATAATCATTTAGAAATTGATTTACTGAAATCACACTCTCTTGTGAATATTATTGATGAAAGGAGGGTACAATTTATAGAGATGCTGAGGCTCAATGAAGAAAAGCAAAATCAGCAATTACAATCAAACATTAATGACAATATATTCTCTCCTGATCTAAGGAGAAATAATAGGCAACAAGAAGGGAAAGATTACATATTGAATAAGAAAGAAATTAGGGATTAATTGACAGCCTATGACTAAATGCTGATTTCTAACAGAAATATCACCCTCTTGACATGTCAGGGAGGTTCATTTTCTACAAGACTAAAAAGTAGGGAACTCATTTCATGACTTTCCATGTCAACTGAAAGTCAAAGTAACTAGTCAACTTTTCCATGACTTCTATGAGGTTACAATATTAGAGACATAAGATCGGAAGACACTTACAAATGTTTTTCCTTGTTCACTTCATAACCCTCCATAAAGTAACCGGATGCGCCATAATTATCCTTCATCTGCAAATTAGAACAAGCATATGTGCTGATGTTCAAATCTAGTACATCAAACTAAGAAAAGCATAATATAATATATATATATATATAGATAGATAGATAGATAGATATTGAAAATATGGATGTCCACTTCCAATCCTGATCCAAGTTCAGAGAAATAAACCTTCTCATCCAACCAGACAAGATATTGTACAACAGCTGCACCATCCCGAACATGTGCCTTTCTTAAACCTTCCAGCTCCACTGGATTCTATAGATATTGCAAAAATTTAAAATAGGAGTCACTCAACAAAATAATAAAATTGTAATTTCCAAATCAAGACCCTTTGCAAGATTTCTAAAAGAGCTTATCAGCCCTTCTGATATACTGAGGACTGAGTAGAATGACTCTTCGTATATGTTGTCAAAGCAGAAATTAAAAACTGGCGGACTCAATTTGACATTGTGATATAAGTTGCCGCAACATACTTCCTCTTACGCATAAGTTTTTTAGTGACTCGAATGCCAATTAAAAGTACTAATTTAAGGGGTATTATGCCAGTTAACTTTAAGGGACATGATTATCAGCTTTTTAGTTTCTCATACAAGGTTTGTTTGAGAACAAACCAACAGCAATGCCTTTTTTCCTGGCCAATCACCAACAGCCATGCTGAACCAACAATAAATGACCTTTTATTAGTTGAGTAAATATGCACAACCTTTAAAGCTTTTGCCAATGCCACAGGTGATTGCTGCAAGTGAACCTTATGAGGGTTCAATTTTGAATACAGTGCATAACAGCATGAACCCGGATCAGCCCATATGAGGTCATCACTACTATCTTCTGCTCGAGAACTACCATTTTGTCCTACACCAGTCTCACTGAGAGTTTTGCTTGCTTCCTCTGTAGGTTCAATTGATGTTCCTCTAATGGTAGAAACAGCATCAAGCTTATCTACTGTAAGCAGTGCCACATCAGAACTCACTGCTGTGTACTCTCTAATTTCAATTCCATTACCTTCTAAATGAGTTTTCACCTGCACAGAAATGTTTTAAAAAAAAGTTATTTTAAGCGTTCCACCAATATGGGACATGTGTATTGGTCAAAATAATAACATTCAGCACTTGAATTTGTCTTTTAACTTGGTTATTTATCAGTAGTTTAAAGGGACAGAACTCACCATTGTTAATATATTTGGTATTTTCAATTCTCCCCTTCTCGATACAGAAAATTGTACTTAGATAACAAAGCAGAAACAAAATATATCAAGGATAGCACCCTCATAATTCCCACAGTTTAATAGTTTTTGATTAAATATCGTACTAGCAAACTCTTTTGTGGAGAAACATATGGTCACAGAGTTCTTTACAATGTAACAAATCTCCCAGATAATTCTCACTCAGACGACTAGGTTTTTCTTTAGATGAGAGAACTTAATTATTGACGAGATGAGAGAATAAAGCAGAAAGGTAACAAACAGAGGTAAAGAAATCCTTCTTAAATGAAAGCAAAAACTGAAGAAAACATCCTAATCTCTAACTCAACAAAGGAAGCTCTCGTTGTTCTAATATCCAATAAGGGCAAAAAAAATCACTTGCCACAGTAACTCAAAATAATAACAACAGCAGGATAGCATCTTCCTATACTACCCTAGTGAAGAAAACATTACTCACAGATTAGACATGCCTAATATGTAGATTCACATAACTCAAACCAACCTCAGCAGACACCTTTCGCTTGTCCACATAAAAGAAAGCTGAATTCGATGTCACAATAGCAAATGCATGAACTACAGGGCAGTATGCCACATCACTCCCACGAATGTTGTACAACCACGCAACCTGGATGGCACCCAAGTCATCAAAATTCTAAAAGAAAATCAAAAGATTGAAATCTTGAAGAGGCCAAGGACAGGAGGGGGGAAAATCCTCAAGCTCAGATAACTTGAACAAAGAAAATATCAAAATAAACAAGGTGAAAAGAGTTAATGACAGGATATACTAACCTCATCAAGCGCTGTGAAAATTATACCACGAGCTTTCTCAAGCCTAAGCTTTTCTCTCAAAAATTTCAACTTATCTGCAACAGAACGACCTGCAAATTCCAATGGGTGTACAATAACAGCATTAATCTCTGCAGGTGGTCGGTTAATCCATACTTCATCTACCAAATTTTTGGTTGTTTGAACCAACTTCTGCTGTTTTACAGCAAAAGCACGCTCCCATCTTTGGGCTGTATCAATTGAAATGCACCAAGGGTCAACTCCAATGGATGCATCTTTCGGCAAGTTCTAGGAATAGGACATGGAATGACCCGTTAGTATAAATATGACACATAATAATATACATTTAAGAGTGATTTTAAAGAAATTCGTAACTAACATCAGCCATCCAGATATCTACAGCAGGATCTTCACCAATACGCATTAGCTTCCACTGATCACTAAGTTCTTGTGTTGCCTGCAAAAAATACCGTCCATCGGTCCACAGCAATGCTTCTTTCTTTGTAACGAGTGCCAGTCCTGAATGTAAGTTTAAAGGAAAAATTCAAAAAACATAGAAGCAACAGGAAAAAAAAAAAAAAAAAGCACGTAGGTGACTTTGTCAGATCCAAGCATGGAAAACAACTGGTTGAAGACTTCAGTCACAGTCCATCTTATATCAGGAACTGAACCTTTGTAGCCACCGAGAATAAATCAGAGAATAAAAAATGTGTTATATAATTGTCCTCAAGAGAATGATGCCCATCACTATTTACTAGGTACAGAGCTTATGTTGAAACCGCGCAATCCAATCATATGAAGAACGATCAGCTCGCTAGGGATGATGAGTTCTTTTAAAATATGAACCGGATGACCACAATAACATTAATGATAAGGACAGGGTCAAACAAGCTAGTTTAACAACTTATCATATGTTAGAAATTCAAAAACAAAGAATGTGTACAGCTAAAAATAAGATGCTGCAAGCAATTCATTATGTTGAAATATACCAGCACTTCCAGTGAATCCGGAGACGAATTCGCGCCGTTTGTCTCGTGCAGATACATATTCGCTCTGCGATCAACGTATCGAAAAGAGAGAGTAATTTGAATCATATTTGACCATCAATCGGGGTAAGTCACGGAAGAAATAACGATTATAATATATGGAATCGCAAATTAAACAATCTGATGAAGTGCAGGCAATTCGTAAGCAGTGATAGATAGAATCGCAGAGGAACCTGGTGATAATCTTCGGACGGTACGACCAAGGCATCAAGAGGCGGAGAGTGGGAAGCCATTAGAGACCTCAGGGCAGAGAGGGTGTCCGCCATTTCTGTGATGAGTTTTGCAATTACTCTTGCCCTTTCAGTTTGAGTGTAACAAGTAATGGAATCCTCCTTGTATATGTATATATAGAGCAGAAATCGAAGCGAGAAATGGTCGCGTTAGAGAATCGTTTTCCCAGTCGGATCCTGCCAAAATGTTATCCCACCTCTCCGCGGATTCCGTGCTCATCGTCAGTATCATGTGTATCCTTAAATTAAAAACTCTAATTTTTTAGCCAGCTAATTGAGATTTATTTCAGTGAAGACAGTAATTAAAATTGATTTTTATTTTCTATTATAAAATTTTGAAATAAAAACATGTTAAATTATTAAAATAAAAATATAATGATTCTAACTTACCAAGTTTTGTTATGGACCATGTAAAATTAAAGACTAATATTAGAGATAAGCATAAAATAAAAAGAGCACGTTTTTTTTTACCTGAATAGCATGTATTCTCTCATGTCCTAAATATAAGACAAAGTTGACTTTTTTTTAGAGAGATTAAGAAAGCTAAATAAATTATTTAATCACATTATATATTATATATATCCTTAGATTATATATCAGTTTATTAGTTAAACTAATTAGTTTAGAGAAAAAAAATATAAATATAAATACTCTAAAGTAATTTAATTAGCTTCTTTAATCTCTCTAAAAAAAATCAACTTTATCTTATACTTAGGTCCGAAAAGAGTAATTCAATCCCATCGTTTCCTTGGAAGGGAGAAATGCTCCGGGAAACATTTTACCAATATGGTGCTCTTCTTGGTTTAGGCCTCCTGGCCAAGAGGTTGTAGCTCACTAGCTTGTGGGTAGGGGTGGAAACAAACCAGGTTTTTGCCTTAATAGGCCAGGCTTGTTAAGGCACAAATTGGCCTGAGCCTGGCTTGTGGCCTGTTAAAGGCCAATTTTTAGGTCTGGGCCTGGCCTGTTCACAGGCCTGACCTGGCCGGAAGCCTGTTAAGGAAGCTTGAATTTTTAAAATTTTTTAAGCAATCTGACAAGCCTACAAGCCACACTGCAAAACAGGCCAACAGGCCACAGGCCGAAAATAGACCTCCTTAAAAGGCCTCCTTAAACAGGCCGAAAACAAGCTAAAACTTACAGGCTCAGGTGAAATTATCCTTTAACCCTTATCTGATTTTTTAAAAATATTTTTATAGGCTCAGGCCGGCCTGACAGGCTTAACAGGTCTGTCAATAGGCCTTGGCCTGGCTCATTAAGCAAAACATGCTTTTGTTTTGGCCTTGACCTGGCCTTTTAGCCTGACAGGCCACACCTGAATAGGCCAATCACAGGTCAGGCTACAGGCCCCTGATAAGCCATCTGTCCTGTTTCCACCCCTACTTGTGGGTTTGATTGCTAGAAGGAGACCACAATTATGTACGTGCCAAAAATTAGCAAGCTTAATCTACTTAGTCAACTTTAAGAAGTTCGACAAGTTACGCTAACACTTCTTTATTTTTTTTTAATCATTATTCCATACTTTTTTATTTAAATTAAATATGATTCTTCTACTTACAATTTTTTTCAAAATCAATATATTTCAATTTAAAAGTTCCTATCAAGTTATTATTTTATGACCCATGCATTGATAAATTATTGGGAAAATCGCTAGTAAATACTAAATAAGTAAATTAATTGCTCTTTGCCACCAACACACATAGGGTATTGAACTTGCATTAAAATTGAACTTAAAAAGACAAAAAAGCCCTTAGTTTGATAAGAAGATTTTAGGCAGGAGGAAGGAGAAAGTGCAGAGCTTCTGAATCCCTTCTTCCTCTTCCATTTCCGGCATTCTGCAGAAGTTCAGCGTCGTCTCCCCTCACTAGGTTGTCTCCTTGGCTTGTGTCCGTCGGCAGGGTGGTCTCCGGCTACTCCTCCAAGGGTCGCCGTCTCGTTGGCTCGTGTTCTTCAGATCTGTCGTCTCCGGGTGCTCCTCCAACGGGCGGCGTCTCCTTGGCTTGTGTCCTTCGGCAGTGTTGTCTCGGGCTGCTCCTCCAGCTGCCGCTGCTGGCGCCTAGTCCTCAAGCGACCGTTGTTTGCTCCTCCAACCTAAATGCCTCCTTCATTCACCTAATCTTTTCCATATATGCCCAATGGTCATCTACGCTATGTGCAAATGATGAAGATCCATTATGTGCCATTGATCTGTCGTTTTGTGCAATTACTCTTCCTTCATGTGCCAATGATCTGTTTTGTGCAATTATTTTTCCATGATGTGCAATTGATCTTCCATGTTGTGCACCTGATTTTCCGTTTTGTGCAATTACTCTTTTATGATGTGCAATTGATCTTCCATTTTGTGCAACAGATTTTTTCCATAAGTGCCCAATGGTCATCCACACTAAGGAAAAAATTCATTCCACAAAATGAGAGATCAATTGCACATCATGAAAGAGTAATTGCATATAATGGAAGATCATTAGCACAATGGATCATCCTTTACACCGTGGAAAAGATCCATTGCACAAAATGGGAGATCAATTGCACATAATAGAAAAGTAATTGCACAAAACGGAAGATCAGATGCACATCATAGAAGATCAATTGAATATCATGAAAGATTAATTGCACAAAACGGAATATCATTGACACATAAGGAAGAGTAATTGCACAAAATGACAGATCATTGGCACATAATGGATCTTCATCCTTTGCACATAGCGTGGATGACCATTGGGCACGTATGAAAAAGATCCGTTGCACAAAACGGAAGATCAATTGCACATCATGGAAGAGTAATTACATAAAATGGAAGATCAATGGCACAATGGATCATCCTTTACACCATAGAAAAGATCCATTGCATAAAACAGAAGATCAATTGCACATCATGGAAGAGTAATTGCACAAAACGGAAGATCAAATACACATCATGGAAAATCAATTGAACATCATGAAAGATTAATTGCACAAAACGGAATATCATTGGCACATGAAGGAAGAGTAATTGCACAAAATGACAGATCATTGGCACATAATGGATCTTCATCCTTTGCACATAGCGTGGATGACCATTGGGCACGTATGGAAAAGATCCGTTGCACAAAACGGAAGATCAATTACAAATCAATGAAGAGTAATTGCATACAATGGAAAATCATTGGCACAATGGATCATCCTTTACACCATAGAAAAAATCCATTGCACAAAACATGAGATCAATTGCACATCATGAAAGAGTAATTGCACAAAACAGAAGATCAAATGCAC
Organism: Inga oerstediana; assembly: GCA_963210345.1. NCBI lineage: Eukaryota > Viridiplantae > Streptophyta > Magnoliopsida > Fabales > Fabaceae > Inga > Inga oerstediana. The sequence continues at coordinate 63,472,941 of OY723409.1, forward strand.
ATCATGGAAAATCAATTGAACATCATGAAAGATTAATTGCACAAAACGGAAGATCATTGGCACATGAAGGAAGAGTAATTGCACAAAATGATAGATCATTGGCACATAATGGATCTTCATCCTTTGCACATAGCGTGGATGACCATTGGGCAAGTATGGAAAAGATTAGGTGAATGAAGGAGGCATTTAGGTTGGAGGAGCAAACGACGGTCGCTTGAGGACTAGGCGCCAACGCCGGCCTCTGGAGGAGCATCCCAAGACAACATTGCCGAAGGACATGAGCCAAGGAGACACCGGCTGCTGGAGGAGCACTCGGAGACGACAAATCCGAAGGACATGAGCCAACGAGACGACGGCCGTTGGAGGAGTAGCCGGAGACGACACTGTCGACGGACACAAGCCAAGGAGACGGCCGAGTGAGTGGAGACGACGCTAAACTCCTGCAGAATGCCGAAAATGGAAGAGGAAGAATGGATTCAGAAGCTCTGCACTTTCTCCTTCCTCACGCCTAAAATCTTTTTGTCAAACTAAGGGTTTTTTTTGTCTTTTTAAGTTCAACTTTAATGCAAGTTCAGTACCCCATATGTGTTGGTGGCAAAGAGCAATTAATTTGCTTATTTAGTATTTACTAGCGATTTTCCCTAAATTATTCCGCGTTTATCTATATATTAAATATATAAGTTTGTGGGGGAGTGGAATTATTAAATTTTATGAATTGATGACACTTCATTGTTCAGTTCAGTTCTAATGTTTAATGACATAACATCAATAGTCAAATGATTCATATCCTTCAATTATTTAGATCGGCTTTTGTTGATTGCAACGATCAGTTTGATGTCATTATCAGAGTTATGGAAAGTCTTCTAAAGAAATAAGCAACTTCATTATGTTATTTTTGGACACTAAATGCTTATAAATCGTGATTTACAATATACGAGATAAGTATATGAAATGAGTTTTATCTCGACTTACGTAATAAGTACTTATTGACCCCCAATAAGCAATACCAAACACACACGTAACATCAAACCATAAGTCGATAGCAAGGAAAAGACCCCACGCAACAGAAGAGGCACAACAAAACGCACAACTCAACAGTATATTAGTATATTTTTTGTGCAATGTTCTATGAAGTGTAACCATGTATAGCCCTCAGAACAATGGAGAACTCAGCACACTGTATATAATCAACAAATGACACCTGAACAAAACAGAGTTGAAATTACAGATGATGAAGAAGATCGGGGTGAAAAGACGAGAACAGTGGCTAAGTCCGGGCGAGCCTCTTGACTACTACGGCCATATACCTGCCTTGATGCTCTGCAAGCGCAAGCTCTGTTTCACTAGGCTCTCTGGTGCCATCACCGGCAAACACACCTGCACCATATGGAGAGCCGCCTCTGACAGAGTCCATCTTGAACATACCTGTTCCAAATGTGTATCCAATAGGAACAAACAGCATTCCATGATGTGCTAGCTGGGTGATTGCTGTCCAACTGCAACAAACGTAACCCCACAAAACATTAAGCATTCTATCCCGTTCAAGCAACTATTTTCTGAGTTGGTTGGAATCTTCGCCAGAATTGGTAATTGATTCAGTCCTCAGAAGAGCTAAAAGTATTATACAATCGGTGGCAGAAGTACCTTTGCATCATAATTAATGCATATTAATTTGATTTTAAAGAAAGCCATCCTTTATAACATGTAGCTCACAGGAACTTAATGTTGGAGCAGTTTTCTCCCAACCCTTACTTATTCTCCTCACGATGTGGAGAATGATAGACCAAAAAGACATTAAAAGAAATTTCCTTCTAACTCTCAAAACAGAATCTCTCCCGTTAATTTGGAAGGTTAAAGTTAGGCAGAACAATTGAACGCTATGCTATGCTATATCACAAATATGAACATTGAGCTTAAAACATTTCCAATAGATCAGATAGCACTGCAACTGTTTTCATGCATGGAATTGTCAGGTTGCAGACTCTTTTCGTTTGTTTCTTAAAAGAATTATGCGTTTAAAATTTAAATGAAGCAAATATGAAGCAGACCTGGAAAGGAATCTGCTAGTAGTTGCAGCCCAGTTCCAAAAGGAATTGAACTTATACCAAAACAATCTAATCGATGTCTCTAGTTTTGTGTTAACGACGTGCTTATCATTATGTCCTAGGCTATAATAAGCTCACTAGAGTTGGAAGAGGTTTTAAGACTCAGAACCAGCCTACAACTGTACATCATTATGCATTTATGCTTATATTAACCACGGTTAATGTAGCTTTTAATTCTAAAACATACAATGTTTAACTTTTTTTGGGTCTTCATTTGTTAAAAACGTACAATCCAATAACTTTAAGTTGTTCAAGACTCGTCAAACACCAGATGAAAATAATACAAATTTACATGCATGAAAACTTATATTAGACATGGGATGCTGTCATGTTATATTATATGTCAGTACTACAAAATTTGATGCCATTCCCAACATATATGAAATACTCAAATAAATGACACTACACTTCAAATTATGGGCAAACATTAATATCAAATCCTTTTGTTTCCCGAGTTCATGCTTCTTAATTAGCATTGATGTTGATACTAGCAAATCATAGAATTACAACAGGTAACTAGTTGAGAATCAAGACAAGAAAAGGCCTTTTCTGTCTTAGATGCAAAGTTAGCAAATTAAAATTCTCCATTTCTATTCGTATCTTTAAGCTTTAACACGTACATTGGATATTCATTCACTTTCAAATAACATAATGATGCATTAGTCACAAAGTAATTAACTAATAGACAATCACTCCATGAAAATTTGAAGCGTAAGAAAAGCAATACTTACGCAGTAGTTTCTTGACCGCCGCCCAGAGTGCCGGTACTGACAAAGAACCCAGCAGGCTTCCCTGCAAGCTTTTGCTCCTTCCACAATTGCCCCGTCGAATCGAAGAATGCCTTCATTTGCGCCGCCATGCACCCATATCTCGTCGGAAACCCGAACAAAATCCCATCGGCCGCCGCCAACTCGGCCGCCGTTATTTCCGGGATTCTATAGTCCTTTGGCGGCGCTCTCATCTTCTCCAACACCTCATCTGGCAATGTCTCTGCCACCCTGTACAAAACACCTTCAACTCCTTCCACCCCATCCACACCCTTCTTCATCCTCCGAGCCAATCCCTCAACATGCCCATACGTGGAATAGAACACAATGAAAATCTTCAATTTGGAAACTGGCTGCGATGCCATTCCTTGAATTTGCAAATCTGCAGGGTTATCAGCGTGAGCGCTCTCCTCAATAGCGATCGGCGCATTACTGGTGGATCCTCCGGCGGCGTGGCGCGCATTCTTCTTGCTGGGAACGCAACCTCCTCCTTTGCCCATCACGAGCTAGAAATTCCTCAATGAGGGAGGTAGGGGCGGCAATACTCGAGAAAATCCCCGCCGAATTCAAATTGTGAATCAGGGTACACTTCAGATAAAAGTTGGTTAAATTGCAATTCAGGATTAATAATTAGCAATGAGCTATATATATCTTCTAAATTCAAAAGTGTAACGTAGATTGCACTTGACCTAACAAATGGAAAAATGATTGACAGGAGTGGAAAGGTCTGAGTTTGGCGAGCTTCCAACGGGGACTGAATTCTCAGAATTTCACACTTTTTGAGGAGATACACGAATTCGAAGGAGTCCCCCACAGTATGGCCCTGATCATTCGGATAAACTGCATCCTGGTAACTGACGTGCGGACCCTACACGAACGACGATGCCAAACCTATACGACACCTAGCATCTTGATGCCTAGTTCCCATAATAGCCACTATACGACATGAGCATTTTTTTTCCATGAACAGGTAATTTGAATTATGAGGTGACGAGAAAACTTACAAAGTTATGTAGCAGAATACAAACATCATTTGGTAAACATGGGTTTGGTATCACTTATTTTTAAACAATAAATTATTATTACGTAAGTCGAGATAAAACTTTTTTCACATACTTACATCGTATACCGTGAATCATGATTTATAAGCACCCAAAAATAAGCTATTCCAAACGAGCACTAAATATGATAACTGCCATGGAACTGTTCTAGATTTATTGACATGAGCATAGCAACGAGAGGAAGTGGAAAATTATTACTCCCTACCTTCATCTTAAATATGAGGTAGAGTTTATTTTTTTGAGATATTAAGAAGATTAGTTAAATTATTTTAAAATATTTTTATTTATCATTTTTTCTCTAAATTATTTTTCCTAACTTATAAACTGATATATAATCTAAAGATGCATAATATATATATATATATATATATATGTGATTAAATAACTTATTTAACTCTCTTGATCTCACAAAAAAAAAAGGTAAACTCTATTTTATATTTCCGAGGGAGTACTCACTTATTAGAATTGGGGAGTGGCGCCTAGAAGCAAGTGACCCGATCAGTTTCCAAAGCGCCGACTGAAGTGGAGACATCCCCCACAAACTACAGCGTTTTTACTAATAGACTGGATGGATGGATGGATATTAATAATAAAGCAATAACACCAACCACAGCCACAATTATTCAATGGTTTTGGCCAAATTAAATAGACAGCTTAATCATTCAATGTTTGAAAACCTCGCGAGGTTACTGCTTTACATGCTTTATGTTTATTATACATGAATCCATCATGGGCAAATTGAACTGCATTAGTGACAATAACTGTTATGAGGAAACTAATAATGTCTCGTTGACCCAAAAAAAGAGAAATCTAATATCGACCCTGGAATGTGTTATTGTTGTTAGTTTGCGAGACTTGTTATATTTGAGAGATTTGGGTACGGTATTCTACAAGTTTGGTTCCCCTTGCTTTCTGGTATTTGTTCACTTCTAGTCATCCCCGCAAGGAAGCTGTGCGTGTGTTTGGGCCTTGGTGGGGGCAGCACAGTTGCAAAATTGGTCCCGTTAGAATGAATGAACCATAAAGTTGAATGCAGTTCTTATTCATTGGAGGGTCAAAATTAGGCTTATATGTCCAAACATAGATGGCCTATGAGTTGGACATCCTGGTTGGGCCTTAACTTCATAAACAAGTCCACTTGCATATACGGATCATTAACTTTGTTATTCGCCCTCAGGCTCCCAAAAAAGCACGAGTTTATAATTCCCCGTTCAAAAAGCCATCCTCTCTGTGTATTTTTCTGTTGTTTTATAAGTTTATATTTAGCATCGTTTTCTGTCATTCTCTGTGTTTATTTATAGTACCTTATCACATAATTTATTACATGCACAATAACAACACTGACTATCCCTCCTCGGCCTGTCAACAAACCTTGGAGCCAATAATAATTCTTAATCGTCAAATATGACTATTTTATGGCTTACTCCTGTCGGCCATTTGCACGGTATATTTGAGTTTTGAACCTTTCAAGTTTAAATGGCAATGAAGTTACTTGAGACTCCTGGTTTGCATATAGTGGCCTAGTTCTGACATTATCCATATATCACGTGCCTGCAGGGTCTAAATGGGAAGGGAATCAGCCTTGCCATTTTTCATTCCGCATGATATTACCTTTCCCATCAGCTTCAATTCCATCGATGTCACAACACATCCACACATTCCCTTACAGTTAACCAGAAAATATATATAGTTCATGTATATCAAACAAAGTCCCACGTGCTGCAGTGAACAGAAGAAAAGTCCTACATGACTTGTGTTTGATAAAGAAAAGACCTAAATAAAATCTCGTGATGGATGTGACTTTGAATTTGTTTTAATTCCACAATGTGATTCTTATTTACCAGTCTGTCTCTATTTATATATCCAAAAAGAAATATTCCAGATGTTGATGTTTATCTGATCTGATTTCCATAAGTAATATAAAAGTCTCTAAAACTTCCTAAGGTCGTCCCACCATATTTTACTATTCCAATGCTTACTTATGAACAAAGGCACTAAAAACCAGTTCTCACTCCAGAAATCTCACCATTAAGTAATCTCTGCCCCAATGACCTTAATTAAATATATATATCCATAAAGCAGATACGCATATAAGCCACCCTATGCCAAACCATAAAGCAAAGAGAGGATTAAGTTGTTGAACTCAAGGACCACAATCGATGATGCATAAATGTGCATCTCAGGAAGAAAACAAATAGAAAAATGAAGAAAAGGAGTGGGTGAGGAGTTTAGTTTCGCTGTCTTCGGATCCAACAACATCTGGGAAAATCAATCTGGATGTTATCTTTTCAATTTGCTCCAAGAATCTGTATCTTTGGAATGGACACCCGCCTATAAATATTTGATGCCTAACACAGGTCCCATTGGCCTTTTCTGATATTAGCACACTCCCCATAAAGTAATTATGATAAAAGAGACTCTAAATATGAAGAAAACCCCAAAAAAAAAAGAAAAGAAAGAAAGAAAAGACAACAACAACCAGTGGGTACCATGTGCTAAAGCTAGCTTGGAATCCCTTAAAGGATGTGAGAGAAATTGGAGGCAGGGAATGAAACAACGCCACATCCACGATCCCCCCTAGGCCGCCTGCCACGTTTCGTACGGTCGCACTATGTTTAATCAACAGGGAATTAATTAAGACAAGGAGTTGTTATTAATTAATTAAAGTAGTTTAAATTAAGCTACTATCTCCTGTCCATTGTCCAGGTATTTTTAGAAGTAAGGCGGTTTAGAATATAAGTTATTTTTAATTTAATTAATGCTTTTTTTTCTGTTTTGTCCCTCTAATTAATATTCATTTTTTAACTCTGCTGGCTCATTATATGCACTTCTCTCTTCAAAGTAATATTTTCAATGTAATTAAACTTATTTCTCAAAAAATGTAAAAATGGAAAAAATTTATATTTCAGAATATATTAAATAACTTGATTATCATTTTTTATTTCTCATAATATAGTTTAAATGTTTTATATTCTAGAGCGGGGAAGGATAACAGATAGAATCATTTGATTAAATACACAAACCCCTGGAAGAAAACAGGCTTAGCTGTGTGGGGAGATTTCTCGCTTTAAAGCGTGGGGAATGATCGAACTTGTAGGCGGGAGGACTTTCAGCTTTTGATGATGAAAGGGACTAGTTTTAGGGTCTTTGCATTCCAATGAAAAGCTCTTTCGTCTGAGCAAAAAAAAAAAGAAAAGCTCTTTCTGCCTTTTCCACTGTTTTTAATTTTTACTTGACAGTGCATCGTTTTCACTAAATGGGTAATTGTAAACCACATATATCTAATCGTTTTCTCGCTTTCTCTAGACATGACGCCACGCGCTGACTTCAAAACCCTTTTTAAATGGCCATAATCAACCAACCACCATGCTTGGGTTCATGCGTTGCGGTATGATTGGCTCGTGTTGCTTAGGGTGCGTGAGCCACTGCTTATCCACTGGACCTTGAAGTTAGAGATCAAATTAATTGGCCTTAGTTTATAAGAGACCTAAGCTACAATATAGCCTAAATTCAGGCGTAATTCGGGGGTTTTTGAAATCTAGGTCTACGTGTGAATGTACTAGTAAGTTCTTCAGAAATTTATAAATAAATGAGTGAGAAAGAAAATTAAAGAAACGTGCAGGCTTACGTAGGCTCAAACCACGCGCAATTAATTAAGAACGGATTTGGAGTGTCCTTTGAAGGATGACAAGAAGAACAAAATTGACTATAATGGACTATTGCGCCATCTTCTGATATTCATCTCACGCATCCCTATATCCATGCAATTTCTTCTTGTACTTAGTATTTAGATGGTGGAAGCAGATAGGAGGAGCCAGCCTATCTATATATATAGAGAGAGAGAGAGTGTGTTCCATATAATACGTATTCTGCAAAACGAAGACCGGAATGAAAAATTGCTAAGATCGGAGAGGGACGTCCCGGATCAATGATTATTATTCACAAAGCAATCTAACAATAATGTACACAAGTACTTGACAGAAATTGCAGCATGGTACAGGGAAAGCGCTAGCTGGCTAGCTAGGTATTCTTTTGGCCGATATTTACGTAAAACATTTACGAAATGTCTATTCAAGACTGTGGATCAAGTGTATTCATAAAAGGCTGCTTTTAAAAATAGTATACGTACACAGACGCTTGGGTCGTTCGTCTTTGAATTTTTGCCACGGGCCAAATTAAATAGCTAGCTAACTAACTAGCACTCTGATCATATATATTCATGAGAGGGACCACGTAAGCTCACGCATGTTTCTTTATTTTAAAAAAATCAAGTGGGAATAAAATCAGAATGGTAATTATGGTTATTAGATTCAATTTGATACATACCACACATGCACGCTGGAGGGTATTGTGTGATATTAAATTCCAAAATCAAGTGAATGGGTATGATTAGCCAGGTTGGTAGTGTGACCGAAATTCTTAATTAGTGCCTTAATCAGCAAACTAAAAGCGAAAGTTGGAAGATGGGAAGCAAGGAGTGAAGGTGTCGGGATATAGAGATGACAACCATTTGTTTAATGCCTTTTAGTTGATTTGTTTAAACAAAATTAAGGTTATTAGAGCTGACTGACCAACTCAAAAGCATAAACCAAGGAATCCCTTCCGTGTCACGCGCACCTTCTTTACCCATTTCTTAATCTTCCATTCTTCATTAAAAAACACACACAGTCTAGGGCACCCATTAACTTAATCTGCCAGCTCGTAACGTAAGAGCGAATCTCCCTCCCTCCCTCTCTCACCTAGCCATATCTCTTCATCCTTATCCAATTGTAACCAACTTTGTCTGTACGTTAATCAAGGTAACCTTACCATAGTAAAGTTAAGGGAGCATATCACTGTGGCGATCGAGCTTATCTTATTTTACTTGAAAAAACAAGACGAAGTCTATTGGACACTAGTCATGGTAACAATAATCCTAAATTGCACTTGCAAGTCGCAAGTGGGGGAAAGGGAAAAAAACCACATATGTGTGTGTCACAACACATGCTTTATCACTTTTGGAGTGAAAACGACCGGAAGATAATAGCAATAAGTGTGCGTACAACAAACAAAAATCAGACCCAATCAGTTCTGCTTAGCTCCTGACACTGTTGACAAATTTCAGTTGTGTTCGATAGCTTTCTGAACTGGTTCGTTGAATCCAGCCTCCATACAATGCTTGTAGTTGCAGGGAGCTAGCCAGCTAGATAGCCAGACTTTTTAACTTGCTTGTTTTGCGAAAGAGGGTCTTTTAGTCTTTATGGGGGAAGACAAAAACTTTACCATATCCGTAAATCCTTCACGTTCATTTACTAGTCATCCACGCAAATGCGCATCTGTTCTTTTTCTTGCTTTTAATGCATGTAACATGAACATGCAGGAGCGGCTTCAACCACTTAAACGACATGTCGTTTTGAGTGGGCTTAGGGGTGACTTTAATTTGGAGGAGGGTTGGAATGATGTGTAGGGCCCGAGGCACGTGGTGGTGATTGGGTAGGGCAGAAGGATCCAAGTGAATAGGAGAGATACGCGTGGCGAGAGGATAGAAGGGGTGGTCCACACGGGCACATGCGGGGAAGTGACACGCGTTCGAGCCTGTGTTTTGCGCTCCATGTGCTTCACTTTTTATATGCCTATCCCACCCTCTCTCCAACTCATCACCGAGACTAGTGCACTACTTTTGAAGTCGCTCTTCCAAGCTGTTTTGACGGGGCTTCATGCACTCTTTCTACTTCCAAACACCTCCAATCATATCCCCCATGGCTCTTCCTATAACCAATTCTAAATAGTAAATATTGATTTTTTTTAGTGAAATTAAAAAAACTAAATAAATTACTTATAATTAATCATATCATATATTATGTATCATTATATTTTATATTAATTTCTAAGTTATAGGCAACATAGTTTGAAGAAAAAATGATAAAGATAAATATTTTAAAGTAATTTAATTAACTTTCTTAATATCTCTAAAAAAAGTCAACTGTATCTTATATTTAGCACTGACGGGAGTAACTTCCAACTAGGCATGCATTTCAAATTCTTTTATATATCTCTCTCTTTGTATATATATGGTTGAGTTAAATTCAAACATTATGGAGTCTAATTTAGAGCAACTCTTCTAAAACTATTTGATATATTCTCACAAACTCAAACTTGAAATCTAATGACTTAAGTAGCCAAAATCCCTTCCACTAGTAACTCTTTCATATATACGTACTATTTTGTTCCATTTCTTATCTTGTACGTATGAATATATAGGCCGCCACTGGGGCATTGAGGGCCACTAATATTGAACATAGAATCGATCGAAGTGGGAAAATTGTTTTGGAAGTGAGTGGTCGATGGGTGGAAAGAAAAATATAAGAGAGAGAAGCTTTTCGTTTTGTCGCTCGTCGCAGAACTCCACTGGCCCTCATTACCAGGAGCAACTCTTTCTTTTCACAAGGACAGACAAAGTGGACTTGCTTTACTTCTTGTCTGGGGATTGAATCTGAATATTCGCCCCCAACATTATTATATTTTTGCCACGTGCTTCCCTTCAATTATGTTTGATCATCATTCCAAGTGCAATCACATGATCAGTATGTAATGCGATATGATCTAATAGTAATTCAATACAATATTAATTATATAGTTGTGTTTGGTTTGGTTTTTAAATAAGATTGCAATGAGTTATTTTTTAATAATTATTTTAAATTAAAATATCACACAAAATCTATTTTACCCTTAATATAATATTTATAAAAAAAAATAGGTAAGAGTCATCGTAATTGCCTCATCATAACCATCATGCTATCTCGCCAAGGATCATCCCATGGCAATAATTGTGGTGGTTGAGGTGATGGTGGACAGTGGTGTAGCGGCGGCAAAGACAAGTGGTGACAATATATAGCGGTAGAGGAAAAGGTAGTGGTGGCAACGACGTGGGATGGAGGAGGTAATGGTGGCGGTGGCTGGTGGTGACAACGATGATAACTATGGAGATGGCAATAACAACGACTATGGAGAAGGATGCAGTGGTATAGGTGGAGGAGAAGGTAGACGTGGTAATGGTAGTTAGTAATAGTAACAACGGTAGAGGAGGAAGTAATGGTTGTGGCAGCAACTGCCATGGTGGTGATGGTGGAGGAGAAGGCGGCGGTGGCAGAGGTTGTAGCGTGGTGTGGTGGGTGAAATGAGACAAGTGAATTAAGATAAACGAGACTACAAAATAAATTAGACTTTTTTAACCATACAATGAGGTGATAATGAGTATCCATAAATGAGAGGTATGAATGAGAATTATCAAATTTTTTTGATAATCATCATTACTATGATAAACCTTATTACCGTGTTAAAAAGTAACCAAACACACTTCTTTTAATAATGCTATCATGATTATCGGGTTAAACCAAACCCAGCTCTTATATGTTAGAAAAGACTCAAGTGATGGCGATATTGGATGTGACACAGCTAGCCCTTGGCGTGTTCCTAAATTCAATTCGTTGGACCACATGTATATGAAGAAACACTGTGATTGTTTATATTTATCTGCTTTTGAACAATTCAAATTTTGGAAAGACAAATGCTACTGAAAATTAACCAGAAACGATGGAATATAACTGGTACATACAGGCCACGTGTACGTACAGAATGTCACGTTTCCACGTAGTTTATTTCTAATAATTTGGACCATTCCTAGCTTTAGCGCTATCAGTTTGTGAAGGAGAGAAAAAATGAATTTTACCCATCAGATTCCTTTCATGGGCTATATATGGCTATTAAGAAAATGAACATGTGTTAGCCATCAATCCAGGGCTATTCCCATTTACTCTCCTTCCATAAATTCATCGCTCTCGATAAGCAAAATTAAAGCTACCTGCTCCAGATAGATGACAATTTTAATAGCCAACAACGGATGACGTCAACAATGACGATATGTCAAGAAGCGTCTCCTTCCGCTGTTCACTTTGGTGGGCACAAGACATATAAAACTCGATTGACATTTAAAATAATGAGGTTGGTTGGATTGGAGAGAAGATGAGAGGAAGGTGCAATGCCATGCCAAAATGAAGGTGGGAGTTGGTTGACTTTATTGTATTTGATGAACGGCGAAGGGATTGAAAGTACAGTCAAAAGTGTTAAGTAGAGAGAATTATTTATAGTTAATATACTACTATTGTCTCCTAATACACTTTCTAATTACAACACTTAATTGTCCACTTTGTGTTCGTGCGTGTGTGTGTGTGAGAGAAGAATGCATCTTTCCATTAAATTCATATTAATATATCGAAGGTGATTGATGCGGATGATTTTGTTGAATTTTGACGATACTTTTTTATTGAATAATCTCTATTAATTTTTTTGGCCCTTATCTTATTCGTTGCTAGCTACATGATATTGTTGTTAACAACATAGCATCGGTGACCTGGGTTATCATTGAAATACGATACGATACGATACGATACATCAAGGCATAAATAGGAGAAAGTTGTATGTCTGATTTTTGATGAACAATTAACGATCAAAATACGAAGAAGAAATCAAAATATGTTCCACTCATCTCGAGCCACGCATGCCCTTACCACAAAGCCGGAAAGGTGGTTAGCTGTCATAGCCGTGTGAGAGCTGTTTGGCTGGCTGCAAACTAGCTCTACCACCCAATTGGACAACAAAAGTGACTTGCATGTCCAAATCCAGAGGCCAACCTTCCCTCTTTCTTTATTTCCCTCGAGGTCGTCAGTCTTGGGATCCCCACTCCTCCTGTTTTTTTTTTTTTTTTTAACTAATCCACTCACACCCCAAAAACTAAAGTTCATATGCGTGGAATTAATCTCCCTTACTCTTGTTCACACCCCATTATGACCCTCTCTTTCTTTGTTATTCTCTTGTTTGGGAAAGCCTAAGGTCCTATTTGGTACAATGGAATTGTCCACATGGAAATGGAAATGGAATCCATTTTCATGTTCTAAGTATGTTTGGTAGCATGAAATTGGAAAAAATTCTATTTCCATATCCATTAAAAGAGATGGAATTGAATTCTATGTTGAGACCCAAAGATTTATAATTCCATGTATCAAATTACATCTTCAACCTTGCTCCTGCCCTTTTGATTTTCACTCCATCTACCTCAGCCTTTCACCCAGCGAAATCCTTCGGTGGCTTGTGCTCGCAAATCCGCCGCCACCGCCGGCGGTAGAGAGCAACAACCTTGCGGCGTCGATCTCCATTTCTTCATCTTCAACCACGCAACCCCATCTTCTCCATTTCAACCTTGAGAAATGCCTGAGTTCGACGATTGAGCAATCGAAGCTTCGAGTGTCCAGCTTCAATGGCGGAATCGATCGATGGTTAAGATCATTTGCCCCAATCATGGATCTGCACAACCCAAAGCTAAGAACTTGCTAAAGCATTCAACTTTGTTAGTGAAATAATAAGCTTTATGCGGAGGAGACGAACCAATATACAACCCAAGTCAATGAAGTTGTTAACTTCAGTTGTCAAAATCAAGCTTTATGCTCAACTTCATAGATTTGCTGAAATCTTGACCTTCATAGCTTTATGCGAAGGAGACGAAGGTTCTGTGTCTCCTATGTTTTTTTTTTAAATTAGAAGGACATTTTGGTCTTTTAACATAAAAATATGACCTCATTTCCATGACATACTAAACATATTTTTAAACCTCATTTCCATATCCATTTCCATCTCCATCAAAATCAATTCCAGTGTACCAAACGGAGCATAACTTTCCTCTTATATCCAAACACTCTCCCTTATCTGCAAGTTTCTCTCAATCTCACCCCATTCTTCAATTCTTCCATTATGGCTATCCCCTTGGGCTAATTATTATATCACAATGACACTAAATGCCCCTTCATTAGCTAGCTAGTTCCTTCATGGACATTTCTTTTCAGTTACTTAATTTCATGTGTGCTGATAATAAATATATATTTCTATTTGCATATCTACAAACTTTATCATTTTTCTGCTTTTTGTATAAAGTTGGGGGGCAAACTATCATGCTGTTCAACTTCAGTATTGATTAAAGAATTGCGTATTCTAGCGTCTCATATCCTATTTACAATGATATAGGTACATTGTTTTGTTGGGACCTTCCAAATTGCTGCTATAAGAACAATTGGGAAAAACGACATAATGGCCCTCATCCTGTAAATCTTGACAAAAGCTTCGGGGCATTTTGGTAAAAATGCTGTCCACCCCGCATTGAAAGAAAGCAAGAAACTCATCAAGAGGACACTCACATCGTTTTCCCTATAAATAAAGGATGCCTTCGTTGTATGAGTATCTCCAAAGACACTTCGCTCTTTCTGGGAGAACATAACAATATAGAGAGAGAAAGAGGATTGGAGAGTGACATAGCTATATTTATACCACCATGAATCCTCATCCTCTTGATGACCACTTGGTGCTTGTCTCTCAGCTATATCCTGGTGCTTACTCTCAGATAATTCCTCAACAAGGTTTCGATCTTTGTACTCTCTTATCAGCGTTTTGCATTTATGAATTTGTTATCGTCTAAGGCAACACTAAATTTGAACTTGTGTCTCTATGTTTGACCATATATATATATATATATATATATTCAGGGGAGACAAAGCCGCGACGACGTCGTAAGAAGAACAAGGGAGGAGAAAACGGATCCGACGGCGGAGTGAAGAAGAGGAAGCTGAGTGCAGAGCAAGTGAATCAGTTAGAACTGAACTTTGGGAACGAACATAAATTGGAGTCAGAACGTAAGGACAGGCTGGCGTCGGAACTGGGTTTGGATCCGCGTCAGGTGGCTGTTTGGTTCCAAAACCGAAGAGCGCGTTGGAAGAACAAGAAGTTGGAGGAAGAGTACTCTAGCCTTAAGAAAGTCCATGACTCCACCATTCTCGAGAAATGCCACCTTGAAACCGAGGTAGAGTACTACTTCTCTTTCGCTTTTCCATTTACACTTTTAACCCCATATTTTCAGTTACTCGGATTCATTTCATTGGCTCCTACGTATTCTTTTGCTTGGAAATCTTTTCGAGGGGAGAAGCCAAGCGTGTCAAAATCAGTGAGTTTGAGTTTATCGATCGCCCTCTCAACTTCAAAGCGCGATGGAGGGCTAGTGAGTGACTTACCTACAGAGTCGAAAAGCAAGACTTTCTCGTCTTTTTCATCGCTTTCTTTCTATCCAACCAGTTCCATCGCAGTCTTATTTTTTCTTTCCCGCAATAACGTCTATTTTGGGCACGCATGTGTCAACGTTTTCGTCTCCTTGACCTTTTTCTTTTTTTTTTTTGGCCCTTCTCTTGTTCGTTTGGCTCTACAAATAATTGCTCTCTAGTCTAAAAACTAAAAAGGTTTGTTTCCCCCCATGGTTTTATCCCCGTAAATTTTGAGAGAGAGAAGAGAACTGAAAGTTTACTTGCACCCATAATCGGTAGTCCTAACAAGAAGCTGGGGGCAAAAAAGAATCGCAGGACGAAAGAGGGAAAAAAAGCAAAATGCAAAAGAAGAAAGTGACCCAACATTACAAGGCCAAATGAACTCCGGGTTCGAAGGAAAAAAATGTGGACTGTCCTCAAATTCTTCTCCATTAAAATTTGTACAAAAGTAAGATGAAAAAAAAATAGAAGAGAAAAGACAAGGAATGGCATAATGCCACCTTAGGAGACAACAAAAGGCACAACAACATGTTTGAATAAGAACCCGTACAAGGTTGTGTTGGGCCTTGAATACGGCCCACAGTAGGAAAGTGACAAGTGTGTTTTAAGTTTTAACTGAGATTTTGGTGAAAATGCAGGTATTGAAGCTGAAGGAGCAGCTTTCAGAAGCAGAGAAAGATATTCAACAACTTCTCGAGCGAGTCGATAGGGTATCAAACAGTAACAGCCCAAGTTCGTCACACTCCTTTAACGTTGAAGCTGTGAACCCACCGTTTCTGGGAGATCTTAGAGTTGAGGCTTATGATGATGAGATGTTTTACATGCAACCGACACATTACATCAATGGCATGGATGCGTGGATGTACATGTGATCATCTCCCCATAATTGTTAAAACCACATATTATAATTAGTGTTATGTAGATAATGTGAATGATCTAGTTATGTAAATTAATTTCTAGCTCCCCCGTAGGGATAACTACTTGGTTATAGGTATAAGCTAGCTGCTAGTGTGTGCTTTTGACTGTAATCTGGAGAAAAATTATGCTATTAACCTAATAATTAAACTTACCCTTCACTCATAATTCGTGAATCGTATCTCCTTTTGTAGCTTAAGGTTCATTAATTTGTGTTACACTGTTACCCCATGAGGAAGTATTATATTTGTGCCGTGTTTTCTCATCATATCATAGCTTTAATCAGCTTGCTCGTATACCAGAGTAATAGCAATAAATTATTCCCAGAGTCTAGCTTAATAACACCGCCTATTCTCTCTTGTATTTTCGATAATGACGTACATGAAAGATTCTTCGGGTTTAACTCACTAAATATCCTGATAAAATAGTTTGATATTTTGACCTTGTGGCACCACATGATCCTCTTTGAGTGCGTGAGAGTGTCAAGCTTTCATCAAATAACACACACACACACACACATATATATAAAACTCTACATCCCCTAGAGAACCAATACAGCGAGATTTTGTTTTTTTAATTCGTATAAGGCTGAGCAAAACTAACTAATGATGAATTAATCATTACATATGTTTATCTTGACTTTTATAGCTAGGGATCATTGTATACTTGGTTAATTGGCTATTTTTGTTTATTTCAGTTACCCAAGAAAAGGCCTAGTTTATTTGCTATTTTTATGCATTTTAATGATTAAATCAATATTTTTTAGCATGCTTATTTTGCTAATAATTGATTCCCGAAATCAGCCAAAAAAAAAAAGGAAAAGGAAAGATAAGGAGGGAACAAGGAGAATAAAAAGTAGAACTATTCCCGCGGAAAAATATGGATGGTGGAGTACTTGAAGCCTTGAACTTGGACAAAAGTGTATGGGTTCCTGTGTGAGATGACTAGAGTGTGTCTAACTGGAATCTATTTCCTCCTCCGTCATTTTATTCATTGATTCTCGTACCCATCAAGTTGACTTCTATTGGGCAACAC
Organism: Inga oerstediana; assembly: GCA_963210345.1. Taxonomy (NCBI): domain Eukaryota; kingdom Viridiplantae; phylum Streptophyta; class Magnoliopsida; order Fabales; family Fabaceae; genus Inga; species Inga oerstediana. The sequence goes on from OY723409.1 coordinate 63,489,941, forward strand.
ACTCACAAAGTACCCATTTTCCACAAACCCAAAAGAAAACAAAAAACAATCGATGTTTTTGTTTTGAATTGAAATAAAGCTATTTCAATATAATGTTAAAGGATAAGATCAGTTCTATTCATTTATGACCAAAAAACAGTGAAAACAATTCATCTGTTAAGTGAGTGATTACCAGTATTGTAGCAGAAGCATTTCTCATAGAGAGCAGTGAATTTTTACTTGGCGAAATTTCGATGTCACCAAAAATGAAGCGGGACAAATTAAATATACATAGTTATCCTGTTCATATAAGAAAAATGTCAATTTGCGAAAGAAATTATCACCCCAATCCTTAATATAATATCTAATTGATGATTAGATTTGATTTTGAATATAGAACTCCAATCTACTTTAAAATGTCTCCCAAATTTATACTTTTTTTTTTTTAAAATATCTCTATTGATTGCACATCATTAAAAAATTTCTATTCAATAGTAGTCAACTAACTCTAATATAATTAACACAACTAACTTTCTTAACTTAGCTAAATTAGTCGGTTAACTTTTATTTAACGTCGTAAGTAGTAGAAAAGAATCAAAAGATGGCTTGAAACAAATTGAAGACCTCCCTCACTCTCTCTCTCTCTCTCCATTGCACAGCTCATGGGCGGGCATGTTCGTTTATTTTGCAATTGATGTTCTTAACATTATCATCATTTACAATGGAAGGCTGTAAGAGAGATGTAGTAATGATGTTTTCCCCTTAGTTTTTGATCAATGTCGATTCAATATTTCATTTGGTTGGCCCAGAGAGTGATACGTAGCACTCTGCACTGTCCTCTTACGTACTGATCAAATATTTGATCAATACCAAGTCGGCGGTCATCCTCTTTTTATGACCAGTTTTAAATAATGTAAAGACACGAGGCATGGAATCTGTAGAGTTCTGATGAGGAAGAATGAGGCCAGTTGGACTTGATAAGGAAAAACACATGATTGTATTCCCAATGTTTGATTCTACATTGAAACTGGACTTGAATCATTTACGAGTGTAATATATGATTGATTCCCTTGCGCGCGCGCGCACGCACACTCCAGTATTCTCGATCTACATATGCATTTGTTTTCACATCTGTTGTCTTCTTATTTATTCATTTGAAGTCAAAGGGAGAAAAATAAACTTGAAACTAACTAAAACCATATCTCCACTGCCATTATATAACATTGCTGAACAGAAGTAATTCAATAAGCTGCAAGGCTAAGTGCTCCTTTGGCAACATTATATAAATATTTTTTTAAGCATTTTTCTATAAGTTGATATAAAACTCCTCTTATATTTTGAAAGTTGTAAAATCATTTTTAGAAAGTTAAAACAAAGAGGCATTAAATGGACAAAAAAGAACTATAAAAGTTCAAACTCCATCGCACTACTACTCATCAATCATAATGCTCAATCATTGATTAATGCAAGGGTGAGAAGGAAAGGGCAAAGGGTGGAGAAGACCAAACTACAAATAATGAATCCTTGGGCGAATGTCTTTAATTCCTTCGCCCTCTTTTTATTGGAGACAATTCTATTTAAAACATTGTTGTGCACTAAATATGGGCACCCCTCTTAATTAAAATTTAAATCTTGATTAGATACGTTGTAAGAGGCTAATCCTTTCCAATAAACTCAACCTTTATTAGTTATATGGCTTCGTCTTATTTTATTCGTGTTCTCTTCCATTCATTCATGCCCTAATAGACCATCCACTGCGCCTATCAACACTCGGGGAGTTCACTCCACCTCACACAGTAGAAAACCCATATATTGTGAATGTCGTGAACAAGCCCAAGCCCAGCCCAAAGATATATTTTTTTTTAAGTACAACAAGGCATACATTTCCATTTACAGCTTGCCAGCATGCCCAATGGATCCATTTTTGTGCAGAACCTGTGTGTCAAAGCTCAAGTTATGTAGACATCTCTTTCCCAGGCATTTGATCGTCTCTCCCTCTCTCTTGGGGTGCTTGCATTTTTAAAAGTTACTCTCACATTTAGGAAACAAAAGTTTTCTCACATTTTTATCTCCGGCAAAATGAAATAATCTAAAATAAGCTGAACTGAAAACTCCCTCACTTGGCGCGAAATAGCTTTCCATCTAATTGATTTTCACATTTGTTATACAAATGCATGCACGCTTACTAAATATCTCTCAAAAACTTTTTCTAGATTTATTATTATTTATACAATCATCCAAATCACACTCATTATGTCCTATATTCATAATTAAGTAAATTACAAGGACCCGATAAAAATTTAAAAAATTAATTAAAAATAAAATAAAATAATAAAAAAACTTGCATATTATATAATCCGGTGAAATAGAAAGTGGGGGCGGCGATGGTATGACATTGACGGGAACGTGGAGGTGACGTGGAGGAGACAAAGAAATGGAGTAGGAGTAATCTAATATAATTATATATTAATTAACAATGAAAATGAAATAAGAATGAAAATAGTAAGGCTATCCAGATGCACCGAGGAGAGAGGGAGCAATAAAGAACCTAATCCAGTGAGACAATGACAGCTGTTATGGGGAGGGTGGCACGTGTCGCGTCGGAAGCCCTAAAAGCAGCAGACTCCCATAGGGCACCGCCACACCAGATCCCACTCCACCTCCACGCCAAAACCAAAGCCCACATCAACCACTCTCTCCCTCCTTTTCTTCCTTCCATGGTCGTTGCTGGTATTCCATTTGTTGTCTGCGTGCTTCCCACCCTCACCCTCCTCACTTTCTCTTTACACACTCTGTCAGCTTTTGTCTTCTTCCCTCTCCTCCTTAGCCGTTGATTCCTTTCTTTCCGCCAAATGCTTTTTTAATCCTAATTTCTGATACAACACGACAACAAGCCGCTCTTCCCAAGCCTTCGATTCCACCTCCTCTTCCGTCCCACTTGGACTTCCACCTCACCTCTTTCTCTCCTCCCTCTAAACAGGTCAGTCTCTCTCTCTCTCTCCTTCCTGATTTTTTTCCTGTAATTAGCTTTACTTGTCTGTATAACACCGCTGCTTCCCTCTCCCTCTCTTCTACTCTGCTTAATTTGTTTCTTCCCTTTTTCTCTTTCACCCTATCTTGAAATTCGAAGCTGAGTGGGAGTTTGACTAGAATTAGAATGCTTTATGATCGTCTGGTTCTCTTCTCCGTCATTACTTGCTTGTCAGATAATCTGTAATTCAAATAAGTTCATTTATCGTGTGATGAATGACCCAATTTCTGGCTATTCTTAGTAAACTTGTTTTCGTTCTGGGGTTAATTTTGACTCTGCCTTTCTTGTTAATAAATTCTTCAGGAAAAAATGGTTAATGAATGATATTTCAATAGAATTGGATAGCAATTCGTGGGGGACGGTTGATTTTGTTAGAAAGTGTTTTTGTGTGTGTCGCTCCTGCATTCTGACGGACAAAAGATAAAGCAAGTGAAAGAGAGAGGCAGGGGTTGCTAGTCCTTATGTTTGCTGCGATTTTCTGTTCACTTTCTGGCATGATACATACAGGGTTACCAACCTAGATTCAAATTGTCGGTACGCTAAGGTGATCTTTGTCATGCACGGTACCGTGACAGATCGGATTTTATTGTCTGAATTCAAAACTAAAATGGATTTGAAAATGTTGCCAAACAAATTCTTACATCATCTACGTGGATAAGAAGAGGCTTAAGGGGAAATTAAATTTAAAACACACCCTCATCATCATCGGCTTTGTTTGACATGGTGTGGAGAAGATAAATAGTGGTAAATTAGTTTTTTTTTTTTAATGTTTTACACGCACACGGATTGTAATGAAATATTCATAGCGGGTTCATATATGAGGACAACTGGATGGTGCGAAGTTAGGCTTGAAGTGTCTCTATTAGAATTTATATCCCAATTAAGTTATCCTAACAATTTCATATGCGTGCATATTACTTTGATATATGGTGACAAGGACGATTGAACTTGAGACCTTGAACCCATCACCATTAGACTACAGCCTTGGGCTTGATCTCATAGACACATACATTCGTAGGTAGTAATATGTATTTAAAACTAAAATTTGTTTTAACGAATCATTTGTAATATCTTATAACGTCAACGCAGATACTGTGCTTTTACAATAAACCTTATCTCATTAATTTAGATCAAGCCTCATAAACTTGACTTTGAATACATGCTGTCTTGAGGAATGTCAATAGCAACCATATATGCTGTCTAAAGTGTGAAGTTATCTACTGAAAACTGAATTCACTTATACATGGAGATCTGTATAGGCATTTTATTCCAGATAATGAGTGTAATGGAATATTGCTTTCCTTGTCCCTGCTCCCTCATGTACCATTCACAATGGGTTTCCCTCTAACTGAAGTCACCATCCCGATTTTAGAAGGAAACTATAGCATCTTGGCTTTCCCTTAATTGTTGTCCTCCTTTTCTGACATAGCATTGGAAGAGGGGATACATTTCTTACCTTAGGATCCTTTACTTTCTTTTCTTTAATCAGACTAAGATAGTCTTCAGTGTATAACGCACAGCACGTTAGGATTTGTCTAATTGATGATTTCATCATTTCTTGTCCTTTAACTAATGAGTGATCATCCACAAAGGTAATAGTAATTACAAGTGAGGCTCAATATGGAAGAGAAATAAATAAGTCATTTTTTATTCCCTAAAAATCATGAAACTTTGCTGCTAGTCTCTTGCAAAATGATGTTTCAGCTTAATAATAGACAAGACTTGGGTCATGTAGTTACTCTCTCTGGTCCTTAATATAAAATATATGTACTTAATTTGATTAGATTAATGAAGTTAGTTAAATTAGTTAATATAACATGTATTTTCTAAAACACCTTAGTCATTTTCCTTAATTTTCTCCTTCCCTCTCCTCCTTTAATTAATGTTGAGGGAACTTCAATAGGGGTAAATTAGGAAAAGATTGACAAATATGAAGACTATATCTTATATTTAGGACTAAGATCAATCCCTCAAATATATCTTATATTAAGGACCGGAGGGAGTATAATATTACTCTATTGGCTAGTTGTTCATTGTACTCGTTTTCTGAAAAAAGTTTAATTGCAATGAAACATCATCTTCTCTAGTTAGTCAGATAATTTTTCATCTTAAACTTTAATTCCAAAAAGAAAGACATCAAGTTATTTGCATCCCAGGCAGTTAACTTAGTAAATGTTGATGTTTTGGGGTGCACTGATGATTTTTGTTGAAGGCCATCATCAATGTCTTCTCATCCGTTGTGTTGGATGTGGTGACAATTTCCAATAGATAGTAAATTCAAATCTCTTCTGAGGGATGGGCGGCTTCTTCAACAATGTTAATTTCTTCGATTGTAGAAGAAGTGCTTCATTACGCATTTCATTGGATGACATATTCTCAAATCTGTATTTTAACATCATTTACATATATATTTACTTATGCGTTTGGTTTGAGAGTTGCTTCTAACTAAATTCAGTGCTATTATATGCATGTGATTTGATATTTTTTAAAAATCATAGTGTTTGTTTATTGATATATGTGGTTGTTCAAGGTGATCTTATGACTTCCACGGATTTCAGCATTTGATCTGATCAGAAGTCTTTTGAGTTGATTTTATTGAAAGGGCAGTGTGTTTGAACTGGTCCGGATGGGGACAGGGGAAAAGAGCACGCCTAAACCATCCAAACAAGCTTCTACAACTCAGGTTCTTTTCCTGCTGTTGCCCTTCACTCTTTACCTCTTTTGATCTTTCCTGTCTCTCATCATTTCTTTTTACATTAACAGGAGATACCAACACCACCTTCGTACCCCGATTGGTCCAGCTCTATGCAGGTGGGGGGGACATAAATGAATGTTTCCCTTGGTTTTTATATTCACAAAAGGTTTCCTGCAAGTGAATGAAGTTAACTAACAATTCGGTTTCTTATTTAGGCTTATTATGCTCCCGGAGTCACCCCACCTCCTTTTTTCGCCTCAACTGTTGCTACTCCAACTCCTCACCCCTATCTGTGGGGGAGCCAGGTAATATCATATTTACTCAGGGTTCTTTGCATGCATAATTGATGCAGAAAAGGCCGTTATTCACAGATCTGTTGATATTTTCAGCATCCTCTAATTCCTCCATATGGAACACCGGTTCCATACCCTCCCATGTATCCTCCAGGCGGTGTTTATGCTCATCCTGGTATGGCCGCGGTAATTCACTAGCTCTCCTATACCTGAACCTGCCCTCCCCTGGCAGGAAAATGTTTTTTTTTTTTGGGGTGTGTATGTGTGTGTTAAGTATTCGCTTATATAAGATGAATCCCATATGTTGAAAGCAACTTTACTTGCTTGCTTCATCGTTGTTTGGTTCTTATTCTCTCTATTTTTCTCACACATACACACTCATTCAAATATTTTGGTAGACTCCAACCTCCGCACAGCAAACTGTGGAACCTGAAGGGAAGGGACCTGATGGAAAAGATCAGAGTTCTGCCAAAAAATTGAAGGGAGCTTCTGCTAACACAGGTTCGAAAGCTGGAGAGAGTGGAAAGGTAGGCTCAGGATCTGGGAATGATGGTGTTTCACAAAGGTGAGGCAAGCCCACTGTTAATTTTATATCTTGTTTAATTTTTTTCCTTAACTCATTTAGTTTCCTCTGGGAATCATGTGGATCTGGGAATGATGGTGTTTCACAAAGGTGAGGCAAGCCCACTGTTAATTTTATATCTTATTTAATTTTTCTTCCTTAACTCAATTAGTTTCCTCATATGGATTTTCTTAATAAAGAAAAATTCTTTGGCAGTGCTGAAAGTGGTTCGGAGGGTTCATCAGATGCAAGCGATGAGGATACTAACCAACAGGTAGAAGACAACTGAGCATCATTATTTGTGCTTCGTTCACTTGGTTTCAGTAACTAAGAAGTTTCCCGAAACCTATGTTGCCTACTTTAATTTCTACAGTTAACTGCATGTATCACTTGAATTTTAATAGTAGAAGTCTCAATTGAATTGGTTCAATTGATAGAACGGTCATTGTTTTTTTATCTCATGCTTTTGTCTGATGAGTTGTCCATGTGAAGGATTCAACTGCTAACAAGAAGGGAAGCTTTGACCAGATGCTTGTTGATGGTATGGCATGTGCTTTGTTATCGAACATTTTCCTTTTACATAGGTTCTGAAATATAATTTGTGTATTCCTTGCAAACTTCCTCAGGAGCAAATGCTCAGACCAGTTCTGGTGGTGCCATTTCTCAGAAGCCAGCAACTAATCTTAATATCGGAATAGACTTATGGAATGCATCTGCTGCTGGTTCGGATGTTGCAAAAATGAGACATAATCAATCTGGTGTTTCAGCAGGTGTTGCTCCTTCGACCATAATGGGAAGGGAAGTTGCCCTTGGTGAACAGTGGGTACAAGTACGAGTCCTATAGTTGATTTTTTGTTTTTGAGCAAATTATGTAAATTTCTTTTAAATCTCGTTCCAATTACACAAATCTCTCCTCCTACCATTCACACCTTTTTTTTTTTTTTTGGAGTAAGTTATATTATATTTCTGCCTAATTTTTTTATGTCAAGAAGTTTAATATCTTGAGTACTATTATTCAAACCTCATCCCACTCGTGTCTAAGCTAGCCTTATGTGGAACTTTGTCTAATTTTAATTTCCTCGTATCTGCATGGGAGTCTTGTGGATGACGTCCACCTCCTATTGTTTCGTCTGGCTCTATTAATTGAGCTTCTTGATGATTTGGTAGGATGAACGTGAACTGAAAAGACAGAAGAGGAAGCAGTCTAATAGAGAGTCAGCTAGGAGGTCCAGACTGCGGAAGCAGGTTCTTTCTAATCTTTTTTTTTTGCCAGAGGTTCTTTCTAATCTCTGCTTGTTTCTCTTTTGGTTCAAGAGAAACTAAACTGTCACTGTCTGCAGCTGTTGTTAAGCTGTTTTATTCACCTTTATTCAAAGCGACCTCTTCAGACTAGGTAGAAATTTTGATTTGATGTGTTTTGCTTTCTGGTTCGACTAGGCTGAATGTGAAGAGTTACAGAAGAGGGTGGAGACGCTAGGAAATGAGAATCGAACTCTAAGAGAGGAGCTCCAGAGGCTTTCTGAAGAATGTGATAACCTTACATCAGAAAATAATTCTATCAAGGTAATTTTGAAACACCTTGACAATTCTGCTTCCAGACACATTAACACTGTATTTTGCTGTTTCCAGTGCATCATCTCTTGCATAATCCCATTTCATTTTCATTGCTTTAAATCCCACCAAAATCTATTTGCACATGACACCAATAAAATTGGCTTTAAGTAATAAACAAATGCTTTCAACAGGAAGAGTTGGAACGGCTGTGTGGGCCTGATGCAGTTGCTTAACTTGAATGGGACGCCCGCAGCCAACAGCTAAATCTGCTATATATATTTCCACTGGTAAAACAAATTTGCTTCTGGGAATGTTTGGAGATGGCCTCGTCTGTCCCTCGCCCTCTATGTAAATTTTTTCTCGCTAATTTATGCCGTTAACCCTCAATTATAATTACCCTGATGATACTCGTCATTTGTTGTAACATTTAGTGCCAGGGAAGAGTAGGTAATATTGTAGGCAAATAGAGCACCACAGACATTACTGATGTCAAAGATTCCGGCTTCAGTTTCTAAGCATCTTGTATGAGCCTCGTAAGAGATAAGTGCGTATTCTTTTTCTTTTTTTGGTGCCAAAAATAAGATCCCAACCATCATGTTCTCATGCAGTCTTTTGCTTTCTGCCGTCGATTCACGTTAAGTGGAATTACTTTTGGTATTTTCATAGCGCCATTTTTAAAAGCTACCTCGCCAAAAGTTCACCGATTGTAATCATGTTATCGGTTGGGACAGGCACCTAAATGTCATGATCAAGTAACTAATTATGCAATATTGGAATCAAATGAATCTTTTCTCTAAGAACGAGTTAGATATAAAGCCACACGTGGAAACTGAGTTTTTTTTTTTTGAACAACTTTTTAGAGTTATAAAAGCTAAAAGTTTTGGGAAAATCACTATGAGGTCCCAAAAATCATAAAAAAGCCTGAAACCAATTTCCCCTGTAAAAAATTCCATAGGGACTGCATTATCATTAGTTTAGAATGTGAAATTTTTTTGTTGCCGAATAAAAAAGGAAAGGAATAGCATATGTCTTTTTTGATAAGTTTTTATCCCTATTTTGACAATTGGATGAGTTATTTTAACAAACTCATTTTCCTCCCTGGAGAAGTTTTGAAATTTCAAGGGGTAACTTTGAATTTCAAATAAATTTTATTACTTTCTTTTTCAATTATAGATGATATAATTCTTCAAAACTCCTCATAGGTGGTACCTTCCTTTATGCATTTTGTTCTTCATAGGGAGGAAAATGAATTTGTCAAAATAACTCATATAATTTTTAAAATAGACATAAACACTCATCAAAAAAGGCAATGCACTTATCAAAATTGGCGCATTTAGTTCAGCAATTTCAAAACTTGTCCAAAGGGAAAATGAACTTGTCAAAATAGCTTATCCAGTTGTCAAACTAGACATAAGCACTTGTAAAAAACAGTCTATACACTTGTCAAAGTAGGAACATTAAGTTCTGAAATTTCAAAACTTCTCCAGGGAGGAAAATGAACTTGTCAAAATAACCCATACACTTGTTAAAATAGGTACAAGTATTTGTCAAAAAAGGCATATGCACTTATTAAAATTAACACATTTAGTTTTGAAATTTCAAAACTTGTCCAAAGAGGAAAATGACCTTATCAAAATAGCTCATCCGGTTATCAAAATAAGCATAAGCACTTATCAAAAAAGGCATATGCACTTATCAAAATAGAAACATGAAGTTGTAAAATTTCAAAACTTTTCTAAGAAAAAAAAATGAACTTGTCAAAATAACTCATGCAGTTATCAAAATAGGCAGAAGTATTTGTCATAAAAGGTATATACCATTCTTTTCCTTTTTTATGGTCCTTAGGACCTCACAGTGATTTTCCCAAAAGTTTGTGCAAACTGACTTTACAAAATTTTATTCAAACACAAATTATATTATTTTTATCCCAACTTCAAATACAAAATTCAGTCGGGATAAAAGTTACTCTTGTAAATGTTAATCAACAAGTCCTAAAACATCGCCTTTCTCCGAACATCGGAGTCAGCAGTACAACGTCAACCTAGAGGCTGGCTGGTAAAAGTTAGTTGTGTTTTAGTTCAAGCACTCTAGCGTAAAAGAATCTATAATCTCTCTCTTGGCATTGTGCTTCTCTGATCATGCGTTGTGCCTCTCGGGTTGATCAGCATCACTCTGATCAAGCTCAGTATCAGATGAAGCAGCTGGTTCTTCCGCTGGACTTTGTTGCGGGGATCTATCTGATTCACCAGCATCCCTTATCCTATGGCCTGTTGCAAAAGATTAGGAAAGTTACTTCGCAAGCGAGTAATTAAATGATGGGGAGAAACCAACAAAGAAGGCCATAACACACTGCTTCACCTGATCCAGTTCCACTTATCTTCACTACCATGTTCCTGACAAACTGGATTTCTTCTTGGTGTGAACTGACTAGTTTCCCCTGCAAGTTTGACAACTTCAACTCCATTAAAGATTGACTGATGCATCAAGGCAAAGAATAGACACAGCTTGACAGGAGAGCAACAGGGAAATGCTCAGTGCCGAGAATTAGCTTAAAAAACATACAATGTAAACAATCTCCAAGGTTGACCCATACGATCAAACCACTTTGACGGGATTAAAAATCCAATTGTCTAAATTGCAGCAGAATACGGGACATACCACTTCACTGTATGCAAGGCCCAAAATTTGATCAACTTTAGCTTGATGCTTCAACAAAAATGGACGAAGATGGTTCACATATATCTGTTTTGCTCCCTGTTTGAAAGTGAGTAATTAAAGGGAAAATAAGAAAAACAGAATTGATCCATCAAAGAGAGAAATTATCAAACATAGTATGGATGTGAAACAGGAGGTAATGTAGGCTGCAAACTTGAAGAACAAAAACCATTACAAGAAGGCTAGTAGGAGAGAAATGAGAAGAGAAGAGCATAAGAAGAAGAATGAATGAAATGACTTTCACTAACCACCAACAACAGCCTTTCCTGCTATTATTTAGGTACATTTACAGGCATTTTCCTAATCCCTTGGCTAAGTTAGTTATTAGCTGCTCTAACTAACTCAACCTCACACATTATTCTCATATCAAAGGCTGAGGCACATTGCCAGAATTTGTCTCCATAACGAATCCACCTTATATTGAATAGATGGATCCCTCAAGCACCAGAATACCACCAACTGTTTTTCATATTGTCGCAAAGGTTATTATTTAGCCTATGGGCTCCAGTCACCATTTGGAAAAGCCCCTTCCTGAAAGGGCAAGGTGAATGCAAGCCATTGGAGAGTTGTGATAGATAAATGTCCAATTCTGCAGAACTACAGGCCCACTTATTCCTCTCATAGCAGCACTGCTTATCAGATATTAATTGCAAGGCAAAATGCAAAAACTGTCACCTCCAATGGTGATGTACAACTTAGGTCCTCAATTTAAGTGGTAGTTCATCAACCCCCAACGTCCAATTTTATGCACAGCTCCTTCATCAGATATCCATCCAAAATCTTAACGTTTTCCTACCAAGTAGATTTTTATTATACTACGTCAGTTTAAAACAACAGATCACCAAATTCCCAACTCGGTATCTTACCAGTCCAAGTGGAAGGAAAAAGTTAGGGGTTTTGGATGGATATTTAATGGAGGGGCTGTTTTACAGGAAACACGGAAGTTCAAGAGGCCAATGTTCAACTTTTCGAGTTGAGGGGGCAAGTTGCAAATGACCCTAAAGTAGAGGAGGTTTTCCGCCTCTTGGCCTGAATTATATAATATTCTCAGTCATATAGAAGATAGATGTTTATCAGGCAGCAGAAAATGAGGAAATTTTGTATGCTTTTTCAATGAACCAAGATGCTTATCAGACACTTGCAGGACTGAAGGTAAGTCAAAACTACAACGGAACCATTAAATGAAGGAAAGGGGGAAGACATTGGAAGTAAAAATGACAGGTAAAGGGGTGAAGCTAAAATAGAAGTCTCCACGAAATAACTCAATTTTGTTGAAGATTCGTCAAGGACATTTTCACTGCCTAAAATTCAATTCAAATCCTACGTTGAACTCACATCAGTAGATGGAAGTTGAAGCCAAACAAGAAATGCAAACTTCAGGTGATAATACATAGGGCACCTGCACATTAACCAAAACAAAAATTGAAAATTAAGTCATTTGCAAGACATAAAAAATATGTTAAGAGTCATAAAAGGACTTCATAGGACCATTGATAGAGAAACTACAAGCAAAGAGCCAGGAAAAACCACCCTATACATATAAATTAAAGGATAGGGATGGGGTCAGACCATACCATGAAATAAGCTTATCTGAGAAAACTTCAATGAGGCTGAAGGATCCATAAGCTGTACACATTAAAATTGCAATATAAAACAGCGAGAGAAAAGATATTGGTATAATAGAGTCCATAAAAGGATTTAGACAAAGAAATGCAGATAGATTTGCTGTACCAACTTGAAGGATATTTTCATGACTGATATGGATTCATATTTTGATTACTTCATTCTCTGTATATGTCATAAAGCACCGAAGATTCTTAAAAACAAACGTGTTTTGATAGCAAGTCCGATCACATGTAGTTAGAAGTACACAAGGATGAAGATAATGGAGAGGGGATAAAATTCTCTTAATCTCGAAAGGGTTCTGGATTGAAGTGATATTTGACTGGAAAAAAAGAATCATAAATAAAATCCAAGAAGCAATGAAAAGCTAGGTAATTTCTACCTGCCCAGTAGACAAGACATCTATGTTGAGCATTTTGATCTTTTCTTTCAATTGCTTTGAATGTGGAATACACAGGAAAAGCAACTCCTACAGAACAGCTGCACAAATATGATGCTAGTAAGTAGTAACTAAATTAACTTTCAACAGAATCAACTCATAGAGTCCACATGGAGGATTCAAGAGTGTGTTTGTGTGAGTAGCTTCTTAATCATCAGAAATATAAATCTAACACCACATGACAAACTAACATTACTTAGTGGCTCACCATGCTGTTCGAATTACAATGTTAGAACCAATAGGACAGAGAAGCAACCGCAGTCCAACCTGCAACAAATCCAGACGTCAATTTGAGCACCAAATAATAAAATACAGCGATCTCGGAGTAAAATAGTTTGGGGGGGGGGGGGGCGGATCCCGATGCATCATCCCTAATTACAATGCTTTCTCCAGAATTCACAGCCCCTCCAACTAATAATAGTTATTACTGGAAAGACACGAAGTTCCCTACGCTGAGATTATCATAGCTTTTGAATTTCATAAGTTGAGAAACAGTAGCTTTGGTAATTTACTTCGAGTAGAGCCCCAAAATATATACTAAAAATGTGAAGGACAAATTACAATCCGACGAGTGGCTTCATCATCCTTAGTTTGATTGAAGAAGTGTATAATAAATCGGGGGTATACAGACCAAAACCCTAGCTGAAGAAAAATGCTAAAATACATAAGAGAATAACATCGATCCCGACCTCTCTTGGTAGGTTTGATCCTAGAAGAGCCATTCCAACGATACCATTCCCCTCCAATGCATGCGAGGTATAGTCGGCTGCAGCTTTCCCCGCTTATGGCGTCCAAAATCTTCGAGTTAAATGGCTTTCTTAGTTCCGTTGGCAGCGCAGGGAAACACCATTTTTCCTTTGGGGTCACGATCGACAATTTTACGATGGCGATATCTGACGTAGCGAAAACTGATTGTGTGTTTGGGAGCTTTCCAAGCCATGGTTTCAAACCATAATTTGCGTAACCGGAGATAAAACTCTTCTTATAAATTTACCTCGTAAGTTGTAAAAACTATTAAAAAAAACTAATCCAAACACACACGTATGTTTGATAAATACCAAAATTATGATTTGTAACTTGAGACAAAATTTCTCTCACACACTTACTTTATAAGACATAAAAATTATTAAAAAAAATTAATCCAAATACACACTTAAATACACAGTTTCCATTTGGTCCCCAATATTTAAATTCTTTCAAGGCATTCCCTATTACAGCTGTTATTTTTTTAAAACGACGGACACTAACGGCCTAAAGTATTACAAAGCCATTAGCGAAGAGTTTGATTGTTGTCATAGTGTACTATAATGTTATGTGATCAGTGGGATCAGTGGGACTTCAACACGAGAAAGAGGTGGCGGGTGGAAGGGAAATTGGGGAAAAAAATATTAATCCAAGTTTGAAACGGGAAGACATGGAAGAGCTTACACATACCAGACACAGACGAGAAGCTTAATTACACCCCTGAAATAATGTATGTATGGCTTCTTCAACGGGTTGGAAACTTTCGTACTATTTTTGAGTAGTTTATACTTTATAGGCATTTATTCATTCTTGAAAATTTTTAGGATGTTACATGCTCATAAGATAGAAGTTTGAGTATTTTTGTTCCTTTACCTTTTTATAATTTATCCTGTTATATAAGAGTATGCCATAGAAAATTCAACCAAAAACATATAAGGGTACGAGGGATTTAGAGGGGAAAGAAGGGGAAGGAAAATTTTTTAAACTTGGATTTAAAAAAATTGAAGAAATGAAGTTATAAAATTTTAATAAAGATAAAATATGAAATAAAAGAGTAATAAAAATTAATTAAAATTTTATAACTCCATTTTTCTAATTTTTTTTTAAATCCGACTCATAAAAATTTACCTTCTCCTTCCTTTCTCTCCATTTCCCTCCTACCAAACATACCCTTAAGAGAAGAAGCTGTCTCATTCCTTCTCTCTGTCCTTTAATTTTTCTTATTATATTTTTCATTAATCTGTATATATAAGGATGATGACTGTTATTATTATTACTCAAATATAAAGAGAACTCAAAAAAGGTGGAAAGCAAGCAATTGATTGAGGAGTTAAGAATAAACAGCGTTCCTCCACCACTACAGTATATGTCTTCTTTCTTGGCAACTCTTGTAGACATTCTATATAGCTTAGTTGCAACAGCATCAAGTAAGCTTAGTTATTGTTCCTGTTTAGAAGAAAACACCACAGCTTCTGCCACAGAAAGAAAAGAAAAGGCATCGACTTATGCACCTTCCTGTTTGTTTTAACTGTCAAGTTATCCAATTACCTTTTGGTTTACCTTAAACCTTTGGGGCTTGTTTAGTGGGGAGGGAAGGGAAAGTGGGTAGAGGGAAATTTTTTTTAAGTTGAATTTAAAAATATTAGAGAAGTGGGGTAAAAATTTTTAATTAATTTTTCTTACTCTTTTATCTTATATATTCTCTTTATTAAAATTTTATTACCACATTTCTTCAATTTTTTAAAATTCAACTCATAAAAATTTTCCTTCCCCTCCCTTCTCCTCCAAATCCCTCACACCAAACAGACCGAAAACTATCATTTAAAGTAGTACTAACTAAGAAAAATAATAAATCAGAAAAGTTTCCAATAACAAATAAAAAAAGTATCATTGGCAAAGTTATGAAACTTATCATAATATTATTTTGTAACTTTTTCTAAACCTTTTTGCCAAATAGTAATACAACATATAATATGTACGCGTATATATAAATACAATATTCTTATTCCCCTCCCGCCTCCTATTTTTTATTTAGTAATTCTAACATCGCCAAGCTGACATGGAAACCATGGCCCGCTCATTCCAGAACAGCACCAATTCTGCCTGCCGTTTTGCCACGTGGAAGCCTTTGATCTGCGCTTTGGCCAACAAACACTCTGCTTGAAAATCCGCGAACCTGCTTAACTGCACAGCCCTCATTCCCGCCCCGTAAAACAGCTCCCTCCACGCCGGAACCCGCCGTCCTCCGCCTTCCACCGCTGCCAATATCTTCGGCCGCAACAGAAGCATCTCTATTCTCCTTATCCACTCTCCACCTCCTCCCACATGTGACGCATCCAACGACTCCAACATCATCGAGTAGAATTCCAGGCCGTTCACAACACCCCGTCGAAACGACGTCGCTGCAGCGTCGTCTGCCCATCCTTCTCCGTCTACGAATACAACCGCACTTGGCGAAACCCTCCGAATATCCTCTAGAAACGCGGCGATGTTTTTCGTTGATCCGAGACGGCGGAAGATAGTCGGCGATAGCAGAACGGCGGCTTTCTCTCCATCCATAAACTTAACGGCCTTCAGTAACGACGTTCCGAAGGTTCGGCACAGCACGAACTCTGTTTGGACTCGGATCCTGAGATCGTTAGCGAACTGGTTCAGATTCTCCCGGATCAATTTGCTTTCCACGGCGTACTCTTCTGGCACGACCGCCGTGATTCGAAGGACTGGTGAGTTGATTTTACAGGACTCGGCCTTCTCGGCAATCTCTTTCATCAGAGAAGCGTATTGAATGCCTAAACCGATTTCGAAGTCAATGATGTGGATGAAGGATGATCCGTGAAGGGCTTCGAGGAGTGCTTGGTTGGTGGTGAAGATGGAGAACATGGGAATTGGAGAAATTCCTGAGAAAGCTTTGAAGGTTCTGATGCTCTGAACGATTTCCGCCAAGGAAGAAAGACGCGGGCCGGTCCGGTTCGAACCGGTGAGAAGAGAGTGGAGAGCGTCTTTGAAATAAAACGCAGCTCTGTGGAGGGGTTTTCCGACAGGGGATCGTAGACATTGATTGAGCCGCTCCAATATCACCTGGGCCAGCTGTAGCTGATTCGTGTCGAAGCAATCGGCTGCTCTAATAAGCTCCTCGATCATCAAATCAAACCCTTTGCTTTGCCAATTATGGTTGTGATTGAACTGATGAACCAAATGATCGAAGGAGTTATTGTAGTTGACTCCCATATTTTGATTCATGTAAATATCCGAGAGACTCAAATCTGGGGCGTGGTCGAAAGGAACCTCCTGAGAATTGGGGAATTCCGGAAGGTGCGGGACTTGAGGCTCACATGGGTTTGATCGTGGAACAGTACTCTTCAAAACGTGAGAAAGAGGGTCATCCTGTAAACCCCAATCCTTCGTGATGGAATCCCAATCCAGACTATGCAACACATGGTCGTCCCACCCCAGGGAGTCTTCAGGTTTGGATGACTGGGTGATGGCGGATTGAGTGGTGGGATTTTCGGGAATGACAGTGGCGGAGCCAGGGCTGGGACTCCGGAAGAGGTCTAAAACAGAGGTGGGTTCGTAGCAGGTGCCCGCCGGATTGACGTTAGAAAGGTTTCGGGCAGTGGGTTTTGGATCGGAGGAAAGGTGATAGGTTTGTGGGGACGACGAAGCAGGAACTCTCATATCTCAACGAAGGAAAGGGGAGAAGAGGAGCGTAGAGAAGAAAGGCTGTGGTGCAAGTTTGGCTTGTGCTTTCGCTGGAAAAAGTAAGGATTGGAAGAAGGAGGCTTTTTGCAGTTTTGGTTGTGTCCCTTTTATCTTTGCGTGTGTGCTTGTAAAGGGGTAGTGGTGGGGTTACGGGGATAGTTATATTGGCATGCATGTTATTGCATGCATGGCCATCCTTGGCATGAGAGAGAGAGAGAGAGGGGGGGAGAGAGAGAGAGAGAGTTCTGCCTGCTTGAAGACAAAGACACTTGTTTAGTTCCTTACCTTTTGTCTTTGCTTTTTCTCATAACTCTGGGTGTGTTTGGGATAGCGGTAAGAAAAATGACTTATATAATTTGGGCTTATTAAAAATGACTTAATAAATAAGTCAATATTTATAATGTGATTTATGTTTGGATGAGCGGTTGAATAAGTGATTTTTTATAAGTGAAAATGTGTTTGGATTAGCGATTGTATAAGTGCATTTTTTAAAGTAAAAGTATTTATATATTCTTAAATGGAGAGCTTGTTCTACAATATCCCAGAAGTTTTCCAGTGTTCTCATGATTTAGTCTTGCCAAGTCTGCCACCTATATGACATTGATACTACAATTAATAAAAAATTTGTGCAGTTCTTAGTTTTTCAATTCTTGCATGCTATAGGTTACACAATATTTCCAAATACCTCTCTCTGAAAATAGAGCTCAAGATATCCTGTCCAATGCTCCTCCTTAATGCAGAGAGATATTACAGCAATCTCAGGCCCACCTTTCATGGTTCCCTTGTAGACTACACTATCAGGTGAGGACCCAATAATGTTGCTGAAGTCTTCACATGCCACTTCAAGTTCTTGTCTGCTGAAACTCCTCACATCCTTCAGTATCTCAGAGTCTGTACATTGGTTTTGCCAATCATGTGTTGAATACAGCCCTAGAACTTTGAAAACTAATCAGGCAGAGGCAGTGGAAAGCAAGAAACAAACCTATATATACAGTCATATGCTCCTTCCGGCTTGCATATTTCTTCCAAGGCCAAATGATAGATGATTTGTTGTCCCATTTAAGAAGTGCAGCGAGAATCGCAACCAGAAAGAGAGAACCAACCAAGGTTCCTGTCGCTATTTCTAGAGCCAACAGCCAGGTAGGTTGGGATGCTCTATAATGCTTGGACACAACATATTCAGCAGGCTGCTGCTTTGAATTGGCCACAGAACGGCTCTTGGCAGGTGAAGCACCAGCTATGAGATCAAAGTTCATTATTACATATAAAGTCAGTAAGGAACAATTTAAGGTAAAGACTATATCAACTAATAATTTGATTAAGGGAAGATCAGATGAAAAAATTCACATTACATTGGAAACTCAAAGCTAACCCAAGTTCTAAGTTAAGAAGCAGCAACACAGACACAAGCAGAGACATACATCATTTCGGAATCTACAGCCAAAAATTCATGAACAACCGGACAGAGGCACGAACAGAGACAGGAGTACAGAGTATATGAAGAAACAATGAGAAACAAACCTTACCACACATAAGAAGACTCCACCGGACCTCACACGCACCAACAAACACAGGAGATCAGAGTGTTGACGCACAATGTCCGGCCGGCGACAAGTGATAGTAGATCTACAACCTTCGAACCCGGAAGAGAAGTCACAGTGTCGACGCACAAGATCACCGAAACTGCTCACCAAGGACAGATCTGCTCACCGAAACTGTCGATGCACAAGATTCCCGCCGGCCTTCACAGAATCAGTCCGAGTCGAAGATGAGGACTACCTTCCCGCCGATCACCAAACACCGCAGACCGCACCGCACAACAACAGCATCAAAACACAAGCAGAGCAACGATCCAGCTTCCACGGGTTTAGCTGGGCGCCGACGGATGGAAGATCTGGACGAGAATGGAGTTTCTGAACAAGCTAATCAATGAACAAGCCGCTGGCAGAGAAGAATGAGAACAGCGAACATGAGCGAAGGAGGAAGAGAGAAGAGAAGAAAGAGAAAGAGATAAAAAAAAACTGAGCCAGCATTTACTAACGGTCAAAACGTGATATTTGCCTTATAATAAGCTCCACCGGCCCACTTTTAAAATAAGCATCTTATTTAAATCGAATCACAATTTCAAACTGATGAACCAAACACACACAATCGGATCACGTTTTGTTTTGGGCTTTTTTGGGTTGAAATCGGGCTTATATTAGAAAAAACGTGGACCCAAACACACACTCTAGTTACTTCAAGCATGTTTATGAGTTAATATGCATGCATGATCAGCTAATTAAAAAAAAAAAGGGAAAATCTCATATAAAGTTGTCTGAAATAGAAAAATTCTTAATTAAGTTGTTAAACTCAACAAATCCCTAATTAAGTTATTGACTCAATTTAGGATTTTAAAATATGGGTAAAATGACTTTATTGTACTCTTATAGTCTACTTTATCCTCTTTCCGCTTAAAAGAGTTTTATTACTCTGTATCTTAGTTTTTCTAGATATATTAACGTTAACATATAATAAAATAAAATGTGATTCCTTTAATTTGGAAGAATCAACAAGAATAATTCAAATCAAACAAATAAAAAGAAAAGCATTAACCCAATATTAATTAAAATATTTTTATTTGAGTATCGTGAATAAGAAATTGTATTTTTAGAAAAACTTGACTTAAACTTCTTTTTGTCAATAAAAAAAAATCAAAGTTCATTAAACTTTTATTTGTATATTGTAAGATCTAGTTTGTTTTCTACGGTGATGAAACTCTTTTCTTAAAATGCTGCTAATGAAAATATTTGATATATACACACTAGTCAGATTTTTTTTATTAACATAGTCTAATTTTCTTTTCATCAGAAAAAAATCTAGTCAAAAATCACTCCCCCCCCCAACTTTCAACTAAAAATAATTTAATTGATCTTGGGGTTATGCTTTCCTTTTTTTTTTTTTTGTCAGAATTATTCTTGATGATCCTTCCATGACACAAATTCTTGATTTCAGCCAATTATATTTTATTTTATTATATATTGATGTTGCATACATAATTATTGAAAAAAAAAGCTACAGCCATTAAAACCCTTTTAAGAGGAGAGTGAAGACTAAGAGAGGGCAATAGAGTCATTTAACTCATATTTTGAAATCTTAAATTAGATTGATAACTTAATTAAGGGTTTATTGAATTTACCAAACTGATTTAAGATTTTCCTATTTTAGGCAGCTTTATATGGAATTTTCCCTAAAAAAAAGGGGCAATTACAATGAAATCCCATACAAGAGAAAAAAATGAAGAAATGATCCCTGAAGTTGTCAGTGTAAGCTCCTCAACTTGTTAATAGACGCTCATCGACTTGTCATTAACAACTTCAGGGACCATTTTTTCATTTTTTTCTCTTGTGTGGGACTTCATTGTAATTGTCCCAAAAAAAATCACGTTTATCAATTATTAATTTGATTAAGAACTTGGGTAACGTTCATTTTCAAGTCAATTAATTCAACTGATCAATGCAGTACTACTACGTGTCATTTGAGGAAGCATGTACGGAAGTGTTTATTTCTTCTTTTTTTTTTTTATACATAAAGAAGAAAAACTCTCAAGACTCAACCTACATCTGTAGTAGTACAATGATCTAGCTCTAAAATAGCTGTTAACTCAGGTGTGGAATACAATATAGGGTGAAACCCCGTTACACATGAAAGTGCCTTTTTCGCAAGGAAGTCAGCAACCCTATTTGCGTTTCTTGGAACAAACCTCAATTCAATCCTCCATTCTCGTTGCAACATGGAACGAACTTCTGCTATTGTATTAGCGTCCGGATGATTCTGGCAATTCTCCCTGTTAATCAGATCAAGAACTTCTTTCGCATCGGATTCTAATACTACTCTACACTTTCCTTGATCCCAAGCTGTCTTCAATCCTAGAAGAATGCCCCATATTTCAGCAGTAACATGATCACCCACGTCCAATCTGTGCATAAAAGCCATAATAAAATTCCCTTTATCCTCTCGAATAACTCTTCCGCATCCTGCGCCGTTCTTCCCTGCAAATGCTCCGTCTACGTTAACTTTAGTCCATCCTTCCTCGGGAGGATTCCATGTGGCCCCCCTATCCGTTACTAATGTGCCTTGTAAGTTGATTTCGACTAGTTTTTTACTTGCCTTTTGAATGTTGGATATAATGGCATGGGCATGATTCTGAAGGTTCTCATTATTCTGATTCTTCTGCTCAAAAAGACGTTCATTCCTCCTTTTCCAGAATAGCCAGCATAAAGTAGCAAACCAGTCACCCCAATCTAAACGTCGAATATTGAAGTTCACCCACTCCTTGAGATTAAGCTCGAAGAAAAAATTATCCTGTGGCAATGTTATTTTTTCCATCCACAAACGTTTAACTTCAGTACAGTCCCGAAGTACATGCAAAACCGTTTCTGGGCCTTTCTTACACTAATCACACACATCATCAGCACACATACCTCTTCTAAATCTCTCCACGTTGGTAAGAAGCTTGTTGTGAGCAACGAGCCATATAAACGTTTTACACCTTAGGATAGTGTTCAGCTAAAACTGGCAAATCGGGCCAGCCCGAGCTCGACGGGCTGGCCCGACACGGGCTGGCCTTAATCGGGCTGGTCTAAAACCAGCCCGTTTATCAAACGGGCTGCCATTTGGCAGCCTGAGCCTGATTAAGGGGGCTGGCGGGCTAGCCGGCCAGCCCGCCATTTTATCATTACATGGTCCATGATCTGGTCTAGACCGAAAAGAAGAAAAGTGATGACAAAGAAACAAACACACACAGAAGAATACCAAACAAGCCATTTATAGAACACCTATTAATCAGACGAACACCTATGAAAATTGAAAGAACTTTGTCTAAGTCAGAATCAAAATCTTCGATTTCAGTATTTCAGTACTTCAAATCTTCGATTTCAACCAAATCATATCTCAGGTAAATGTCTAAAAAAATCAAATAAGCACAGAAAACACTACCTCTTCCAGCCGTACATCTTCTCGATCTCAAACGCCGGCCGGACTGAATCGCAGACGCAAGAGAAGGGAAGCTCGGACAGGGGAAATGACGGTCGGACCAAAAGGCCTCCAGCCCTCCACTCTCGATTGAAGCTTCGGGCAGAGGAGTTGACGAGAGGAAGAAGGAGAATGGGAGAGCACGGAGCGGCGGAGCTTGAGAGGAAGAGGGAGACTGGGAGATCTCGGACCACCGAAGACGGGGAGGAAGAGGGATGGTGCCAGAGAGGGTTACCGGTTAGGGTTTAATGGCCAGGGGATGAGAGAACGAGAGAACGAGACAGAGAAGGAAGGGGACGAGAGTCACGAGCGAGAGTGAGGGAGTGTGTGTTCAGAAAGGGAAATGGGGGGTTTTTTTTATTTTTTAAACGGGCTAACCCGTTTAACCCGCGGGTTAAACGGGCTCCTTTTTCCCCAGCCCGAACCCGATTATTTTTTGCGGGCTGGCAGGCCAACCCGTCAGCCCACCCCGTTCTACCAACTCTATGTTCAGCTTCCAGATTTTCTGCCATAATACTTCCTGGTTCTCTTCTTCATTTGCAATAACTTTATATGCAGATTTCACCGTGAATTCTCCATGTCTTGTGTGTTCCCATCGAACAATCTGTCTCCCCTGCTCAACCTCGGAACCCTCC
This sequence comes from Inga oerstediana, assembly GCA_963210345.1. Classification (NCBI taxonomy): domain Eukaryota; kingdom Viridiplantae; phylum Streptophyta; class Magnoliopsida; order Fabales; family Fabaceae; genus Inga; species Inga oerstediana. The sequence goes on from OY723409.1 coordinate 63,512,923, forward strand.
TGCACAAATCTCCATACCGCCTTTATCCCTGCCCAAGTATTCGATCCTATCCTCTGCATATCAATTTGAGGCATCAAATCATTTCCACATTTATATTTGCTTTTAATAATTTTTACCCACAAGTCATCCTTTTTCTTGATAAGATTCCATCCTAATTTGGCCATAAATGCATGGTTCTGGGTTTTAACATGTTTCAAACCCAAACCACCATTACCCTTTGACTTGCACACCGTATCCCATGAAACAAGATGAATTTTCTGCTTCTCCTGCGTTGTGCTCCACAAAAAGCTTTGATTTTTACTCTCAATCATATCACAGGAACTAAGAGGTATTGATGCTGTTTGCATTGTATAAGCTGGAATAGCAGATGTGACAGCCTCTACCAAAGTAGCACGTCCAGCTAGAGATAACGAATTAACTTTCCAATTAGATAACCTCTTCTTCACTTTATCGACAACCGCACTGAAGCTCTCCTTAGTCACCCTTTTATGATGCAGAGGAACTCCCAAGTATTTACCAAGATCTGCTGCCATTTGGAATCCCAGAATATTGCTCAACTCAGCGCGTCGATTGTGATTCACATTCCTGGAGAAGAACACTCTAGTCTTCGTAGCATTGACCTTTAACCCTGAGCTTTCACATAATTCATCTGGGCAAGCCTTAACTTCATTTGCCTGAAAAACAAAAGCTTAGCCAAACAAAATAATATCATCAGTAAAAAATAAATGAGAAATAGGAGGCTCATTCTTACATAACCTTATTGGGAGCCAGTTCATTATCTCCATCCTATCTTGAATCATGTGAGCCAGCCGCTCCATGCATATTACGAATAAATATGGAGATAAAGGGTCCCCTTGTCTCACCCCACGGAAAGTTTTAAATAAATCACCTTTTTCTCCATTCCATAATAATTGCATTGAAGGCGTCGTAACACAATGATTAATAATTTTGACCAGATTAGGAGGAAATGAAAGATCATTCAAGCATTGTTCCAAAAAACTCCAGTTCAGCCCATAATAAGCCTTCTCCATATCAATTTTAATAGCCATGTATCCACGTTTGCCCTGCATAATCCTCATAAAGTGAACAACCTCCTGTGCTACGATAATATTGTCTGAGCTGTGTCTGCCTGGGATAAAACTGCATTGGTTAGGGCTAATAATTTTAGGAAGAACAACCCTTATACGGTTAGCAATCACCTTGGTAAGAATCTTGAAAATCACATTACATAAACTGATAGGACGAAGATCCCTTAACTCCTCCGGAGATTCCTTTTTTGGTATAAGTACTAGAAAAGTATTATTAATACTTGCAATTTCTTCTGGATACTCCCAGAGTTTTTTTAATAAAACTATAAACAGATGTATCAACGTGTTTCCATTGACTCTAGTAAAAGAGTGCATTAAAACCATATGGTCCTGGTGCTTTTAACGCTCCCTTATTAAAAACCACCTCCTTTACTTCTTCATCCAGTATATCTTTTTACCTAAGAGATAGAGGTCTTCATCTTCAATTCTTGGATAAGTATTGTGACAATTGATTTTCTCCCTTTGAATTCGTTCCTTTGTAAACAAAGTAGTAAAATAGGAAGAAGCCATCTCTTTAATTAATTGCGCTTCATAGACCCAATCTCCATCCTCATTTCGAATAGCTCCAACAAAGTTTCTTTTTCTTCTTCCATTAGCCCAAGCATGAAAGAATTTTGTATTTCTATCTCCACTCACTGACCATTCAGAGCGAGCTTTTTGTGTCCATAATAATAGCTGAGTTTTAATAAATTAAAAACAAAAGGCAGCCGTCAACATAACGGAAGCCGGCCTTCTTAAAAAAAAAACATAACAGAAGACTTTGTGACTGTAAAACCACAAAAATAAAAGAGGTCAGAGAAGGGGAGTTAAAGCTCCATTGCAAGTTACTATCAAAAACAACAAAAAACAAAAAGCTCCATAGCAAGTAGTTTCCATAGTGAAATAGGACCCACAAAAGCTCTGACGGGCCCCAAAACAAGCTAGAGCCACGTATGCTTTATTTATGCACTCAACAAAAGCTTACAGAAAGATCCATATATATATATATATATGATGAACATCTTTGTAAGGAGGTTACCTAATTTTAGCTCGCCCACTCGTAGAAAGTTTTTCCGTTATTCCTTTACCACTAACTCTAATGTGAAAAAGAACTCACCCCAAAGTAACAAAAGGAGGCTCCCAATCTTCACTTTTCACTCACTCGGATTTAGTAAAAGATTGTTGGGAATCAGTATCCTATAAATTAAAATGACGTTAGATTTGCCTGTGCATGTTCCATTGAATCATATCAGTTGGGTACATGCCTTAAAAAAAACTAAAATCGGCCGGTGCATGGAAGAGAAGTAGGGAAGTTAATTCCCTGCTTAATTAATTATTCTTTCGTATGTCTTTGTGGGAGTTCATGGTGAAGTTCGTGTATTATTATTAACTAATCAGTGACTTTTTCCTTGCCCTCGTTTGGCATTATTAATGCCTCGATTCTGTCAAGGTTAAAGCTAGCTTCGAGTATATTACTTTTGTCTTAAAAACACGTCACCATGTACACGTAAATTATATACCTCAGCATCCAACAATGACGAAACCTGTTCACACTGATGTTTATAATTAAGAAGCGTCACCTTTTCCCGTATGGCAAATAAGCAATTTTAAACAAACACTCAATCTGTATTTGCCTTGTTCTTCCAGCTTGGCTTTTGGGAAGGCCCTCTCACAATAATCTCTTGTAACTATCATATATACACAAACACAAACCACACAGGTGCCTTTTTAATTAGTTCACACAAATTTTAGTTAATTTGCTGCCTTACCCTTTTCAGCGACTTTGACAGTACTCTTACCGTAATATGCTATTAATTAAACTTCTACCAGCACGGGAAAAAATGTTAAATTACAACTCAAAGGATTAACTTGCCAAAGACCACCTCTGCTTGCAATAAAGTTACTAATTACTTGATTATCACTTATAATCATCAATTCATCATTGTCCAAAAGACAAAAGTTTTTAATAAGAGTTGGTAGCACACAATGCAACCAATTAAATCTTACATTAAGTATCGTATGTAGTATATATCACATGATTTCTACTATCTTTAGATCAATATATATTAATTTGAAGCCCCCCCCCCCCCCCCCCTTCTTTTTTTGATCGAGGAAGCCCGTTGTTAGTCATCGTTAGGTTTGAAGTTATCACGTTATTCTCTTTTAAGGGACAGTTGTTGACAAATTTTCTAGCATATGGACAAGCAGTCACTCACTCATAGTCATTGAGAAAAAGACCAAAACTATCAACCAAATTTTAAAATTGTTGAGAATTACTTGAAAATGTCCAGAACTAACTACTCTAAATTAATAACACGATATATAACTTCATGAAACGTAAAACACTAAATTTGTTAATTGATAAGAATATTTGAGGGACTAAATCGATATCTAGCATCTGACGTGGCAACATGATGTAACGGCTCTTAAGTCTTAATATAGCTCGTAGATGGGCCCCGCGGATCGAGTTTTTGTCGGATATGCATGGAAGTAAAGATCTGAGGCAGGGCTTTCATGAGATAGCGTGGAAAACACGTCCCAACAGGGCAACGAAGGAACAAGCCCCCAACGTTACCCAAAATAACCAAAAAAATTTACGGCCTTTGATTTGCGGAGACAAGAGAAACCACATATTTCCTTATCTAAGCCCCGCCATTATTATGTAAATGGCCACTTTATGAACAGAAAGTTTGGCCACCAAATTATACGCTTTCTATTTGTGAACATGTCACTGCCTACATTATGTTTCATCGTTTTTTTTATTACATAAGCTTTTAAATATTCTAATGACATAAACGAGTTATGGCATAGTCCGTGAGGGGTTTGAATAGTTACTGAAACTCATTCGAATTGCGTCTTCTGAGGGATCCAATCCTAGCTAGCTGCTTGTGATCAGTACTAAAGCCATGCTTTTACATCAGTTGTATGTGGAACAATTTTTTGACCAAGATTGCTAAATACCTATCTGAATCTTATAGCCCAGGTGACACTAAGTAGTTGTTAAACACTTTTTTCAAGACTTTCTTAAATAAAAGACTGTGAGTTTAAATCCTTGGTGGAGCATATAATCAGTGAACGAGTTACGATAAAAAAGTGTCTAACTCCTAAGTACATGCACGTATGTGATTAGATATAGTGCAAAGTTTAGGAGGGTCGAAAATATAGGAGAAAGATTGAGCGAGTCTAATTAAAATACTGATCCTCACGCCAACGTGATAGAAGCTTTATCTTTGTTGATACTTGATAGCGAAGTGTCAAAATATATTAATAATTTGATAAAAAAATAAATAGTAATAAAAGAGGGATACATATGCTTAGCCATTAAGGGGGAGAGGGAAGCTTGACGAAGACAAAAGGAAGAGAGGGATGGGTGAGATTTTATAGGGTGATATGATGGAATTAATTAAAGTCGTCTCCATTTGTATTCCACTCGCACCCATATAAATAATAAATGGATAAATATAATAGGGGCTAGTGGCGGATATTCTATCCAACATACCACGCTACATTCACACAGCACCACCAAGCTTTACTATTAAATTAAACTATCATCTCATTACATTACATGAATCATTTTGACTGTATGTTTATAATTTGAAGTAAAACAGCACGAGTTATTGGCTTTTAGATACCCCGCCCTTGCTGCCTCCCCACTAATATTCACAAATTATTTCATTTCCTACTTCTTTTGAATTATTGTTATCACCTTTTGGGTTCAACAAGTGTTTACTTTCGTGCAACAAGTTTTTAAGGATAAAGTTAATTATTATTTTCTAATAACAAAGATCAGGAAAGAAGCCGATAGATAGGGGTGAAAACAGATCAGGTTAGGTCAGGCTTTTGCCTTAACAGGCCTGGCCTGTTAAGGTACAAACTGGCCTGAGCCTGGCCTGAAGCCTGTTAAGGAGGCCTGAATTTTTAAAATTTTTTAAACAAATCGATAGCCCTACAGGCCACACTACAAAACAGGCCAACAGACCGAAAACAAGCTAAAACTTACAGGCTCAGGCGAAATTATCCCTTAACCCTTATCTGATTTTTTTTTTAATATTTTAACAGGCTCAGGCCGGCCTGACAGGCCTGTCAATAGGCCTTGGCCTGACCTATTAAGCAAAACAAGCTTTTGTTTTGACCTTGACCTGACCTTTTAGCCTGACAGGTTAGGTCTGAACAGGCCAATCACAAATTAAACTACAAGCCCCTGATAGGCCGCTTGGTCTGTTTCCACCCCTACCAATAGAGCATGAAAAAAGAAGAAGAAAAAAGCCTTTATACGGCATCAAAATAAGTTAGGCCCATGGAGTCCAAATTACTGTTGGGTTCATTAATACTGTTGTCATCACTGTTGAAAGATTGGGAATTATTGTAACAAAAAGGACAAAAAGATTGGGAATTGATTGTGCCTTGTGTGTTCAAATCCATCATGAAATACCTTATTAGGAGCGATCTATGAATATCTTTATAAATATTGTTTGAGCCTGGAGTTATGTCCAAATTCTTATGAGTCCCAAGGACTCAACTCACCTAAACTTTCTTGTAACAAAAAAAAAAAAAAACTAATGTGCAAATGACCTTGTCTGTTTAGGTTATGGTAGAAGTTGCTTTTACAACATTATTTACAGTGTACGAGATAAATATGTGAAAGGAGTTTTACCTTGATTTACGTGAACATGTTTCTCAAACAAGCATTAATTCTTGACAATACAACGAATCAATATTTAGATTCTTAATAAGAGAAGTGCTTATATTTAGTTCTTAATAGGGTTTTAAACAAGACCATTTTCAATAGGAGGACGACTAGTGTGCTTATAAAAATGATTGGGATTGAATCCAAACAAAATAGTTCCTCTCTGTTTTCAAAGGGCAAAATTTGCTCGGAAGATTGAGTTGATCACTATTTGATGAATAATACAAAATCGAGAAGAAGAAAAGCAAGAATTTAAAGAAATAAAGGTTGGTATAATTGATAAAAGGATTAGTTCATAATCATAAGGTTATGGGTTTAAATCCCACCTATATGAGAACCTGGTTAATGGACGATTTATAAATACCTCTATAAATACTCTTTAAGTTCGAAAGCATGACTTGGCCCTAATTAATGAACTCCAGAAACCCAACTCACTTAACCCCTTTTTTTTGTAGACAAAAAAAAAAGAAACAATTTTTCTAGTTTCCATATATAGAGTGGCACCGAAAACAGGAAATAGAGGTGAAGCCGCTCAACTGACATACAAATAGATTACCCTCCCCAGTGGCAATCATCAAATTGACAAATTCACGTTAATTCTTTTCTCCTTTGCAAGGATTTTCTCCCTCGATTGTCAAAATTCAAGTTCTGCTCATTTCGTAAATTTTATCAAGTGTGAATCCTGACCACGAAATGTCGTGTTTACCGCAGATTTCTCTTTGCTACCGTCAATACTTTGTGTCTTGCTGAGAATCTTATAAATTGTAATTGGGATCGGCCTGAGCGAACTCACCAACTTAGATTCCTCTGTGGACTATGGCCAGGATAAGCATGCACTCTGCCATTTGTATACCGTACTGACACGTGTCAAGTAACAAGAACACGTACCACTCAAAATCCCGACACACTCTTCCGATATAGAGAGCTGGCTACTTTAGGTAAGCCGAAAAACAAGCTGACTTCATTTCAGAAATGAAGCGTCAAAGAACTTTGCTGGCTTCGCCATTTTCATTTCTCTGGTTCTTCTTGTTCCTCACGCTTCCCTTGCATGGGAAGGCTTCGAGCACTGAGAATGTGACGAAGGAAGAAGAGAGTCCAGTGATGGGGAAATCTGAGTGGATAAGAATAACAAGTTTTGAATATGGACACGTGTCAGACATTGACATCAAAGATGGACCACAAGGGATCAATGATCGGGGCACACTGGAATCCACTGGCAACAGAGTTGGCAATGGTATTGGAAGGGGAAGGCATGGTTCATGCGGTATGTGGGAGCAGCAATATGGACAAATCTAAATGCCAAAACATGAGGTTTAAGGTGAAGGAGGGAAATGTTTTCATGGTTCCTAGGTTTCATCCAATGGCTCAGATGTCTTTCAACAATGACTCTCTGGTTTTTGTGGGGTTTAGCACCACAATGAGGAAGACCTATCCTCAGTTTTTAATGGGAAAGAGATCGGTGCTGAGAACTATAGATAAGCGCATATTGGCTGCATCTTTTAATACGAGTGACAGAGCAATTAAGCAACTTTTGAAATCTGAGGAAGGATCCATCATATTGGGGTGTCTATCATGCGCAGAGGAAGAGGAAAGGATCATGATAGAAGAAGCCAAAAGGAGAGAAGAGGAGGATGCCATAAAGAGAGTTGAGGAGGAAGCAAGGAAAAGAGAAGAGGAAGAGGCCAGAAAGAGAGAAGAAGAGGAAGTCAGGAAAAGAGAAGAGGAAGAGGAGGAAGCCCAAAGGAGAGAGAAGGAGGAGGAAGCTAAAAGGAGAGAAGAGGAAGAAGAGGAAGCAAAAAGGAGAGAAGAGGAAGAAGCCAGAAAGAGAGAGGAAGAGGCCAAAAAGAGAGACGAGGAGGAAGCCAAAAGGGGAGAGAGAAGGAAGAGGCCAAAAGGAGAGAGAAGGAGGAGGAAGCTAAAAGGAGAGAAGAGGAAGAAGCCAGAGAGAGAGAGAGAAAAGGAGGAGGAAGCTACAGGGAGAGAAGAGGAAGAAGCCAAGCAGAGAGAGAAGGAGGAAGAAGCTAAAAGGAGAAGCAAAAGAAGCAAAAAGGAAAGAGAAGGAGGAGGAAGCTAAAAGGAGAGAAGAAGAAGCAAAAAGGAGAGAGAAGGAGAAAAAGAGAGAGGAGGGGGAGGAAGGCCCTGGAAGTGAAGAAGAGGAAGAAATCAGGAGAATTCATCTGAATTAAGAGTACGCCAGGGGAAGAAGGATGTATATAACAAGGTCTCTACTGTCCTCCACTCCAGAGTAAAATGAATAAATAAAGCCTAGTGTGTGTGGGGGTTGGGATGTAATGGAATGGCATAAATCCCAAAGTTTTTATAATTAACTGTACATTATGTTGTTGCTGTGTTTTGAGCTTTCATAAAATCGGTTTGAATTTATGAATGCTGGAAGAGAGATTAAAAAAAATAGAAGTGTAAGTCAGCCTATGCTTGATTATGAAATGTGGGTTTAAGTTTAACATGCAACTAGCTTATATTTTCTGTTTTTATTTTTTTTTTCAATGACAACAAGTGCAACACCAATACTAAAGTACTATAAACAAAAACATTAAAGTCAAAATATCATGATCAGTGAGTTGATGCAAATGAAGTGAGGTGAGGGTGAAGAATTAGTGTGCCATCTATGAATGATAACCAAGGCACACCTAAGTACTGAACTGCCACTGTACTACGTTTGCTCTGTGTCTATCTAAAAGTTCTGTCATTATCTCTCTGTTTATTTTGATTTTTACCAAAACTAAACTTTCCTTTCTCCCACCCTTGTTAATAAACTCATGGCATTCAACCACCCAGCAAGGGACATTGTAGGAATTGACTGAGGATCACAATCATAATTCACTTTTCCTATGCAGTATGCTTGTATTAAGTTGTTCTCTAATAGACCCTTGGGCATTGAAAAGGTAATTTGAGAATATGGTCCGCCACAATTTTTGGATTATGCGAATTCAAAAATTTTTCATTCCACTTTTCATATTCATGCAGTATAAGATCAGCAACTCTCATAACAGAAGTAAGCTAACCTGAGACTACATTGGCCACCACAGGTGACTAAACAGAGAAGTATTCTTGCCATTACAGAGAAATATCAACAAAAGGGGAGGGATATTTTGGTTTAATGGTAGAAGCCAACATAGAAGATTGATTGCCCTGTGAGACTCATTATGGCCGAAATAGCTTTGTTAAAGCACTGAGTACCTCCAAGACCCAAGCCTCCCATTCTCTTATCATAACGCAATTCTTCCCAACATGTAAGATTAATTCTCAATCTATCCCAGAAAAAAAAATGGCAATTTTCATGTCATATGCTTAGGGGAAGAACAAGAGGACTGGGATATATTAGCACAGAAGTTAAAACCGACTTTATAAAGCCTAATTTTCCTGCTTGGTACAGTAACAAAGATTTTCAAGCTTGGAGCATTGTATCTAACTTTTCCATGACCTCTTGATACAAAGATGATTTATCCCTGTCCAAATCAGCATAAGCACCCAAGTATTTCCAAAATTCTAGATGCAAATCTGACACCTAGGAGGTTTGCAAGTTCTTTTTTCCTTTCATGATTCACACACGGACTGAAAGGCACAATCCATTCTTGAAAATATATTCTTTGTCCAGATAAGTCGCCTACAAGCTGAAGATAAAACTCACCTGAGCCATAGTGATTTTATCTGCTTGAAACACTGGAATTATTTTCTAACAATAGTCTCTAATGAATGTATTACTTCATTTAAAGTTATATATTTATTTATAAATACATGGCAATATTATTAATATATTCTTGAGTGAGAAGAGGAAAGATCTGCATCAGGAAGCTGTCACTTGACACGCGGGTGGCTCAAGATCTTCGCTTTATCTCTTCCTTTTTTCTTTTCCGGTATGGGATTTTAGTTATGTCCTCTTACCCTTAGAAGACTTCAACGTAGTTCAAGGAGTCTGGCTTTTATTATGTACCTTTCCTTTTCTCCTTTGTATCTTTATTTTAGGGGAAAAAGATTAAGAAATCGTATACATACATATTATTTTCCTGAAAACAGAAAAAGGGGTGAAAGTGAAACAGCTGGACCGACATCCTAATACCAAATGGCACCCTGAGAAGTCAAAATTCGAGTTCTGCTCCTTTCTTAATTTCATGAAGTCAGAACTGAGAGCACGAAATTTCGTAGTTAACTCGGTTTTTGTTTTTTAATACTTGCAGATAGAAACCCATAGATTAGATTTGGGATTAGAATGAGTGAACTCAATAACTTGGCTTCATGCGGTATAAGCATGCACTCTGCCATTTGTACGATGTATATACACGTGCCAATGAACAAGAACACGTGCCACTCAAAATTCTGACACTCTTCCAATAATATAGAGATTGCTACTTTTGGTAAGCCGAAAAGCAAACTGACTTCATTTCAGAAATGAAGCACCAAAGAGCTTTGCTGGCTTTGCCATTTTCATTTCTTTGGTTCGTCTTGTTCCTCAGCCTTTTCTTGTATGGGAAGGCTTTGAGTTCTGAGAATGTTACGAGGGAAGAAGAGAGTCCAGTGATGGGGAAATCTGAGTGGAGAAGAATAACAAGCACTGAATATGGAAAGGTGTCCGCCATTGATGTCAAAGATGAACACAGATCACCCTTCCATCTTCAGTTCTTCACATTAGAACCCAACTCTCTCTTCCTTCCTGTTATTCTTCACGCAGACATGCTCTTGCATGTTCACTCAGGTATCCTCTTGTATGTTCACTCAAGTACCTTCCTCCACTTTGGCTCCCTATTTTCAGCCTAGTTTTCTTTATCAATCAGCTTCCTGGGCATAATTCATTCTTCACTCACCCCCAAATAATATTCTAAGCCCTTTTCTTCACTAAAACAGTCAACAATATTTGGACTTTAGTGATCTAATGTTGCTTAACGGTAATAACGACTGACGTTTACTGTTGATACGATCTTAATACAGCAGAACTCTTGATTTTAGGCTTTTAGCACGAAAGACTTGTTTTTGAGGGTACGCTATAACGTTGCTAACACTTTCTATTCATGAAAGCTGATCAGATCTATATTACTCCCTCTTATCCTTAAGGTAAGATATATTTAGACAATTTGTATACATTAAGGAAATTAGTTAACTTAATTATTATTTAAAACGCGTTGGTTTTCCTAAAATACCTTCTTTAGTCATTTACATTGAAACTACCTTTTGATACAAACTTTCTTAATACATGTGTAATCAATAAGTATAGTTTAGACGGAAAAATGATAAATATGATCGACAAAGTAGATTGAAATTTTTTATTTAGGACCAATTTCAACCCCACTTGACTCTCTAAAGATATGTAGTATTGATAATACCATTCCAATTTTACTGCAAACTTGAACTCCGAAGCTCAGTAATCCCTATTTGGATGACGATTGTGACAGCTTTGAATTAACCTCATCATAACGTTGAATTGCCTGAGTTTCAGGGAGTGGAAGGCTGATTTGGACATATCATGGCGATGCTAAAACAATAAATCTACGTCAAGGTGACATTTGCATGCTTCGAACAGGCCTTGTTTTCTGTTTACAGAGCAACTTGGAGGCACAGAGACACAGACTTCGGATTTTTGCAATTTTCCCCAACTCGATTCATAATCATTATGTAAGATAATCTTCTCAACTTGTCCACACATATTATTTAATTGAAGTCACATAATTGTACTGACCAAGTCCCTAAGCTTTGTTCAACCTGAACCCTGAACACAGGACCCAGCAATCAGTGCTTATTCCAGAATCAGTGAACTTGTGGGAGGCTTCGATCAGAAAATCATACAAGCAGCGTTTGGGTTATATATATAACTAGATGTCTAAATTGAATTGATCAAAAATCACAAAGGCAAAAATTAAAAATACAGATTTTAATCAGCGGCAATTGTTGGTGTTTATATTTTTTGAAGGTGCCGGAGGAACTGGCTGCAGAAATTTCAAATAAAACAGAGAACCCTGCAATAGTGCATGCTGTTTCGAAGGAGAAAAACTATAAATTGGAATTGGAAGCTTGGATTCTGAACAGAGTATTAGGTGGTGAGATTGCCGCTGATGTGTCCTCGAACGACCATAAACCTCGACATATAACGTCTTTGACAAACATCCTGATTTTAAGAACCGTTATGGATGGAGCCTCGTGGTGACCCAAAAGCATTTGAAACCATTAAACCATATCAACACGGGCTTCCTGATGGTGAATTTGACTGCGGTTAGTGGTTCAACTTAATTTAGTTTTCCTTTTTTGTTAAGCTTTCGTGTTTTTTCTCTCTGTCATGTTAACTAAAAATCTGGGTGATAATTATGCAAACAAGGGAGCAATGATGGAACCACACTGGAATCCGCTGGCAACAGAGATAGCAATAGTATTGGAAGGAATAGGCATGGTTCGTGTGGTATGTGGGAGCAGCAATATGGACAAATCGAAATGCCAAAACGTGAGGTTTAATGTGAAGCAGGGAGATGTTTTCATGGTTCCTAGGTTTCATCCAATGGCTCAGATGTCTTTCAACAATGACTCTCTTGTTTTCCTGGGCTTTAGTACCACAATGAAGAAGACCTATCCTCAATTTTTAGCGGGACAGAGTTCAGTGTTACAGACCATAGATAAGCACATATTGGCTGCATCTTTCAAAGTGACTGACAAAACAATTAATCAGCTTTTGCATTCTCAGGAAGGATCCGTTATATTGGGGTGTGCATCATGCGCCGAGGAAGAGGAAATGATCATGATAGAAGAAGCCAAAAGGAGGGAAGAGGAAGAAGCCAGAAGGAGGGAAGAGCAGAAGAGGTGACAAGAGGAAGAGGAAGTAAGAAAGAGAGAAGAGGAGAAAAGGAGACAGGAGGAGGAAGCCAAAAGGAGAGAGGCAGAAGAGAAAAAAAGGAAGAAAAGGAAGAGCAAGAAGAGGCCAAGAGACAAGAAAAGAAAGCAGGAACAAGTTAGAATAGAACAAGAAGAAAGGGAAAGAAAGCGTCAACAAGAAGAAGCTAAAGAGGAGGAAGAAAAAGTAAGAAGAAAGCTAGAAGAAGAAGCAAAAATAGAGCAAGAACGAGCTAAAAAGGAACAAGAAGAAAAGGAAAGAAAGCAAAAACAAGAAAAGGAGGAAGGGAAGAAAGAACAAGCTTGCAAACAACAAGAAGAAAAGGCAAAAAGGGAGAAAGGGCAAGCTAGAAAGGAACAAGAAGAAGTGGAAAGGAGGCGTGAAAAGGAAGAAGAACAATTGCAAGAACAAGTTAGGAGACAACATGAAGAAGCAGCAAAACAGAAGCAGGAGCAAGCTAAAAAGGAACAAGAAGAAAGGGAAAGGAGGCTTCAAAAAGAAGAAGCAACGAAAGAGCACGAACAAGCTAGGAGACAGCAAGAAGAAGAAGCAACGGAAGAGCAGGAGCCAGCTAGAAAGAAACAAGAAGAAATAGAAATGAGGCGTCAAAAGGAAAAAGTAAAAGAAGTGCAAGAACAAGATAGGAGACAAAAATAAGAAGCGGCAAGAGAGTAAGAGCGAGCTAGAAAGGAACAAGAAGAAAGGGAAATGATACGTCAAAGGGAAGAAGCAAAAGAAATGCAAGAACAAACAAGGAGACAAAAGAAGAAGCGAGAAGGGAGCAAGAGTGAGCTACAAAGGAGCAAGTAGAAAGGAAGAGGAGGCACCAATGAGAAGTAGAAGAAGTAAGAAAGGAGCAAGAACAAGCCAAAAGACAACAAGAAGCAAAAAGAGAGCAAGATCAAGCAAGAAAGGAGGCGTCATTAGGAGGCATTAAATGAAAGAAGTAGAAGAAGAGAAAGAACATGCTAGGAGACAGCAGCAGCAACAACAACAAGAAGGAACAAGCTGGAAAAGAAAAAGGAACAAAGAGAACGGAGGCGTCAACAAGAAGAAGCAAAAGAGAAGCAAGAACAAGATAGGAAACGATCGGAAGAAGCAAAAAGGAACAAGAGGAAAGGGAAAGGAAGCATCATAAGGGAGAAGCAAATGCAGGGCAGGAAAAATCTAGGAGGAGCTAGAAAGGAACACGAACAGAGGGAAAGGAGGTATAAAAAGAAGAATCAGAAAAGGAAGAACAAGCTAGAAGACAGTAACAAGTAGAAGAAGCAGGAAGGGATCAAGAGGAAGATAAAAAAATAAAGCTGACACAAAAATTATCATATTTTGTTACTATTAGATTTGGATGGTTTCATGCGTTGCAGGTAATACGAAGAATGAATTTTGTTTGTACCGCTACTTTCATTTTGATATTAATTCTGTTTCAATTTTATGTGGGGTAACATTATGATGTTCAAGTAATGTGATGCAAGGTATAGTAGAGCAGGAAATGCAATGAGATTTCTGGGGATTATAAAAGATAAACATATGTCTAACATGCTAATGTCGAGGTTTGTTGATTTTTGGTGTCGAAGTAAGCAATATAATACCGACAGACTTTAATTATTTATTTGAGCGAGCGCGCATTTCGTAAATCCTAAAATTCTAAGGAAACCAAGAAATTTATACTATTTTGTTCACTGTGATGATTAAAATTTAATAGGTTAATCTGTAAATTTAACAATAATATTTTATTAAAGGTGTCTGACAAAATAAAATTTTGTTAGGTATAAAATTACAAACAAACATTTTAAAATGAGACAAAAGAAACAATACTGTTAACTCAGGCCAACGTCGGTTTTATAGGGTCCACATAGTCAGCTGAAGTGTTCTCGCTCTTGTCCACCTCATCCCTCTCTCTTTCTTCTCCTCTCACTAACGCTTCCCGTTCCCCCCTCTGTCCCTCTCACAAACTTAAAGAAGCATGGGTTCTGCAAATGGGAGTAGTCCGAAGGCGGCGACAACAAACATGAAAGCACAAAAATCGTTAATGTCATTACCACTAGTACTAGCGCCAGCACTCCCTTCACTGATTGAGGGACGCGTGTTGGGTGAGATGGAGAGAAGAGAGGGGGAAGGGTGAGTGAGAGAGAGTGAAAGAGTTGAGGTGGACAAGTGAGAGAACACTTCAGCGGATTTTATGAGCCACACGAAACGGTCGTTTGGTGTGAGTTACCAATGTTGTCGCTTTTGTCCCCATTTTAAAATATTTGGGTGTAATTTATACCCAACAAAACTTTATTATGTAAAGCAATTTGGGTAAAAGATCATTGTTAAATGTACACCTTAATTTAAATTTAATTGTAAAACATCCTAAATTGTCAACTTGTTCCCCACAAAATTATTCCGTAAATTTAATGTTTTTTCTTACCAACCTTTAAATTTATTGTTGGTGTTTCAAAATAATCTTTTATTAACGATAAGGTGCTTGTTTGGGAATCCCCAAACTAAAATTTCAGAAGCCTTCTTTTCACAAGCTCAAACAAAATTTCCCTCACATACTGAACTAGTAAAACATTAAAGCACTTCTAAAAAACTAAAACAAACAGGTACATAAACATACTAAAATAACAACATAACATAAATTAAATGTTAGTAAGAGAATAAATTAAAATTACTCAATTAATTAAAGGGAAAATATAACTTTTAATTCCTCAATTGTCTATTAGTCTTTAAACTTGTACTTAATTCATTCCTTATACATAGCTTTTATTTGTACCTGAATACTTTCTTAGCTTTTTAATTAGTCGTGCTTGACCACAAGAAATTACTGTATAACAATAGTTTACCATTAATTGCCAAAAACGCTCTGCACTCAGAGCCAGCTTTGTGCAGTTTCACCACGCCCATCAACTTGATACAACGAGTCTTTAAGGATGCAAGAGGGGTCATAGCATGGTTATCAGAATATCATGAATCTCAATTTGTATCTCATAATTCATAATTCGATTCAAAAATAGATAGGAAAGATACGAATATATTGATGTATCTTATTGTGTATGTATATTGCTATTCAATGAGCAATACACTCCGGAATCATAAGAATCATACGATACTGACGATTCCTACGATTTTAGGTGAACTAGGTTAAGCACTGATAGAGTTGGATTTGGCGCAACCTAACTTTAAAAAACCCCTTTTTCTATTTTTTTTTATTTTGTCTAAATTTATTTAAGAATTTCCTTTTACTTCTAAAATTATCCCTTATTCCCTCTCGTTTATCCCAATCAAAACCCTATTTTTTATTTCTGTTTTTCCTGAAGTGTTATTTTTTACCTATGATAATATGTACAAACCTTTGATGTTTTCTTATGTGAAAGTTATATTAATATCGTCCTTAAAATTGACCATAAATCTTACGATTCACGATACTTTTCGATTCACGATTCTAAAAATAGACTTTCCGATTCATGATTCGTATCCCGATTTAATAACCTTGGGTCATAGTATTTTCTCCGAAGTGCCAGTCGCCGCGTAGTTGTTTGATGTTGTATTTTGCTGTTAGTTTTGTTTTCTACTATCCAAAACAAAACAAAACAAAACAAAAACAAAACTAAGCTGCCATTACACAGTTTCTCTAGAATGCGGGGGATCAAAGAAGGGTATGAAATGTAACGACCTTTCAAGAAATTAAACAAAATTGTTCAACTCTAGCAACTCCAATTCGCGTGGAAAAAAAAAACAGATGAAGATCATGCTGGACAGGGCTAGCTAAACAGTCACTTCTAAACATATATATGACTATACAGGCAAAGGCAAGGATTAGAGAGAAACTCACGCACTAATTGAGCTCTGTTATGTACGATACAACAACTGTAATGTCATCAAGCTTGCCACCATGATAGCGGAACCCAGCCTCTTGAGCAGCAACTGAAAATGGTGTCTGTCGATTCCGGTCCATTGCCCTATGACGAGCTAGTGCTGCTATCTTCTGAGCAGCTATTTGGGGTTCTAGTCCATCCCTTACTGCCTCTACAACAATCGCAGTAATCTCATTGTTGTACAAGTTGTCATATAGTCCATCGGTTCCTGCAACGACAACATCTCCCGGGGTAACAGGCATCGCAGAAACCTGGATACATTATTGCAGAAGATATGATGAGTAGTGAGTCCATTGTCAAATATTCCTCAAATTTTAGGAAGACATAAACTTCATCTCGTTGTAGGGCCTCTTAGGGAATCACCCAAGGATCATAGCTCCGGGAGCAAACTAGAGCTCCTATGACAGTATCTTAATAAGGGTCTGATCTGTACCAGTGAAACTAGAGTGGGGGGAAGACTAGAGCTCATTTGAGATTTGAAATAATAATCATTTCATGCGTACTTGAAATGGTAATAATAAGAGATAATTGACAATGAGATGCGCCTTACTTCTAACAATTAGTAAAAATATCTTACAATGTCACTCCTCTCCCTAGTCCCCACCCACCCCATCAGACACACACTATATCTTGCCCAAAATAACATATCATCTTAAATGCCAAGTTTATTTCTCATTTGCCTCCATATATTAACCACTAACCATGACACTGGTTAAAGAGTTGGTTACTCTGCTTCATGATGACAAGGTCCCGTGCCATGGAAATAATGCAATAAAAAATTGTATTGATAATGTATACGATACTCCAAAAAAATTATAAAAGGCCAACAAAAGGTGAGTCTTAAGAGTGATGTTAGTGGGTGACTTTACCTCGCCAGAGCTAGGTAGATCGCCTCCATTGCCACTCTCCAATTGATATGTCAAATTGAAGCCATGCTGTTGAAAATGGGACTTGTAAATGGTGCGTCCATCTCTAATCACAACGAATCCACTGTCACCCAGATTAATAGCATGTAGCCCCTGGACCAAGAAGCCAAACATCATGCAAATAAATTAGTTGATGTTACCCTTTTAACTTAAGAAAAGATACAACCCCAGTTTACTTGTAAAAATAATTTGACTGAATGCTGAAAAAGAATGCACTTCAGGCAGTCAAGACGCAGACTCAACATGATTAATCAATCTTGAGAAATTAAGAGCAGATTAGATACCAGTTCAAAGAAGAAAAAAATATGCGTAAGCAACCATTCTAAAAACTAGTTCTTTTATGCTTCTGTTGTTACTCTAAAAATTTATTCCCTTTGTCAGTGCATGCGTATTGTTCTTAGGTTCATTTCTTATCTCTAGTATAAAGAAGTTAAAAATGCAATCAAGTTCTCATTCCTCTTCATTTGTAGTCTTGTTAATTTGTTCGAGAAAATGGAGAACATACAGCCTGTGAAAGCGCATATAATTATACGTGCGTGCGTGCGCACCTATACATTAAAAAAATCAAACCTTATCATTAAGGGCAACGATACAAGCTGTTGATGAACCCTTGGCCGTTGTACATGAGTGAGCCCTCTCCAACACCCTTAACGGATTGATAGAATCTTGTGGCTCCTCCTGAATTGCTCTTACTGAATTAGACACAAGTTCACGGGCAAAAATTCCTGCATTAACGCCAACATCAGCCCAGCCTCCTACACCATCTGCAACACCGATTGCTTGTCTGTCTGAGCAAATAAAATGAGCATCCTCTCCACCCGTTTCCTCCTTAGCAGGATGAGGTAGGTAACATGATCCTGAAACCAACTTCAAGGTCCCCTCACTTCCAGTGGGTCTGAAAGTAAAACCTCTCAGAACATGACAGTTTTAACAGTGGACAAGAGGGGAGAGTAATCACAATATTCTTCCTTCATGGACAAAGCCATGCATTTAACTGGTAACAATTTAACATAAAGCAGGATGCACTCTCAAAGATAATCATTTGCAGTGTCAGCATCTCTTATATGCAGTCAACAGGACAACCTTTCATGGTTATCAGAATAAATAATTTAACAATGAAGGTTATCACAAATTTGTTCTCAGATGATAGAAAGTAAAGAGTAAAGATCACATACTGCTGAGGAGAAAGGGGAGAATTTGCAAGTTGGTCATCAGGAGTGCTGCCATCACATGAGACTTCTTGAGCAGCCCCCGCTGAGAAGCAAGCAGGAGAGGTAACAGAGAAATTCTTCAGCCACGGTCCATGGCACAAGCCAGAGGTCTGCCTTCTCCAATTAGCATAGAAAGTGGAATACCGAGAACTTAGAGGACCATTCAACGGTTCTGGCCTTCTAACATCCACACTAACTCGCATGCAACCTTTACGACGTCTGTCTTTGAAGTAAACACCAGTATGCTTTGTGATGTTGTCTAGTGCACTGCTGCAACTTGTGGCGATATCATCCACATAGATATCTCCCAAGAAAGCTTTGGCAGTTGACGCAGCCATTGATTCTCTTGAAGGTGAGGGGGTTGAAGGACAGCAGGTAATGGCTTATAAGAATGAAGTTGAATGTAGTAAGACGAGACAAGGCTGAATTTCTGTACAACAATCCTAGCACTGCTTGATGCCAAGTTATTGCTGTTTGAATACGATAGTAAAAGTTAACATTTAAGCTGAGCGAATGTCAGAAGCCATCTTTGTCCTTGTTTAAAGGTTTTCTTAATTCAGTTTCTCTCTCAAAGATTACCAAACCTAGAGTGTTACTTAGACTGAAGTGTTTCTCTCTCGTTCGGCCTTTCCCTACCCAAGTACGAAACTCCCTACCAAGCCTTACCTGGAGAATTTCAATCCTCCAATTCAGGAAAAAAGAGGAAAATACATAGATGTTCTGAATTTTTTTGGGAGAATTTGAATTTCATTAATTGTCAAGACAAATGAAAAGTGATGTAGTTCACTGATGTTTTATAGGATTTGAACCTGAACTTGTGATGTTAGGATTTTAATAGGACTTCACCATTTCTTGGTGAGGAGGTAGTGCCATGTATTTGGATTTATTTAGAGTTAGCTTTCAAGAAATCATTGCCCAGAGAAGGGTAAGGAGTTTCGGGAGTTCAGTTAAGAGTCTAGTACAACTCCTTTCCTTTCGATTTCTATCCGCGTAATGTTGAACTGGCGCTGTTTTATTTAAAATTGATTATATCCGATTAAACCACTTCATACGCCGCCTGCTATTCATATAAGCAAAATTCTCACAGATGAAAACCAAGACGGATAAAGAAAAACGAAATGCATGCACAGGAAATAGGTAATGAGTTGCAGCAAATAAAAAGAATCTAATGGGGGAAGAAAGCAACTTGATGCAAGAACAATGGAGGAGAGGATTTGAGGGCGAATTTGAAGAGCGATAACTATGCTTACCAGATAGGGAAGTGAGGTGACACGCTATAAATAGAGCAGAAGATGGGATTTTCAGAAGCGAGCTTCGAAGATAGCCAGAGCTGGATTTTCTCCTCGTTAGGTCCCCAGAGTCCCAGACGCCGAAACGAAAAATGGGAGGGAGATAAGTTACAAGTTTCAATTTAATTGAATGGTGCCCATGTCGCTATTTCCTCTGTGCCTCGGGTTGTCTAAGCCGCCCAATTGTCTTGTCCCCATTTGTGGATCTTATTCCTATTTGCACCAAATCAAAATACAATAATTCCATTTTCAAGACATTTCCATTTCCTTCTTAGTACTGTCCACCCTTATGCCGTGTTTGGTATGGTGGAATTGAAGGTATGAAATTGAAATTGGAATTCAATTCCATGAGTTGTGTATGTTTGGTATAAAGAAATGCTCATGAAATTTAATTTCACATAGAAGCCAAATGGGGCCAATTTCATCAAATTCAATTCCATTCAAATAGCTAAGATTTACAATTCCATGTCTTTAATTCCAACCTTGCCCTTTCTGTGATGAGACCCAGGTTCAGGAACCCGGCCGGGATCGGACCGACTGGTCTAGCCCGAAAACCGGCGAACTGACTGGTGAACCGGTCCGGTTCCTGGTCCAGTCCGGGTTCCAATTTTTTTAAAAAAAAATTTTTATATTTTTTTTTTAGAATTTCATACTATAAGCCTAAAATTTTTAAAGGAGAGGGATTTTTTATTTTTTAATTATAAAGGCATTTTGGTCTTTTCACATATAAATTAGGACTCATTTCCATGACATACCAAACATTTGAAAAAAATGAAATGGTGCAGGTTTTCGGGAGGAGAAGGTTCTGGGTTTCTCTGAATGATGTTTTTTTGGGAAAAAAAAATTTGAAGGACATTTTGGTCTTTTCACCTAAAAATCATATCTCATTTCCATGACATACCAAACATACCTTTACATCTCATTTCCATTTCCATATCCATATCCATATCCATTTCCATGTCCATCAAGATTAATTCCATCGTACCAAACGGGCCCTAATTAGTCTTTTTTTTTTTGCGCCAACGTAAAAACAGATTATATTGAAATCAACCAAAAGTTACAACATCTGATAAACAAAAGAGAACAACCTATAAATTAAGAACACAAATTAAACTTCAAACATACAGAAGCTAAAACTAGAAACATAAATCTTGATCAAAAGAAACACCCGTAACACCACAAGCCAATAAGGCCTACAACTATAACAAAGGTCAAGATACCTTATGCAAAGGGCAAGACCATCTGATGAAGTTTTGGCAGTCCATACAGCTATCAAATCTGCTTTTAAGGGAATCCATATACAAGACTAGTTCCTGATAAAATTCCTTGAGACAAGATAACTCTTAAGGAGAGCAACAATCATAAAAATAGCAAACAGAGCACAATCAGTGTGACAATAAATGAGAAAATTACAACTCTAACCCATTGATGAACAGTGTCGTCATACCCACAAAACAAGCACATGTTGAAGCCAAATATGAATAGTGTTGATATGTACACTAACAGGTACATGTGTACCCAATGAAGAACAATGTGTACGAACTCATTGAACAAATTCAAGTTGATAATTCTATCATCTAATAACCACACATAACAATTCAAAGCAATAATTCTAGCCATAGTACCATTTGCAAAGCACATTCCTAAATCACCAGCATCATAAGATCTTTGAATGTTGAGAAACCCACTAAACACAGGAACCATGGATCATAGAAGAAAAGAATAAACAGTGGAAAACCCAGTAAAGCTTATAGCAATTCCAAGTTGGTTACATATGCGTTTGGGGTTGATCTTCTTGAAATTTCGATAGGAGGAAATGTTCAGAGACAAAAGAAGATTGGGTTGGATTTGGTTTGGTGGATTAACCTCATATTTCCTTACATAATCTAAAAATCCCCAAAACCCACCCGTTCGACTGAGCTTTCCTCATATTCTATGGCCTAAGATGTTTTGCCCTTTGAGCTCCCCAAATCCTCTGCTATCGATTGAGCCCGAAATTGACCCTGGCCTCCGCAACGCCTCAAACATCACCAATGACTAGAGCCGGTAATATGGGCTCAACCCGTGAGCCCGCGGGTTTTGACGGGTTAGGGTTGGGAAAATCCCAATCCGTAAAAATGCGGGTCGCACAAGCCCGCACCGCATAACTCGCGGGTTAATGCAGGCCAGCCCGCGGGTTGGCCCGCAAAATTTTTTATTTTTTATTTACATATAATAATTTTACAAAACTTATAAGTTTTTCACTCTTATCTTGGTACCTCCCAATCTAAAGAGAAAAAATCTTAGCTTCTTCCCTTCTTTTTTAAACAAAATTATTATATTTTGGTTGCTTGAGGATAAGTTTATGTTTTGTTTATAAACTTTAATAAATTTGATAACTTTATCTCTTAAATTTTAGATTATGTTTTTAAATTTTTATAAAATAAATGATTGATACTAGGAAGGTAAATTTAATTACTCATATATATGTGTCTCATATTTTCAATCCTATTTAAAAAATATGAATTTTTTTTCAAAAAAAAAAAAAAAAGCGGGCCCGCGGGCTGGCCCGCAACCCGCACACTACGGGTTAGGGTTGGCATTTTGCCAGCCCACACTTCTGGCCCACACCACGCGGGCTGCGGGCTGGCCCGTATTCCCAGCTATACCAATGACCCTAGAGGCATCCAACTAAGATCACTATCCGCGACAATCTCTCAGATTTAAGAGCTCCAAAATTTCGCACATCGACCATCACCCGCTCCTTTCTAGCCTTTGCTAACTATCGCCCTCGCATCTAGAGCAATAGAAGGCCACAAAATAAGGAAAGCGTCGAAAAAATCCACCGAACAGGAAGAGATGACCGCTCACCACACCAGAACAATCATCTTGACGAAGCAAGAATAAACCCTACGGCAGGGGAAAAAACCCCAGTTCGAGGACTAACCTACAATGTTTACCAACTCCACCCTTAGTCATTAATGCATAAATTTATTCTTTTTTAAGGTATTAGTTTGACTTCATTACAATGAGCCCAATTGATTACTTTACCACCAAGTTTATTACTGTATTTGATTGATATGAAACCAAAATTTCAAAGCAGGACAAACAATTTGTCTTTGAAGTTTGAACAATACAGTCCTTGCTAAATCTATTTCCATCTGTATTACCCCGCATTCGGTATTATATTAAAGGGCATTTGAAAGGAAGAACAGGACGGAAAATGGTGCGAAGTGGAGCCTGAAGCCAGAGTAAAAGGTGTTAAAACACCCCCAAAAAAAAAAAACTGCTTGCAACAAGTGCTCAGTTTGAATAATCCATTTGAATTGGGAAAAAAAATGATATTACCTCCATGACACAGTGTATTGTTCTGCACTACAAATTATATCCCACATTTATAACCAGGGGAGTAACACGATAGTAGTAACCTCATTCGATAGATATAAGTTGCCATCTCATTTTCTATGCTCCCCTCATATTTAAGTTAGAATCAATATTTTCTAGGGTTAAGGGGCAAATTTACCAATGAAGTTTTATCCGATGAGCATCTGGCACAAATATATTTTAGAGGGGAAAAAATACCAATAAACAATTAAAAAGAGGCATCCAGCACAAAAACTGTTACTTTTGATCTAACGCCATTGGAGGTTTTCTTCTCTTATAATTTAATGCTATTAGGTCAAAATTAACGGTTTTTGTGCTGGATGCCCCTTTTTAATTGTTCATTGGTATTTTTGCCCCTTCTAAAACATATTTGTGTCAAACGCTCCTCAGACAAAACTTCATTAGTAAATTTGCACCTTAACCCTATTTACTATAGACATAGGTAATTGTCATTTGTTGGGCACAAGAAACTACCAACTATAAGTGGACACATCTCCCGACCGGGATTCAAACATTAATTTGCTGGTTGTGAAAAGACCAGCTCTTTTCCCTCAACCTTAACACTCATTTTTGTTTTATACTGATATAACTCTTTTCTTTTTTTTTCTTTTTTTTTTTGTACATTGATTTAACTCTTGTTGGGAACACACTAGAATCCATAATTTTAGTTCAAATTGTGAATTGCCCAGTGGACCAGCCAGTCAAAATTTTGGGCCTCCACTAGGTAAACTCAATCCCGGTGTTTCAGTGGGTCTGTGCAATGCGTAAGAGGCCCGGATTGGATATGGGGGGCAATTGCTGAAGATATAACTGATTATTTATAAATATTATTGTTTCTTATTGATAATGATTTTAAGAGGAAACTTAGATATTTTTAAAGCTTAAAGTACATTTTTAGATTGAAAGTATCGCCAAGGAAGCTATGGAGCAGTGCAAAGCATAATCTTCCAAAATTGATGAAATGTTTCATTTTTCAAACAGCCAAAGTTAAGTCCATTGTTAATTCAAGTCAAAATACTTTTTAAAACACAGTGTTGTCAGTTAAAAAAGAATAACATCGCACCAGTTTTAATAGCAGTACTAGTGGAATGATAGGCATGCGCATAAATTACAATAATTCCTGGTTTTTTTAAAAAAATAAAAATAAAACATGCAAGTACAGTTGGTCTTAAGAGATAATTTTAAGGTCTCTCTGGCGCATCAAAAGGGGACTCAGTGATATGGGAGCAAGTTGCCATGTGAGCATTTATCCCCACCAAAGAAAAAAGAAGCTCTTGTCAATATCGAAGTGGCACGTCCGCAATAATAAAATACCGAGCAGATCCTGAAGCAGTGCAAAGGCAATCCACAAACAGTCTATAAAACGCGTTTTTGTTGTTTAGCGATGATAATCAATCAACATGAGAGAGGCAGGAGCCAAATGTTATACATATATATATGTATGGTTAAACTTGCACGTGATACGTTGAGAAAGCTCCGTAGGTTTCTGTTGAGAGTGTAATTGTGAATGTATGTAGTGTAGCCTAATAAAACGCACAAAAATCAAAGGTATTTTAAGGTGGCACGTTTAGTATGTTGGACTATAATTAAGTTGGTGCCCAGAACGAGAGATTGCGACCTGATATGGTACCACAAGACAAGTGGTGTCGTATTAGTAAACAAGAAAAGAAGAGGCGTCGCCAGCCAAAATTCCTATAATTAACTTTCACAGTGATTGCTTCAATCAGAATGCCTTGACTCTGTGTGTGAACACATGTGGCATTAAATATGCGTCAATGTCAGGGGTACATACTTCAAACTCATACGGCGAAGCCAGCTACTACTATTTCACATCGATTAAAGGCCACGCACGCCAGATTCAACCAACGCCTGATTCTATTCTCCATTTTTCAATTCAACCTCATCTCATCTTTTCCCACCCTGGGAAGCTTTTTTTTTTTTTTTTACTGAAAATGATTGTTTCTAATTTCTAGCATCAAGTCCTCAACCATTAGACCCAATGTATGGAAAATCGGACCGGACCGGTCGGTTCAGACCGGAAACCGGTGAACCGATCACTGGTCCGGTCCGGGTGAGGGGAGGAACCGGTGAACCGGTCAACCCGGTCTGACCCGGTGTGAACCGGTCAGAACCGGCCTGACCCGGACTAGTCACGGTTTGCTCCTTTTTTTTTTTTTTTACACTCCAAATGAAGTCATTTTGGCTTTTTTTTTTTAAAAAAAAAATATTCCTAACAGTTTTTTTATTTATAAGGAGCTTTAAAAGGATTATGGAATACTTTTAACATTGGTTGGGGAAAAATCCTTATATATTTAATGATATTTTTGTAGGTATTAGGTTCAGGAGGTTATATTGGACTATTAGTTGAAAAATAACTCTCATATAGTTTTTTGAAAGGTATGTATGAACATTTAAATTATATATATTTTTTAAATTGACCCCGGTCTGACCCCCGGTTTGACCCCCGGGTTGACCCCGATTTGAACCACTGACCCTTAACCCAGTGCCTCGACCGGTTCAATGTCCGGTCTGGTTTTCAGTACCTTGATTAGACCACATATTAAAACTTGCAAAAAATTAATATTAATAATCGCAACAATTAAATGCCCCCCCTATTCACTGTCATTTTCATTCTTTAGCTGTGGCTACTGTAAATAAGACACCACATTAAGAGATTTTTTTATAATCCTCTATGCCTGTGCATTAATCTTTTTTCGTAGGTTTTACAGATCTTAAATTTGGGATCTACTAGTAAAATTTTAACTACGAACTATGTTTTACTTTTTAGAACGGGAATAGTTCAGCAGGTTCTCATTTTACATCATTTTAAAATAATTCCTCATTTTTCTTCAGCACTACAGAATATTAGCAAAAGTGAGCGACAGTGTCGTCAATTGAAAAAAATTTCTGAAGGAACGAAACGTTATCTTATTATTGTTAAATGCACTTTGGATGCACTATAGAATATTAGCATCAGTCGTGCCTTTTTCATTTTTTCTTTCAATGGGAAAATTGGAATAGAGAGAGCCAATAGAACTTGAAAGCATACAAAGGCTCTATCACACTAGACGATGACAGGGCACTTTCTCCAGTAAAATAATTATTAAACCACTTCCTGCCAATAAGCAAACGTCCAAATCCACCCTGTGACAACAATAATCAACACTTGGCGGAAACTTTTCTTTTGAGCCTGATAAAGCTGGAGGAAAGCAAACTAACATCATCAAAGTATCCTGATTTTATGCCTACAAAGCTACGGCTATGTACCTTAAAAATCATCCACTATTGGCATTCATCAAATGACCAAAATTGCAGATGCCCATCATATAAATGGAGTATACCTCATCACCACAAAGACACTTAAACACAATGGGGTTTTATATAAGCTTGCACCATTACTATGAACACAGTCCTTTCCACCTTCTGGGGCCATATAAGATTACAACCACAAAATGTCACGAGCTTCTCCCAATATCTTTACCTGAAATGTCTCCACTACCAAATGGTGTTGCTGTGGCTGAAACATCCAGACCACCACCAATAGAAGTGATGAGTGCCGATAAGCCTCCGGTAGGGGCGGCGCCACCAGCGGCCATCCCCAACCCCAGAAAGTCAAGGGTCGTGTGCTTTGGACCGAACACGGAGGGTGTCCCCATCATCAATTCCTTCAGTCCAGAGCCACCATCACATGGGAGCCCAAGTCCAAGCCCGGCGTGAACAGATGCATTCTCCGGTTCTACTTGCCTCTGACCCCATGGCCCGTTATCTTGCAAGCTCAGCGACGGAGATGACGAGGAAGATGGCACTATACCAAACCCGCGAAGCAATGATGCATTTGTTGCAGCTGCACCCATTTGAGCAGCTTTCTGTAGTAGCGCCGTGGCGGACATGGCTGGCTGTGGTGATGGGGCATACTGGCGACGTTCTTGTCCTCCTGTCCCAAAGATTGAAGACCCATTGCTCGAGGAGAGGCAGAGAGAAATGGGTTCTGAGGATGAAGGCCCCGAGAGCTCTGAGGGACGATCGGGGCGAGACATGGCCCGTATTAGGTCAGTGAATGCCGGAGGAGGTTGAGGTGGAGGTTGAAGGCTTCCAGAAGCAGTGGAGGAAGCAAACAAGCTTGCAAATACAGTACTACTACTGGTGCCGCCATTGCTGGTTGAGCTTGTACTGCTGCTACAGCTACCATTTAAAGCAGTAGTTGCCTGTGGTTCCTCTATGATTTGTGAAGGATTTTCGGGCATCTCTGAAAAACAAGAACCAGATTAAAGTTACAAGGATGTGAATAATGGAGAGAAGTGGGGAGCAAAAGTGGTAACTGGGAACGTTTTAGTTTGGAAAAGTTTAGGCCTTTTTTTTTTTAAAATATGTTAAAGTTCAGAAGAAAAGAAACAAACAATGGTTTCCTTTACTAAAAACCCTCTTCCCCCCAAAACAAGGCTTTTATCTTTTTTAACTTTTGAATCTTTTGAGTTTATTTGTCAACAATTGCATAGTTTAGATCACACAGTTCCAAACAGCGTATTTTGGCAGTTCGTTTTTATTACTTAATAGCTTTCCAAATCTCAGATCACTTATTCCACTGTTAAGATAGATATACAGATGAGAACAAAGGACGATAACGGACAAAAACTACTAAACTCCAAGGTTCCCGAGAAAAACAAACAACAAACGCTCTGTTGTCTTGTTTAACTAAAATCACATCAGACGAAATCGGACCAAAAACGATAGCATATTATCCAAAATCGGTTGATATCTACCTGGATTTTTTGTCTGCAAGGCAGATGGTATGACGCTACTTGACTGAGGGGCCGGAGGCGGGGCTGTAGGTGGTGGCGGAGGCGCCGGCGCCGGCGCAGGAACCTTAGGGGATGAATTGCCGCCTGTAATTTTTGGGTCCGATTCTGAATTAGGCTTCTCAGAAGCTTGTGTCTGGGTTTGAGTCTGGGGCTGGGGCTGATTTCTTGCACTCTCCTCTGCCAACGCATCACAGAATGCTCTGTGTGTGATGAAGCTATCCCTCCTTCAAAAAAATCAAAAAAAACCAGAGAAAAAGATTCACAAACCTCAAATCTCAAAAAAAAAAAATTACAGAAGAAAACAGATGGATAAAGATGAGAAGAGCAAGGATAGCCCCCAAAAAAACCTTGAAAACAGAGTCCCACAATCGCATTTGTACTCTCTGGTGCCACAAATCTTGGAGTGAGCCTTCCAATCTGACTGAACCGCATATTTCTTAGAACACTTGTCACATTTCCACTTCTTTTCGCCATGTTTTCTACAGAAATGCTTCTTTATTCCGGTGAGATCACCCAAAGCTCTAGAAGGATCATGATGAACGCAGGTTGACTCAGGACAAACATAGACTCTTTTCCTAACCTCCTTGCTTGACCTCTGCCTCAGCTTCCATGGCAGATTATGACCCCGTCGATGGAGTTGAAGATTCTGATCCCTCTGAAATCCTTTGTTGCATATTTCACACACGAATCGGTTCGTCGCTAAAAGGGTCTTCGGAGACAGTGCAATCACCTCCGCGTCTGGATCTGAATCATCAACAAATACCAAAGATTCAGTTAAAGAAAAAGTGCCAGACAAATATTTAAAATCACAGATTGTTTATTTGTTCCTACCTGGCATTCCTGGAAGATTTCTCTTCTTCTTAGCAGTGGACTTTGGAGGAGGAGCTGTCTGATTACCAGAGGAAGAGACGCTAGCTTCCCCTGAAGCTGTTGAAGAATTATCTAAATCAACTGGCATGGGGACTCAAAATTGCTCTGGGTTGCCAGGAAATCAATCTATAGCGGACAAAGAGGGAAAAACTTAGGGATCAGAGGTTGCAAAGCAACCTTTTGGGAATGAAGTTCTAATTTTTTTTCCTCTTCTTTTTCCCTTAGGGTTTCTACACTATCTCAGCTTCTCTCTCTCGCTCTCGCTCTCGCTCTCTACATCTACCAGTCAATCTGAAATTTTTTTTGCCCCCCACCTTTATCTCAATAACCCACCACCTAACAGCTCTTATGGGCGTCTGACCGAAATTCACATTAACCAAAGAACTCAAATGATTAATCCCAATAGGGCGACACCTTAAAATAAAGCTTTTTTTCGCGGCTCACAAAACAAAAGCGGAAGTCAGACCCACATCATACCCACCAGAAAACTCTCTCGCCGGCAAATGACCTGTGATCTAACTGTCTAATTGACGAACAAATCACCCACAACAAAACTTGAACGGGACAAAAAAAAAACAAATACAGAGATCCCGGCGGTAATCGCCGGAGCTGTCCGGCTTTAAGCGTCACCGAGACAGTGCGTGCGTGAGTACCTCAAGCAGCTGGGGGTGAGCTCAATCTCTTTCTTGTTTTCTCTTTCCAAGTTCTTAACTTTTCGGACGGCAGAAGAGGATATGATAAGTGAAAAAGTCATAAAGCCAATAAAATTATAGTAGATGTTTAACTAATACGAGAGTTGAATTAGCGGAAAAAAGCGTGGTTATGGTTAAAGCAAAGAGGGTGATCTATGACTATGAGTGCGTATTTTTGGGGGCCGAGTTTTGGAAAATGGAGTGGCGCGGTTAGCTGTAACTTTTCGTGTCCAAGTTCGTACCCTCCACATGTCGAGGCCGATGAGAAGGGGTTCTTACTTCTTCCTTGGGTACACAACATGGCACAGCGTCGGATGACTGTTTACTTCGATGATTTGTCGTTTAGCGTTTTGTTTGAATCCGTATTCCATGTGGAAACCGACAGGGGCATGAATAAAAAATAAAAGCAAATCAGCTTCAATTTTAATGTTTTTTTTTTTGTTACAACTTAAATTTTAATGTTAGAGAGGAACACAAAGTCAAAGAACTTTAATCTGTATAATATAAACTTTTCAGTCAGGATTTGGCCTCGTGCCCCTTGCTTCTTGTGCTCTTTCTTTTTCCTGTTTGTTTTCTTTAACGGATGGGTCCATGTAAATGCCCCGCACCGCACCATTTGACTCTCGGATCCAGAAACGGTGCATACCCCCCCCCCCGGGGCATGGATGTCAATTGCTTGATTCTCCTCCATCAGATTGATCCGAAGGACTAGCCATTTTACGGAGATACCACCAATTTATTCTTGTTACCACCTTATTTCTCATTTAATTTAAAAACCCAAGCTATGGACCAGGGCAGGGCAGAGTGTCAATCGAATGGAGCAGAATAAAAGGCAATTAACAAGGATTGAGGAGTCGCGCAGGAGAGGATCCGGATCATCAATTAGAGACCTTTGCTCTGCTCTGTCTCGTGCAAAACGGTTTTTTTTTTTTCATCCTTTTCTCTGCTGACCCAATAAAAAACAAAAACGCTACGGAGCCGAGTTGAATCTTTTTCTTTCCCATTTCCCAACCTGCAGCCTGATTATAAATAAATTATACTTTTAGAATGTATATTAAATAACTCAATAAAAATATATTTAAAACATTTAAATTAATAAGGTGGACAATTTTATTGCTCTTCCTTTTTTTAACACTTTCTAAGCTAGCCTGTGTCCATCAGAGGATGGGTAGATGATTGGTTTGGCGTGTCGATCCCAATTCCAACGAATTCGAGTGATAGAGTTATTTTATAGCATTTTCATCCTATTTATAAATTTATTTTGATTAAAAAATTTGATCCTATTTATAAATCTAGTTTCAAAATAATAAATGTATCCTATATTTTTTTACCCTTATTGATTGCAATAAACAAAAAGAATCTATTCATGTTGACTTTTGAAACTAATCATAAATAAGGGTGAAATTGAAAATTTAATCCATAATTAATGAGTTAACTAAATCTCCTTAGTATATTAGAATTAATTAAAATAGATTTATAGATATGACCAAAATGGTATCTTTTCACTCTTTATCTTTTTGAAAAACAAAGTGACGTTCTTGTTTTTGAAAAATACGATGATTAGAGTTTGCATCTGACAAATATAGGTTTGTTGATTGTGACCAACGTTTCACATGATCCATTCCTCTTACATTAAGCTTCGTTGTAGGAATTTTTTATCCCATTTTAATTGTCTTCTTTTTTGTTTCAATGAACAGATAGTTTTTTTTTTTCATTCTTATCCCTAATAAACAACTAACGCGTGATTTGATATCATTGTTAAATAGATCAAGACAGATAATATGAGAATAGCACTACTATAAAAAGGGGATATAACGTCCCAAATTTAACACCTTTAACGTCCGAAAACGGGGGGACGTATATATTGGGGGCATAGTAAGTTGTAAGAAAAAACGTCCCAAATAAAAGGGACGTCTAAAGTCCCCGGTGGGACTTTAGACATCCCAATTATTAATTTGGGACGTCTAAAGGTTAGGTTTTTTTTTTTATACCATAATTTACATTCTGTATTACCCAGCGAATTCAAACTGCAAAAACAAAATAGAAGATGGATTCATAAACCACACTGTCCGTTACAAACTGGTAAGGACATCCAGCACTACAATCTTTACTATATATACATACAATAACAACTCATACAACCTACTACTATATATATCAACAATAACAACCAGAAAATGTCAAAACGCTGTCATCACACAACTACAAACTGATATAAAATAAAAAGTTTACTACTCTATATGTTGAAGAAGATGTCCAGCCAAAAGATCTCTGATCAAATCAAGGTCTTCACGTAGGTAGGCATCTTCATTATCAAAAATCTGAAAATTAGAAAGTAAGCTTTGATGAAATGAATCTCAAGCAAATGAATTAATTAGCATTTCGATTATAACACCAAAAATATTATCATTTGAGAATGAAGAAGCGATTACCTTTTCAAAATCGCTAATAATTCCACTTTGAGTGATGTTATACATATAAAGTATAATATAATATCCGCATTCAGTGTTGCCAGATTGCCGAGGGCACTTTAAATCAAAGGGATGCAATTGGTTGTTAAAATCAATAAAGGTATGTCTAAAAGGACCGTCAATGAAACAATTAGCTAGGATCGGATGTACTTACTATCAGATAAAACCACTTTGACTTTTTAACAACTGTACCTTCGCGTGACCCACCTAAAACCCTATATGTTTGACAAGCACTATCATGAAAATCAAAATGAACAGAAATTAGAACTATTCATTTTTTTAAGAGTCAATGAAATACAAATAGAATAACTTACGTGTCGAAGACGGATTTTGTATCTTTGTCTGGCTTTTCACTCAAGGGATCAAACCAATAGACTATGTTGCGGCGGGGACATATAACACACAAACTACAGTAGTAACTTTAATAACATGTACACATTAAAATGAAGTTAGATGAGAAGACAATTATTTATTAAACTTCTTAAATTGACAAAATGTAAATACGAACCGTTGAACAATGAGTACTAGATAACAACGAAGTTTGGTCTGTCCTATTGCGTAGCCGACATAGTGAGTCCTATACACCACAGTACAAGTATCCCCTGTCATATTCGCAGGACATAAGAATCCATACCAATCACGTCTTTCCATGTTTGCGCAGAGACCGTGGAAGGTGCTATAATAGAATTAAAATAAGGAATAAATTATTGAATGTATGAAATCAAAAAACCACTAAATGAATTCTATGGGAAAATTGAAAAAAAACAAAACTTACCGGATTGCAAATTTCACCCAGCCTGCATCTATCTCCTCCAACCTGATAAACTGCTTGAGATCTGTATTGTCAATCGTGTAGGGATACTCCAATTGGCCCACAATCCCTGGAGGCATCTTCAAGTCAATATGTTTAATGCCCTTGTAGATCTGTTGCAGCCGTGCTAAGTAGGGTCATTTTCTCGCAGCTTCGTCATCCCTTTAGAACATCAAAAAACAAATTGTTATTAGGATGCCAACAGATTTTCAGTAATAGTAAGGTAATTCTTACCATTGGAGGTGTTGCGTCTGAACCAATAAGATTGTGAGGCAAAAGGATGAAAGAGCATATCGCTTGACCTAACGTGCCAACCTCTGGATCAGGAATAGGGATGGCTGTACCTTCTTCCCCCTTTCTAACACTCGTCACATTCACCCTACGAAAATCCTCCGGAATTTGCTGATGATGGTGGGTGGTAGCACGAGTGTGAACGAGAGCATCAGCAACAACACGCAACAATGGATCATCCAAATAGAGGGTGCAAGGGTCTCCTGACAGTGGAGTGGGAGAAGGGTCGCCAAGTGGTTCCTCTAGAGGGTTGTAACTTCCTCTGGTGCTATTGAAGGCCGGGGATTCCTGAGTTCTATGCTCGTCCCTTACCCTTTGCACTTCGAACATCTTTGCCATTTCAAGTTGAAGCTCTGGCAACAGCTCTTGTCGGAGCTTGTCGCGAAGGTTGACCTCGATCTCTCGTTCGAGTTCCTCTCGAATCTTGGCCACAACATCCTTACTAGGTCCAGCTTATGACGAATAATGTGGGTCTCGTCCAAAATACCTCGCGACACTAACTCCCTATGTCTCTCCTTGAACACGACCAAGGTTATCTGCCTTCTCAATAGCCGTTGACAAGATGTCCATCCGTCTACTTGGATTGAATGAACCTTGGCTACTCTGCTCGTCCAATTCATCCCGTAGCATACAGTTTATCGTAAATGTATCGAAACCACTCGCGATATGTAAAAAATTAGGTACTTATGATATAACTGCTTACAATCCTCGCAGCAACCTCAGCAACAGTCGGATTTATGTGCTTCCCAGCCTTAATCCTCCCTGCTTTCCATTTTTTGTGACGTGGAGGAGGTGCCGGTGGCTGGATAACAACGCTAAGATCAGATTCTGCTGCTTCCTTCATTTTCTCTAACTCTTCTTGCATCATTTGCCGCTCAAGCTTCCGATATCCATCACGAGACATGTAATGTTGATATTTATTTTCTGATTGCCTCTGTGCATTTGCTGCACTTAATTTCTATGAATGAAAAACAACAAAAAATAAATCAATGATATAAAGTATATGAAAATTAAAAGTTCTATATCATGATAACAGAAATCTTACCAAAAATTCAGGATCTGCTCGTGATGCCGCAAACAACCTCCAGTCCTCTGGAGACAAATATGTATATTGTGCACATGGATCCTTACCCCTAAGGGCCCCTCGAATGTACCGTGCTGTTAGCTTGTTCTTGAAACCTTTCCATCGTACACGAACCTCATCCATCCAGTGCTTATACATCTCCCTGGTGTCTGGGACATCGTATGTTTGCTGCAAGGTAAAACATAAGATTATTATATTTGAAACAATAAGAACAAAGCTACAATGTATCAAAACTTATATACCAAAAGTTGCTGCCAAATCATGTCTTTCGTTTTTGGGGGAACCAATCTCCAATTATCGTAGGTAATGCGCACTTTGCTTCGACCCAAAAACCCTACGTAGCTAATGAAGTGGTCTTCCTCAGGACCAACTGGATTCAGATTGTTATCGAAGTTTATATGCAGCCTCTCCTGTTGATGTTCATGACGTGCAACCAATGCTCCCATCTTTGTACAGCCTCTAACCCTCCTTCTTACAGGGGGTTCATCTCTAGGCCTTTCGTCATTGCTAGAGCTTTCGTCATCTCTACGCCTCTCGTCATCACTAGAGTTGTCCATATTCCTGTTAACACAAAAAGCATCATCAGAAACGTAAATAAATTGCAATAAAACCGAAATAAACTAAGCGGGAAGTAAAACAAAAAAAACACACAGTTCTCGTTTATAAATTAAGGTCTTACTCTATATTGTTTCCCATAGTCATTCACCATGGTCATTTCTTACAGCATATTCGTCATCATCTACCAATTCTACTTCATTTGTTCGAGGTGGAGTTGTTGTGAAAGGTGATGTGTCATCAAGGTTGAAGGTCGAATCACCATACTTCTGTTTTTTACTTTTAAGGACAATGGGCATGTTTTTGCTCGCAGGATCGGTGACATAAAACACTTGTTTCGTCTGACTTGCTAAAATAAAGGGCTCGTCTCTATAGCCAACTCTTCGAAGATCGACTGAGACAAATCCAAATTGTTTATCTATTATCACGGCATTATTGCTAACCCACTTACATTTGAATAAATCAACTTTGAACTTGTTGTATGTCATCTCCCATATTTCTTCTATAACTCCATAATAGGCCATAGACGCTAATATGGGGTTTTTGTCTCTCGAACTGGAAAAGTGCATAGATTCAGCTTCTACCATGACCCCACTATTTTGCATGGTACTTCTGTCATCTTGCTCTTTCGTATAGAAAGAATAGCCATTTATATCATAACCGGTCCAAGTAATGACCTGAAACGAAGGCCCCCAAGCTAGTCAGACTTTAGGCGTCCCAAATGGATTTGGGACGCCTAAAGTCTGGGTTTAGGCATCCCAAAATAATTTTGGGACATCTAATCCTAGGTCCTGGAGCTAAAAAAAATTTACAAAATTTATATTTCGTGCCTGGAAGCACTTTAGACATCCCAAATTCAAATTTGGGAAGCCTAAAGGTTCCCCTGCATACATATAATTACGAAAATGCCACCGCCTCCCTTTTTGACCACCCAATTTTAAATTTGGGACGTCCTTGGGGGAGGTTATATCTCAATTCTGTAGTAGTGTAGATTACTCATATAGCGTTAGTTTAGCAGTATAAGACTCTGTTAGATACTTTTAGATTTCGAGTTCAAATATTAAAGAAGACACTTATATTATAAGGGGTAGCCAAGAACCCCAAATTAGATACCAGATTATAATATCAAAAAAAATATTAGGATAGATTAATAAAATTTCATGACATATGTATCTATCGCATTTCATAGTCAGTGTGTGGAGATTTTAGACAATACTCAAAATATGGTGAAGAAAGCAATATTTTACATCGATTCACTTTTTATTTTTCAAAAAATATTTGTGATTTTATTTATCCATTTCCATGTTTACAAGCTTTTTTGTGTTATTACTTACCCTCTCATGTGCCTGATATTAGACTTTTACGGCTGGTTCTATCACTTCCATATATATCTAAAGTGCTTCAAATCAGACAAAACTACAACGGGAGGAGAGAGACGATTTTGTATATTAACTGAGAGTTTTGGAGAGATATTTTTATTTTAAAAAAAATTGAGACTGTTATTAAATTTTACTTCCTGCATTGACCATTGACTCACATAATTTTTCCTTACTGCAATGGAAGGACTGTGAGGAGTGTATTGATAATCTTACAGACATTATGAAACGAGGAACAATTAATATTAGGAATTATTGGGAAGAAAGTGACCGGGAGGTATGAATATGATTGCATTATATATATATATATATATATATATCAGGTAATCCTGACAAATTTGTTTGTCTGAAACTTGCATGAATCGGGAGAACAACTGACATTTACAAGTCTAACTTGTAAATTAAGCAATTGGACTTTTAAATATCAAAGCTTATCCTGTTCTAGACCCAACTGACCAAAACATACTTATAACTATGAAAATTTGATTTATGAATATTTGATTTTTATGAACTATTAATATTAAATAAATAAAACTTTATAGATCCTTATTAATTTTATTTGCTTGACTTAATGTTTTTCGTATTATCATCTTCTATATTTTGTATTGTGTGTTCGTATTAGCTTTTAGAGAATAGCTTTTACAGTTTACGAGGTAAGTATGTGAGAGGAGTTTTATCTCGATTTGTGGAAAAGTGCTTTTGAAACCTAGGTTTCTTGATATTTACTGTGGTTTGCCTAGTGCATGGCAAACTTCATACTTGTTCAAAGCTGCCTATTATAAATGCTTTTATGTAATTTGAGATAAAGTTAAATTTGTTCTTCAATGATCTTCTCATCCGGTAAATTAAAATTGAAAAACTGTTTTTCAATAGTTATTAAGACAACCACCTGCTTATACCCACAATTAGCTAGCTTGTCAGCTTGAAGGCTTTGAATATGCATCTTTATTTTTGGCTATAACATAGTGCTCTGTGTATCATATATTAAGTGCCATAAGTACGTGAAGATTACATATCGAGTATTCTTGAGTTAATGTTCATTTTTGTCTCATAAATTTTCCCATGATTTGTAAATGTCAAAAATACTTTTTTGGATCAACATTGTGTATGAGTGTTAGAAAAAGAATCATGTGGGTTGGAAGAAATACTCCTTATGATTCTTAATATAAGATCTAGTTGACTTTTTTTAGAAAATTTAAGGAAGTTAAATAAATTAATTAATCATAACATATATTATATATTATTTGATTATATATCAATTTATAGATCATATAAGTTAGTTTAATATAAAAAATATAAATATAAATACTCTAGAGTATTTTATTTAATTTTCATAATTACTTTTAAAAAAATCAAATGGTCTTATATCTGTATCATGCTATTATCATGAGGGTTCAGGTGGTAAGTAAGAAGTCACTTTAAGAACGGGAACAACATTTAATAATTCGGACTCGACCGATTCATTAACCCAACTTGCCGAAACACTCGAGTTGAATCGAGGAACTTTTCCCTGATCACTCGCCGGTGCACGTGAATGCTTTTAACCGTGCAACCAAGGTTTCACAGCTTATAATTATTATTATTATTGCCACTCACAGCTTATAATTATTTATGTTTTGAGAAAAGACTCATTTTTTAATAAAAATACTGAAATTCATTAATCCATCAGAAATTAATATAAAGGTGACTCAAAAGAGTCATTTCCTAAAAATCCATTATCAACCACCATCTGTTGAATGTAACACCCCAAATTTTATATTAGGTTAAGGTGCAAAAATACACATGTGATTGTCTTCAAAGTGCACCCAACACCAAATGCTTTTTTTAGGTGCAACAGTGACTATGTGGTTACAAAATATGTGCAAAAATACCCTTTGACCGTTAGTTTGACTTTTTGACCTTGAAAGTGATGACGTGTACGTTGACATGGATGCTAGAGTGACATTTTGAAAAAAAAAACTTGCTGACTGGTAAAGCTTTGCAATTAATATTACCCAAATTTCACTATTTTTGTACCACCTTCGCTGAAGTACATTTTGAAAAAAAAACTTGCCTAACCCCTTTCCTAAAACTTTTTCATAAAAAAAACCTAGTGATAAACAATATATTTGTTTAACACAATAATAATTAAAAAAATCATAATTATAATTTTTATATAGTGAAAAGCTATATCAAACATTTTGCAACAGAGTTTGTTCCATGTGAATAGTGTTATAGAATTTTAGAATTTACCGCATTCCTTGACGAAGTGGGCAGCCACGATTCTGCCAGCCCTTAATTTTCCCAAACTTCTCAATTTTTTTTATTTTTTTATCTTTAAATTTTACATAAGATGAGTTATATTTTAAAAAAATATATGTAAAGTTGAGAAAAATTAAGGGGGAGCACCACAAATCTAGTGGCTACTAGACACCGTTGGTCTGTGGGTGAAATTGACCCTGACCTTGCAAGACATGTGGTAATTGGTAAATACCTTAATGCCTTGTTTGGTATAAAGGAATTGGAGTTATAGAATTGGAAGTAGAAGTGAAATCCACCATTTTGTGTGTTTGGTGGGTTGGAACCCACTTCTCACTGGAAGTGAATTCCATCAAAAAGCTTGGGAGTCACTTCCACCGGCTAACCCAAGGAACTGTAAGACTTCCATTGGACGTGATTTTTTCAACCTATATGCCCTTCACCTTCGTCTCTCTCAATTCTCACCGTGCGTTCGTTTCTCTCCGCTCTCACCCCACGGCCTCACTCTCCATACCTTACGGCGATGGTGTAGGAGGGCAACCCACTAGCAACAGCGTAGGACGACAAGGCACCAGCGATCTCCAGATCCTTTGAACTTCGTCGATCCTCTTCCTCCAGCCACAGCTTGTGTGTGCAGGTCATCAAACTTCGATTTTGATTTCTCTCTGGTTCTTGTTGATCTAAGAGCAGGAGACTCCAGCTGTGGTCAATTTCCGATGAACGTAGTGGTCAAAATTTTGTATTTCTTTCTGGTTCTTGTTCATCCCAGATTTTTATTTTTCCTTCAATTTTGATTTCTCTCTGGTTATTGTTTATACTCTATATTGTTAAGATTGATTTATGGTTGAGTTTGTGTATGATTTCTCTGGCGACAGTGGTGGTTTTTTGCTAGATGCCAATTCGGCCATGGCACTGATTTCTGTTAGTTTATGTAGGGAAGATTGTTTTTTTATTAAGGGTATTTTGGTAATTTCCTGTTGTCAATATAAATTTTAATTATAATTTATATCCCACTTCCATCGCCATACCAAACATACTTTAAAACCCACTTCCACCTCCACTTTCACTTCTATTTCCGCTTCTATATCCACTTCCAATTCCATCGAAAACTCTTCCATCATATCAAATGGGACATAAGGGCTTGTTTGATATGAGCGGAGGGGAGGGGAGGGAAAGTGGAAAGAGGAA
Organism: Inga oerstediana; assembly: GCA_963210345.1. Classification (NCBI taxonomy): domain Eukaryota; kingdom Viridiplantae; phylum Streptophyta; class Magnoliopsida; order Fabales; family Fabaceae; genus Inga; species Inga oerstediana. The sequence continues at coordinate 63,552,530 of OY723409.1, forward strand.
AAAAATTTTGAATTAGATTTTAAAAAATGATAGAAGTAAGGTATAAAGTTTTTAATTAAATTCGCTTACTCTTTTATCTTATATATTCTTTATATTAAAATTTCATAATTTCACTTCTCCGATTTTCTTAAATCCAACTCATAAAATTTTTTCCTCCTTTTTCGTCCCTCCAAGGGTCTGTTTGGCACAGCGGTGGGCAGCCCCCCGCACGGGAAGAGAAAAAAAATCACAGTGGCAATTTTTATCCCGTTTGGCAAGGCGTTGATCTTCCCTGCACTTTTGGTTATACCGTGGCTTTTTTTCGAAGCTAATCAAAGGTGCTTTTCCACTGCACTTCCCATCTCTCTCTTCCATCTGCTCTATTTCGTTGCTCTGTTTGCTGGTTCGCGTGTTCGAAGGAAGAAGAAGATGTTTTGGTCAAATTAGATTTAACCAGGGACTTCTGTGCAAACTTCAAAAGTTTTTAAGGAGGGATTAAATTGAAAATTGTTGAAATATTTTTAGGGTTAAACTATAATTTATGAAAATTTGGGTCATTTTCTATGATTTCCCTGATCCCTTTTCTTCATTCACTTGTAATTTTCATAAATTCTGGGATACTTTTCTGTAATTTTCTCTAGTTTTCAAATTAGTACTTAATCATATAATAATGTCTCAAAAAATACATTATATTTTATCAAATTTTAATTTTAATTTAATTTTTCACTTCAGTTATCACAATATATACAAATAATATATATATGATTCATGCCCTTTTCAGCCATTTTGCATTTAAACGGGCTTTTCAAACTCTAATCTAAACAGGTTCAAGGTTAAGAAAAAAGTCACTTCTGCCACCGCTAATCTAAACACAAATCACATTTACATTTTCACTTTTGTTCCTACCTTACTTTTCCAAAAATCATATGATAAAAAAAGCCACTTCTCCACTGTTAATTCAAATGGACACCAAATTTTTAATACCAAACAGACCCTAAACACAGCCGTCTCATGAATGCTTCTCAGTTCTCTGTTTGTCAACCTTTTGGCACATGGGTTCCCGCCAATCCTACCGCCGCCTGGGACTGATCATGCTTTGAACTGGAGAACTTTTTTCCTCTTTTTTTTTTTCCAATTTCAACTTCCTACCAAACTTGTCACAAGAGAGAACTTAAATAAATTTTCATAAGATACGTATATCGTACATGTAATTGCCGTGGATGAAGAAAGTCAACAGCGAGAAAGATTATGCTTAGAGATGGAGAAAAATACGTACCGCTCGAGATACAATAGTGTTACAATAGATATAATATAACGACAGAATAAGAATGCAGGTGCCATGCGAATCATAGAAGTTGAACATTTCTTTTCTTTGTTGCCCCAACAAAGACAAGAGTCGTAATTAATTAATTCAATTAGGTTGTGTTTAAGGGAACAGAAGTCTATGATCATATTCCCAAAAGAAGCCTCACTTATGAATTTATTTACTCTTCGATTCTTAATATAACACTTATTCATCCAATTTGATTACATTAAAAAAATATATTAAATTAGTTGAAATTGCGTCTTTTTTTAAAAAATACTCTAATAATTTTTCTTAATTTTTTCTACCTCTTTTAGTTGATTATTATGAAGGAAATATCAATAAGAATAAATTAAAAAAATACTAATAAATGTGAAAAATATGTCTTATATTTAGGATTATAATTGATTCCTCAATAAGCATTAAAATTCCTTTCGATCAACTGCCGTTGTTTAAATCAATTCATCTTTGAGCCTGTTGTTGGATCCGGGACTTGAAAATTTCTGTTTTTTTTTATCACCAACGGTGTGAATTTGATTGTTTTTTATCTTCCAGGATTCAAGCTTGTACTTGACTCGAGGATATATTGATCCATTAAAAGGCCCGTCTACATACGATAACATGGGTTTAAACCTGTAACAGAGGTGCCTGAAGTGAAGACTGACGTGGGACCAGTTCAGCCTGACCTCACATAAATTGTTAAAAACTCCAATTTTTCAATAAAATCTTGCAATTTGAACCTTTTTTAGTAATAAGTATTTTAATTAATAAAATTTTAAAATTATGTTGGGCTATTATTAATAATAAAAATCATACTAGGTAAAATTTAATTGGATAATGAAGCCAAGTTGTCCTATATTTTTTGTTTGAGTTGAACAAGACAAAGATTGAATTTGTCTGATGTACAACAACCCAACTTGATTTCTAAAACCAGCATGATGTGCTGATTAGAAATAGGTGTAGTAGTATTCAACTATTAAATCGGTGAAACTTCTACCCCACGTGCCTGTCTCATGATTTGGCATTGGTTTTTCCCCCTTAAATCATGTTTTTATTCCCAAGTCTCATTGGCAAGGCCGCGAGAAATTTTTCGTTGGAAAAAAGTACCCTGAGATAATAGTTCTCAACAATGAATCAAAATCAACAAAATCTGCCGTTTGCCGAAATTAAGTAACAGTTTAAATCCTTATACATTAAAAGTTTGGAAAGTTCCTTGATAGTGAAGGTTGTTGGGGGGAGTTTGCACATGTTGTGTGTTTGAGAGGTTATCTCTTTTTCAATAGAAATATATTTCACCGACTTTAAATAATTATATAGGGAAAATTTAGTAGTCGAGCTAATTAGTTTTGAGAAAAAAAATATAAATATAAATACTCTAAACTAATTTAATTAACTTCATTAATTTCTCTAATGTTTTATATTTAGAACCGCAAGTAGTATTTTATTTAAAAATGGTTTGGAAAGTGCATATAACAATAATCCTACCGAAAAAACGTAACATTGATAATAATGATTTATTTTCATTCAAAAAACTAAGCTTCATTCTGGATTTGAAGCAGAAAGAGCTTCACAAGGCGCCTGTAATAATTTATTTACATGTTTCTAACATTTAATTTTACGGGAAAAGATAAAGGCAAACAAAAAAAAATTACGAGAAAAGATAGTTTTTATTTTTCATTCTGGTTTTGAAGTATAGAAAATTACTCATTATGGTCATAAACACAAGAGGCGTATTTTTAGGAAAAGTGGCGCGTTTTTGTATAATAATAATAACAAACAACTAACACAATAATTTTTTAAATTTCTATAAATTAATTAATCAAATAAAATACCATATTCAGGACAGAAAGAGTGAGAAAATACATGCATGTAAATTTTTTAATATATTTAAATTTATATTTACGTGTGTGGTCCAGTTGGGCAATATGAAGAAGTACGCCCCCACATATTTAATGGATGGAAGGCCACGAGTTATAGAGATCCGCAATCATTGTACGTTATTTGGAACGTGACCAGTGACTTATTATACCTTCTAGTCTCATATCAACCAATAATTTGCTCGTCCCTGTAAATCAATCGCTGAATAAAGAGTGGCGTAGTTAAGAGCCATGCATTGATTGGAACCAAAAAATTGTATACGAGGATTTTCTAAAAGTGCTGCTCTCCTTGACCTAAATGTTTTAGTGTATCTTTTTAATATAGTGTCTTAAAAAAGCAACACCTGTATTTAGAAATACATCTGAAATATGAGTTGGTGACTAATAATACTGCAATTTAATGGTACTTGATATTCTGTTTATCCAGTTCCCCAATGAGATATTGCCATCTGGATTTTTTTTAACATATCAGCATAAACGTCCGTTCCCTTGCTTGCTGTCGCCGTCGGGTCGTCTCCCTTCGCATATTTTTGCAAACCAAAGGACAAAACAAAAAACCCTAATTGCCGCCAAGCAGCTACCATAACATTCCATCAGTGTTGATGAACTAATTAATCAAGCTTTGAAGCGACAAGTGTGATGGTGGGGTGGGGGGTGGGGTTTTCCTTGTCGAAGATGTTTTGACGGTGCGAACGGAGAAGGCGATCGAGAGCAAGCATGACGTTGATGCTGATGTGTAAAAAATCCATATGGCAATCTCTTATTGGGAAACTGGATAAACAGAATATTAAGTACTGGATATATAGCCGGGAATACGGGCAGGCCCGGAACCACAGGCCCGGCCCTTCACAGGCTCAGGCCTAAACGAGCAACTCATTTGCTAAAAAGTATAATATTTTTTAGGCTCTCGGCCCTACAGGGCTAGTCTAAACGGGCTTAAACTCATTTTAATTCAAAAAAATTTCTGTTTCAAGTTTTACAATTCATTTATTATTTTGCTTTAAATTAAGATGTATTATTTTTAAAACTCATAAATTTTTAGTTAAAATAATCATCTAATGTCTAAATTAGCCTATTTTTTAAAGTTTAAATTAATAAATCATGGTAGAAAATAAAATAAATCAAACCAATTAATAAGTGTTTACTTGTTATTAATACTCTATTAGGTATTTAGGTGTCTCTCATATTGATAATTTGATATAATGATATTATATTTATTAATTTATTTTTTTTAAAAATATTAAACGGGCCTAAAAGGGCCGGTCCTCAGGGCTGCAGGGCCGGCCCTTTTAGGCCTGCTTCTCTTTTTAGCTTCTAAATCATAAACCTAGCCATTGAAGGGCTTGGGCCTAAACGGGCCAGCCCGACGGGCTCGGCCCGAATTCCCGGCTCTAACTGGATATAAGTTTTCTCCCAATTTAATCCCTACACTCTGAGTTGATTTATTTCTCCTTATCTAGCGTAGCGGATCCCTATCATACGCAATAATTCCATGTGAATTACTATAAAATTAATGCCAGCTGCCATCGATCGAGCTATGTAATTTAAATATCTGACCTCGTATTTTAATGATGTTATTAAGTGGCAGATAATTACATCTCTTAGTATTCTTTTTTTTTTTTTTTGCCAGAAAAAATCCTCCTTTTATATATGTTTCTTTTATTTGAAACCGCTATTCTCACAACATATTTGCAACTCCTTTTTAGGGAACATTTGGTTTGGGCAAGAGAAAAATGTTTAGAAAATTACATGAAGTTTTTTTTTTTAAGTGAGTGGTTATATAGTCATTTAAACGACCAAATTAAACCATAGGAGAAAAAAAGTGATCAAAAGAGGGAAAAAATTATTTATTCCATTAAAAGAATCTCTTGAATGACACTGGAGCACTAATAAGGGCTACAAAATCTCAACACACAGTGCCTAGCAGATATGTGCCTGGTATGTGCATTTGCAGTGATTGACAAGCACTGTTGACTTCAACAATTTTGATTTAATTTGCAGTCTCCCAGAGTGCCATCCCCCCCAACTCATCAACACATTTATTCCGTGCACCACAAAATCATTTAGGCCTTGTTTGGTTGGAGGGGAGGGGATGGGAGGGGAGGGGATGAAAAATGACCCCCTCCCCTTGTTTGATATAAAAAGTAGGAGGGGAGGGGCAAAAAAAAAATGTCCCAAATCTCTCCCACTCCCTCAAATTGGTTCCCTCTAAATTGGGGGGTTTTGGAGGGAGCCAAAAATTTGAGACCATTTTACCCCATGACCTTTTCATAATTCCAATTATATCCTGAGTCCAATATATCACTTCGTTGCTTGCTTGGAGTTCCGTTCCTCTGATCAAATATACGCTCAAGAATTTGGAGTTGCACAGGCGTCGGAGCCCACCTCGATCTGGAAGTTATTTTGTGTCCAGCAGAAGTCATCAATGGGTCACAAACTCCTGATACAGAAAACCATAATATTATTATGTAGAGAATTAGAGAATGCCAGGTTTTAAGAATTAAGAATTGAGGTTTTATTCATCGTCAGGATTGCATTTGAGTCAAGAAAGTCTGGATTTTCATTAAGGTGCTGAAGTAGAAATATCATTATATAAGCACCATTATCTAAGAACCATATTTGTCGAAATATTGCTTCTGAATGACAGTGCTGAAGTAGAGGGAAGCGTTGTAGATGAGATAGGAGGTGTGCTTTAATTTGTCAAGTCGAGTATCTGGAAATCAAGGTTTAAGCCAACCACACGGTGTTTCATGCGAAAAACGCTTTTGAATAACAATCAAGAGAAGAATTGAATCAAAGGTAAAAAAGTTTCTGAAAAAATGAAACACATTTTCCTTATAATTTATATTGAGATGTAAACTAATTTATATAAATTAGTGTAAATTAAATTATAAATTAAAGGTAAAAATTGAATCAAAGGTAAAAATATAAATTAAATTATATAATTTATATTGAGGTGTAAACTAATTTAAATCATTTATATAAGAAAAAATATTTAAACTAATGTTTAAGGGTAAAATGGTAAATTAGATATTATCTTCCCTCCCCTCCCCTCTTAAACCAAACAAAGGATCATTAAAAATTCTTTCCCTTCCTCCCCTTCCTACTAAATCGAACAAGGTGATCCTCCATCCTTCCCTCCCATCCCCTTCAATCCATCCCCTCCCATTCCATCTCCTCCCTCTAAACCAAACAGGCCCTTAAGTGTTTAGATTAATTTTTGGAAAATGGTTTTTATAATTTATGAAGTAAATATGTAAGATGAATTTTATCTTAGCTTTCGGAAAAGGGCTTCTGAAACCATGATTTTAGAGTTATCCAAACATACACTTAAAATAAGTTAATTCAAACACCCACTCAAGCTTTACTGCACTCTAGCAAGCTAGCATGTATTAAAAATAACAATGCAACATGACATTGACAGATAAAATCATACTCCCTCTTATCCTTAATATAAGACATAATTAACTAATTTGATTATATTAAGAAAGTTAGTTAAATTAGTTAATATGATATATATTTTCTAAAAAACAATTCCCTCCTTCATTCTCTCTTTTTATTATTGTTGAAAGGGTATCACTGGGGTAAATTAGGAAAATATTAATAAATATGAAAACTATGTTTTATATTTAGGATAAAGATCAACTCCCTAAATAAATATGTTTTATATTAAGAACTGGAGCATCGTACTTCTTCGTTATGAAAAATAAACTAATTAGTTCGAAATAGAAGAAGGAGAATTAAGTGAGTTGGTTGCAACATATATATTTCGTGATCATAAGCTATTTCAATAGTACGTCTTCACAAGAACCACACTTACTCGTAGATCTTCCCCAGCAGCTAGCACCAATATGGCTTCTTATAAGTTGAAATGGAATTTTTTTAATTTGTTTCACGTGGAAACGCAATTATTGAAGAAACAAAAGCTGTGCAATAAATATATTACCACGACTTATCAATTTTTCTTTGAACCACAAATTAATTACGATGCCTATACTCTCATATACTGTGAATTTAAATTGGAACGGCACCTTTCAGATCGGTTTCATTGTCCTTTTCATTCCCCTCTTAACCACACCAAGTCCATAGAATCTGGTCACATAATTAAAGAGCCGAGCAGGCGGCAAGTGCTTTCGTGGTTCGCTTCACGTTTAATTTCATGCCAAAAATATATTACTCTCCACTCATTGATTATACCACGTCACACTTTTTTTTTTTTATGGTTTATACAATGGACCATTTTTGGTCTTCGGTGCACCCACCTACCAGGTATCCGGCGTTAACCTGAAGGCCAACGCCGGATTTACCGACATGGGCCCCCGACAACCGATTAGTCCTGGCGCCCCCAATCTGATAGGCCCGACAGGAATTCACCTCTTTGAGGCGCCCTAGGGAAGAGAGCTCCCAATGAAAATTCTTTACACCTTCCGTTTCCTGGGATCGAACCCAGGAACGCACGACGTCACACTTTTAATGCTACAAATGTAAGCATGAATATTCATTTAGACAAAAAAAAAAAAAAACATACGTAAAACAAAATCGAGTTTTGGGTTAGAGAGAGCGAGAGAGAGAGCAGAGATCAATGGCTTTAAGTTTTAATATACAAACAAAAAGTCCGGCACATTTGTTGTTTTATGTTTAATTTTTGCCCTTAATTTTTTCTCCCATTCCTGCCTGCATGCCTCATCATGTTATCGTTGACTTTATAAATAACATCTATTTTCTAGTTCAAACACCGATAGTTTTTTTGCATGATACAACAACCGTCCGATTTATTTGCCGTCACAGGTCCAAAAAATGGAACCGTGTTTTGATTTAATTATATTATTTTCTTCTTTTCGGTTTTGGTTCGAGTTTTAAAACTATAAGCAATTCCGTTTTCGGTTTTACAGCGCAGCGAAACCAGCAGGGGGGCTACGTTATTGAAAAAAATCACAGTGAACCTTGGATTACGAGCAGGAAATGTGGGAGCAATTATGCCAACGAACTCCTTCTAGCGCAACGAAGAAAATGCAGGAGCATCATCATTATTAATTAGTACTTCTTCCGGTTAGGGCACAAGATCAAGTTTATTTTTTTTCTCCAAAAAATGTTAAGAATACTAAATAATTTAGTTGATGATAATATACGTTGTGTATCATTTAATTATATATTAATTTATAAGTTAAATAAGTTAGTTTTGTATAAAAAAGTTATTTAACTTTTTTAACCTTTTTATAAAAAAATTAACTAGGTTTTATGTTAAGGATCAAAGCTAGAGCTAGTATTATTTACTCAAGAATATATATATATAGGAGCTGAGGAAAATTTTTGTGCTCGTTTGGATTAGCGATTAAAATGCTTAAAAACAGTTTTTTAATCGTGATTTATGATATACGAGGTAAGTATGTAAGAGGAGTTGTATCTCGATTTACGTGAAAAACAATTTATAAACAATCTTATGGTTAAAACAAACATGCTCAACTTTACAAGGAAACGTGGGTGTACAAGTTATCCCGGATCTTGGCACTCGTATTACTACAACGACGTAAAGAATGACTTGGAGCGATCCACTAATTGGTTTAAGAATCGGATGCTATAAATTCCAAGGGTCACTTTCTTACGCCAGCAGATGATATTCATTTCTAATTTCCTCCAACGCACAATCCATTTGAAAAAAGCAACCATTAAGGGCGACTGATATAACTTACCAGTAAAAAATAGTGCGTGCAGAAAAAATGCTTGCCTTTTTTCCTTTTGGCTTTCCAAAAGAGGCAGTAAATTCTGTCAAAGCTTTTTGCGGTTAATTAAGCGTTAAAGCTATCATGAGATCATGAACTAACACCTTTTGCTGTTGATATCATCATTTTCACTTTGTTGCGGATATGTATGTCCATGATCGGATCGGCCACGACCAGTGTCGTCGTCGTAGCGTCCTCTTTCTTCCTTTCCAAGTATGACAACTGATCATGAGAATAAAAAGGAAGAAAGAAAGATGAAACCTGTTTAAGGTGATCAAATTTGTGGGTCATCACTTTAGTTTGCATTTCCAGGTCAGAAGCGGCCCAAAAGAATATGACATGTCAAGGACTAGTCTATATCTCATTCACGAGTAAGGGTGGAAACAGGCCAGGCGGCTTGTCAGGGACCTGTAGCCTGGCCTGTGATTGGCCTGTTCAGGTCTAGCCTGTCAGGCTAAAAGGCCAGGCCAAGGCCAAACCAAAAGCATGTTTTACTTAATAGGTCAGGCCAAGGCCTATTGACAGGCCTGTTAAGCCTGTCAGGCCGGCCTGAGCCTGTAAAAATATTTTTTTTAAAAAAAAATCAGATAAGGGTTAAAGGATAATTTCACCTGAGCCTGTAAGTTTTAGCCTGTTTAAGGAGGTCTGTGGCCTGTTGGCCTGTTTTGTAATGTGGCCTGTAGGCCTGTTGGTTTGCTTAAAAAATTTTAAAAATTCAGACCTTTTTAACAGGCTTTAGGCCAGGTCCAGGCCTAAAAATTGGCCTTCAACAGGCCACAGGTCAGGCCAGGTCTGTTAAGACAAAAACCTGGCATAACCTGACCTGTTTTCACCCCTATTCACGAGTAAGAAGCTCTACGCTAAGTTGGTTAAGAGCGGAGAGATTATATATGGACGGTGAGAGTATAGATAGCCATCTTTTTGTAAACTCTTGATCAATAGAAACTTGTGAAAATGGGACATTCCATTATGATGATTATGATTATTTATTTATTTATTTTGGTTGTTGTGGCCTTTTTATGAGATGCAATAGGGACTGTGTGGTTGGTCCTAGTTAGTTTCAACAATGGCCCCCATTTGTAATTATTTGTGTGGCATCCATTGTCAGCTGCTGGGCTGTACCACCAGTATATTCTTCACTATGAAGCCGGCCACAATTCGCCTCCCCTTGATTAGACTCCTCGATAATCACTTTCAGCAAGCAAATCACATCCATCTCCTTTATGAAATTATATATGTCTCCTTTTATTTTAGTGATTTTCAGACGTATGATTCACTTTACATGCCTTCCACTACTAAGATTTTGAAGAGAAGGGGAAAAAGTTTAACCCAAATACAGATCCTTACTTCATATTTGTTTTGTTAACTCTCAACGAGGCCGTTGAGATACTGGACGCGGAACAGGTGTACGCTTGCCCACTTTGTATTTCGAGTTTTTCATCAAAGTATATTTTACATTAATGACGGAAGGTAGTATTAAATATGCCTATCTACAAGCTTATTTTTGTTTTTACATATGGTTATCTAATAAGATTAGATTAAATATTGTAGTGCACAATTGGAAATAGTTCTGCCAAATAAATTTTCTATATTCATATCAATTTAAATTCAAGACTTTATATTTAAGCAGCCAGAGCCCCTTTCACCAAGACTTAAGCTTAGTGGTTTTTTTTTTTGCCTTGCTCAGTTGGCGGTAACTTTCACAAAGGCTTTTTATCCATTCATATAGACTCAAATTTGAGCCATTATACTTTAAAAACTCAAAGGTAATGAATGATTTATAAACTTTGAATAAGTTTTTTTTTTGGCTAGGCACGGGTATATTTTTATTGGTGCAAATCCTATTCAAGTATTATTGGGCACTTAAATATAAGCACCTTTTTCAGTAAAAATTTAAATCTTAATTCACTATCTTATAAAGGATTAATCCCTTCCGTTAGATCTAAAAACTGCTTGTTTGAACAAGTTAAATCCACGAAATGAAGGAACAAGGAAGGTCAAGCTCGGACATGTTTCCCTGCTGAACAAGGAGCAGGCCCAAAATTCCAAGTTCCAAGCCTCGGCTTCATTTTGGACTTGGGCTATCTTGTCCACCCAGGCCCCTGAATTCTTGTTACAAGTTTTCCCGTGAATAACATCACAATAAAACCAAGACTTACATTTTTAATTCAAAGAGATGTTTAAATGTTTAAGTGAAAATTAGGATAAACACCCTAGCATGAAGGAATGTATTGAATGAATGAATTGATAGTGATATTGAAGGTGATTGGCAAGTCCTTTTTTACTCCCTATTTTGACATCATTTTTATCAAACCCAATCCTAAATTTGAGGAAAGTTTGATTGGGTTAGTGTATGTTTGGGAACACTTATTTTTTGAATATAAGTGCTTATTATCAAGCCGAGATAAAACTCCTCTTACATACTAACCTCGTATACCGTGAACTACGATTTATAAGAATTTATTACCTAAAAATAAGTTATTCCAAACGAGTACTTAACCGACTAGGCAGACCCCAAATTCATAACTTGAGTTTATTGGAGACACCAGGGTCAGTTTAATATGATGGATTGGGGGGGAATTTTTATAGAGAAGTGGAGTTACAAAATTTTGATATAAAGAAGATGAATGATAAGATAGTAAGAAAAATAACTTTAAAATTTTTAGTTTTACTTTTCTCATTTTTTTAATCTAATTTAAAATAATTTTCTCTCGGCCCACCCTCGTGCTCCCCGTACCAAACAAGCCCAAACTAGGAGGCACACAGCGCAATATTTGTAAACCTGTTTTCCCCGAATTCGGTCTCGTTATTTCGGCCTGGGAAAAAGAAACCTATTAATCCGACTCGCATGTCGCATACACGGATACACCCCCTCCACTAACTCAAAAACTCGCCAAAAACCGCGAGAACTTGCTCTCTGTTCTCTGCCCGTTTCCCGCCGTTCTCCATTAGAGGGTTGGACACTGTACAGGAGCGGCGAAGAAGTAGAGTTCTACTATGGACCTTGAAGACTTGGAAGTGCCGTACAAGGGTCCCTCTCGAGTCTCTAGATTCGCACCTAAATCATCAAAGACTAAATTAAAACCCAAATTGGAACCTCGAGAATCTGCTCCCAAGGATGAAGCACTAGAATCATCGTCTAAAGCGGAACCGCGAGATTTTGATACAGTGACTACCAAAACAAAAGAGGAAGAATCCTCGGCTCCCAATGGCGCCGTGAAAATGGACGTGGACCCCAAGTTAGAGGCCGATGTTGAACCGAAACAAGATGATCCTATGGATGAAGACGGTGCCGAAGACACAGTTGTGCGCGAAATTGACGTCTTCTTTGCTCCTTCTATTTCCGCCGGCACTCAGGTCTCTCAGTGCGTTTCATTTTCATTTTGGATTGTTTACGTGTGCATACTTATATATTGATTTCTTCAGCGTCTACTTCTGGTTTGTCATTTCAGTTATATGTTTGGCAATATCCTCTGAGACCTCGTTGGAGACCGTATGAATTAGATGATCGATGTGAAGAGGTGCGATATTTTGCGTATTTGTAGACTAATATGTTCATATCTTTCGTGACAATGGGGAGTCCTGTCTTTGTGTGCTACATTGGTTTAACTTTGTTTTATAAGGTTTTCTTTTCTTTGTGCAGGTCAGGTTGAAGCCTGATAGTTCGAAAATAGAGGTTGATTTATCTATTGACATCGAGTCTAGTAATTATGACAAGGAGTTTGCTAGCAAACTCGAGATGACAAAACAGGTCTTTCTGCCATCCTTTTTACTTCTCTAAAGAATATTAGCTGCAGTTCTAATACCGTGTTTATATACAAAGTTTACGAAATAAATATCCTGTTGTTGGCATTTCGTTGGTTGATTTGAGTTTTTGCAACCTCGTCTCTATTATACATAGAATATGCCCCTCATTTTATCTTTCGAGTAATCAGATTCATCTCTCGTGGAAATCCTTAGGTTGTTGTCTTAAGATGCTCCTAAATCCATATATCAATTAGAATTAGATTGAACAACATAATTGTGTATTTCTGTTCTGTATTTCAATCATCAGTTGTGCCTGGTGAATAATAATCAGTCAATAAAGTTCAGGACTTAAAAAATATCTGTGGAGCTCGATAATATGTGGCCTGATATTTTTAAAATCAGCCAAACCGTAATACTACTCAATTTCTGAATCCGCATACATCATGGCCTGGTGTCTTTTTTTTTTTTAATTATTATTTTATTTCTATTCAGACTTTATCAACTTCGTGGAAGCCACCTTGTACAAATGGATATACTGTTGGGCTTCTTATGGGGAATAAGGTATTTAAGTCTCAATCTATTTTGACCTTTAAGCTACAGGGTAAGATGATTGAACTGCATTATTTAGGAATGCATGTTTTTTTTTTTGTTGAGCACCTTGCTTTTAATAATAATTGAACAATAATGTTCTCTTTTGGTGTACGATAATCTAAAAGCACTGGTTTACTTCAATTTTTCATTGGTGATTGCTTGAGGTAATGGGAGTTTCCTTAACTGAAAATTATTACTTTATGTGCCTAGTTTTTCCAGTGTTAGCTGTTTTAGAGGCATTGAAAGTATCTTCTACTGACACAATATTTTAGGACGTGCTGCTTCTAGGTTTATATGATATCACAAGTGTGTTTGGTTTCGCATTGGATGCTACACGCACCATATCTGTGCCACACACGCACCATATCTTAATTTTTTGACGACAAGAAGAAGCAGCTGCATAGTTTCTTTCTTCCTGAGAAATATATATATATATATATATATATATTCAAAATGCAGTAAATGGCCAGGCTAAAAAAGGAGGCAGCAAATGGTGCAATTCCCATTATGAGAATTGTATAAAGTTATGCCCCTATGAGGTGGGCCAAAAGAAGTAAAGAAAGAGAGGAAAACCTGTCATGAAACCATTTGCTTGAAATAAACTTGTCTTTCCCCAACTGAATGCTTTAATATTTGATCCAGATTTATGACCTTTGAATGGTGCCATGACTACGGGCCCAAGCCCATGCAATTAGGGCTCTCTATTATGTTCTATTAATTCATTATTTTCTTTACTACTACTACTACCACTACTACTATAATCATCATCATTTTCGGTAGTTAGGTAAATAAAAGCAGATCAAATATGATCTGATATTTATAGTTTAAACTTCCAGATTATGATTTAGATTAGATTAGATTTTCTGTTATTTTTGCTCCCTATATGTATGAATCCAAGATCATCAATAAAAATTGAAGCTGTCTCATCTGGTTAGCCGATTTCTTCAATAGGTATACTGGCAAACAATGACACAAGCAATCTTTATTAACTTCTTTCATACATGTTTCTTCCCTTTTTCCTAAGCAAGTAAAATGCTTAAGTGAAATGGTCAGGCATGTGGACTAGGGAAAACAATTAATGAATTGAAGCATGTGGATTTGGATGTCACTATTCAAAAGGCAATGCTCAGCTTCTGCTGACACATAAATAAAAAAGGTATAGGATTATGCTATATTCTTCCCTAATAAAAGTTTTATTTGTTCAAATGGTTCTAAGAGGTCCCTTTTTCCACTTAATGCTTCTTGAAAGATAGAAGATGATGTTCACTTATGTAACATTATATTTGATGTAACTTTGCATACAGACGCATTGCTGATTATATAGCATATGTAAATATTACAAATCCATTATTTGTCTATTACTTGGAAGTACTCCCTCCGGACCTCTTTGTAAGAAACAAATGGGTGTCTTTTTTGTTCCTAAATATAAGGAACAACTGCCCATTGTCTTGTGCATTTATTATAAATTTCTTTCTTTACTCTCATTAATTGACTATAATTAAGTTAGTATCATTACACACGGCCACCATGTCTAACTATCAATATAGTTCATGTGAAACGTTTATTTGTTACTTCTGAAGAGTCTCGGAGGCAGCATTTTGTTCATACATTACGAACCCACTATTTGTCTATTGCTTGAGAAATTTTGTGAATTTACCTGCATCCTTTTGTGTTGCAGTTACATCTGCATCCTATACATGCAGCTGTGCAGCTGAGGCCATCATTAGAACATTTGAATTCTGGTGGTTCAAAAAGAAAGGCCAATATCTCTACTAGCAGTAACGCCACTATTAAAATTGAGAATTCTGCTGAAGTAAAGTCTGTTGCGATGTCAAAGAAGCAGGTATTTAACTGATAATTACCTGTAGGAAATTAGATCTAGATATAAGTTTGTATTATCAACATCCAATACAATGTTGTGGTATAAGAGCGTTTTTTCATTTTTAAATATATATTTACTTCTTGGATGCCTTTTCAGAGGCTAACATTTCTTACAGTTAAGTGGACTATTATGATTTTCATAGTATCGCACAATGGTCTTGACAAAATTGAAGTTGAAACTTATGTACAATATAACCCCCCCTCCAAAAAAAAAAACATAAGTGCTGTAATTTCTGGGTTGTAACAAAATCGGCCCTACTTTGCAGTAATCTAGAGGAATAGATATGATAAATTCCTAAAGGTATCTTTGCTTGGTGTTGCTGCCACTTCCTTCTCCCCTATTTTAGTTTGCTTGGTGTTATAATTATTTCGGTCCTTGGGTATTATTTATGACGTACTTCAATTTGGGTATCGTCATGAGTTGCCTTTTGTGCCAAATTTGTTTGAAATTAGATTATATATTATGGTATCTCATTGAAAGGCTCATTCATAAGTTGTCTTACACACTTTTTACAGGGTTGCTTTATTTCTTCTTCAAAGTTTTATTGTCAATGTATTTGCTGCTTCTCTGTTGCAACATATTTGATGATTTCCACTTTTTACATAGAATAGTGCTATTTTATTTATTGCAGAAGAAGCAGGTGGAATCTTTAGTTGAGCAAAAAAGTGATGGTGATGAGGTACAACAACAATTGGAACTGTAACGACATTTAGATTCTGCAGTCTTGTTCTGGTTATCTTATAAACCATTATGTCAATTATGCATTTTAATTAATCATGAAGTAGGTTATAAGGCAGATTTGTTATCGGATGTGTAGTTTTTGTTAGTCATCATTGACACTCACTTTTAAGAGCTGGAACTATTCGTATTTATGTTTTCCACCTGCAGATGTAGGGCCTATTTTTGCTTTAATTGAATTACTGACCTAAAAAATTGTGGTCCTGAAGAAGCTCACTGTTTCTTCATTTTCTATATGTTAGCACTCAGCCTGCATGGGTTGTGTCTAATTTTGTTTATGTTTTGTTTTTCGAGTCTTTCTTCTTATCCAGTTTGTTGTCTGTCATTTCCTCCTTTTCTTGTCCAGCACTGGGTTCCTCTCAAGTACCATGGCTCCAGAAGCGATATCTCCTCTGGATATTTGCAGCAAATGGTGGCACAAGAAATTTCTCCCATAAATTTCACAATGAGCCCGTAAGAATCTGTATTATATGGACTCAGTCCTTTGCTTGAATTTGTAAATTTATTTGTTATGTAAAGTTCTGTTAATGATTTTAAAGGTACGATTATGTTACTTCACTATGTCCTGGAGCGAGCAACAAAAAGTTATCCAAGGGTCCTTCTAGAAGGTATGGTTCCTTCTTCTGTGGAGCCATGTATTGTGTTTTTCTTAAGGTGCTTTGTTTTCCTAGGTAACATGTTTTATTTGCCTTAGACTACCCTTATTGCTTCGATGCCTTTGGTTGTTGATATTGCAACTGTAATGAGTGGGTTTACTATTTTTACCATTAATGGGTGCTATTTCAGGTATCTGCTATCATTACCTCCAGAGGAACGTCTTAAGAAATTACTTCTCGAGGTTTGTTCCAATGTAGTTTTAGTATGATCTCTATCTTTCTGCTGTAATGTAGCGTTAACAACTAAAACGATTGGGTATCATACTGTCCATGCTTGTTTTTTAGGGTAATTCTTGATTCTTTTGATTGCATATATATCTTCACTTTGCAGGTATTCTTATGGGAGAATTATACTCCCTCCGTTCTTAATATAAAATCTGTTTACCTAATTTGATCATATTAAGGAAGTTAGTGGAATCAGTTAATATGACATGCTTTTTTGAAAAGACCCCAACCATCTTCCTTAATTCTCTCAATTTTTGTCTTGATTATTATTGAAGGAGTATCTAGGGGCAAATTACGAAAAGATTAACAAATATGCGAAATATGTCTTACACTTAGGGTCAATATCAACTGCCCAATTAGGTCCTTCATTAAGGATAGGAGGGAGTATTTAGTAACCTATGTGGCAACTATTTTACGCCTGAGGATTGAAAAAACCGGATTCCAATTTTGTTCTGAATGGGAAGGGAACAAAAGGGAAAGGAAACAAGAAGGAACAGACTTCAAATTTCAATTCCATATTTAATACTCCCTCCGGTCCTAATTATAAGACAAAGTTGACTTTTTTGGAGAAATTAAGGAAGCTAATTAAATCACTTTAGAATATTTATATTTTTATTTTTTTTCTTCAAACTAATTAATTTGACTAATAAACTGATATATAATCTAAAGATACTAAAAATATGAATACTTTAAAGTGATTTAATTGGCTTCCTTAATTTCTCCAAAAAAGTCAACTTTATCTTATAATTAGGACCGGAGGGAGTAATATAAAGAGGCCACCTCTAAATTTGAATAAACGCATTTAAAGGAAATATATGGTCTAACCAGACCCTAGGCCCAATATGCAGACATAATCCAAAAGCCCAAAGCCTTTATTCAAATCCTCAATTAATAATTTTAATCCCTAATTAATTCTGAAGTTACCTTTATTGCCAAATAATTATAAATGTTACATAAATTAAAGAAATTGCGTACAGTATCATCACACTTAGTTGATTGTTTGGTCTGAGTATAAAAATTTGACCCATCAGTTCATATTTACAATTCTAACATTCATATTTAATATGACACTGTTTTTCTCAAAGAACTGTAAACACTACACAACGCTTCGGACCATCAACTAATCAGGATGTTGTCTCTTTCCATCTCCTCCATTGAATATCTTTAACACCTTGTGCACCATTTGAATCTGCCTCCATTATCTTTAATATTATGACGTGAATTTGAGCTTTTAGTTGGTCTTGCTCGTTGCTTCTCTTACAAGTACTAACCTTGCCATATTCACCCATGTCTCGTTGCCAAAAGCAATGTCATCAGCATCTCCATCAACAAAAATATTCAATATCCAGTTTTACCTACGAACCTTTCACCATCCTCAAAAGGATGAAGTCAGCATCCTTTTTTATTATAACCAGATTTCAGCAAGTGGCTTTGATAGTTTGTTGTGGAAGTTTGTTTCTCCGCCTTTGCCAATAGTGGAACATCATGATTGAGTAACCACATCTTTTTTTTTTTTTTTGCCAGCAGAGTGACCACATCTATTGGTGAATGACATATGCATGTAGTTCCTCATTTAAAGCACGCCAAACACCAAAGCTGCTTTTCCCCTTTCAAAATAATTCTCACTTCGAATTATTGTGTGGTTGCTATTTTATTCTCATATTTCTCTCAAAAAATGCTGCTTGTGGCTATATGAGAAAGAAGGAAGAAAGAGAAATTGAAGTGTGTATATTTGCAGTATTCTCAGCAGAGCTGTTTAATATATCATCCATTTGTTTGCTTCTTTACTGATAGGGCTCTTCACTACACCGTTTTAGTGCTATTAAGCACTTTGCTCGTGAATACCCTGAGGAGGTCCTGCTGGAATTCCTGCAGCAACATGCATTATTAGTGCAAGGACTTTGGACTCCAAAAGGTGCATTGCTAAATCCTGAGGGTGGTGTGGAAAATTTGGCCAGAGATTATGCACTGCTCCTGTTTAGCAGGAATTTGAAAGTTCATCTTCCCCAATCAAATCTTCGACCTGAACTTAGTAAACACATTATAAACTTTCTGAATGTATTTGGTGAAAGAAGAATTGAAAATTGGAAATCTAGCGTGCAACCCATTGTCTATTGGAAGCTCAGAGAGCAGCCTGATAAATCATTCATAGAACTCTATCCTAGTATTGCTGCAAAGTATAAAGACATTTTTAAAGTCATCGAAGAGCGGACTTCTGGTGCTGTTTACAAAGTTGGAAAAGGTGAACCTCGTAAAAATGCTGTACCCAAGCTTGTCCAAAGCAGTAAACATGCAACAAGTGTGGGTGGAGTAGCTCCTGAGACGAGGACCATGTCAAGTGACACCCGACAAGCTCTTCGAATTGCCCTTAAAAAACTCTTCCAAACTCACTCGGTTTGCAGGTATGGTTATAGCCTTATAGAATCTTCTATCTTTAGACGTCTGCTTGGTGTGCAGCAGTTCTGTTTTGGTTTTATTTTTTTAGAAAATAGTTTTATGAAATAATTTCCAAACATAATTTTAAAGATGAAATGGTTCGAAGCTGAAATGCATCACCTTCTTAGCTTTCCCTTCGAAGCTGAAATGAATCACATTCTTGGCTTTCCCTTCAAAACTGAAATGCATCACCTTCTTGGCTTTCTCCTGCATTTGTATTTTGGAAACTATGATGTGTAATACTCTAAATCCGGAATATTTCCCTAAAATTTGTTAATTTCCCTAGTTCTGATTCTCCTCAAGTTATTTCCTCGAGAACTCAATTATAGAAAATGCATTTATAGCAAGTACTGTTCAACTGGTCAAAAATGCTAATATGATGTTTTGCAACAATTTCTATCCGCTCGTTTTAGTAGTTTTGAATGGAGGATGGAGGGCAAGGCGTTTGGCAGTGTGCTTTCATCACTAGTGCTATTTTGCTTATGGGTGGAGTGTAATCGCAGCAATGGTCCTTTTCACTGCATATTATTATTCTTTCATTTTTTATAGAATAGAATTTCTATCTTGACTTCGTTTTGGATGCCAGCCCTTGGATCCTGCTTTCTTTAGGGATGTAAATTTCTCTTACCAAAATGCTTTCTAGTTTCATCTTGCTGCTTTGTATGACGATTGATGTATCTCATTCTTATTTATCTTGCTAGCTTTCAAACAATATGCAATGAATTGCGTGGAATGGCTCTATATAAATCTATGCGTCCGAAGTCTGGTGCTAAAATTGTTAGAGATGCAGCAGATGGACTTGATGCTCCACCAGAAGAATTGCAGGCTATCATAAGTGAAACTGCATGCAATATCCATGGTTATTATGTGCTGAAGTCATCACAGGATGATCATTTTAGGTTGCTCCTTCTCCTAACACCACCCCACAATGTTGTTGATGATCCGTTGTTTACTGTGAAATTCATTTAAGTTGGTTCATGCAGGGATGTTGTAATTGATATGCTGCGTGGAAGTGGACCCAATGCCAAGCTAAAGAAGGCGGAGGTACTTGAAGCTGCCAGAAGAAAACTCAATAGGGAGGTCACTAACAGTGAGTATAACAAGGTATTAATATTATTTTCATGGGTCCGTTTTTTTCCTGATTAAACATAAACGATGGCTATAATATTATGCTAATTTGATTGCCAAGTTATTAGCTTTTGATTGAGCTTTATTTATTATTTTTTTGGGGGTAAATGATTACAATATATATGATGTTTTAAACATGGAAGTTTTGCGCCAAAAATATATGGATCCTTTAGTATTAGTGTGAAATATGCGTCCGTTGTGGCATATAATTCATAACGGCATGGGGAGCAGGAGCCACGGGAAAGGATGTAAGGAAGTTGTGAGGAAATTAAATATCTTGCGCCGTTTAAAAGGCTTAAACTGGTTTTTGGGAGAGTTAATGGCTAATATCGCCGCATAGACATATCCAGTGAAGCTGATGGCTTTGGACAGGATAATTAATTTGATTAGATGTGTAGCTGTATAGCCATATCCAGTGAAATATCGGCGAATCTCTAACTGTTCTGAGTGGTAGAAGATGATGTAAACTCCTTTGATAGAGCTGCTGGTTTTACTAAGACATACAAGAGGAAACCAAAGAAGACACAAGGAGTGGAAGGGAATGATATTGCTGATCAAGAAGATTATTCCAAGGGTCCTGACTTATAAGGGAAGGGAAGTGATGGGCTAGTGGGGCTCTAGGCGCAGTCATGGGGCATGGGCATTGGGCTGTGTCGGGAGTAGTTGCGAACCACCTTTTGGTTTATAGTAGTGTTTTTTGTCTGTATGGGAAAAGTAAGATGCATTTTGGATGCCAAGTGTGGTGAGAGTGCTCATGTGTTGTCTTTCTGTGTTACTTCTTTTTTGTGTTTTTTTAATCTCAACTTGTATTTTGTGTTTGATCATTGCTGATTCGATGTATTGGAGAATGTGTTTTGGCTAGAATCGGTGTGAACTTTGCACATTGATTTGGTTTCATTGTGATTATTGAAGTCAAAACCTTGGGATTTCCCTTCACTTTTTTCTACTGTGCTATGTTTTCTGTTGTTTCTTTAATATTGCAGCCGGTCGTGGTCATCCTTTCAAATTAGATTGTGTTATCTCATTTAATTTCAATAATAACTGTCTTAATAAAATAATAAATCTTGTTTTATTTCATTCGTTTGGCACAGGTCATGACCGAGTTATGTGTTTCAAGTGGTTCTGCATGGTTCTTGAAAACAGATGATCGAACTGTGCAAAAATTGTAGGTCCTACTGATCAAGCACACCGAAATATATTATCGAGCTCTTGCGTGATCTCCGCTTCATTTGTTGGAAGAAGAGAAAAGAGGGAGAAAATTTTTAGCTGCTCGCGTGAAGATATCGTGCTCAAGCTTGCGCTCTTTTTCTTTAACCTTTAGAATATTGTTATACCTATTTTTTAATCTCAGGTTCCCAGTTTATTTATCTCGGTATAATAACCTCTAGTTAGGATTGTGATGTAAACTTAATTAAGCAGTTAAAATTCACGAGTTTGTGAAAATTTATACAGATGCAATCAATCTGTAATACTACATCCCATATGAGATATAGTTGTTTTTTTTAAAGATTAATGAAATTAAATAAATTATTATAGAATATTTATATTTATCATTTTTCTTTTAAATTAATTTGTGTGACTTTTATATTAATATAATTTAATGATACAACATATATATTATAATTAAGTAATTTATTTTACTTCTTTAATATATCTAAAAAGTCAGCAATTTTATGTTAAGGATAAGAGGAAGTACTGTAACGATATCTAATCATTTTGCCTACTTGGATCCTTGGGTTTCAACGCATACTTGGAGTCCATTCGCCTACTTCTGCGGAATTATTGGGCCTTATGTCAGGGCTTCAATTTTGCAAGCAACACCGCTTTCAATGTGTGAAAGCTTATACATACTCTATGGAGGTATTGAATTTGGTGATGCGAGATGGTGGACATGATCATCTGTTAAGAGAGGTCATATGTGCAGTAAGAGATCTTTTCTCAGATTGGCAGATTGAGCTCTGTTATGCTCCCCGCGAAGCAATCCGATGTGCTGATTTTCTGACTAGAGATACGCAACACTTGTTGGGGGGACTGGTGATTCTCCCATTTCCACATCCAGGATGTCTGCAGATTTTGAGAGGAGACTTTTCTCCTAGAGGAAGAGCTTTTCTACTTCCCTAATATGATGTAATTTCCATTTTATGGCCTTATGATCAAAAAAAAAAAGTGATATTCTTTTTCAGAATGTTACCGTGAGGTAAAATTTAAAAAGAAATACAAAATTGATTATTTAAACACGATTTATGTATATTCTATAAAATTTGAAATGAAATGTATTCTCCGGCAAAAACAAAAAAGAAATGAAATGTATTGAAATTAATGACCAAATAATAAATCAGAATGTGCAAATGTAATTATTATTAACGAAATTTTTATATCATTTTAGAACCTTTTTGACTTCATGGTGACGACATATTCAGTTTAAAATATAAGAGTCAAACTTATGATCAGTTGATTTTTTTTATAAGACCTAATTTATTTTTGTTTCAGCTTTTAATATATATTTTTTTTAAATTTGTCACACTCTCTTATCATTATTCTCTTTCTTCTTTTTCTTATTTATTATCTTTCTTATTCATTCGCTTGATAGATAGAGGTATATTGAGAAAAGAAAATAGATATGTTATTTATTTATTGTTTTTAATTAAATTCTTGATATAAAATAGGTAACTACATATTTGTCTCTTATATTATTTAGAATTTGAGGGAGTATATATTACAAATATTAAAAATAATGGATTACAAATAACTTGATCGGGTTATTCTTCATTGATGAATGATTGATGATACTACTATCGTGAGTCGAGACATCGATCCATGATAATACGATGGCATATGCATATTCAGGTTTGTTTTGGCCCCAACTCATTGCGGCTCGATAACCCTAAGTAAATGTTTGATATGATGGGATTAGTGGTGATGAAAATGAAATTGAGGATTAATTCTATTATGATGCTTCTTTAATATGATGAAATTGGAAAATTTTTCAATTCCATGTGGAAGCTAAATAGACTCAATTCCACCCAATCAATTCTATCAAAATACCTAAGATTTACAATTCCATGTGATCATTTTTATCTATTACCCTACATTATCTTAAAAAAAAAAATAAAAAATAAAAAATTGAAAGACATTTTAATAATTTTATATAAAAATTAAATTTTTATGACATAACAAACATTTTTATTTTCATTTTCATATCCATACCTATATACATGTGCATGATCTTATTCCTCACACCGCAGATTCATTATTCCTGTCGCTGATAGCCCAGTTCATCCCGTTGTCGTTCTTCTTCCGCTGCTAAACCCTAAAGATGTCGCGCAAGGCTGCTGTGATACGCTTCATCCGCCATTATTCCACCACCACCTGCACTTCGATCTCAAAAGCAAAATCAAAGCTTCGGACCGAGTACAACCCAGACGAGGCTCTCAAAATATACTCTTCCGTTTCCAAAAAATTCGCCTCCCCTGAATCCTCCCGATACGCACAAGATCTCACGGTACGCTGTCTTGCTAGGTCTGGCCGCTTCTCCGATGTCGAGAATCTCATTGAGTCGCGCAAGAATGACCCCGAAGTCACCCAGGAGCCATTCTTATCCACCTTGATTCGTTCCTATGGTCGAGCCGGTATGTTTGATCATGCATTGAATACTTACAATCAAATGGACGATTTGGGTACTCCTAGGTCTGCTCTCTCCTTTAACGCCCTCTTGTCTGCTTGCATTGATTCGAAACTTTTTGATAAGGTGCCGATACTGTTCGATGAAATGCCCAAGAAGTATGGCGTGACGCCAGACAAGATTTCTTACGGTTTGTTGGTGAAGTCGTTTTGCGAAGTAAGTCAACCTGAGAAGGCGTGTGATCTTGTGAAAGAGGCTGACGAGAAGGGCGTGGAGATTACCGTAGTTACATATACTACAATACTGGATGGTCTGTACAGGAAGGGGAAACGTGATGAAGCTGAGAAGCTTTGGAATTTAATGGATAAGAGGGGTTGTAACGATGCTGCGGCTTATAATGTTAGGCTTGTGTTTGAGCAAAAGGGGAAGCAGCCAGAAGAAGTAAAAGCTATGATTGATGAAATGACAAATGCTGGAATTAAAGCTGACACTGTCACTTACAATTACTTAATGACTTGCTATCTGAAGTCTGGAATGGTGGATGAAGCGAAGGCGGTTTTTCAGGGACTGCGCAAAAATGGGTGCAAGCCCAACGCAGCAACATTTAGATCTCTGGTATATTATTTGTGTAGAAACGGGAATTACGAGCAAGGATATAAAGTTTTTAAGAAGAGTGTAGGAATACACAAGATTCCAGATTTTAATACGTTGAAGATTTTGGTTGAAGGATTAGTGAAGAAAGGAAAGAAGAAGGAGGCTAAAGGACTGATTCGAACTGTGAAGAAGAAGCTTCCTCCCCATATGTTGAAAGCCTGGGAAAAGGTTGAGGAAGATCTTAATCTGACCTCTGTTGATGCTGAGTCTGAGAAGGCGGAAAAAGCTTCAGCTTAAGTTATATTGTGGATTCTTCTCAGAGTCACAGGTCACGAAGTGGCACGTTGTCTCTACTACGTCCACGGGTTTGATTGGATTGTGGGTTAAGGAACCTTCTGGGATGCCATATTGCTGTTCCATATCTTGGCTCTGGAAATCAAAATTTCAATTTTACAGGCCGGCAAATCTTTATAAATGATGAGCTTGAAAGAGTTTGGAAGCTTCGATACAATTAAGTTTTGACTTGTACGAATCTTTTGCATTATATTTCTGACAATTGACTTGCGCTTTAATCTTAAAGACTGCCTTATGTTTTCAGCTGTGCCTTCTCTGACTCTCTGTTACGGCCCCCTGTTTTTGCGAACCTAGCATAATTTCCGATGATTCAAAGCTAGCAATTTTAATTGTGATTGGCATGGGAATTTTGATGTGGATGAAGATAGGGAAGTCTAATAGCTTTACCATTTAGTTGCGGGAGGCACTGAAATTCGAAGCAATCCTGCTACCTGTGCGTTAAAAAGGGGTGAAATGCAACGTCCTTTTTAGCTCTGATTTATCTGCATTCCATTAAAGCTTTAAATTTGACGATTAGATCTTTAGCCTTTCACATAGGTCCTGTTTTCTCCTCTCTCTTTTTATCAATGTTAACATTCCCATATTAGTATCAGTGAGAAATGAAAGCATGTTATGAAGATCTGGAGATTAGTACGGGAATCGAATCTCAAATTGAACTTTTCATACAATTTTTCGTTTTTATCTGTTGATATAGTGCTGCTACTTGTCGTCAGGTTTGTTTGACATGAATTCTAAGTGAATTTTCATTTGGACGTTTCCATTGATGGAATGATCTTTGGTAATTCTGGCCTGGCAAGAAGCTAATAGCAAAATAAATGGTCCGACTTGAAACCAGTTTTTTCCATACTCTTGTCTGTGCATTTCAATGCAAATTAACCTGCGTTAAGATCTGGACGTTTACTTCGGGCAACTGCTCAGAGATCACATGCTCGGTTTTTTTTTTTTTTTTGCCTCCTTCGGTGCAATAATAACTTCAAGTTACAAGGCTCAATCCACTTGCAGTTAGACATCAAATTTCTTCGGGAAAATGACACAGGTTCTAAGGACCGAAAATAATTACAATAAAGTCCTAAAAATCCGAAATAACAACTCATTAAACTGTTTTTACAATATTTTCAGTTATTTTTCTTGCTGTGGGATTTTACTGTGATTATCTTTGGTCTTTGGGATCTGCACATCATTTTCCCAATTTCTAACGGCCAATACCATTGAAGTCACTGGCAGATAATCTTCGAACTTCCTTAAAAGACACCTTGCCTTCAACTGATTTGAGCTTCTCAAGTCTGAACCAATTCCCTATGCAATGTAACTTGGAAGTTATTATAGGAGCCTTTTGTTCAAGCTGCTCCTGTTGGTTTATTCTTTTTTTTTTTTTCCATCGTTTGACAAGGTCACTGATGATGCTCATCGCACTCTTCAAGTTTGATATTCTTGGGGACGTTTCTACAACAGTCTCTCTGGAATGGGATACAACCTAATATTTGTCCCCAAAGTGTTATTGATCCATTGACAATTTTTACCCCGTTTTGGATAATGAAAAGTTTAAGTGTGTTAAGTCTTGGGGACTCGTTAAGGCCAAACATGTATTCAGATTCAGAGTGTTTACAATGATACTTACAGAGTGTGCCCACCAACAATTTATTCATAATGGCCATGAGAACTCAACATAATGGGTTATAAGCCAATTAGTTTATTAACGAGACTAACCTATTGTTGGCTTAGACAACCCTTGCATCCACCTCAACCTCGTAACAATTCAGGCAAAGTGGGGGGAAAATATCTAATAATGCTACATCATTAACCCTCAAAGATCATTGTTCTGGTATTCCTCACCAGATTCAGGATCTTAGTATGCCCTCTCTGCTGAAATCTTGGGCTCTCTATTCATCCCTTGTATTTTCCCAATTACTGGTTGAGGCCTTGCTTCTTTTCCGGCCCAAAATATGTTGCTAGCCAAGATACTCACAGATTGAACCGTTAACTGCTGCTTATTTCCAAAGTTTTCTTTGCCTCAGTCCCTCTTCTATGTTAATTTCTTAATTAACAAAATTAATTTTAAAATGCTAACAAATATTAGAATATAAAAATTTCCTAAATCCCCATGCATTAGTGTAAATACTCAATTTAAAAAATTATAAAATAAAAAATAATTAGTGTATAGTATTCTACTGATGTTAAACACGTTTAATATATTTTTTCCCCTGAAGTTTTAATAACCTCATGCATTTCAATTGAATTTGAGATGAATTGATCATGAATTGAATAGAATAGTGCAATTCCCCAAACATTTTATCGTTAATTATTGGTACTGACATATTGACCATTGAAAGGCATCGTGATCTCTTTCGCAAGGATGTGATTTAAAGTCAGAAAAAATACAAGTTCCAATCAATATATATAGATATATATGTATGTATATATTGTCCCGTCACGCAGATCAAGATGAAAGACCCCCGATTTTTTTTTTGAATAAAATTTGGAATCCATTAAGTTTCAATTAGAAAACTTAATACAAGGTCACAATAGAAAATAAGGGAAAACCTTTTATCTTTCATCAACGACCGCCTCCTTTAATGAAGATGGTGGTTGATCAAAGAAAACAAAAACCCCCGCACTAGTGTGGTCTAACCTAACAAGATGGTCTGCATCCCTGTTTTGTTCCCTAAGAATATGATTCAACAACACATTCTAATTCCTAGATAACTACAACCTAGCTTTTACAATAATAACACTAAAGGGGTGGTTTTGCTCCCCACCTCTAGTTAACAAATTAATAGCTTTAATACAATCAGTAAGAATCAAAATATTCCTGTATACACTTCTCCAATAAATTTGAAGACCTTGAATAATTGTTATAATCTCTGTTATTGCAGGAGGAACTAATAACAGCTTACAAGTAAAACTGCCAAGCTAAGTTCTTTCAACATCACGTAAAACTCCCTCACAGCTACATTAACCTGAGTCCATAACTGATCCATCCACCTCCAAGTACACAAAACCCGATCCCGCTTGCCTATTTGTTGTACCCTGTCCTTCATATGCTTGTTGAGAATAGAACCGACACTGGGATAGAAGATTGTAATCTCAACTAGCCTGAAAAAAGTTTGACTGGCCATCCTGTGAAGAGGGCTCTTGATCCTCGCCAAAGACTTTCTTACATCTGAGTACCCATATGCCCCAACATACATAATCAAGTAAGAAAGCCCATTAGATTTTTCTCGCAAAATCTCTACCAAATCCATGCTTTAGTCCCCCCCCCCCCCCCCCCCCCAAATTCATGTAGTCGGATTGGGATTGTACATCTTCTTGTTTTTTTTTTTTTCAAAAAAAGACTTGGACTGTATATCAGACATCCTCATACACACAAAATAACATCAACTCAACTCAAAGTTCCCGTTTTTGGGTCAGCAAGCGAGCCTGTAAAAGAGGAGCCGTCTAGCACAAGAAAATTAATAAAGCTTCTCCCTTCTGAATTCTGATTCCCTCAACTCGAAACCATGAAACATGAATAAAAAAAACAACAAAAAATTTATCAGAGATACAAATCCCGAGGCCTATAGAGTAAGTAGGGTGTGTTAGGTTAGGTTTCAATTTTCATATATCGAAGGGTGGAAGGATAAGTGAACCTGCACGATACTGTGACTCACCATACTGACTCGTAGGCCCATTGATTGAACGCTAACAAGAGAGAAGCAAACAGGAGCATGCTCTGTGATACGACAAAGAATCCCCCAGGCTTATCGTCGTACGCACGCATGACGCAAAAACAACCATCTCTGATCTCCAATAACATCATCATCACTAGTGTCCATCTTTCCCTTCTCATGTTCTAATCTCATGCTCGTCGCAGACTGCCAAAAGAGTTGTCGTTTATTTGGGAATAAGTGTGACTCATTTATTGATCCCTCACTGCAAGCAACGTCGTCTGATACCGTGGGAGCCAGGAATTCACTGAAATTTTACCTCTTCCAGTAAGTTGGGCATCGTATCAATGGCATAGCTTTGATCTTTTGTTCTATTCCGATGACGTGAACTTCACGAAAAACTGATTAGAGAGGTGTGGGAGGTGTTTCAGATCGCTTTTTTTTTTTGGGGCCAGAAGCAAAGGGACAGTGATAGATGTGCACGACGTACGATAGGAGAGTTATAGCCTTGTAGGCTTTTTACTTGTATATTGTTTATCATGTTTATAGCTGCTGAATCTCTATTTGTGAAAATATTGGAGCACTTGATGGTTGACACGGAAATAGTGTAGATATACAAGTCAAGAATGAGGGATGAAGCGGCCCACTAGAATATGTAAAAAATGATGATTAAGATCATTCAAGGCCCAGCAAATTAAAACCATGATCATTGATCAAGATAGACATTTTCCTTCTTTTGGTCTAAAACAAGCAAGTCAACAAATTGACTCCCAGAAATCAAGTGATCGATGGCCCAATTTGGACTCATAACGAGTGCCTATGAACTGACGTAAAAAAAACGATAAATAAATAACATGAATATTAGTCTAACTCCCATGCATTATTAAGTTCAGATATGATAAAATGGAGGCTGGCGACTTTGATGATTAGACAAGACAGATACCTATAAACTTGGTGTTTATTTATGGACACATCTGTTAATTAGTACATGTAAATGGTAAATTAGTAGAACAGGTGATATATATATGACCTAATTTCGCATATACAAATTCCTCAGTAATTCTGACTGAAAAAAAAAAAAAAGATTCCTCAGTAATGGGACGGAAAAACTTCATTATTGGATTAGACAGAGAAGTCATTCACTATTGCTGGTGAACCCCTCAACTTTTCTCAGCTTCATTTTCGTCTCAGTCCGAGAGAAAATTCACCGACGTGCGTCCCCATTCCATACACCATAGAACGTAGGAGAGATTTTGTCGTTTATAATCGTAATTAAAGATTAAAAAACGGTGAGATGGAGATTTTTTAAGTGAAACTTTGCCAAAAGTTAAGAGTACCTCTACCTTTGATAGGTCTCATCCTTAGACGAGAATAGTTACAGTGATAAAATATGATAATGAAACTTGGAATACTACTACTTAAGAACGTGGTTGGAGCATTTCATAGATCTCTACGTGTTGTTGACGCAGAAGTGAACAAAGACTGCCAAATCTCAGCGAAGACCTGAACAATAACCCCATGATGTTCACTGGAATTAAGAGACAAGAAGCAATGTAAGAGCTGCTCCAAATCCGTGTCCTCAAAAATCTGCTTCTCCATAATCATCTCCATCATCGACCTCCTGAAATCCTCGTGCGGATCCTCCGATCTCTTCACCACCGCGAAGCTCTCCCTCACCTTCCCCTCCACGCTGCATGGCACCAGCCTCAATAACATCGACAACCTCGCCGGCGACGACGACGACGAAAAGCTCACTCTTCCATCTTTCTTTTTCTTCTTACTTTTCTTCTTCTTCTTCCTCCTCCTTGATTTTGACTTCATCTTCTTAACTCCCTGGTGCTGACCTGGCGTCTCGCAAATACTCTCTAAGTGAGAGTCCAACTCGACGGAAGAAGAGTCCGTCGAGAAGCTTCTAGAAGATGAAACTAGGGTTTCGGTTTCTTCTTCGTCAATGACGTCATGGCCATCGCTGCTAAACAATCCACAGCTGTCAGCGGAGGAGGTGCTCATACGAAACCTCGGCGTCGTCTTCTTCTTCTTAGCCCGACCTTTCTTCTTCATTGCGCGAGGCGGTGGAGGGAGAGGCAAGACGTCTTCATTGTCGTCGTCGTCGGAGGCGGCGGAGACAGAGGAGCTGTATATTTTGCGGCGAGGTGTGGTGTTGTTGTCGGGGGCGGCGCAGACCTTGGCGACGACGTGCCATTTGTCTTGTTGTTCCCAGTGGAAGTCGTGGTGGGGTTCGTTGCGGTGGTCGTCGGCGTCGGAGAGGGTGGGTCTTGATGAGCTGAAGCCACAGCCGACAGATTCAAAGGCTTGTGACACGTGGCGGCGGAGGGAGGAGCGGTGCGGTTCAGGGAGGAAGCAAGGGACAGGGTTGGAGGGAAGTGTGGAAGGGTCTTTGGATCGGCAAGACTGAAAAACACGGCAGATTCGAAACTTGAAACGTTTCGCCATTTTTCTCTCTAGTTGAATTCGTTTGTTGGTAAAAAAGGTGAGGCTGCTCTTATATAGTAGAGATGGCCCATTCCTTGACCAACTTAGCAGTTTGTCCCCCAAAAAGCAGGTTCCTTGGGTAAATAAATGAGTTTTCTTAAAAAAAATTAGTTTCATATCTATGAAGAACATTGTGGAAGCTCTTTTGAAGCATAATCCAACTTAAAACTTCAAACTTTTGTCATTTTCAAATTTATTTGGCCCCTAATTAACCATTACTATATCTTAATAAAAAGGCCTCTAACTACATCATTTTTCTAATTATATGCATAAACGTGTGTGTGTGTAAACAGATTATAAACTCCTAATCTCTTTAGCTTTGCTCTTGAATTCAAACTTAAAACAACAAAAACAAAGTTTTTTAATTAAATATAATTATTGATACACTGTATGTTTTTACTCATTCACCATGATGAAAATGGTGAATGTTTAAGCTTTTGAAAACAATTTTAATAAACACCCAAAAAAAAAAAAAAACTAACCACTCTGTCTATCCATGAAGAGATGACTTGTGTTAGTGATGAAGCTGAGAAGCCAGTTATAACATTATCAGTTCCCGTTTGAAAAATATGTTTACGTAAGTTGAGATAAAACTCCTCTAACATATTTACCTTATATATCGTAAATTACGTCGGAAAAACAGTTTTTATCACTAATCCAAACAGATACTATATTAGGCAGTAAAAAAACAGGCACTCATATATAATACAGTATTTTCTTTAGTAATTACCACTGTTTTTAAGTTCAGGCTCAGCTCGAAAGCTTTCAAAATGTTTATTTTTCCTAACTAAAGTACTAAAACTCTTGATATTTTTCGAAAATATAAATTCCATTATCAATGCATAAGTAAGTAAATGACGATAAACAAAATTATTTTGGGGAAAAATAACTTTGCCTCAAGTATAATCCTTCGAATAGCGCGCACGTCAAACTATAATTGTCCCCTATGGCACTTCATTCCCTTTTTCCTTTTATTTTTCTTTTGACCTTGTCCTCTGGTTTGCTCAATCATTTGGGTGTCAATCATTTTCCCCCTAAGTAAGGATTATAGCTATCATAGAAACCAAAGAAAAACTGTCCCTAAACCCAAAAAACACAGTTTGGCCAAAAAAAAAAAAACCCAAAAAACACAGCAATAAAATGTTGTGGGGTGTGTCGGATTGAAACTTTGTTTGTGTGTGTAACAGTTGTTTGTAAGCGTATACAACTATCATGAAGATCAGGAACAGCCTTCGAACACAAAGTTCAAAAGAATAGTCCAATCTTATAAAACTAAGCTATATTTGGAATAGTTTATTTTTTTTGGTAATAAGTACTTATTACGTAAGTCGAGATAAAACTCCTCTGACATACTTACCTCGTATACTGTAAATCACGATTTATAAACATTTATAAATAAAAAATAAGCTATCCCAAAAAAATACTAACTTAATTACAAGGAGGAATGGCCCCCACCTATAAACTACATCACACTCTTGTGAGGCACCTCAATCCGAGAGTCCGAGACTCGTTACATCTTTTGATTTGTGGTAAATCGAAAAGGCTCAATGATCATATTCACATGGGTTGAAGGGCTATTTTATCTAGGAAGTTGTTATGGAAGTGTTAAATATGAAGTAATTTTTCCCTAACATTTATCTCAGTTTAAGTTTAATCGTTAGTTGATTAAATATGCTGAATTAACAGTCTATAGATCGCTCATGTCATTTTTATTAAGGTACAAATTTATCTTAAAAATTTCTATTTAAGAGCAATATAATGCTATTTTTTAAAATAGTCCTTTAACCCTATTAATATTAAGAAAATCTAAAATTTTATTTAACGCAAAAGAAAAGGATTTTCAAAAAGGCGGGCATGAGGAGAGAGATTGTGGTGAGGAAGATGATCTATATATTATATGCTCTCAATTTAAGCGCGAATCAAGGCGTAGAGGGATGGATTCTTTGGTTGGTGATGAAAGAAAGACAAAGAATATAATAAAACATGCTCAGTTATGCTCCGATTCTGCGTCAAGAGTCCTTGTCGCCGTCCCTCAAAACCCAGAGCCCGCAATTTTTGTCTCTGTTTATCTATCCAGCCTCATACGCTTCTTTCACTATGTGTCACTGAACTCAACATTCCTTTTCCTAGCCAAAGTCAGTAAAGTCATGACAAATCTTCATGCATATCTTCAATTGAATATCGAGACACTTAAACGCTTACCAAAACTCCAAAAGCATGAACTTAAGGTTACATGACATCAATCTTACCGTTAAACCTTACACCTACCTCCAAGTCAACCTTC
The DNA here is from genome assembly GCA_963210345.1 of Inga oerstediana. Classification (NCBI taxonomy): domain Eukaryota; kingdom Viridiplantae; phylum Streptophyta; class Magnoliopsida; order Fabales; family Fabaceae; genus Inga; species Inga oerstediana. The sequence goes on from OY723409.1 coordinate 63,585,803, forward strand.
GAACACAACACTACTTTGATTAATTTTTTTTTTCACGTTGTTCCCGAGTTTAATTTTGAAGAAAAAGACAAAACAGAACTCGCCCGGTAAATACCAATCAAAAGGCTGGGAATTATTGGACAGAACCTAACGAGGCTCCTAAGTACGTACATTTCTGTGTTAGCACCAACTTAATTAGTTTGGTTATTTGAGTTTTTTGGAATGGTTGAAAGCGACGAGGAAAGGCTAATTATCAGCTGAGAAGCAAGAGACGAAAGTGAAGGCACAGGGGTAATATATATAAGTGGGGGCCGTGAAGGGGAAAGCTGAGAAGGCAGCAACTGCAAGCACCTGAATCATAAAAATGATCACAAGTGGTAAGAATGGTCGCCTTCATCATATGCTTAATAAAAATCTCGAACTTCATTCATAATGGACAATATATAATAAGAAGATGGTCAGAGATATGGGAAAAGCAAAAGCAACCCTCCTCCTTTTTCATCATTATAACAACTTGAATGGATCCTTCATTCAAATCGTGGGGCCTACATAGCTTTTGTTATGAGTTGGAGAATGTTGAATATATTCTTGAATCTGTGGATGGTGGATCAACGGAAGAAAAGTCAATCCAAAGAAGCACCTCTTCAACAAAACGGAGGTGGGGATCCAAGGGAACCAAATCATCTACGCACGTCTTTTTTATTCCCTTCTTTGTGCTTTTATGAGACACATAGTCTTCGTCTGTTTGACAAAGTTTTCGGCTTTTTTTCTCTTTTTTTTTTTATACATAAAGAAGAAAATTCTAAAGACTCAGCCTACATCAGTAGGATACAGTGATCCAGCTCTAAAACAGCTGTTAACTCAGGTGTGGAATATAAAATAGGGTGAAACCCCGTTACACAAGAAATTGCATTTTTTGTAAGGAAGTCGACAACCCTGTTTGCGTTTCTTGGAACAAATATCAATTCTATCCTCCAATCTCGTTGCAACATGGAACGGACTTCTGCTATTGTAATAGCATCAGGATGATTCTGGCAAATCTCACCATTGATCAGATCAATAACTTCTTTCACATCGGATTCTAATACCACTCTACGCTTTCTTTGATGGCTTTTTTTCTCCTTCACCATCTAGAGAGCTAGTTGTATTTTTAAATATTTAAATTACAATACGGAGTAGGCGAGAGGTCGGATATCTGTCAATATGTTGTATGTCATGTAAAAAAATCACTTAGATTTCAATATATAATTTGTATTAACCGGTTATGAGTTGAAAGCTATGACCCATGCAGAGATATATATATATATATATATATATATGGGTGGAGAGGTGAAGTTGCAGCAATTTTGACTTTAATTTTTCACATATACATAAAATACTTAACACACGTCCATGTAAATGTATCATGCATGTAACCTCAAACATCCAAATTATAGTAGATTTCTTTATACACACAATATTGCAAAGTCTTATGAACCTGGACAACACCTTTGTATTTTCATCACCTCAATCACCTTAGCAATAAGCTAGAGTTAAAAGTATATTTTTCATAAAAAATATTGGGAAATATACAAAGATTATAGCCAATTCAAACAAATTATCGAGCATATTTTTCAAACACATATGTGCAATATATTATCTATGTTCATCATCCCTCTCAATACCTTTTGTTTTGTTACACTCTGGGGTTCTACAAGATTTATCCTAAGTCGTTAGAGTAGAAAACCCCTCTACTTAATTGCTCCGTCATTACAAATATTTTTCTAAAGAATATTAGAGGCTTTCCTAAATAATAATTTCCTAAAAAATTAATTGGAGTCCTCAATAGGATTACCATGTTCTTAGACCTAGACCGGAAACTGGCCAACCGGCTGGTAGACCGGTCTGGTGAACTAGTTTGGTTTGGCATTTTTTTTAAAAAAAAATCAATTTTTTTAAAAAATTTTCTTTAGAATTTTGTATTGATAATCTTAAAATCTTTAATTTTTTACCGGTTTAGCCCCGGATTAGCTTCGGTTTGACTTTGGTATGATTCGCTGACCCTTGATAACCCAGTACTCCTGCCGGTTTGGGCTTAATTACCTTGATAGGATATGGTTTTGCGGCATTTTATATTTGAGAAAGGTTGTGGGAAATACTTGTAAATATAATTTTATTTCAATATAACAATTCCCAAAAAAGTTGGGGTCCTCAGTAGAATTTCCCCCCTTGGATGAGTTTAATATATGAGAAAATTTATGGTTTATGTCTTCAAACCTCCTATTAAGAATTAAGAATTAAATAAGAGTCAGATAACGGATAAGAAAGAGTAAATTGAAGATTGAGAATTAAAAATTTAAAATTATATAGAAATATTTTAGAAGTTTATTTTGAAATAAATAAAAAGTAAAATTGAAAACGAAGATATATTTTGAAAGGAAAACAGCGTTGCACTCGCCTATTTTCTAGCATTTTGACCCAACTTATTTTCTATTTATATATTTTAGTTTATATATTTTGAGTCAATTTTAATGATATTATTATTAAAAATAAATAACTATCTTGAATTATTTAAAAGATTGAAATTAATATATTAATATTAATATAGAGTTAATATAACTTTTGGTCCTTGAAGTTTGATTCAATTTTGGTTTTGATCCCTCAAATTTAAAATCAGTAGTTTTGGTCCCTCAAGTTTGAAAAAGACTTGGTTTTTTTTCCTGGTTGGGTCGGATTTCAAAATCGGGTTGTCAAGTCCTTTTCAAACTTGAAGAACCAAAACCAAAATCGGGTGAAACTTTAGGGACCAAAACCACCGATTTCAAACTTGAGGGACCAAAAACACCAATTTCAAATTTGAGGGATCAAAACCAAAATTGGATCAAACTTCAGGGACCAAAAATTATATTAACCCATTAATATATTTATATAATATCATAATATCAAGATTTCTTAACAAATAAGCTTTTTTTTGCCAGTCTTAACAAATATGATAATATCTTAAAATAATATATTGAAGATATTATATTAAGTATTAACTTTTATATGGTAAAAGATATGCTAATCTTCTAAAATAATATATTAAACTGTGAAGATACTGTATTTCACCCTTAAAAAAGAAGATGTAATCAATACACAACAAATCAGACTGACATTAAGAAAACAAAGAAAAGGGAAAGAAATAACAGAACTGAAAATTTTCAAATGGGTGAGAAATGGACTTCCGGTTCCCTCGAGCATATATCTTTGATAAAGAAGGTTAAACAGCTTCCCTAGAGACACCCCTCTATATCACAACTAGGGAAACTATTAAAATTAATATTTAGAAGGAATAACGATTTTGTAGGGAGTTATATTACCAAATTTAATATTAAATAACATTTTGCAGCTTTTTCCGTTATCCCTTTTTTATTTAGTTCTAATATACCTGAGAATATTTTATTGGGAAAATCACACTTGGTCTTAATTAAGGAAAACAATATTAAAAAAATTTCATAACTTGTTATTATTAACAAGTAAAAGAATCACCATTAACAAGTTATAAGATTTTTTTTATATTAATATTTTTGGTTGGGACGTTAGTGTGATTTCTCTATTTTATTTCACGTACTTGTTTTATTTTTTCACATTTGAAATTTAAGATTCTTAAATATTTAGTAACTACTTTCACAGGATCCCTTTGAATTATCTGATATAATTATATGATATAATATTTTTTCTTTCACACTATCAGTCACTCCGCACAAATAAAATTTCTAATTTAAAAATGGCGGAAGGAGTTGGGCTAGATCCAAGAACAAAGGCGGTTATGCAACGTGCTGGACTGAGAGCATAACCATAACAAACTTGCAGGAAGAAAACATGAAAGCAAATACATTCCAAATTTTATGCTGACGTGGACACCCTGAGAAGCCTGCTTTAGAGACTATTTTTTTATATTTATAGATATCCAACGTAAAATATTTTACTTTATATTTTAAAATATTTTTTAATTTATAACTATCTCCTCAATATCTCTTTTTATTTTTTGAGCATATCTTATAATGAATATTAGAGAGTTAGATGCTGAAATATGAGGCAACACTAATACATCAGTAGCGTTAATTAGTGCTTGTTTGGTTCAATGGTGGGAGCACATTTAAGCTCAGTTGAAATCAAAAAAGTGATTTTAAATCCCAATTGTTTTGTTTGGGTAATTTTTTAAGAATCCTGATCAACCTCAATAAATCGTGATTTCACTTTCCAACTGTATGTTGAGTATAAGTGATAAGAGGATTGCTTTTGTGATTGAAAAATCCTGATTAAAACTTCTCCAACAACAATCTTCTCCAAATTTCTCTCTAAATATTCTCTACATATATCTTGCCTATTATTTCTCAACTAATGTAGTTCAAATAATACTACTTTTAAATATTGTTTTGCCCTTTACTTAACATGAATTTTTAAATTATTTTAAATAATAAAAATTATAAAATAAAAATAATATTTAAATATTCATTTCATTTATTCAATCACATTTAATAATAATTATTAAATATCCAATTATCTTTATCATTAAATATAATTATGAAAATGTATATAGCTTTATTGAAGAGATAAAGTTGATTGCATAATTTGGTGTAATCCTAGCAAAATAATTAGCTATCATATTTATCAATTTATTTTTCCATTTAGAAATTACGTGATAATGATAGGTCCCGTAATATGCTTTCTGAAATATACTTCAACATCTATAATTTTTCTTTCAATTTCATTTATTTCCTTTGTTGAATACAACTTTATAAAATTCATACCCTTTTAGTAATTATACATTCATAAGTGCTTTTAATAAATGAAATCCAAACATAATCACAATTATTAAAGTAATTTTGAAAAAAAAATATCCAAACAGAAATCACGATTGACCAATGACACTTTTAACCAATGTCACTTATACAAATTATAGTTACAATTGTCCACCACTGATCCAAACAGTTACGGTGATAAGGAGGTCACCTGAAAAAAAGGTGCACATCGTGTGCACAAGGAAAAAAAAGGCAACACTAAATCAACTAAGATAATGAGGTAAACAAGACAAGCCTTCACAATAATTCTATTGCACCTCGTTCATGTCCTCTTATCTGAATCTATAACCAAAATATAATAATTAATAATTGTTTTTTATACTCAATTCAAAAATCTTGATGTGTCATATCTTAACACCATATTTGTGTGAATCCTTTTGAGTTCTGACTATTAACCTATGAAATTAATTATTTGACACTGTATTAATTATAATAAATAATAATTAATACTACGGATGGTGTGTTTCTTGACCGAGGACGACATAAGGCATGCAAAAGGAGAATGTTTAAGCAGCTGAAAACAAGTGATAAAAAAAAAGCAACACTTAATCAGCAACGAACCCCAAATCCAGCCTTAGTTTGGGAGTCGCAAAACCTCTCACCTGTGGCTTCTAGTAATACTCTTTGAGTGATTCAGGCTCCATCAAACTAGTAATGGTAGGCAGGGCTCAAGTATGGATCGAAGAAGTTGATGCCCTCTTTGATGAGGACATTGAAACACCGCAAACTTGTTCTGGGGGCTTGTTGTTTGATGGGAGGTACCTGGAAGAGAGGACACTTCAAATGAAAGCCCTCTTAGATAGAAGCAAGTTTGACGGAGTGGTGTAACATCCCAGCGTCTCGCTCTCAATATCGTTTGTTTTGGGGCTCGTTGTTCCTTATGGCTTTAAAACGCGTCGAGGGGAGGTATCTAGACCCTCATAAGGGGCATCTTTCATTTCGCTCCCCATCTGATATGAGATATAACACTCTACCTACCTTTGAGCCAAGTGTCCTCGCTGGCACATCAACCCACATCGACTTGTTACAATTGGTATTAGAGCTAGACTTGAGTTGTAAAGATCAGGTATCGAAACAAATTAGATTCTTCAACATGAGCGCCCACGTGTTGCACTAGTAAGGTTTTACCCACTTGAATCAGCTCATCCAAACCAATCATGCGGTTTTTTCTATTCTCTAAGGTCGTTATGGGCTTCGTGAATTGTGACATTCTATCCTGAAAGTCAATAAAATTTTCTGAAGTGTAGAATCTTATACCTGGATTTTTAGCAAAATGCGCTACTTGTAACATCTTAGGGTCTCGCTCTTATTTTTGTCCGCTTTAGGGTCAATTACCCCTCACGGCTTTAAAACGTGTCAAGAGGGGAGGTATCCAAACCCTTATAAGGCGTCTTTTATTCCCCTCCCCAATCGATGTAGGGCATAACACTCTATCTACTTTTGGGCCCAGCGTCCTCGTTGGCACATCAACCCACATCGACTCGAGCCTGGCTCTGATACCATTTGTTAAAAACTTCATACCCCAAGTCTTTCATTTTTTTAAATCCATCTTAAAAATTTTTTCCCTCTACCCACTTTCCCTCCCTTACCCTCATATCAAACAAGCCCTAGAGTGAGAGTCAAAGTGAGAGATGAGGGTCAGTGGTGCCTCAGAGCTGTATTTTACAGTGTTAGTTACTGACAGTATGGTTCGAGCGCACGAGTTGGTAAGCTTTTATTTTCCTTGTAGTCTTTCAATTTCTTTGGCACTCCGATTTTTAGCTAACTTGTTTTACTGTTGGTTTGTAGTCTCTGCCGACTGCCACGTGTAGAAAATACATGTGGCGTCGTATTCCTCCACGTCCTCAGTGGGAGGCTGTGTCTGCGGGTGAACCCCGAATGAGGACATGGAACTTCTCCTCCATTGAGGAGAATTTTGAGAGAAAGATCACCAAAGTCAAAGTGAGAGATGAGGGTCAGAAGACGAAGGGCTCGAGGAAGGATGACTCATTTGGTTAAGAAATGACTAGTTGACTACTACAATTTTGACTAATTTTTTTAAAACAAAACTATGTTATAGAGTACTCGATAATAGAACATGCTCCTTTGGTTCTATTTACAAGAGCATCGTAATCGAATTAGGTGGAGTGGATAAAATTAATTAAATAAAATTAGTTAAATATAATAAGTATATCTTGAAATAAACTTTCTTTTTAGGTATACTTTGTTTATAAGGGCCAAGTAAGAAAGACAAATAAAGTACTCCTTCTGTCCTTAATATAAAATATATTTGAGGTATTAATCTTGGTCTTAAATAAGTAAATATAAGATAAAGTTTTTATATTTGTCAATATTTTCGTACATTACCCCTATTGGTGCTTGTAACATCCCAGTACCTCGCTCTCGATTTCTAGCGGGATGCGCTACTTGTAACATCCTAGCGTCTCGCTCTCGATATTGTCTGCTTTAGGGTCTATTACCTACTCACGACTTTAAAACGGTTAAAAAAGGAAGGTATTCAAACTCTTATAAGGCGCCTTTCGTTCCCTTTCCTAGCCGATGTGGATAATAATACTCCACTCAAATTTGGGCCCAGCGTCCTTATTGACATATCGACTCGGGCCTGGCTCTGATACAATTTGTTACAATTGGTATCAGAGTCAGGCTCGAGTTGTAGAGATCACGTATCAAAACAAATTAGATTCTTCAACATAAGCGCCCACGTGTTGAATTAGTAAGGTTTTACCTACTCCAATCAGTCAGTCCAAACTAATAAAATTTGCTAAAGCATAGAATCTTATACCTGTAGTTCTAGAAGGACGTGCCACTTGTATCTTTCTAATGCCTCACTTTCGATATTGTTCACTTTAGGGTCTGTTCCCCCTTCACGGTTTTAAAAAATGTTAAGAGGGGAGGTATCCAGAACCTTATATGGCGTTTTTTTCCTCTCCTCAGTCGATGTAGGACATAACACTCCACCCATCTTTGAGTCCAGTGTCCTCATTGGCACATCAACCTACATTGACTCGAGCCTGGCTCTGATACCATTTGTTACAATTGGTATCAGAGTCAGGCTCAAGTTATAAAGATCACGTATTAAAACAAATTAGATTCTTCAACACAAGCACCCACGTATTGCTCTAGTAAGATTTTACCCACTCCAACCAGCCATTCCAAACAAAAAAAATTTGCTCAAGCGTATAATCTTATCCCTTGATTTCAAAAGAGACGTGCCATTTGTAACATTTCAACACTTCGCTCTCGATATTATCCTCTTTAGGATCCGTTAGCCCCTCATACCTTTAAAACTCTTCAAGAAGAAGGGTATTCAGACCCTTATAAGGAGTCTTTCATTTCCCTCTTCAACCGATATAGGACATAACACCCACCTACCTTTGGGCCAAACGTCCTTAGTGGCACATCAACCTACATCAATTTGAGCCTGGCTCTGATACCATTTGTTTAAAGTGCTTGTATTGACATTGGTTATGAATTAAATTTCCAATTAAAGGAACGGGAAGATAAACACACACAAGCTTTATGGTCAGAAATTTCTAACATTAAAGGTGTGTTTGGTTTGAAGGGAAGGGGTACATTATAATTTTGGACAGGAGAAACCCAAAATTTACCCTCTCATTCCTTTTAAATTTTGGGTTCCGCCTAAAATTTAAATACTTCATCCTAAAAAGGTAATTTTACCCCCATCCCCTCCCCTCCCTTCCCCTCCCCTCCCTTTAAACCAAACATATCCTAAAGGAATTGTGCTTATAATTCTGGATGACATTTGGCAAAAGCTTGAGCTTATGGATATTGGTATTCCAAACAATAGCTTCTATGTTTTGTTAACCACAAGCAATTCAACAGTTTGTAATGATATGAGATGCCAACACATCATTTCACTATAGGCATTGGAATGCATAGAAGGATTATATCCCTTTTCCAAATGTGTTGGCATAAAATTTGAAAATTCTACTAGTCATGGCATGGATGTAGTATAAGGGGTTTTGGATGCTAGTAGAGGACTACTAGCTACAATCGAGGCAATGGCAACCTCGTTGAGAAGGTTTGAACAAAGATATTGGAAGAATATTCTAAAACGCTTGCTAAACTTTTAGAAGTTGCATGATGATGATCGTAATTCGTGGCAAAAGGTTCATGAGAATCTCAAGTTAAGTTACCAAAAACTTGAGACTAAAGTCAAATTCTTTTTGATGTTGTGTTGTCTGTTTCCTAAAGGGTATGAGATTTCTATCAAGCTACTAAGCAAAGTTGGCTTTGGATTGGGGATTTTTGGTGAAGTAAAGAACTCTTCTAAACTAAGAGTTGAACTCATTCTGGCAAAAAAATGACCTTTTAAAGTACTTTATGTTGCTGCAAACTAATGGAGTATGTGTGAAGGTTCATGAATTACTTCGTGAAGTAATCCTATCAATACAAGGTAAAGATGTCCAAGTAATTGTAAACTCAAGTGACACTTTGAATTCAAGATTGAAATTTTTGTCTTCGAATAGTAATATTGGGTTCTAGATTATTTTGATGCTATAGAACTCTAAGTACTACTGCTTTAGATCAAGAGAGGACTTAAGGTGGAAGAATTATATACAACGCTTGAAAAAATGGTCAAACTAAGAGTGGTACTTATATGTCATGATAAAGATATGGTATATACCTATCTTTCATTAGGATAGCTTTTTTCATTAAAAAACATCCAAATTGTCATCCTGAATGGTTGGAAATTAGATGACACTTTTCGTTAGAAACACTTGAACAGTCTTGTATCTCTTGAATTTGAAGATTGTTCGATCATGCAGTTACCAGAAGAAATTGTGGTAGACAAGCTGAGGTTGTTGCAGATAAGAAGATGTCGAATTAAGTAGTCCACTTTAGGGTCAGTTACCCCCTCACAGCTTTAAAACGTGTCAAGAGGGGAGGTATCCAGACCCTTATCCAGTGTTTTTTGTTCCTCTCCCCAACCGATGTAGGACATAACACTCTACCTATCTTTAGGCCCAACGTCCTCGTTGACACATCAACCCACATTTACTCGAACATGGCTCTGATACCATTTGTTACAATTGGTATCAGAGATAGGCTCAAGTTGTAAAGATTACGTATCGACACAAATTGGACTCTTCAACACGAGCCCCCATATGTTGCACTAGCAAGATTTTACCCACTCCAATCAGTCTGACCAAACTAATCATGCAGTTTTATCTATTTTCTAAGGTTATCATGAGCTTCGTGAACTGTTACTTTCTACCTGAAAAGTTAATAAAATTTGTTGAAGCGTAGAATTTTATACCTGAATTTCTAGTGAGACGCGTTACTTGTAACATTCTAGTACCTCGCTTTCGATATTGTCTGCTTTAGGGTTTGTTACCCACTTACAACTTTAAAACTCGTTAAGAGAGAGAAGTATCCAAACCTTTATAAGGTGTCTTTTGTTCCCCTCTCCAGTCGATGTAGGACATAATACTCCACCCAACTTTGGGCCCAGCGTCTTCTTTGGCACATCAACTGACATTGACTTAACCTGGCTCTGATACCATTTTTTACAATTGGTATCAGAGTCAGGCTCAAGTTATAAAGATCACATATAAAAACAAATTAGATTCTTCAACACAAGCACCCACGTGTTGCGCTAGTAAGATTTTACCTACTCCAATCAACTAGTCCAAACCAATAAAATTTGCTAAAGCGTAGAATCTTATACCTGGATTTCTAGCAGGACGGGCTACTTGTGTCATTCTATCGCTTCGCTCTCGATGTTATTCGCTTTAGGGTCCGTTACCCCTTCACGGCTTTAAAAAATGTTAAGAGGGGAGGTATCTAAACCCATGTAAGGCGTCTTTCGTTCCCTTCCTCAGCCAATATAGGACATAACACTTGACCCAGTTTTAAGCCCAGTGTCCTCATTGGCACATCTGTAACATCCTTATTTTTATTAGCAAGTTAGTTGTAGTTTAGATTTTATTTAGTCAATGAGTATAAAATAAACTAATAAGTAAAGAGAAGTATCAAGTTCCAAAAAAAGAAATCTATTCTAAAAATAATATACAAATGAAATAGCTCCTTAAAAATAATTATTTTAAATATATGGGTATGTGTGTGTAAACTTATCTTATTATTAGAAAGTAATATAAAAAAATTATCTAAATTTTATAGACATTGTTATTTTATTTTATTTTTTTAAAAGCCAACATAAACCCTAGATTCTCTTACCTATAAATATCTCATATCTCCCTCTCAAAAAGAAGTCCTAGGCGCCGCACCTCACCTGCTAAATATGAGGATAATTCTTTTCTCCATTTTATTGTTCATATTTCATTTCCGTTGTTCTTGTTCCGATACATGTCATTCACATCTACATTTGTTTGTTTCCTCTTCTCCCCTTTGTTTAAGATTTTTAAACCATGTCCGGTTGTTATTTTATTTTCCAGTTGTCATGTGTGTAGAGTGTATGAGCATTTATTTACTCCTCCTTTTATGACCCCTTTGATCCCATGTTTTCCATCAATCAAAGCATTGAGTGTGAGTGTATCTTAAAATCCTTATTACTTCTTCACATAATCCCTTCTTTCATTCCTTTCTTCAATATTTGAGCACGTCTGTTCATGGGTGTCTCTGTATTTAATTTCTTTGACCCACTTCCCTTTGTTTATTATTGTTGGAGTTGGTGCGGGTGTCTTCCTTATTATTCTATTTTTCTCCTCCTAAGGCTACTTCTTCAAATCGTGTGTGTTATTCTCTCAAAGTTTTTTCACTCTGGTTGTACCCAACTGCTTCCCATCCATGCCAGTAAGAGTATGTATACATATAATATAAATATATAAAAAAAACAGAGAGAAAGAGAAAAGGGATCGAAGAACCCATAGTATGTGTGTATATGACCATTTATATCATTTTCTTTGGTTTAAGGCTACTGATCATTCTTTAACTTTTTAAGGTATTTTTTTAAATAAAAAAATCATTCTATGAAATTCCCTAACTAGGCGTCCCAGCTTTTCTTTTCTTTCCTTGGCATTTTGGCAAGTTGGCCTCCTCTTTTTGTCAAAACCAACATAATATTATAATAGTACCATGCCATTGATTTTTGCCACGTATTTCCATGTCTTTCCTTTCTTCATTAATACAATTGTAACTATTTGTGCAGTGTCATTTTTCTTTTAGCTGTATCTTGTGCATATATCATTTCAAAGATTTTTTTTTATTATATATAAAGATATATATATATATATATATTAACGCTTCTGTACCGTGATAATTTTTATCTCTAATTTCTAACTAATATAAAATCTCTTAATATAAAAGTTGATATGTGGTAACTAGTAATTATGTATCTATATAATATTAAATCTTATAAGGTTGTTTGAGGCTTTTAGAGTAATTTTAGAGTAGAATTAGAGTGACTTTATAATAGTTTTACTTAGTATATTGATGACAATTTATATGTGCAATTTTGTATACTCTTATTGAGACCTTTGGGAGTAATACTTGTGTGATTATCTGTATGCTAGGGAGTAATAGGTAACTTTAAATATTCTTTTATATACTTGTGAATTATATATAATTGTGAATGATTATCTTTTATAAAAAAAAGGATTGAATTATATGTATATGTGTACATATTGTAAATTCTCAAGTAAATAATGTTACAAGTAGAACTCTTTATAACTCACTTTATTCACATAGATAATAAATTAATTATAATTAATGTATTGTTGGATTATTGTTTCCTTTCTGGTGTGTTTGAATATGTGATGATATTTAATATGAATGAAAACATGATTCATTATACCTTGTCTTTTAATGATATTATATTTATTGATGATTGAATATAACTGTCATGGCTGTTGCATTTGTGATGGGTTGGAGTTAGGAGGAATTTGTATGTTGAGATTTTTTTACCACGTGATATGCCATCACTCGGTGCACAATGGATGACACTTGTCAGGGCCCCTGCTTCCTTGTTTTCCTTTAGCCAGGATTGCATTAGAGCTGTGGGATATATGACACCTCCTTAGTTATGTTCTTTTAAGGAGGGGAGCCATAGTCCAGACTTAAGCTCTACACCTTTGCCCAGGTTTTTTTTAAGAACTAGTGAGCTTGGGATAATCCAATGAAATTGATGGTTTTCTGTTAGACTATGTGTTAACCTATGGCTCCAATCGGTGGTATAAGAATGGATGGTGATATAAGAAAGGTTACATCTTATATATTACATATTGCATATTGATATAATGATGATTAAAATTGTTTTTGTCTTGTATGAGGATTATGGTATATACACACAGATATATATATATATATATATATGTAATCAGTTCCTTCTTTTTATCATATGTGATTTACTTGTGTACGGTAGAAACTTTCAGTAGTTACTAAGACTTGGAATCTCATCCCTATATATTAACATTTTTCAGGTGATTGTTCTAATAGGGAGCAAGGGAAGGCACCTATGAAGTGAGTTTTGAAGGCTCTATTAGGCTTCTCGTGCACCTTTATGCCACTTTATATTTAATTGCCATGACACTAGGATTATTTTTCGTCCTAAAATATTTTGGTTGATAAATATTTGTTAGAAACTTTGAACTAATAGTTGAAAGTATCAAGTAATTGTTGTTCAAGTTTTGTTCGGATAGAATCCCTAAGTTTATAAGTGACGTTTTAACGGATTGAACGTTAAGTATATATATGTCTTTTTGAATGAGGTGTTACAACATCAACCCACATCGACTTGAGCCTGAATCTGATACCATTTGTTACAATTGGTATCAGAGTCAGGCTCAAGTTGTATAGATCACGTATCGAAACAAATTAGATTCTTTAATACAAGTGCCCACGGCTTGCGCTAGTAAGATTTACCCACTCCAACCAGCCATTCCAAACCAAGAAAATTTGCTCAAGCGTAGAATCTTATCCCTTGATTTCTAAAGGGACGTGCCACTTGTAGCATTTTAATGCGTCGCTCTCGATATTAGGGTCCATTAGCCCTTCACGACTTTAAAACTCTTCAAGAAGGGGGTATTCATACCCTTATAAGGCATCTTTCATTCTCCTCCTCAACCGATGTGAGACATAATACTCCACCTATTTTTAGGCCCAGTGTCCTCTTTGGCACATCAACCCATATTGACTTGAGCCTAGATCTAATATCATTTGTTAAATGCACTCGTGTTGACATTGCTTATGAATTAAATTTCCAATTGGAGGGATGGGAAAACAAATACGCACAAGCTTTATGGTCCAGAATTTCTAACACTAAAGGAATGATGCTTATAATTCTGGATGACATTTGGCAAAAGCTTGAGCTTATTTAAATCCGAGATTTATATCTCTATCATCTTAGTTATTAAATTTAATTTATTTTAATAAAAATAAATTTAAAACTAATATATATATATATGTATGTATGTATGTATTTCGAAAATACATATATATAATATTATTAATTTTATTTTTAAGAATTTTATATTTATATGTATAATATAAAATTTGTCTACCCTAGATTAAACATTGTCTCGTGTTAGACCATTCTTGTGTGCGACCTTGTAGGCCCATACGAAGTTGGCAGTTGGCCAATGACTATACTAACCCACAAGTTGTAAATGACCTCTAGCAAGACATTACGTCTACCCAATTTCATATGAGGATCGATAAATCGATGCAACCTGTCATACAACCATATCACGTCCCTTTTGTCACACAATATTTAGGCCAAGGATGAGGCATGGATAATGTCATCCTTCTGTTCCTGACCATTACTTTCCTGATTCCTGAGTAATCTGATAGTAGAAATGGAAACTCCTTTCCATCGCAGTATGGCCATACATTTCTTAGACTCACTTATCGAGGGACCCAGTAATATCTCTCTACTAATGTGGGGGACAAATTCCATCTTAACTATTCACATTCTTCTGCATGAAAAACCACCAAGCACGATCGTAGCCTTTATCATAACCCGTCAAATGTGACTTTTGACTAGTTCAAAGCTTAGCAACTCTCATGTAGGAATCCATGATGACCTCATATCGAAGGGTATTATGACGTGGTTATACATGAGATAAGCTTATAACTTGATTCATGCAGCTTTCTTATAGCAAGTCGGTCCAGCACCTTGTACTCTTATAAGTTCCTAAGACTTTGATTAGTATCTCCATATTTTATCAAAGTCATACTGGTCTTATTTCATCTCTTCTCCTGCATAGATGATCGATCAGGGACATTTAGGCGAATCTTTATGATTTATCCAAGAATACACTTATCACAATGAACATGCGAATAATATGATAACATAATAAGGAAATTTCATTAAATTAATAATATTCAAAGTACAATGATAGGCCCTTAGGGCACAATTTCCAACAGAAGGACCTTGTGGAAAGAGTAGAAATTCTGGAATTGTCGGAAATGAGAGAAGCAAGATGGAAATGTCTGGTTCCTGACATTATTCTAATGAAATATGGCATAAGGGACCTTATGAAACTTGCTTTGTATGAGTGTCCTGACATTGAGTTCATTTTGGGTAATAGTGAGAGTTTACGAGATGTGTATGCCTTCTCCTAGTTGGTTGAGTTGCATTTGGATTGGGTGAGTGCCAAAGACTTGTGGCGTGGTCTTTTGCCTTCTAACTTTCTTAGAAAGCTAGAAACTTTCATGTTATCGCATGGTGAAAAGCTTGGCAATGGGTTTTTGTAGGGCAATCTGAAACTGCCTCATTTGAAGGTGTTGCGATTTAATGATTATCTAATATTCAAAGGAGAAATTTTCGTACCCTTGGTTGCTCGAAGAATTATGGGTTGAAAATTGCAAGGATGTGAGAACTTTGATTAAATATCGAAGTCCAAGACAAGAAGCGATGGATGCTGATGATGATGGCTACTTCTTTCCCAAGTTAAAGATACTTAAAATTGAAGGATGTGGTGAATTACGCATTGTATGGTCATTCCTTATGGCCGGAAACCTTGGTGTTTTGCAAGAATTATGTATAAGGTCATGTGAGAAGCAAGAGTACCTAATTGGCGAATATCAAGAAAATGAGGGCAGAGTATTGCACAAGAACATCAATATGCTGCCTTCACTGACAACAGTGAAGCTTGAAGCTGTACCAAGCTTCATTGGCATATGGGAAACAAGCACATCTCCAACTCTAAAAATAAGGGCTAGTGGATGGTTCCGCTAGCGGGCAGGCTCATCGGTAACTTGCTCTAATTCATTAAATTAGAGATTAGTTATTTTAATTCATGTATGCATGTTTTTTCCCCACATCAATCAAATGCAAGGAATGAAATAGACCGGCAATAGTCACAAAAGATATGGGAGATGACACCTATGGAGTGGCCATCTCTGAAGCGTGCTAATTTGGGTCGAGAGTTGGTGGAAAGCCCCTTTCCACATTCCACGATGTATTTACGAGGAAAACATCTATCATTAGAAACTAGAGATTCGATACTACTTTTTATTTATTGTTTTCCATGTATTGTATTGCTCTTTATCTTTTCCACATTCTCTGTTTAATTACTTTACCTTTTGTCAGCAGTCGACCATAAGAGGTTTGCGGGATTGGTTATGAGGAAAACAACCACACTCAGAAACTGGAGTGGTAACAATTTTACTTTTACTTATGGATTACTGTGGCTGTGGTTTTTTTTTTTAATTTATGACTTCAAAATTTCAACTTTAATGATATGAGTCAGTCAGTTGTTCTATGTTTTAAGGTAAGAATATGTTGAAGCTTTTGTCATCTAGAAAGTCAATGTGTGTGTGTGTGGGCGCCTTTGGAGTGCATGCGTGCATTGTAAGTATTTGACCTAGAAGAATACTTTGTATTGTCTTTACTAGGACTTGATGGAGCTTCTTAAGAATATGAAAAACTTGACCAGTCTTGAAATAAGGCACTCTGAAGTCGAAGAGGCTTTTAATGTTGAGGGAATTAAAAGTGAAGTGGAAATGGCATTAAAACTATGAGTCTTGGAGCTGGAAAATTTACCCAACATGAGGCGCATATACAAGGACCGGAAGAATATTTTAAACTTATGCCACCTAGAAGTCCTGGTAATCCGCCAGTGTATAAACTTTGGGCCATCTTTAGTAGATTAACAATGAAATGCCTGCAACGGCTGTCCGATTTAAAAGTAACACAATGCAGAGACTTGCATTTCATCATAGAAGAAGATGCTGATAGTACGGATCAAGTATGCCTCCCAATGTTGCAAAAAGTTTGCATCTCTCATAGTGATGCATTGAGAGCCCTTTTCTCCATCTCAACATTCACCACATTTCTAAAACTGGTGAGTTTGGAAATAGAAGCAGCCCCCAACATGAAGGAAGTGTTTGGATTGCAACAAGATGATGCTAGTACACGAGACTGGGGGCTACTAGAAGTAGCTCCAAAACTGTCACATATAAAACTAAAAAACCTGCCCAATCTTGCAAGGTTTTGTAGTTGGATTGATAATCAATCTGTGAAACAATTCGGTTTGGATCTTGAAGTAGTTGATTGTGCCATATTGGAGAAGCCAGAAGAGCTGGAGGGGGAGGGGTCTCAAGAAAGAGTCTAAACATTCCAATACTGGTCAAGCTATGCCACACTTGGACATCCAAACTCATACGGGAGAAGCTAAAGGGAAACAAGTAATAAACGCTTCTTCATCAAGCTCAGGAGAGGTATGACTTGACTCCTAATTGCAAGTCCTATTTATTTATTTTAAAATGATTTTTTAACCACATCTTATGAATCTAATAACTTGGACCAATTGCACCTGAGGAAGTAAGAATAATATACCATTTGATGATGATGTGTGTTAATAACTTTGAAGACAAGTTAATTAATTATTCTAACTGAATCACTGCCAACATCAGTCACTCTTCCTCAAGTAAAGTTTTCATTAGTTATTGATTACTGTGTGTCTTATGCCCTCTTTTTAATATAGTATTATACCTGTACCTTTTTCTTTATCTCTCTATATATGTGTATATTTTAATAATGATTGTTTCAGGATTTAGTTTAATGGAAATCCAGCCCAGAAATGAAGCAATAATGACACTCCAGCAAGATATAGGGAAATAAGAACTATTATATATACATAGAGTCAAAAGTTCAATGATTTAAGGATTTTAGTAAAACGTCTTATTCACATCCTTGTTTCCTTTTTATACTTGTGCAAACTGTTGTTGCTGGCCCTTCTCAAATATTGGGGATTGGAGAAATAAAAGAGGCGTGAAGACAATGGCAATTGAATACAAAGCATGTGATTCTCAACTGTCTGAGCTATGGGAGGGCGCAGTAATATGATAGACCCTTTGGTGATTAGTTGTGTTTACTTTATGCTTTCTTATCTCATTTTCTTTCTAGAAGAAACCATAGTAGAACAACATTTTCGGGCCTTCATTATGGGTTGGATGTGCTTTAGTGTGATGAGTATTTGATAACATGGACACCATATCTGAGAGGCATTTAAGTGATGGTTCAAGTATGGGGTGTGCATGTTGACATTGGGCTTAGCAAAGTTTTGCAGGAAAAATGTGTCTTTGGTGCCAAGAAATTTTGGGAGAGTGCCATGATAGTTTTATCAGTTCGGCATCACAGCCATATTAGATGGCAAGCACCCTCTCGGGTGCCGTGACACTTTGTCCAAGTGCCCTGACATCACCTTAGGGAATGCTATACACCCGCTAGGGTGCCATGGCACTTAGCCCAAGTGTCATGACACCACCTCAGGGAATTCTACATACACCCTCTCAAGTGCTGTGACAGTTTGCTTAAATGCTGTGGCACCACTTAATGGAATGCTACTCACATCCTCTCGGGTGCCGAGACACTTGGCCCAAGTGCTGTGGCACCACATGAGGGATTGCGACGCACACCCTTCAGGTGCATAAACAGAATAGTTGAGTGTTAGTTAAGTTGGTTGTTTCAATTTTCCTTGTGGTGTCTCTTTTCGTCTTCTCTCTTTTCTGATTCCCTCTCATAATCATCATCATCAGAGTCCCCTGAGAATAATGGCCAAACAGAAGTTCTATATATATGTTGGCTCAATATCTGTCATGCAAGTTAGCATGTACAAGAACGTTTTGCTTATTGTAGGAGAGGAAATTAAAAAAAAGTATATTAATTATTTTCGGGCTGTATCTATTAATGAAGGACTAAATTAAACTTATAATAATTAAATGAAGCGTGTGTTATGATGAAAAAACCAGATGACATCATTGAAGAATAAGCTTATATAATCTGTACTACATTAAAAAAAAATCTAAAACCATATTTAACCAAAAGTGTATTGTAAGGGACGTATTTCTTGTAAATTTAACCAAGTGGGGAAAAGTCTCGAATTTTTAATTGCAAACTTGACTAATTAGAATGGCCGGCATGAATTACTCTCTAATCATCTTGAAGAGTCATACCAAGAGGACTTTATGGGGAGAGATACGTTCGAAAAGGCATCCCGCACTCTTGTTTTCTCTTCAACCTTTGTTTACATACTAAATAACTTATTTTTTGGCCCGAAAAAACTTCCATTACTAATAAAACCAAAGTATCAAAAACTCCGAGAACAGAGATAAACACAGAAAACTAGACGGTCTGGAAAACCTAACGAAACAGAAATATAAAGCCATAATAATTATCCATAGTCTTCTACTAAAACTGCAGAGCATCCTTATCCATAAGTCTTCCCAATTTCTCTGGAGGTCTTCACGCCCCATCCAAAGGACACGTTCCTTCAACGAAGCTTTAACAACTTAGTCAGCTGTTGAATTGGCTTCTCAGAAAATCCACAGAAAAGAGTGGTTTGGAATAAGATTCTTTCTAAAGAGGATATTCTCAATAAGAATATCACACCTCCATTTAGGAGAAGGGCCATTATTTTTTTAACAATGAAAGATTATCTTATTCAAACATCACATCATCCGGTTAATACCTCAAACATTGATGGAGAATTTTACTGCACATTAAATAATAAACATTTTAAAAATATCGTCATACAATTTTTTAGCATGGCCCAGGGAGAAAACTCTCTCCATATATAAGGATCGGATACAAACTGTGATATTAAGATCACAAAACCACAACGATAACAAATAATGTCAGAGGCAAAAGAAGAAACTGGACAATTCCAAATGCCAGGTGAGATTGGGTTCGATGAAATTGATGAAGAAAGTTCAAAAAATTATCTCAATTACAAGTATGCTTGCGCTTCTGCGGTAGTTGCCTCCGTCAGCTCCATGATATATGGTTACAGTAAGTTCTCATCATCATCACCCATGTAACAGTAATAGTTGCCGCCTCCGCCGGCGGCAGTCCTCATTTATCATTATTATTAATGAGTTCATTTATTTTTTCAGTCACAGCAGTTATATCCGGAGCTCTACTATTCATAAAGGAAGACCTTAAAATCAGTGACCCGCAAGTACAGCTGCTTGCAGGTATATTAAACGCTTGTGCACTGGCAGGATCCTTGGCCGCCGGCGGAATCGCCGACATCATCGGCCGGCGCTACACCATTATAGTAGCTTCCCTCTTGTTCATGTTGGGCTCCATCCTGATGGGCTACGGCCCATCGTACGCAATCCTAATTTTGGGAAGGTGCATTTCAGGATTTGGGTCGGGCTTTGCATTGATCGTGGTACCCGTTTACTGCGCAGAGATTTCACCACCTTCTTCCAGAGGCTTTCTCACGACTGTCCCAGATTTGTCCATTAACGTAGGAGTCTTGCTTGGCTACGCTTCAAACTATGCTTTTGGAAAGCTGAGCCTCAAACTGGGATGGAGGATGATGAATGGTGTTATAGCAATCCCTTCGCTAGGTGTGGCCATTGCCATGTTAAAAATGGTAGAGTCTCCCAGGTGGCTGGTCATGCAGGGCCGTGTGGCCGAGGCCAGAAACGCCCTTACACTTGTCTCTAATTCCGACCACGAAGCCACAGTGCGGTTACGGGCCATAAAAATCGCTGCCGGGATCCATGAAAATTGCCACGAAGACATTGTTCCGGTAATTAAATACAACCCCGGGTCATTCATATAAGATTTCATTTGTACTCCAAATTGCACTACAAGAGTGATTATATCTTATATTAAGGACCCAAGCCCTTTATTATAAGTTTTAGATTTGTGGATGAAGGTGGTCCAAAATATAAGCTCTCTTTAAATTTTGTCTAAATATTTGTCGTGTTTTTTCTAACTTCACTCTTTATTGATTATATTTATTGTATTTATTATCTATTATTTATCCTCTATATAAATAAGGTATAATTTAAAAATATATATATTTCTTTATATATTTATTATTTTTAATTAATATGATTTTAACTATTTTCTTAATTAATGCATATATATACTGATTATTTGAAACTTATAATAACCGACGGAGGGAGTAGTATACAGCCTTTTAATTTGGTTTCCTTGTACATATGATGGTCCTCCTAGCTAACACTTAGATAAGTGTGAATATTCAGGTGGCTAAGCAAACGAGAGGAGGAGCAGGATCTTTAAAAGCCCTATTGTGGAAGCCATCACGTTCAGTATGAAGGATTTTAATCGCAGCGATGGGAGTGCACTTGTTTCAGCAGCTAAGTGGGTTCCAAGCGTTTCTGGTATACGCTCCAAGAATATTCGAGAAGGCAGGCATGAGGGACAAGAACAAGTTGTTGTTGGCCACGGTCGGAATGGGAATAAGCAAAATGGCGTTGGCATTCGCGGCGGCGTTCTTGTTGGACAGAGTGGGGAGGAGGGTTCTCCTGCTCATCAGCTCAGGGGGTATTGTGGTGAGCTTGTTAGGATTGGGTGTGTGCATGACCATGGTGGAACATTCTGGAGAGGACCTAGCCTGGCCAATAAGCTTCACAATCGTGGCTGTGTATGGCTTTGTCGGTTTTATGGGAATAGGGTTGGGGCCAGTGACTTGGGTTTATAGCTCGGAGATATTTCCTCTCAGGTTGAGGGCACAGGGGCTTGGAATCGGTGTGGTCGTGAACAGAATTACTGGGATGGCAGTGATTATGACGTTTATAACGGTGTATAAGAAGATAACGATGGGTGGAATATTCTTTGTCTATGGTGGGCCACCTCCATAGCTTGGTGGTTCTACTATCTGTTCTTGCCGGAGACCAAGGGAAAATCGTTGGAGGACATGGAGGCCATCTTTGGTAAATCTCCAAAGTTGGAGGTTCAAACGGATCCACCACATTGTAATGGATCATAACTTTGTATTACGGATGACATGTTTAGTGAATGTCATGTAAACTTCCTTATAAGTGGGATATAGAATGTTAGAAGTATAAGTCAAAGACAATCCCTTACAGTTAGAAAGCGCATGTAAAAAAGTCATAGAGTTAGGAATGGTAGAAACGGCATGTCGAATTCATATTGAACCTTTCAAATGTACTCCATGTATATATATCCATATGTAACATTAAATGAATGAGAACTTCTGATTTATTTCTCTACATGGTATCAGAAAGAGAGTATTCAGATCTATTTTTATAAGTTTTTTTCCGGCGAAGCCTCCATATTTTCCGGTGACACCTTCATTCTACGTTGAGCTTTCATATCCCCCTCCTCAGTGTGCATCTTGACCACACGCACCTTCCCATTATCTTCACCACCATCATATCGGCCTGTACCTGAAATCTGGCCTCAGTCCAACCTCCGGTGACTCCACATGCGCCACCATCAGCACCGCTGGTCCACCGCCCAGATCCACGATCGGCGCGTGAAGGCGTCTCTGACCTCCGTTCACAACGGCGTTTTTGGCGCACTGATCAACACAGCTTCTTCTACCAACTCCTAAAGTTTCGTGGCCATCCGACATCTTTTGAATTTTGAGCTTGGTTCTTCACTTCCTGTTTCAACGTTCGTGAATTGCAATTTGTTACTAACTTCAGTTTTTTGAGTTAGTATTTTTTGTCCGAG
Organism: Inga oerstediana; assembly: GCA_963210345.1. NCBI lineage: Eukaryota > Viridiplantae > Streptophyta > Magnoliopsida > Fabales > Fabaceae > Inga > Inga oerstediana. The sequence continues at coordinate 63,608,492 of OY723409.1, forward strand.
GGTCCCTTGTCTTGATTAAGGTACTATATATCTTGTTTTGATATATTTATGCGGGTCCAGTGGATTGCAACTTTTTTTTTTTGAAGTTACTCTACTAGTTTGTTTGTGATATATATTGTGAGTCCTCCTATTTATGTGTTGATATTCTGTGAGAATCGTCCGTGCGTTGCTATTCAACTCACAACATAACTGATTCTAAAAAATCCAATATGTTACCTATGTCTGCAAAAATTACTGCTTCACAGTTAAGTTGGACAAATTATAATGATTAGAACAAAACAGTTAGAGTTTATATTCTGGGGATTGAGATGGAAACCCATTTAACTGAGAATCCTCCTTCTGGTGACTAAACAAAACTTTTGAATTGGCAAAGAGCAGATGCTCGACTTTTATTCCAAATTCAAAATTCAATTGAGCCACGGATTCTATCTTCTGTTAGCATTGTAACACTGTAAAAGAACTCATGAGTTATCTTGAATTTATGTTTTCTGGAAAAGGAAATATTACTCAGGTTCATGAAATCTGTAAAGGTTTTTATCGTTCTCAACAGCAAGATCGTCCATTGAAAGATTTCTTTTTGGACTTCAAGAGGATGTATGAGGAAATAAAAGTACTTATGTCTCCGCAAGCAGATCTTTCAACTCGAATCAAGAACTTAGAACTTCAGGCTATCATAAGTTTTCTTGAAGCTCTCAACCCGTCTTATGAGACTATTCGTTCTCAGATTCTGTCCAGTCAAGAGCTTCCTTCTCTTGAAGATGTTTTCTCCCGAGTTCTTCGTGTTGATAGCTTGATTCACCATTCTGTAGATCAAACTGCAAGTGCTCTGGCTGAGCGATATCCCGTTGAGAATAAGAATTATGGGTACAAACAAAATAACCATTCTCCTACCATGACTTCTGGTAGTATTATCTGCAATTATTGCAAGAAACCGGGACACATTAAGAGAAATTGTCGAAAATTGCAAAATAAACAGCAGCGTGATCAACAACATGGCCTTGCTCATATTGCCCAGACACCTGGTCTCTCTGATTCTGGATCTGGATCTTCTTCAGCAGGGGCTCCAGCTACAGGTACTCTGTCCTCTAGTTTTACTACAGCTTCAACTGAGTGGATTATTGATTCTGGTGCCACCGATCACATGACAGGTAATCATCACTTATTCTCTTCATATGCCCCCTATACCAACCCGTCATCCATATTTGTTGCCAATGGTTTTCCTGTCCTGGTTACTGGCTCAGGCACTGTTCAACCAACTGCCTCCCTTTCATTAGCCTCTGTTCTTAATATTCCAGATCTCACCTTTAACCTTTTATCTCCAAGTAAACTCACTCGTAAATTAAACTGCTTTATCTCACTCTTCCTTGACTATTGTTTAATTCAGGATCTATCGACGAAGCAGATTATTGGTAGAGGCTATGAATCTGGTGGACATTACATCCTTGCTGATCAGGTGCCACGTTCTGTTGCTTGTTCTGCTGTGTCGTCTCTCTTTGAAGTTCATTGTCGTCTAGGTCACATGTCGCTTTCGTCTCTCTGAAAATTGTATCCTCAATTTTCTTCTGTGTCTACTTTAGATTGTGAGTCATGTCAGTTTGTCAAACATCATCGTATTCATTTTGCACCTCGCGTCAATAAACGGGCTGCGTCCTCCTTTGAGTTAGTACATTCTGATGTTTGGGATTCTTGTTCAGTTATGTCTCAGACCGGTTATCATTATTTTCTCACTTTTGTTGATGATTTTTCCCGAACCACCTGGCTTTACTTAATGAAACAGCATTCTGAATTGTTTACTCATTTTCATAATTTTTGTGCTGAAATTCAAACCCAGTTTAACACTCCAGTGAAAATCTTACGAAGTGATAATGCAAAAGAATATTTTTCCTCACCATTCATCGATTACATGCAAATTCACGGTATTCTTCACCAATCCTCTTGTGCTTAGACCCTTGCTCAAAACGATGTTGCTAAAAGAAAGAACCGACATCTCTTAGAAACTGCCCGAGCTCTCATGTTTCATTCCTCAGTCCCTGAAAGTTTTTGGACTGATACTGTCTCTACTGCCTGTTTTCTCATCAATCGCATGCCTTCGACTGTTCTTGGTGGGGATATTCCGTATTCTGTTTTTTTTCCCACCTCTAAGTTGTTTCCTGTTGATCCAAAAATCTTTGGTTGTGTCTGTTTTGTTCGGGATGTCCGTTCTAGTGTTAGCAAACTTGATCCCAAGTCCCTAAGATGTGTTTTTCTTGGTTATTCTAGAGTTCAGAAAGGTTATCGGTGTTACTCTCCTGATCTCCGTCTTTACCATGTGTCCACCGATGTCATATTTCATGAGTCCTCTTCTTTCTTCAATACTTTCTGTCTCTAAGTCTCCCTCTGTCATGGATAATTCTGATGATATCCTGGTTTATCCTGTCTCACTATCACCAGTACAAGCTGCTATTCCGGAACCTGATATCATCAATGATGCTGATGTTACTATTGATTCACCTTCGCCAACTCCTGCTTCGCCAATTGATTCTGTTGATGTCTCCCTAGTTCCTGCCTCTGTTTCTGCAGATCCTTCTCTTGCTGTTATTGAACCACTTGTTCCTGTTTCTCTTAGTGATACTTCCGATGACCTACCTATTGTACTTCGTAAAGGTACCCGTCCTCATTGTCCTCCCAAACGATATGCTGACTGTATCTATCCTATCTCATCTTTTGTCTCTTATCGGTCTTTGTCCCTTGTTTCTTCTTCTCTTGTGGCCACCCTTGATTCCATGTCCACACCTATTTCCCTTCACCAAGCCCTATCTCACCCTGGTTGGCGTGCTGCAATGGAAGAAGAGCTTTTGGCCTTGGAAACAGCTGGTACCTGGACTCCTGTTGATCTCCCACCTGGAAAAAAAGCTATTGGCTGTAAATAGGTATTTGTTGTTAAGACTAAGGCTGATGGTTCCTTGGAATGACTAAAAGCTCGCCTATTTGTCAAAGGATATGCCCAAACTTATGGTCTTGATTATTCCGAGACTTTCTCTTCTGTAGCGAAACTCACTTCAATTTGTCTTCTTGTTTCTTTGGTGACCACATATCATTGGGATTTACATCAGTTAAATGTTAAAAATGCTTTTTTAAATGGCGATCTTCTGAAAGAAGTTTATATTGAGCAACCACCTGGGTTCGTTGCTCAGGGGGAGCATAGGAAAGTGTGCTACCTTCGGAAGTCACTGTATGGTCTAAAGCAAAGTCCTCGAGCTTAGTTTGATAAATTCTGTAACGTGGTCAAGAAGTTTGGGTTACGTCAAAGTAAGTGTGATCACTCTGTGTTCTACCAACAATCTGATGCAGGCATGATTCTTCTCGTAGTATATGGTGATGATATTGTGATTACAGGAAGTAATTGTTCTGGGATCTCAGAACTTAAAATCTTCCTGAACTCTTACTTTCAGACAAAAGATTTTTGAGAAGCAAGAAAGGTATTATTTTGACTCAAAGAAAGTTTGTTCTCGATCTCTTAAAGGAGACTGGAAAACTTGGAGCTGCACCAAGCAACATCCCCATGATTCCGGATCCCTTTCTAAATCTTGATGCTAGTATGTTTGATGAGCTTCCTGATGATTTGAAGAAGAAGATTGATCCAGAGAAATTAAAGCCATTTCCATTTCCTGAGAGATATAGAAGACTTATTGGGAAACTGAATTATCTAACAGTAACTCGTCCTAATATAACCTTCTCAGTCAGTAGACTCAGCCAATTCATGGCATCACCAACAGTGGCACAATGGGAAGCTTTGGAACATATCTTGCATTATTTGAAAGGCTCTCCAGGTCTTGGTATTCTCTATACAGATTATAGGCACACTAAAGTTGAGTGCTTTTGTGATGCGGATCATGCAGGATCAAAGGTCACAAGACGATCTACTACGGGTTATTGTGTGTTTGTTGGTGAAAATTTGATATCTTGGAGAAGTAAGAAGCAATTAGTTGTGTCAAAATCAAGTGTAGAAGCATAATACAGAGCCATGTCACAGTCAGTACAAGAAATTGTGTGGATATTTCAACTCTTGAAGGAAATTGGCATTACCACGACATTGCCTGCAAAACTATGGTGTGACAATAAAGCAGCACTGCATATAGCTTCAAATTCTGTGTTCCATGAACGAACAAAACATATTGAGATTGATTGTCATTTTATTCGTGATAAGATCAAAGAAAATATTGTATCTACAGGGCACATACGATCCGACAACCAACTGGCAGATCTTCTGACAAAAGCCTTACATGGGACACGGGTTAAATATCTTTGTAACAAGTTAGGCATGATCAATATATATGCTCCAACTTGAAGGGGAGTGTTAGAAGTAGAAGTCAAAGACAATCCCTTACCGTCAAGGAGCGCATGTAGAAAAGTCATAGAGTTAGGAATGGTAGGAACGGCATGTCGAATTCATATTGAACCTTTCAAATTAATGTAACTCCGTGTATATATATCCATATGTAACATTAAATGAATGAGAACTTCTTATTTATTTCTCTACATAGAAAATTCAATACCTTTTATAACCTCATGTTATCAGTACCTACCCCTTTAAATTTAAAAACAAAAAGAGAGGGAGATGTTTAATAATTTTACCATGAAATTACAAAGTTGTGGCAAAAGTATGGGAATTGGCCAAGTTTTTGTTTGGGATTATGTTGTTTGGGACCCCTAAAAGTGTTTATTCACGTAAATCAAAATAAAACTCATCTAATATACTTATTTTGTATATCATAAATCACGATTGAGAAGCTGTTCTTTTGAAGGTTCTAATTGTTATTTCAAACAAACACTAAATAAAATGCTTAGCAGATCGACAGTTAATCAATCCTGGCTGTTGATGAAATTAGAGAGAGAGAGAGAGAGAGGAGAGAGGAGAGAGGAGGAAGAGGAAGGTGGTCATTGATTACGTGAGATTAGCTCTTTCTGTTAAATACTTTGCTTATTAGGAAAACCGGATCCCAAACGTATGTGGATTGGACAGCTATATGCTGTGGCCAACTTCTTTTCTTTTCCTTGGCAGAATTTTTCGTTGCTGATTCTCCCATTTTTCATTATCAAAATTTATAAATAAAAAATGGACTCCTAAATATGAGTCTACTACTTTAAAATTCATATCATCTAAGATGTTTCTGCTTTAAATATCTGTATGATGGGCATGCTAAACTATAAATGGTCAATGAGTGTACTTCTTTAAAGAGATGCTCGTGAGAAAATAATTACCAACATTGCATCATAAATTTTCAAATCTCCTTGAAAATATATAACGTAAGGGTTGTTTTTTCCCCAACAAATTACGTAAGAGTTGTTGATTAGAGTGTTTCTTGATTACAATGTTTAGAGCATCTCCTCGATCAGTCTATATAAAAATAGAACTTTTTATAACCAATATAATTAAAACTCTCATCACTTCAACTATATATTGTTCTAGCATGAAATCTAACCTTTTGGCAAAACTAATTGACAGCAATGGTAATTAAATAAATATTCCATCAATATTGAAGGCAAAAAAAAAAAAATCCATCAATAAACAGAATCTATGTTGGCTCAATATTATTAACTATTTTCCACTTCAACTTTTACAGATGCATTTTGTTTATTTCAGGGGACGAAAAATTAGAAAGTGCAATAATTATATTTTTTTTATGGCTAGAACAATTTTTTTTAATTAGATCAAGAGTTTACCCCAATGCTAGTACTATTTTGAAAAGCTAAATTTATATGCATATACTAATATATATATATATATATATATATATATTGTTAAATGAAACCAGCAGCGTGTTAGCGTCGTCGTTTAATTGCATCTTGGATTATAAGAATGGTAGTACCGTCTCCAACTACCTTGAAGAGTCATTTATAGAGAAACCGGAAATTGCCCAAGATGGAGACAACGGTTTCATTTAGGAATTTATATCACAACTTCACAAGAGAAACAAAAGGACACTTCCCAGAACCAACGGAGAATGTAATCGATGAAACTAGATGATCAAAGTCGGAACAAGCTTAACAAGTATCCTTTCGCTTCTGTTATAGTTGCCACCGCGTGGCTATATAATGGTGAGTTCTTCTTTTCTCCATTGCTTATCAATAGGATCTAGTTCTTGATTATCTGCTATAGCTATTGAAACATTTCACTCAAGAAGTTTTACAACATAATAGCCTCGCTCACTAATCAGAAATTGGTCTACCATCTCAGATATTTTTTTTTTCGAATTCACAAAACATGTTCACTTGGGGATTAATTATTACCAGGCCATTACCAATTATAATATAACGACTACAATAGTAGTTAAATGAACTTGGTAAACAAAGTTTACAAAACTGGGCAACCTTTAGTACACGATGGTGCTTCATTGCTTTTTGAGGCACTTTATGTCAAATCAAACGCTTCACCCAATCTTGGAGCGTAAAAGTGCAATTTTTTTTTATGGTCAAGTGGCATCCCCACTGAGATGCTGGGTTAATTGGAATTAGTTTCCTGCAAAATTGGCGAGATGCATAAAGGGATACATATGGTGGGTCCACCATGTTCTTTTATCGGTCCCTTTTTATCATGCATTGTGAACGCACTCAGGCTCTTTGAATACAACATTACAACATACACCGGCCGAACCATGGCTCTCTACTTTGTTTTTGTTAGGATTTTTCGTTTTAAGTTTTATCCAACACTAAGTTCTCTGTTCAAAGGCCTAATCATTTAAGAAACCAACGTTTTTTCCCCTCAAAAGTTATCCAATGGGTAGTTGCCTTTCACGATTCTGTGTATGGCACAACTCTGATATCGGATTATGGAATTATATGTACAGGGAGCCTATATAGTGGGAACTTAAGTTCAAAACAATAATAATTGGTTCCACACGAACATTTTGTCAATTCTCTTTCTGCTAAGTTAACGAGATGATCAATTGTATGAAAAACTGTATGTCCTGAGTTATACCCTCCCAGGTACAACCTAAATCCTTATCTAATTGACCATAGTGCTCCCACTATAAGGGGCGGAAAATCGAAAGGGAGAGCATGACGCGCGGATATATGATGATGAGAGCATGCATATGATCTATTTAACCACTTTTGGGTGCATTTGAATGGATAACGTGTTTCTCATGTCTGCTGTAAATTAACCCATCAAATATCAACTTTGAGAAAATGTGCATGCATGTATTAATTTTGAGGCTTCACAAATACCCTACAAAGTTTTAAACTTGAAAACTGACTATATATGTATAAAGCAATATAATTTGAATAAATCACTGTCGGCTCAAGCAAATATGCTAATAACTGCGCTCGATCGCTGGTTCAAGCACTGTTACAAAAAATGCATTTAATGTCTATTTTTTTAGGCCTTTTAATGTCTAAAAATAAGGAAATGTCTATGTGAGCAACATAGTAAAAAATGACAATAACGTTTGTAAATAAAATGACGCCTAAGGTATAGACTTTAGACGCCCCTATTTTAAAAAAGAACGTCTAAAGTGCTATACTGACACTTTAGACGTCCCCATTTTAAATTGGGGAAGTCTAAAGTGGTCTAAAGTGGGACTTTAGACTTCCCCAATTTAAAATTGGGATGTCTAAAGTGTTTTTTAAAAAAAAAATTGTTTATATTACAGATATAGACTAAACAGTATTTAAAACTAAAAATTACATATCATTGTCAATAAAATTACAAATCTACTATCTGAACTCCAAATCCAAAATCTACACAATAATAACTCTAAAGCTGAAATCTCATAGGCAAAAGATGAAAACAGTAAGAAGAATTAGTTACAAAAAACTTATCTTTATCTATTATTGAAATCTGTTTTCTCGTAATAATGAATAGAGAAAAGCGTCAGGGAGAGATGAACCTCGTTTTTTCGGCGGGAACGTAGCCATAAAGCATGTATGTTTTAGAGTCTCGATCTACAAGCCATAACAATACGAGTTAGAAAATAAAATAGAAGGGAAACCCAAAGAAAAACGAAAAAGAAGATAAAATAATAAAAAATGGTAAGAAAGCATAATAAATCTGGAGGTGAAAAAAAAAGAGAGAGAAAGGAAGAAGCAAAAGTAAAAAGAGCATATAAATAAGAAGAAACAAGAGTTAAAAGACGTGGTGGTAGTGGTTCTTCTTGTGTTTGCGGTGATGGGAAGGGTCTTTCATTTAAATCAAGAAGAAGAGAAAGATGAGTGTAAGAGAGTATAAAACTGATATATAAAGATTGTCAGTATAAATTTGAATTATTTTTAGTGTCCCAAATTTAATTTAGGGATGCCTAAAGTTATCCAATTAAATTTTTTTTTATTTTAAATGTCCCCAATTCAAATAGGGACATTTAAAATCACACTATAGACATCCCTATATATATTGGAGACGTCAAAAGTTTAAATTTTTTTTTAAATCAGGGATGCCAAAATATATTAGGGACGCCCTTATATCATCTTTTGGCGTCCCTAATATAACGTCCTTGATGATATATCAAAGACGCCATACTTTGGTGTCCCTGATTTGTTTCTTTGAAAAAAAAATTAACTTTAGACATCCCAATACATATAGGAACATCTAAAGTGTAACTTTAGACGTTCCCAATTTAAATAGAGATATCTAAAGTTTCTAAAGTTATAGTTTAAAAGTCCTTATTTGAATTGGGGACTCCTAAAGTTATTCAGTTCTCACCTATAATTATAAAAATACCACCATTTTTATTTTTTTACTTCCCCTTTTAAAAAAAAGACATCATTTAAAATAGTAAAATCTATATTATATAATAGTGAAGAGTTGGAAGAAGCCAGCTACTCTAGCTTGATGTACTTGTGGTCATGGCCTCATTCTAACTGGCTTTTATTTATGACTCAAATTAACCTTAATTAAGAAAGGGAATAATTCTTCATAATACGATTATTAATTCTCTCAGACATTGGGTTGCTGTTGCATTTGAGATTAACATTTTTGGCATAGCATAAGTCATCTTGCCACACAAGTTCACACCCCTCTTTTCTCACGTACAAGGTATAAATATTACTCCCTCTAATCTTACCTATACAACATATTTGATTTTTTTTAGAGAGATTAAAGAAACTAATTAAATTACTTTAGAATATTTATATTGTTATTTTTTTTAAAACTAAATTAATAAACTGATATATAATCTAAGAATACACAACATATAATATAATTAAGTAACTTATTTAACTTCCTAACTCTACTTTGTATTTAGGAACGAAATACTCTTTTCTTGTTGTTCATAATCTCCAGTCCCATTTTATATTGACAACGACGGCACATAACATCCACTCCCACAACGGACTGAAAAAATATCTGGAGCCTCCCTAAATTGTCCACGCTTCACATAAAATGGTGCATTTACTCAGTACAATTTTGTATTTTCTATTTTTAATTCAATTGATGAATATATTAGTGCAGGTACCTACTTCATATTGTTGAATATGCCTCCTGAACCGTGGCATATCTAGCGAAACGGATCAGATCAAGAAACAGGTCCGATTCGGTCAAGCCATATCTGAACCGACTAAAATACTTGAACGGCTTTCTTATACCCGCCAAGATCTTGAACACTGGTAATGAGGTTCGGCATCGATGAAATTTCATAGTCATTAAAAACTTCTTCCCCCACAAATACAATGGTAATATTCTGGCTAGCTGACTGTTTGTTTTTGTTTTTTTTCTAATGAAGACCTGAGATGCGTCTCATTCGATAATCTATTCCGAGTACGTGTCTTGGGACAGTGGGAACCACTGAAACTGTTCCCCCAATAAGGATAAAATATATTTTTAATTCACCACCCACTATATATACAAGAGTCCCAAGTACTCTCAAGGCATAAACACACACTGAGAGGCAATTAAAGATATAGGAAGGAAAAGAGAAGCGGGCGCAGATCGCTGACCAATATGGTGAATGCAATGACCAAAGGTGACGGAGAAGATGAAAGCAGCTTCAACAAATATGCTTGTGCCTGTGCTATCGTCGCTTCCATGATATCCATTATATTTGGCTATGGTATTAAATTATGTCAATTCCTCTCTTCTCTCTTTCAATTTCAACATAACTTCAGTTATATTTATTCCCTTGCACTTTCAAAACGAAAAACCTCATATATTCATTCATTCTGATTCTCAATATAAAACCTAATTTACTTTTTTAGAGATATTAAGAAAATTAAATAAGTTATTTAATCAATAACCTATGTTATTTAACTTCTTTAATTAATTTCTTCAAAAAAAAAAAGGATAACTAGTCTTATATTAAGCGTAGGAAGTAATATCATGCAAGATTGTTATACATATGTATGTATATATTCATGACTTCCAGATACGGGTGTTATGAGTGGAGCTATGATATTCATAAAGGAAGACCTCAAAATCAACGACACACAAGTCGAGGTTCTAGCAGGAATCCTTAACCTATGCGCATTAGTAGGAACCTTAACAGCTGGAAAAACCTCAGATTACATAGGTCGCAGGTATTCCATCGTCCTGGCCTCCATCCTCTTCTTCCTCGGTTCAATTCTCATGGGCTACAGCCCAAACTACTCAGTTCTGATGGCAGGAAGATGCACTGCTGGTATTGGCGTAGGTTTTGCCCTCCTCGTAGCCCCTGTTTACTCTGTAGAAATTTCCTCTGCTTCATCTCGTGGTTTTCTCACCTCTCTCCCTGAGCTTTGTCTCGGTATAGGAATCCTTCTTGGCTATGTCTCAAACTACTTCTTCGGCAAGTTATTAGCTTTAAAACTTGGATGGAGATTAATGCTTGGTATAGCAGCCATTCCTTCTCTTGCTTTAGCTCTTGGTATTCTCAGAATGCCAGAATCTCCAAGGTGGCTAGTCATGCGAGGAAAGCTAGGAGAGGCCAAGAAAGTGTTGTTGCAGATTTCTAATACCACAGAAGAAGCTGAACAACGGTTCAAGGATATAAAACTCGCTGCTGGGATTATTATTGACGAGGCTTGCCAAGACGACGTCGTTAAGGTTTCTACAGAGCCTCATAATAAAAGTGAAAGTGGTGTTTGGAAAGAGTTGATTTTAAGGCCTTCGCCTTGTGTTCGTTGGATGCTGATTACGGCGGTTGGGATTCACTTCTTTGAGCACGCGACTGGTATAGAGGCTGTGATGTTATATAGTCCAAGAATCTTCAAGCAAGCTCGCGTCACTTCTAAGGACAAGCTTTTACTGACAGTCATTGGAATCGGTGTTACTAAGGTTGTCTGTTTGATCATAGCCACGGTGTTGTTGGATAAAGTTGGAAGAAGACGACTCTTGCTGATAAGTCTGGGTGGGATGATCTGTGCCCTTTCAGTGTTGGGATTTAGCTTGACTATGGCAGATCATTCTTCGAAGAAGCTGGTGTGGGCCTTGGGCCTGAGCATAGCGTCCACGTACACTACTGTTGGATTCTTCAATATTGGGCTTGGGCCGGTCACTTGGGTCTACAGCTCTGAGATATTCCCTTTGAAGTTGAGGGCACAAGGGGCGAGTATTGGAGTTGCCGTGAACAGAGTGGTGAATGCGACTGTTTCTATGAGTTTTATTTCCATCAGCAAGACTCTCACTATTGGTGGCAGCTTCTTCATGTTTGCTGCAATATCTGCATTAGCTTGGGCCTTCTTCTTCTTTTTCCTGCCAGAAACCAAAGGCAAGTCCTTGGAAGAGATGGAGAAACTTTTCACTAAAAATAATACGAGTAATTGTAGAACTGTAGCCTTTGAAACTGATCCAACGCCCAATGTTTGATGAGTTTCCATGGTGAAAAGGAGCCTTTTTTTTTTATTTCTCAGGAAGGTTTTTGTTTATTTATCTTGATATTATATAGATGATATGTATTAATTGTATCAATATTTGATAATATTAATTTTTATATTACACTAGCATCGATAAGATTAACAAGAGCTCAGGCCAAGTTCTTGGTCAAAACATGCCATACTCACTTGAACATTTTAATATAGCACAGGACATCAAATTGTCTGAAAGAATTCATTAAATTAAGGGAATGCCATTTGGCATAAAAAAATTGATATATACTCGGAGAATATAATTTTTTTAGCTTCTGTGTAAATTGTTAGGCTAACAATCCCACCAAATAAAGACAGAAACAATAACTTGGTCATTAGGGTCTGTTTGATTCAATGGAGGGGAGAGAAAAGGACGGATTTTAAGGGAGGGGAGGGGAGCGATTTTAATATTACCTTTTTTTGGATTGATGAGAAGGGAGAGAAAGGGAGAAATTTTAATATTATTTTGTTTAATTTAGAAGGGAATGAGAGAAAAAATATTTTTATATGGATAACTTTGTCCTTATTTTATTTAACTTTTTTTTTAAATCTGTACTTAGTAAAATATAATTATAAATGATATTTAATTTATAAAATTATAATTATATCATTATATTTATTATTAGAATTGAATATATACACACACACTAACAGTATTAACGTAGGAAAAAAATGCAACAGAACAGTCCAGCATTTAAATTTTCTTTTTTAAATATCCAAGATGCAACGGACAAAGGACAATAGCATCAATTTCAGTTTTAAAAAAAAATCAGTAATAGCATCATTGTGGGTAGCAACAAGAAATCGGTGGCTTCAAGATCATGCAAAGTGTGAGTTGATGAAATGGATAATTTGAGAATATCAAAAATAATCATGGGCATGATGATAACAACATAATAAAATATTAACCTTCCTTCCAAATCCTCCTTCCAATTTTGAGGGGAGGGTTTCGAGAGGAGGAAGGCGAAAATTTTAAAAAATTTCTTCCACCCCCTCTATTTTTTGTCTTGTCAATCAAAAGGAGGGGTGCCCAACCACTCCCCTCCATGTCAGTCCCCTCCACCCTCTTTCTCATAGTAGGGGTGTTCAAATCCCATGATGGAATCGAGATCACCCATTCCCGGTTCCCGTTTCCGGTTCTCGTCTCTAGATTGAGATGTCATTCCTGGGACTACCGGGACCAGGATTGAGAATTCCTGGTCTTAATAATATAATTATATTAGTTAAATTTTTTATAATCTAGTGTTTAAAGTGATTATTTAACACCTAATAAGGTCATAAAAATCACATAAATTGAGCTAGAATTGAAAAATAGCATATTATTATTAATATTATTATCACATTCATTATTATCTTTATACATTGTATAGTTAGGATTTGTATCACGATATATACGATTTAACTCTAATTAAATATGTGTTATACATTTTATCAAATGATAACTTAATTTATGGGATAAAAAAACAAAAATAAAATAATAACCTATTTTTTAAGGGGGAAAAAAAACCGGGACCGGGAATTCCCAGGATCACAAGGTGTGATCCAGGTCCCGGGTTTTTTAGATCCCTGTCCCGGTCCGGGCCGGGACGGGAAATTCCCGGGATAAAATGTCCGGGACCGGAATACTTTGAACACCCCTACCTCATAGACCAAACAGGCCCTTAAACGGCGACGTCTGATGTCGGATGATTCCTTTCAAAGATGTTGTCCAAAATCAAGGGTCGCTATTTTCCAAAATCTAAAGTTACATGCATTAATGTGGCGTCTACGTTTGGTTCCCCACGGCCCACGGGATGACGATTGTTGGAGTAAGCTCTATTGAAAGTTTGAAACCCTCGTACAAAGAAATTCTTTGATCTCTCTCGTCAGTGTATCCCAGTAACACGCTCACATATCAGATCGGACTCATTTTACATTTCGCAAATCTGAGTCTGCCTGACAGTGATGCAGCAATCAAGGAAATAGGAAGTTACGATATTCTAATATCAGAATTGAAATTAAATCTACCTCGAAATCTCTTTTCTGAACGAAGAAATGAAAGATGATGACGCACTTCCAACAACCGCAGCCTTTGCAAAGAAGGAAAGTGCCGATTCGGGCTTGTTTGCTAAAGGGAAGTATAAATTCTGGGCATTAGCTGCCATTTTGCTTCTCGCATTTTGGTCCATGTTCACCGGCACTGTATCTCTTCGGTGGTCCGGAAGTCTCAACAGTCTGTCCAATGACCTAGATATTCCCATCCATGACGACCTTGATGTCCTTGTAAGTTGTTTTCCCCTTTCGATCTCTCTATGAATTTCATGCATAATATGAAGGAGTTGTGTGAAATTTAGTGGGAATTTTGGTTTGTGGTCCAGGAAATGGAAGAGAGGGAGAAGGTGGTGAAACACATGTGGGATGTATACACCAACAGTCGTCGGATCAGATTACCGCAATTCTGGCAGGAGGCATTCGAGGCCGCTTATGAAGTGCTGACTAGTGATGCGGCTGGGGTCAGAGAAGCTGCCATCACGGATATCGCCAAGATGTCTGTGCGCTCCATTGATTTCGACCCCTCTCCCATCCAATCAACGGTTGGTACTTCTTCGTAATCTTCATTTTGATCTCTTTTGCAGGGCCTCTTTTTAAGTTATTTACTGGATTGTTTGTAGAATATCGTTTTTGTAGTATTGGCTTATCTGGAAATAGTTAATTCCAGAGGGAATGCTTTGCTTTCTTTTTCCTTCGTTTTCTATCAGATATACTTAAAAAGAGACAAAATTCTCGGTGAAGCTAAAAGCAACGAGTAAAATGCTTGAATCTTTTATCAGATATAATCCACATGGAGTTGTCTTGTACAGAATTTTAGAAAGGTTGTTGGGGTTAATCGAACACACTTAAACTAGTTATTAGTGTCATCTTGAATTCTGTTCTTCAGATAAATATTGGAAGAACGGGTTGATTAGGAGATTGATGCCGGAATATGACTTGTGCATGATACTTAACCAGTTTGTCCAAATTGACAACGGATGTATATCATTTTTTCTTTCTTTGACATCTTATTCAGTTGTCTTGAATTGACGTTTTGCTATCTTGCGTTCTGTACTTGTTTGTTGGTGTGACGTAGGCAAAGTAATTATATTTTTATCTTCACTAAAACAATGGTTTCTTTTGAATTATTTTAGTTTAATTGTCTGGTCAGATTATCTTATAAAACTGTAGCCCCCTTTTTTTAATCTACAAAGTTATTGTCATCTATGCATGTCTTTCTTAGTGATTGAATGTGATTTATTTCCTTTCAGCATAATAATAATGTTGTCCTTGTAATGGCTTGTCGTACGTTTTTCAGAAACTGGAATGTTAACCATCTAGTGTTTGCGCTGGGCTTCTTAATGCTCCTGAGCGCACACTCACGCAGATATTTCCCTTTCCACTTTTTGGGTCATTGTTTAGAAAGTTGAAATGCTTAACACAAACAACAGTTCTTTATCGCTTCATTTTGCTGATGTGATGCTATACCATGGCCTGGTTCCGAAGATATATCATTTTTCTGTCTCTGAGGAAGAATTGTGCTAAACTCTTTCCAAAAGTTGTGCAAATTGAGATTTCAGTGAATCATACCTCATGCAAGTATATGACCCTAGTTTTTTATGTTAGAAGGTTCTGTAATACTAACAGAAGTAAATAAAATATCCGGAGCATCCAGCTAAGTGCGTGAATCAATTCTCTAACAGTATATTTAGAGAAGAAGAAATTCTTACTGTGACCCTCTTGAGATTGATAACTTCCTGGCAGCTCTTCTTACTGTAACCCACTTGAGATTTGCCGTGAACATTCCTTAGATGGTGCTCAGCTTTAGAGGTTCAGCTCAAGGCTATTTATGCTATTGTACAGATGAGAGAGTGTAACTGCAGAATAGTGAGATTTATGCTGTTATACTCACGGGTTTGGGTATTGAAAACAATTTGTAGTACACGATTCACTTTTTTCCTTTTAGAACTCGTGATAACCTTCAGTACCTGTTCATGGTTGTTTGTTTTTGTTTCTTCTGAAAATGACTATAGTATATTAAGGTGATTTACTAGACTTGTATTTCTTTTTTTATGGTTTTAGTTCATCTTGATGAGTTTTATGGATGAATCCTTCTTCAAATAGGTGTTTCAGCAGTAGTGTCCCAGCTATGTAGTAAATGAAACAAGACTGGTGCTTACGCAGAGTGGTACAGTGGGATATTGAGTTAAGATGATGGAAAACCATGTTAGAGATGATTATAAAAGCCATTATCGAGCTTTCTTGTCTTAATAACTTAAGCTTTTGGGATGAAATATTCTCAAACCGAAAAGGGTTGTTAAGTGGACATACTTCTTCAAACAATTTCCATCTGAAAGTGATATATGCTAAGATCAGCTTTTTTGTGTGGCTAATACAAAAGGCAGACTGGAAATTGTATTTGTAATGGCGTAGCTTGCTTAATTCTGCTGGCACCTTAATTTATTTTAGTTGTTCCTTCAAAGTTTGAATAGTTGCAGGACAGAGAAAAAAAACTAAATTTATGTTGGCTGAGAGCTTCCATAATTTTTCTTTTAAAACTTTATGCATGAAAATAATGTGTATTGGATCTTAATGAGACCACAAGTCATTGTGGTTATGAACTCATGCTAATTTGAGATTTGATGCATGCTCTTGCTATGGCCTTATATTTTTTACCATGTATAATCACTGCAGAGAGCACAAGAATTTAGCAAGAGCCTCAAGCAAGATAAAAAAGGTAAAGAAGCTGCAACAACTACAGGCGCTTCAAGATTAGAAGAATGTGGAGCATCCAAGGGCATGGTTTGTAATTAAAAATACTCGTGCGCTACCAGAAGTTTGTGAAGAGGTACTGGTCGGCCAAGCCATAGTACACTTATCAATGCTTCTATAACAGGGTAAATTATGCATTTTATTATTATAGGTTGTATTTTTCCAAATTTTGCAGTCATTCAAAATCTTCACAATGTGAGGGGTAGTAAATTTGAAGCTCATCCTTTTGAGCACAAGCAGATTACTTCATGCGAAAGAATATTCCTCGAGGTTCAGCTCGTTAAGATCATAGCAAAATCCACTTTTATCTTTTGACAATAGATTCTCAGGAGTTTCCCGCGTACTTAATCAATTATCACTGCTTCGCTTTTTAGCTTATGTGATCAACCTATCCTCTCCTGTTTCTTAATCCTTCCTATGGGTAAAGTTTGCTCCTTGATTCTTTTAGTGGTCACAAAATACTTACCAAGTTGCCAGCATAAAAGGAGCATTTGGTGAATGATTAAATTATACTTTGCTTTATTTGAAAATTTATATTTCTACCAGTATGAATATAATGCATGTTCATTTGGTCAAAAAAATGAAGAAAAACTACATCTGATTTTCTTAATATTTGAATTTTTTTATTAAAACATTATTTAACTAAACATGAAAATTGGTATAGTTCATTTTTAATCATGAAGAGATATTATACAAAGGCCAAAGCAACGGACAAGGATAAAGTCAATTCTACTGGGCATATTTGTTTTGTTTTAATGTTTAAATTTTACCTTGGACCAAACAAAGTGTTTAACTTGTACACATTTTCCTAAATTTTTTGCGCGATTGATTTTTGTTTTGTAATCGACCAAACTACATCTATTTTAATTTTGTTTTACAAATGACTTTCTTTAACTTCAAGTTAGGAATTTATGTAGTATTTGCAACCTTTTTGTATCTTTAACTAATTTTATTTCCAAATAAAAAAACTAACTTTATTTAAAAATATGAAAACAGAAAATTAGGGCTAGTTTGATTCTGTTCTCTGTTTTTTTTCTTAGAAACAGTTTTATAAAATAATTTTTGGAAACAAGTTTTAAAACTAAAAAAATAAAAAAAAAATCTGTTTGGATAAATTATTTTGAAAAATCTGTTTTTAAAGTGATGAGGCGGTGTAGTCGCCGGTGGCGACATGACGGTGGTCATCACTGATAGTATAGTGTCAATAATAAATAAGTGGTGATATCAAAAATTAAAAACAAAAGAATAAAAATAAGAAAACAACTAAAAATTGTTTTTGTTTTTTAGTTTTTAAAAACAATTTTTTGAAAACAGTTTATCAAATAGGTTTTATGGTTTTATTGTTTTTAAAAACAAAAAAAAATAGTTTTTAAAAACAAAAACAAACAACAGGCTATATTTGATTGGAGGTTTTATTAAGTTGGGTTAGGTTGGGGGAGGGTTGGAGATTAAAAATAGGTGTTTGGTTGGAAGGAGGGAAGGTGAGGGGTGGCATGTTTGTTTGTCCTCTAATATTAACCTTCTCCACTTTACAAAACCTTTAAAATTGGAGTTTTTTTTTAGGGGAGAGAATATTTGTGTCAAATTGTGACTAAATTGCCCATGACAATTTTTCAAAATTTCAGAATTGCCTCATCTATGAAAAGCTTCTGTCCCTCCGCCATTTCATTTTTTTGCATTCCCTCTCCCGCACAAAATCCCACTCCCCCTTGTTTGGCTCATTACAGTCGGATCCTGGTAACGTATACAATCTCGCATTGCGTGCTGGAGATAGGAATGGAAATAGGCCAGGTGGCCTGTCAGGGGCCTGTAGCCTGGCCTGTGATTGGCCTGGCCTGTCAGGCTAAAAGGCCAGGCCAAAACAAAAGCCTGTTTTGCTTAATAGGCCAGGCCAAGGCCTATTGACAGCCCCGTTAGGCCTGTCAGGCCGGCCTGAGCCTGTAAAAATATTTTTTTAAAAAAAATCAGATAAGGGTTAAAAGATAATTTCACCTGAGCCTGTAAGTTTTAGCCTGTTTTCGGCCTGTTTAAGGAAGCCTGTTAAGGAGGCTTGTTTTCGGCCTGTGGCCTGTAGGCCTGTCGGTTTGTTTAAAAAATTTTAAAAATTCAGGCCTCCTTAACAGGCTTCAGACCAGGCCCCAGGCCTAAAAATTGGCCTTTAACAGGTCACATGCCAGGCTCAGGCCAGTTTGTGCCTTAACAAGTCAGACCTGTTAAGGCAAAAGCCTGGCCTGACCTGTTTCTACCCTAGTTGGAGATAACGCGGCAGTGTAAGCTTCTTCAGCTGTGTTTGTTTCAGCGTTTTGTACAGGAAAAACGCACTTATTACGCAAGCCGAGAAAAAACTCCTCTCACATACTTACTTCGTATACCGTGAATCACGAATTATAAGCACGTTTTGGACAAAAATAAACCATTCCAAACGCGCACTTCTTCAGCTCCTCCTTGTCGATCCGGACCCCCGACAGCACACAGGTCTTCAATGTCTCCATCATCCACGACGACATCAATGCGGACTTGTTATCGGCCACTGTAGCTGGTGAGGTAACAGACAGCAAATCAACATTCTCTGGAGAAACATTCGTCTCACTCATGATCGTCGAAAATAAACCAGGCTGCTTTGATCCTCAAACCGATTCCAATTCTGCAGAAATATTGGTCTCGTAGCAACATGAACAGCGCAAAACAGAGCCATTTTTGTTAGTTGCTTCTGCGTCATCTGTGGAAGGAGGTACTGATACTTCTTCGGATTGGATTACAGATCCGTTCACCCTTTCATAAATTATCGGTATTTTGCTTTGTCTGGGTTCATATTTAAGTTCAGTGTGAATTCTTCTGACCAAAAGTAGATAATCAAATAACGTGATTGAGTCAACGCAGATGAGAAAGCCGGAGCTGCACAGTTCATTTTTATTTTCGACCAACATATATAATTGTTAGAATAATAATTTTATAAATAATTATTATTAATAAATATATAATAAATGAAGAAATAAAATATATAGAAAGGTATTTTTGTCCATTTATAATTAACTCCCCTCCCTTCTCCTGAACCAAACAAAATATCAAATCTCCCCTACCCTCTTCTTGAACCAAACAAAATTATAACTTCTTCCAATCTAATTTAAATAAATCCCACCTAACCTAACCTCTGTTGAACCAAATACACTTTTAGTAATTGAAGGAGACTATTTCATACCTAGAGATTAGGAATTAAATCTTTAACTATTTTTTCTAGAGATAAGATCTTTTTCCCCAATGAAACAAGAGCCACCTCGACGGCAACAGAATAGAAAACTAAGGGGCTGTTTGATTTTATTTTTAAAAACTGTTTTTCTATTTTTAAAAACAACAAAACAATAAAACTTGTGTGGTAAACTATTTTCCAAATTTTTTTAAAAAACAAAAAGTTGTTTTTAAAAACTTAAAAATAAAAACAGTTTTTTATTGTTTTCTTTTTTTTTTTCTAATTTTTATTTTTTGAGGTTACCACTTATCCACTATCGACACTGCACTACTAATAACGACCACCGTCACGTCACCATTGGCAACCACACCGCCACGTCACTTCATAAACAGATTTTTTAAAACAATCTATCAAAATAGATTTTTTTATTTTTAAAACTTGTTTCCAAACACTGTTTTATAAAATTGTTTGTGAGAATAAAAAATAGATAATAGAATTAAATAAGCCCTAAGTTCCCATATCAGACATCAAGACACTAACACGAGTTAGTGAAAATATATCATCTTGCTAATGATAAAGCAAAGAGATTCTTAGAATTTCAACGGTAGTTTAGCTATCTTGAAAATTAAACCGTAATTTTAATAGGATGAAAATAAAGTGATAGCTCATTTTTCTAGTCGGCCGTAAATAAGATAGTGATTGATTTAATCCAAAGAAAATGGTAGCTGATAGATAAAAATTTATTAGTTATGTGGATAAAGCTAATAAGCTGAATTATTCATGTATAATGAAAAGATATGAAGCTGAATTATTCCCTACTCCCTCTTATTCAAAATATAAGAGTATGAGGGGCATAGTTTTTTTTATAAAACCCATTTTGCTTTTGTTTATGCATTTAAAGCTTTTTTTCCAAATCTATCATACTTCCTCTCATCATTCTTCTTCCCTATATTCTCTTTCTTCCTTTTTCCTATTTGTTATATCTCTTACTTATTTCTTTAATAAGTAAGAGTATATTAGGAAAAGAAAATAGATATATTATATATTTATTATTTTTAATTATTTTTAACTAACTTCTTGATAAATATAAAATAGGTATTTAACCTTAATATTTTAAATAAGCGAGTATTATTTTAAACATTGGGGAACTCGATTTACATGTGAGCCGCGACCCCTGCTTGTTGCTTGTGGCTTGTGGCTTGTGGCTTGTGAGTCAACTTTAGACTTGTACATGGTCCCATGCCTGGACCCTTGGGAGAACTGGATCCCTTGCAGGTAGATACAGAGCAAATTTCTCTTAATTACGACTTGCTAAGGTATTTATTTTAACTATTCAAGGGCAGTGTAAAAATTAAAATAAAAATTTTATGATAGGCTAATAGTAGTATTATTTTCATATTTAAGTCTTATTTATAAATTAAATTTATCCTTTGATATAGTTTAAGCAATTGGATAATCCACTTTATGCTCCGAGTTGAGATCTTTGAATAAGCCTTCGACTAAATTTATTTATTTTAGTATTTATTTATTTTATTTGTTTGACCATTATGGGCCCTGACACGTTGGCTAACGTTATGCAGCTATCTTAGTTTTGTATTTATTTTTAATTTTGTTTTATGCTTTCCTTTTGTATCCAAAAAAAAAAATTATTTATGAGTTAAAGTTTATTTTTGTTTTGAAAATTGTCGAAGAATTTCATTTTTATCTGAGAAGTTTTTTTTAGAGCGGTGTTGCCTCGAAAGCAAGGTATTAAAACCCAGACCGAATATTGAACCGATTGGGATACTGGTTAAGGGTCTGACAGTGGGTCAGACCGGGTCAAATCGGAGCTAAATCGGGACCAAACCGGTGAGAAATTGAAGATTTTAGGCTTATTGATATGAAGTTCTAAAGAAAATATAATTTTTTTAAAAAAAAATTTGGAAACCGGACCAGACTGGTCTACCGGTCGGTTTGCTGGTTTCCGGGCCGGTCCGGTCCGATTTCCATAACCCTGCTCGAAAGTTTTCAAATAGTTATAATTTTGCCCCTACCATTATACAGGTTAAGTTTGACCGTTAGTTGACTAAATATGTTGCAGTAACAAGTTCACATGTCATTCACGTCATTTTGTTACGGTGTAAATTTGTTCTGGAAGTTTTCACTCAGAAATAATGTTGTCCCGGAAATTTTTTGGAGTTCAATATTGCCCTGGAAGTTTTCAAATTGCAAGAATGTTGCCATGACCACTATAAAGGTTAAGTTTAACTGTTAGTTAATCAAATATGTTAAGTTGGCAGCGTTAAAGACTGAAGAAGATGCGGCAAATGGAGGAGGATGTCACATTTACTAAAGAGTAATGAAAAAAGAGATTCAATTATCATATTCAAGACATACCAAGTAAGGTTACTAAGAACAAAGTCATTGGTAACCCTCTGTCACCATAACCTAGCGACGTCAAGATACACAGGTACCTATTCAATTTTCTCCTCATCACACAAAATGCTTTCATTTTATTGATTTTTTTCAATCATCGCCTTATTTTTTTTTTTTAAAAAAATCCTTATTTATAACTCTAGCTTGAAAAGAAAATGAAGTGGATGATATATGGACTTTTCCAATAAGCATATTTAGCCAATTAATGGATAAACTTAACTTAGATAATAATCGAAGTGAAATTGTTAAGATTTGTAAACTTTCGGAGCAATACAGCTCTTAAGTGAAAACTTATAGGAAACTTTACACTTAAACTCAAAATAAAAAATGACGTGAATGTCACGTGTACTGTTAGTTTATCATATTTAATTATCGTAAATGTCAAACTTAATTTAGATAATGGTCAAGACAAAATTATTAATATGATTTAAAAATCTCAGGCAAACACTGTTTAAAAAAAAAAAAACTTTTGGCCAGAATTGGGATTTTTAAACCAATGAACACTAAACCCGATATTCTCATTGATCGATGTTGAAGTGCTGTTGGAATTTGGAAATTGAAATGCTGGTGAGATAGAGTTTAGAGGGTCGGGGAGAAAGAAGAAAGGAGGAAAAATGAAGTGCCCGTACTGTGCGGCGGCTCAAGGGCGTAGCGCCGCCACCAGCTCTGCCCGCTCCATAACGGAGTGCACATCCTGCGGCCGAGTTGTTGAAGAGCGACAGACCCACCCTCATCATCTCTTCCACCTCCGCGCACAAGACAATCCTCTCTGTCTCGTCACTCCCGACATACCCTCCCTCCAACCCTTTCATCAAAGCCAAGTCGACGATGACCCCTTCGAGCCCACCGGCTTCATCACTGCATTTTCCACTTGGTCCCTTGAGCCCAGCCCTCTCTACCTCCAGTCCTGTCTTTCCTTCTCTGGCCACCTCGCCGAGCTTGAGAGGGCTCTCGAATCGTCCTCATCTTCTTCCTCCTCTTCGACACCATCATCTTCAACTTCGTCGACGGTTGTGGTTGATAATTTGAGGGCGTACATGCAGATTATTGATGTCGCGTCGATACTTGGGTTGGACTACGATATCTCAGACCATGCGTTTCAATTATTCAGGGATTGTTGCTCGGCTACTTGTTTGAGGAACCGGAGCGTCGAAGCGCTTGCCACTGCTGCTCTTGTTCAGGCAATTAGAGAGGCTCAGGAACCCAGAACCCTTCAGGCGAGATTTCTAATTTGTGCTTTCATATGTTTGTATTTCCCCTTGTCTCTTGTTTCTACTTCGATGGAAATCAATAGCGTCTTTTACATTTCTAATTTTAAGGTTTGGCTATACTTCCGAGCGTGAAATCTATTCTCTGTCCATGTTTTGCTATAGTGAGATTTATATGTACCCGATGCGATCAAGTGGGATAAAGGCTTTGTTGTTGAGATTTATATGTGGTTGTATTTGTTTACCTCTGCCTTTGACTCATTTGTTGTTGCTAGTCTGTCCGGGATGGGAATTACTCCCTGGGGTTTTTAGTGTATCAATTGTAGCATTAATGATGCCAAGTCAAGATGTGATGTAACTTTCAAGATAAAACAATATATAATCAGTGGATAAAATATATGATGAGATGCCAAGTGAAGTTATGGATTCTTTAGGATCCATGGCTAAGTGACTGGAACCCATGGCCGGACCAGATGACTCTGATGCCAAATTAAGGGGCCTGGATATAAAAAAGTGAAATAGAGAGATTCTATTGAAGAAAATATAACGAGTCTAAAACACAGTTACTTCAATAGCGAGAATCTCCAAATGCAAAGGTCAATGACAAGTGTAAACCCTACTGCTATGGTTTATAGAAGATAGTACATGCAATGTTACTGCTAAAATGGCACCTAGATTACTGCATAATAACTTATCATAAACTACCATAATAGGTGATGGTACAGATAAGATAATTACCTAGAGGTGATCATCCTTACTCTCCCACTTCCTTACACACTGCATCTCCCACCTCCGCTATTCCCTTCACTCCTAGCCCTCTTTCTACGCTTGCCATTGGCAAGCAAAGGGTGTGGGGCTCAATCAGAATCTTGTCTCCCTAAGCGAGAAGCCTTAAAGCAAATTTCATATATGTCCTAAAATGGTTTATGGATCAATAGATCTTACATAAGAAACCATGGAAAGAAGAGGGAATTTGAAGGATCTGATTTATCAGAATGGCCCAAAAAAATTATCAGAATGGGGATTTGCCCCTTCGAAGACTCATGCCAACAAAAATAGGTTGTGGATGCTGGGAATCAGTGGATTGCCAAAGATGGGAACTATACTCTCTTTCTGGATGAGGGGACTTTGCCGCACCTGAGACTTAATGATGCTTGCCATGGAGTTGACTGGGAAGTTTTTAAAGCTTAATTGAGGACAGGGTCAATGATTTAGGTGAACGGACATTTTCGTGAATGTGTGCTTGCCTGTTGGCTTCTGTCATTGATTATGTTAGAGCCTTACACCCCCTGATTGGCTGATTCTTCATTTGGTGAGGATGATGGAGTGCGGGTATGAACAATAATGGTGTATTCTCTGTTTCTAGTGCATATAATTATAACTGGCTTACTAGGGACACTGTCCTAACTCAAGAGGGCCCATGGGAGATCATCTGGAAGGGAATAGATTGGAGAAATGCAGGTTTTTCTTTGGCTTGCCTTTTAAGGCCTGTTTGGTACAAAGAATATTTTAGGAGGGAACGGAAAGGAAAGGAAGTGAATGAAAAGGAAGGGAAGATTGAGAGGGAACTTAAAAGAGTGAGCTGTTTGGTAGATATAGGAACGGAACATAGGTTGAGGGAAAATAAGATGTTTGGTTGAAAGAAAAGAGAGTGGTTTAAGTGGGAAGATTGTGTGAAAAACCTAAAATACCCTTACTTCACTAGAAGTTCAAGTTCGAACTTAACATTCCAGTTCGAACTTAACATTCCAATTCGAACTTAACAACCCAGATCAAACTAATAACCCCAGTTCGAACCCGACCTCGTCTTCACTGTTCATCGTCTTTCTCGTGGTAACTTTACCAGAAGTTCAAGTTCGAACTATACAACCCAGATCAAACTTAATAACCCCAGTTCGAACTCGACCTCGTCTTCACTGTTCATCGTCTTCCTCGTGGTACTGTTCATCGTCTTCCTCGCCAAGCTCCGAGACAGGAAAAATATTGCCCACTTCACGCCATAAATCACAACATAATCAGACCAACATTACCTTGATTCGGAGTTGTGTTTTGCATGCCGTTCGCCTCTTCCCTTTTCCAGACTAGCTTTTGACTCTGTACCAAGCTGCTTAACGAAAGCCTTCCGCGCGTTGTGCCTCCGTCTTTAATCTATTTCATATGTTTTTAGGGGTTTTTTTGTCTTAGATTTTATCTTGCTGGGAACATTTTCAACTTCATCCCACTTTTGGTGGGAACTTATTTTCCCATATTTAAAGGAACATTCGACTTGGCGGGAAACAGAGTTGATGTCACTTTGGGCAGCCAAACACGTTTTTAGCTAAGGAACATTGCAATCTTCCCTTTCCCTCCTCAACTTTCCGCGTAACAAACAGCGACTTAGAATAGGTTGTTGTCAAACAAAAGGAGTACTTAGTTTTCATCTCCTCCTTTCTGTCAATGTTGTACTGGTGTTGAGGAAGACACTCCATGTTTTGCGTGGTTGCTTTTTTGCAAAGGAGGCTTGGCTTAGCTTGATCAAGCCAGCTTGGAGATCTTTTTTTTTAGTATCAAGTTGAAGGAGTGGTCTCATCTCAACCTTGTGTAAGAAATTGGCAACAACACTGAGCAATCATGGGCTAATATCTGGGGTTATGGGATGTGGTTAACGTGAAATTTGTGAATGCTTACAAAAGCCTAGTATCACTAAATATCTTGGCCAAATCTTACAATTAATAACCTCCTCGTTTATTACAAAGTTATGATGTCATATAAAAGCAATTCGGAAAACTTTTTGTTAAAAGGAAATCAAGTTTAAATTTTGCATGTTTTTCTAGTTATCCTGCATTTACATCACTCACAGATGATAATGTTGTGGCTGCTGACTTGCTCATGTGACAAGCTCTTTAGTTTGTGATAGAATAATGAAACTTATGACAAGCTCTTTACATCCCCGAATTATCCATAGTTAATACAATACTATTTCCATTTGAAAAATGAAACTTGAATGTTAGTTCAGGGATAAAGCATCGCTTTTTCTGTCTGAACCTGTTTAACAGTTACTACATGTGAGTTCTCAGTTTTTCCTCTCAAGTTTTGCATATTTTCTATGGCAGGAAATTTCAATTGCAGCCAATGTGCCGCAAAAGGAAATTGGGAAATACATCAAGATACTTGGAGAGGCTTTGCAGCTCAGTCAGCCTATTAATAGCAATTCAATTTCAGTCCATATGCCTAGATTTTGTACCCTTCTACAACTCAATAAATCTGCTCAGGTATTTACCATCAATTTGAGAATTGAAAACTTTAATTGAAAAGATTGATAAAGCTGCAATAATCAGTCTGCAGATTAATTGCCTGTTTGGACGGGCTTTCCAAACCACCCCCCCCCCCCCCCCCCAAAAAAAAAGAAAGGAAAGAAAAAGCAAGAACATTTGCAGCTGCAGCATTTCCTTCTATTGACCGTTAATGCGCTTTCCTTGACTGACAAGTTTCACACTGTTTCTATAGTCTATAGTTGGTTATTTGACATTCGTTTCTCCCTTTTGTTTAGCTTGACACAGTGGGGATTTGAGCAGAGTCTGTAAGCTGATGTTGTGGAAACAACTTCCTAATATGGAACCCCCACACCCCAAAAACAATATATTAGAACTTAGAAAAACACTCATGAGAAACTGTGTTCTTGTTGCATTTTAGGAACTGGCCACTCACATAGGAGAGGTTGTGATCAACAAATGCTTCTGCACTCGTAGGAATCCTATTAGCATTTCAGCAGCTGCTATATACCTGGCTTGCCAACTTGAAGACAAACGCAAAACCCAGGCAGAAATCTGCAAGGTGACTGGTCTTACTGAAGTCACTCTTCGGAAAGTGTACAAGGAACTTCTAGAGAATTGGGATGATTTGCTTCCCTCTAATTATACACCAGCTGTTCCTCCTGAGAGGGCATTCCCTACTACTGTAATTGCTTCAGGTCGTTCATCAGCAACGAAGGTGGATGCAGTAGAGGTTAATTCTTCTTTAGACAGAGACAAGCTAATAGAAATTAAACCTAGCAAACCAAATGAGGTTCCAGTCATGGTACATCAGCTGAGGGGGAAAGATGATGTTGAAAGCAAGAGCAATGCTTGCGCAACCCACTCGACACTGAATCAGCAGTCAGCTTTCTGGCAATCCCAACTTCCTATTGGGCCGTGTAATCATAGAACGACAGGAGAAAAAGGTTGGAACGTTTTACAAGGAATGGATGTCGAGGGACTACAGCATAACCACCTACAGCCTGAACAGAAGTCTGAAGACACAAATGGTATTAATATTAATCCTTTTCAGAAACCCAACCATCTTAGCAGTCCTTCTGCGTCGTCTGCTAGCCCTGTTATGAAACCCTTTCCGGCACCGCCTTCATCTACGCCTCCAAATGTTTGACCAATACAAATGCCTGTTCAGACTGCGCACAAAGGAAATGGGATATGGACGTGGAAAAACGTGTTCTTTTGGGAACAGAGAATGTAGCGGCGAGGAATGGCCTTCGTTCTTCAGGTGTATAGTATGTTGTATAAACCCTACAATTTCTTTCTGGGAGTGATCTGTTTGACCTACAATTTCTTTCTGGTTTGTGGCCTGTTTGACTAAAATCTACATCATCTATATCATTATTAATGTAAATGTTTGTTTGGGATAGCTTAATTTTAGCTTATAAGTGCTTTTCAATCGTGATTTGTGGTATACGAAGTAAGTATGTGAAAAAAATTTTATCTCAATTTACATGAAAAACACTTATAAGTTAAGAATAAGCTATCCCAAACATGTACTAATACTTGTAGGAAGCCACGAAGTCGGTGCAGATCATTGAGCTTGCCCGTTTGGTGCAAATGCATGAAATTGACTCTAATCTCATTTTGCTTTTTAGGGAACCAGTTATACAAGGTCAAAAAAACAAAAAAACAAAAACAAAAAGATATACAGGTCTCATGCAGCACGTGAACATGGGTGCATGGCCAGTATTGACCTGGTTAAATGGGTACTTTTTCTTAGTATTGATTACCATTGATCATTTAATATCATCAGTAATTATCAATGCAGAATATACAGGTTGTTTAGAAGTTATGAAAAAGTGCTATTACTTTTATTTATCATCGAGGTAAATCGATTATCCGAGTTTATTTGTCTATATTACAAATATTGTGCATCGATAGCACTTGAAATGAGGTTTTTTTTCCCCCCGATCAAAGCACTTGAAATGAGATTTAAAGGGACGTTTAGATTAACGGTTGCAAAACTGCAAGCGCACATATGTTGTTTAAGATTAATTTTAATTATGTCATCCATAAGTTATGAATAAGCATGATTTTATAATTAGTTTATATTTTTTAATATAAAATTCACTTTATAGTTTAATTTCTTTACTAAGGTGGGTTTTATACTTTTTTATGTTTGCCAACAAAGGAACAAGTAGTATTAAAATCAACTAAGCTACAATGTCTCATAGGTAGAATTAAAACAATCAATACCAATAGAGTGGGAAATTAAACACTTTAAGCTATCTAATAAGGGAAAAGGACAAGAATTTAAAGGTTCTTTAATACTGGGAGAACACAACCATAGAACTGGCACATCTTCCTCACCAAAGGCCGAACTAACCTGCACCTGGGGTGAAGGTTGAAATACCTAACTAATAGGGTAAGACTATTCCAATGAAGCTTTGAAAATCCATACGGCTACTAAATATACTTCCATGGGAACACATCTACAATAAAAGTGCCTAACCAAGTTCCTTGGTACAACAATGTACTCAAGGAGGACAATATTCATCATGGAGTTAGAAAAAGCACAAACCAATAGACAATAGGAAAAGAAATCAAACCACTAATCTGAGAATGAACAGTAATGCCATACGCATTGAGCAGGCATATGTCTAGCCCGACAATGAACAATGTTAATCAAAACACTGAACAGGCACATGCTTAGCCACTGAAGAACAACACATACAATTCTACTGAACAAGCCCATATTGATGATTATGAGTTGTCTATCTAATGCACTTCCTTTAGATAATTGACCAATAACATATTTTATCTGCCTTCCACATACAGGTACCCCAAACTAAGCATAACCATATTTTGAAAAGGTCTTAATTCCCCTGTCTTTTAGGCTTGGCTCAGCCGATCCTACTCTTTCCCATTTAACCATCCACACTAATGCTAGTAGAACAAAAACATCGTGATTAAGGTATATTGACAAATAAAATTCACTGACCAGTGAAGAAGTATAATGAACCACCCATTCAATAGAGACTAACCAAGTCATACTGGGATCCAAATCTTCAACACAATCATCAGATTTTAACATATAATATCTAATACCAAGAGGAGTTATCCTACCAATCTCAACTATCAATCCCAGAAAGCCATCAGAAGGAATAGATCGAAATTTTTGTAAACTCCTTACCTCAGGCTCCATGAATCGCAAAGTAGATACCTGGGATTGCATTTACACTGATACCTTTGGCTTCCTCAGATCAGCTCAAAAGCCCAACATCCCCTTCTTAATTGATTTGTCCTTACCTTACAGTCACCTAGGACTTTTGTCGGCATCATTGAGCTCCGTTGTCTCGTATGCTGCTTCTCTACCAGATATCTCATTGTCGAAGGCCATGGGGGCACCCATCGGAAGTCGTAGTCGGAGAGCGTCTTAGGAGAAGGATGCTTGAACAGCTTGCCTCCAACCACCCTACAACCTCACTCGTCTACGCTGTTGTCGTCGGATTTGTTCCTGTTGTGGAGAAATCAAGAAATAAAAGAGAATAGGAAGAATCAGAGAGAAGGACAGAGAGATGAGGAATCGAAACTCAGAAATTGTATTGACAAGTCAGGTAACCCATAATAGACTAATGACATAGTATTTATACTTTTCTATACTCCTAATCACCGCCTCACCCCTATGGCTAAGTATAACAGCCGCCTACTAACGGTATTCATATGACCGTTATCTTATTTATATTTACATAACAATGCCCCCCCTAAAAACAACCCTTGTCCTCAAGGGGTAGGAACAAAAAATTCTGGATACTGTTGTTGAAAAGTAAATAGAGAGACCTAAGTTGCCTCTTTATCCGGAAGACCTCTCCACTGGACTAGAACTTCAGTAATTAAACGTTTCTTCTTCCTTCCAACCCTCCTGCTCAAAATCTTCTCAGGATATAATGAAGTGGGCATTGATGGCCAATTAACAGGTGGGTGCCTTTGCTTAACACTAGGGTCTGGACAGAGTTTAAGTAGAGAAACATGGAAAGTAGGATGGACCCTAGACTCAGGGGGTAATTCCACTTTATAGGCTACTGGTCCCACACGTTCCAACACCCTATAAGGTCCAAAAAATCGTAGGGCCAATTTCTGTGATTGTCTTATAGCAGCAGAAATCGTAGAGATTAAAATAGTCCGATTGAAGGGGAAATTAGATATTCGTCCATTACAGTACTGATCATGATCCGTCTTGATCATAGGCTTACTTTAAATATGTTTTCATCAAATATAGTAAGACTCAATTCTCACTCCCTCCATTCACAATTATCATCGGACCAACATTTTCTTAAGACAGAGGCGCGGCTATTGGATGTTTATTCATTGAGTTTTAACAGTGACTGAAATGGCAGCACTAACGGCCACATCTATATGAGATTTTGACTTCACCACAACAATCCCAAGACAGCAATATGCGCAGAACTATAGTAAACTATGGACATGGATTTCCCAAAAAGGTTCCAAAAATACAACTTGAAAATTCTGATTAAAGCTAAGTCAGAGATAAAAAATGAAGTTTTTATTTTAAACTAGACTAGTTGTTTCAAGGCCTTCATCAAAGAATAATGACTTCCTACTAGTGGAAAAATCACTTTTAAGACCGGTTAAAAATGACATTTTAGATCGGTTTTGGATCCAGTCTTGATACAACCGGTTTTAAAAGTCTGCTATTTTTTAGACCGGTTAACGAAACCGGTCTTAAAAATTACTTTTTTAGACCGATTGCTCGAAGATCAGGTCTAAAAAGTCTAGAATTTTTAGATCGGTTGTTTAAAAACCGGTCTAAAATTTTTTTTCAAGACTTTTAAGACCGGTTATTAAAATAACCGGTCTTAAAAGTGATATTTTAAAAAAAAAAAGGCCCTTTTTCTTGTAATCAAACGTACAGATGAGTAGAAGGAATTACAGTGAAAAATCGATTGCGGATACTTCCAAGCAAATTACCACCATCAGATTTCACAAAAACACCTTCTCTGTGAATCCCGTTACTAAAATTTTTGAAAATCTGAATTTCTGTATCGTTCACTAAGAACATCAAACAACGTAGAAAGATAATGAATAGCTCTTGTAACAGAATTCAGGCACACCCATAAGTTTAACTTTATACTCATATTCAGTTTCTTAGTTGAAACTATGAAACTATTTTAGCACAACCATAAGGAAGAAGAAAACCAGAGACAAAATTAAAAAAAGCAAACAGAGCAAATTCGCAGATAGGGTCCCCCAGAGACCGACCACACACTCAACTCGGTATATATCAGTATGTATACCATTTACACCTACAATAAAACCCTCAAAATAAAGAAAGCAGACGAGGAACTGTTTTAAGTGAGGCGCTTCACTCTGCACATTCTCTTCCTCTTTCATCTATCGCCACCTTGTAGTAGATACTCAAAAATTAGTTTACAAATTAATTAAGCGTTTAAAAGGAAAGTTTATTCAAACCTCAAAACATCAGTTGCATCTTCTTCACGCATCTCTGGGTCAAAGCAAATGAGCAAGCAGCTCATGGCATCAATGAAGTAAGGCTGCCAAGGTAGGTTGCGATGAAGGATGGATGTCATGGGGAAAGAGAAAAGTCGCGACGAAGGAGATCAAAGAAAGCGAGGTTGTGGCGGCGACAAACTCATTCAGTGCAAGGGTGAGAGCACCGTAGCAACAAACATGAGAATGAGATCGAGCGAAGATGACCGAGCTCACAGAGTAATCGCACTAAGAAGAGAGGCTTCAAATTTAGAGAGCGAAATTTAGGCGCGACAAAGAGGAAATTCAAAAATTTAGGGTCAATTTTTTAAACTGGGTATATATAAAACCGGTCTTAAAAGGGTGGGAAAAAAATTTTAAAATTTTTCATATTTAAAATCGGTTATTATTAAAACCGGTCTTAAATGTTTGATATTTAAGACCAGTTATTATTAATAACCAGTCTTAAACGTTTAAAATTTTTAATTTTTAAAATATTTTGATATTTTTAGACCGGTCTAAATAATTTTTTTAAGATCGGTTTTTTTGAGAACCGGTCTTAGAAGTTCTATATAATTACAAAACTGTCACCGGTCAAATTTTTTAGACCTTATCCGCTATATCCGATTTAAATATGACGGTCTAAAAAGGAAATTTTGTACTAGTGTCCGTAAAAGAAAACCAGAAGCTAAGAGTAACGACATTAGAAAACCACATAGCTTATCCAATGATGATTAAGAGTAATATTGTACCGACTCAAGCCACTATATTTAGAGTTAGGACTTATCTAATTTTCTTTATAGTTAGTCATATGAATTGAAGAACACACATCATAAAACTCTCATGAGATTTACAGGATATATCTCTTAAGATTGCAAGCAAAATCTGTAAAAAAATAAGAAAATATTTGGTTCAAGTCGCATTCGAGGACACTGTCCTTAAGAGATATTTCGCAGCCTCTCAGTAAATAGGAAGCGGCATCTTCCCAGGATTAAACGAACCCATCCTACAAGTATATAGGGCGGCAAAATTGACGAAAGATAAAGTAACTCAGTAAGATATTACCGAGGCTTCTATTTCTCTATCCAAATGGTGTCATGGTTAGGGTATTTATAAACATGAATCAATGTCTTGAAGATGTGCTTCTTGAAAACTACATCTTTTCAAATAATAGTTATAACCATATATTAAATTCATGAACAATATTGATTCATAAACCAACATAAATCCCTTCATTTATTAAGACATAACTTTTTAATACATATTTCTTCATTTTAAAATATTTCAATAATATTGGAAAGAATCTTTTTTTGGCACACCTACATGCAATATTAATAACACCCAGATCTTGACTTGCGTATTTCTCAGGGAGCCATATTTGTCATCAACAAAGCCACAGTATTTTTATTTCACTGTATATCTTATTTGTTCGAGTTTCAATTATCCCCTCTGATTGTAATTTTCTTCCTCGGAGCTCTTCACATATTTCTATTTGTTCAAAATTACGAGTTGGATCCCAACAACTAAAAGTGAACCCTCGTTATATCCTCGGCATCTGTTTCCAAGAGGGGGAGGCGGAGGCAGAGGAGTGTCAGCGACGGAGACTCGGTCCACAGTTGAATTCAGAAGCCAGGCTTGGCTTTAGGGATTGTTTTTCCTGTTAACCAATGCATGGGGGAGTCGGAAGACGAGAGAGAAGCAGGACGTTGAGGAAGATTCGTTTTTAATAGCCTTGATGACATGGTTCATTGTCAGCTCTTGGATCATCTTGGACGGACAAGATTTTAAGATACTGAAAGACGCTGGAAAGAAAGACAATGAGAGAATATGCTTCCCAAAAGGCATCTATAACAAGGTTATCTAATTCTACAGTGTTCAAATGAATTTTTTGTCCAGGAAATTATGCATCATGTGATCATGATAAATTTTGTTTGGTATTTAAGAAATTATTTTTAACTATTTTTAATTAAATTAAAATAAATTCGCATTCTGGTTCCTGATCCGGGAAAAAAAATTAAAATTGTCCTCTGGGATCCGAAAAGGGGCAGCGTCACGGTTTCTTTCAGCCCCAAACTTTCGTTCACGGTCTAGCTAGTTTCGTCGAGCATGGCAATCTCGTAAATTTAGTTAGACGCGGAGGCATATATGTACCTTTACCGATATTTGTATCATCGATGACGTTTCGAAGTCGACCCGATCCGCGCTTTTGCACAGAGCCTACACCTTTCTCGAAAACAAACACACAAACATTGAATCGCAGCCATACATTGTATTCCACGTCACCGATCCGTGGCATAGAACATCCAACGGAGTCTTCAATCAGACACTCACGCCTAGAACCACACGGTCTAGCCTCTGTCCCGAAGAACCCTAGACCCGAACCGCGAGTCCGTTGCCCCAGAGGTTTATCCCGACTTGGCTCCTTTTGCCATTAGAAGAGAGAGAGAGAGAAATTCAAGAGAGACAGAGAAGGTCTGGCTATGCGAATTATTGTGGTTCCTCTCCGACTATTTGAATTTCCATCGTAGAGACCGTACCCTCTGCAAAATTTAGGGTTTCCATTTCCTGGCTTCTATTGAACCGCCGCGTTGGGTTAGCTATTTGTTTTGCGGAAGCTCGTTGGTTTATCCAAATTTCGTAGCTGCAGTTTAGGCTCCTGCGATTCTCATGATTAATAGAGTTACTTAGTTGATTTGTATAGAGGCTCCATTTTAAGTGTTTTGTGGCTGTCGCTTTGTATGAGATATAGGATTTCCTATTTAATGGATGAGATCTGGGAGAGGGCTGTGGAGACAGCTTTGGAGGGCGAGACGAATTACGCCTCTGCTCGAACCCTAACCCTTGACGGCGCTGTTAAGTGCGTACAAGGTCGGTTGCCACCTCCGAGCCTGCTAGAGAGATTTCAGAACCTTCAGCACCTTTCTATTGCTAACATAGGCGTTTCGTCGCTTGAGCAGTTTCCCAAGCTTGAGAATCTTCAGAAGTTGATCCTTTCCGACAACCGAATCGCTGGAGGCCTCGAATTTCTTGTTCAAGCAGGTCTTGATTCACTGCGAGATCTAGATCTTTCGAACAATCGGATTCAATATATTGAAGATCTTTCTCCACTTGCGCAACTGAAGCTTGTTTCACTCGATCTATACGAGTGTCCTGTCACGCGGGTCAAGGATTATCGATCTAGGGTTTTTGGGTTGATTAAATCGCTAAAGTACTTGGATAAGATGGATGCAGAAGAGAACGAGAGACCGGAGTCTGATGATGAGGACGAGGAGGATGAGGAGGACGAGGACGACCCTGGGAGTGGAGAAATTGATGGTGAGGATCGTCCATTTGGAATGAACAACGGACATAGTGAGGGGGTTGATGGAGTTGTGGATGCTGAGGAGGATGAAGAGAGTGACGCTGATGAGGAGGAGACAGAAACCTCAAGGAGGACGAATGGCTTGAGCCATCAAGCGAATGGATTTCGGGTTGCACCGGTGGGCGGCGATGATGTTGAAGAGGATGACGAGGATGGTGACGAGGAAGAAGAGAATGATTCTGGAGAGGAAATTGATGAGGAGGAGGGGGATGATGATGATGTAGTTGAGGTTCATGAAATTGAAGACAGTGATGACGAGGAGGATGGAGTTGAATATGATGATGATGATGAGGACGATGAAGATGAGGAAGAGGAGGAAGTAGACAATGATGACGGGGATCTTGCAGCGCCTGAGAGTACTGGCCGCTTAACTAGCACAGAAGGGGAGATTGATGGGCATGAACAAGGGGAGGATGTTGGAGATGAAGATGATAATGGAGAGACTGGCGAAGATGAGGTAGGGGTTGAAGATGATGGAGAGTTTGAAGATGATGAAGAAGTAATATAGCCCTTTTGCTTGAACTTTCTTTCTTATCGTGCATGCTATTTTTTTATTATTTACATGTGCTTGAATGATTGTTTATCTGTTCTTAATACCTGTCTCTGCTGATTTTCTTTGTTGGATTTATTGTTTGATTGATTTATTGATGTCTTATTGTTGAAGAGAAGATTGTTCTATTTGTTACTGTTGTGATAAATTGTGTTGACTGCTTGCTGCTAACTAAATCTAGGCCTTGTTTGTTAACTGTTTTTTTTTTTTGGGGGGTTTTGTTTATTTGCGTTGGTAAACGTTTTTCAATTATGCATGGGTTTACAGATTCCTTCAGCTAGTGACTTGCTTGTCACTCACTAGCTGAAGTAGGCCTTAATTTTGAGTCCTTCAACATTTCAAATTCTGTGTGTTTTTTAATGATTACTGTATTTTGTGATTTCTTGGGTGATCTTAGTCGTTTTTTGATTATGCATGGCTTTGTAGATTACTTCAGCCGGTGACTTGCCTGTCACTTACTAAAGTAGACGTTACTCCTGAGTACTTCAACTTTCCAGATTATGTTTATTCTTTTTTCTATTTTTAATTTTGTTTTTCAGAGAGTGATATTTTGTGGTTTCTTGGAGGATGATCTTAAACTATTCTATAACTCAGATAGTCCACATGGTAGCATCCACTTTGAAGAACTATAGAAATGACCTATCTGTTGATGGTGCTATTGTGGTTTTAATAGTTGTTTTTATTTTGTCTCCCTTGTCTGGGTGAGTATTTTTGGTTTGCATGCATTTTTTTTAGCATGCTCAGTCGTATGTTTGTTGTCTCACAACTGAGTTTATATACTTGTCTCCAGGAATAAAGTGGGAGATAAAAGGCTGGGGATTTGCTTTAGTCCTATTAATGCTTTTATTACGGTCAGATATAGGCCAGTGACTGGTGATTTTTCTCTTTTTGTGTTCATATTGTGAATATGTGACTTAGGGTGCATGTGCTGAGACATGGTAAATTAATTTTTTTGTTAAATTGGTTATTTTGGTGTAATGCAGTGATTGGAAATGTTTTCTCCATTTTATTCTGTGAGCTTATGGTATATTGGAAGTCATCTTAAATTTCCCGTCTTTTGAAGGTGTAACTGGAAAATCATCACTGTTTATTGTAATTTTGTGATGTATCCTTTTAAATGCTTTCTAGAATTAATGGGAGTATTGAAATAATGCTTAATTAGAAGTTCGGGAATTCTTTAGTTATTTCTGACTGTTGTAGGAAATTGATGCAGCCGTGGATCCTCGTTTTATGCTCCTATTTTTCTGATTTTATTGGAATTTTTGGCCTTTTCATGGTAAATTATATTAATATTAATGTTTTTTTAATGCTAAATAATAAATTTTCATGAATTTCAGGAAGAGGATTACGGTGCAGGATATCTTGTTCAGCCAGTGGGACAGTCTGAGGCAGTTAATACCGGGAGTGGTGTGATGGATGGGGGAAATGTTGATGGTGAGGAAGAAGTGGATGACGATGATGGCCAAGATGAGGAAGAAGTTGACGACGATGAGGAGGATGTTCAAGTGTTGCCCCCAGCTTCTTCAAATCTGAAGAGAAAGAGGGATGATGATGGAGATGACGGTGAGAACAATGATGATGATGTGGTAGCAAGCAGCAAGTCATCAAAGAAGCATCGCTGAGGCGACGTTCCGAAGTGTCTCAATGTTCATGTTGTTATGATGTCTTCCAAGTGTTGGAAGCAGGGAAAACTTCACTTTGGATAGAATGATGGTTAGTCCTTAGGAATTTAGAACTGCTGGACATAAGATATATTAGGGAAAGGAATTGTATGTTGGGTGGCATGTGTTTAGTTCAAAAAGTCGTTGGCGTTTTTTCACATATAGCCGTTACTCCTTTTCAAATGACAGTTTGATGGGTTTTGCCGCCCATTTTCTTGATGCAGATACTGGCATATTGGGGAAGAAAACCGCGAGAATGGGATGGGGGAAGCCCGTTTCGTTTCACCCTTTTATCCCATCTTTTTTTGTTTTTTATTTGGGGGTTCGGAGGACTTGTTTTTATTCTTAATTTTCCCCCTTGAAGAAATGAAGCGTGTAAAACAGATGTGGATAGCTTTTTTGAAATGATTCGATCAATCAAAGCGGGTGATCCGTAGTAATGACGTGGCGCGCGCTCATAAATAATTGCAACTAGACGATGAATTATTTCATTTCCAGTCTCAAGTTCAACATTATTCACTCACTAAGCTTGGTGAACCAAGTCATGTGACGAATGGGCCCCCCAAATAGGTATGACATCTTTTTCTCCAACCCGCCTTTGATGCATTTTTTTGTTTTCAATCCCAAACAAGAATCTGATGCGCTGGTGGTATGCTTATATATAATTCAGGTAAATCTACCTTTCGCCACGTGGGTAGGAAGGGACGTTGATGTACGCTCGATTCGCATTTTCATCTCGGGAGCAACTGCTAATTGAGAATTAGTATGAGGAGGGACCGTTATTATTCTGCGCCGAGTCGCGTAGCTACTTTTGGAGGGCTTTTTTTTGGCTGACTTGGACCTTACCATCTTCCCCCGAGTTTTTCATTCCTTAGCGGCTTCAACTGCTTTTGGCTACGAGTGAGAATTTAGCGGATGGCAATGGACGGAAGCATTTCACGGCAACGGCATATTCCGTTTGTCATTCTTTGTGTACTGTAATGGTCAACGGACAAGGACAGTTCTTTCAGCTCTAATTTTTATTTTCTATCCCACATAATATTTATTATTTAATATGGCATATATGGGCCTCCCCGATCATTTCATGTACCTCTTCTCTAGTAATTTGGGGGGATTTTTTGGGAAGAAAAAGGTTGTATGTAAAATTTATATTTTACTTTTAAATATTAAATTAAATATACAATTTTCTGTAGATAATTTCCAATTATGAGAGAAAAGTTACAAAAAATTATGTAAATGGCAAACAATTATAAAAATAAAAAATATTAACCCTCAAAAAATATTTTGACAACACAGTAACCGTACTTCCTCTGATTGAAAATACAAGAGTAAAACTTATGAGGGGTGTGTTTTTTTATAAGATTCACTTTATTTTTGTCTTTGCATTTAATTTCATTTTAAAAAATTTGTCCTCTTCCCTTTGCCACTCTCTCTTATCAATTTTCTCTTGCCACACTCTCTTATCATTTTTCTCCCCTATGTTCTCTTTCTTCATTTTTCCTATTTATTATCTCTCTCACTTCTCACTTGTTCCCTTGATAAACAAGGGCTTGTTTTGAAAAAAAAAAAAAAAAGTAGATATCTTACACGTTTATTGTTTTTAATTACTTTTAACCAATTTCTTAGTTAGTGTAAAACAGTTATTTAACTCTTATATTTTGAACTAAAGGAGTATTATTCAATGGCTGCTGGAAGAATTCCTCAAGGCAATATTTCCTTGCTGGGCCGCATGATTTCCAAATATATTTTGAACTCGTGATAAAAATAAATATAGTGATTAATTATATACATATTATCTTTTAGACTTAGATGAGGTTATTTGTATTATTTAAGAAAAAATTTTATTTTCTATAATACTTCCTTTGCTCTTAAAAAATATAATGATTGAGGTGCCTTATGATCAATAATTTACCTCCTCAGCATTAAGATAAAGGAAATTTAATACTTCCTCTGGTTATATTTATGAGAGCTTAATAACCGAATTACACAATTTAAAAAAGTTATTAAAATTAGTAAAAAAAACAATAAGTGCGTTTAAAATATTTTTTTTTTCAAGTATACCCTTATTTATGAGGAGCAAGTAAGAGAGAGAAATGGAGTAAATATATGTATAACAAACCTTTTAATTAATGCAATTTATATAATTAATGAAGGGCAAAAGAAAAAAGAAAACTTATTAAATATTCAAACAACTTTTGTCAAGCTCTTATAAAAAAAATCAAGGCAATTCAAATTTTATGCTCTTATAAAAAATATCTGAAATTATAGTGTCATCATAGGGAATTATTAGAGTACTCTATTCCCTATATATAATTATTAAATTTTCTTTATTTCGTATTAAGTTCCTTTTGCCGTACTATTAAATGAGAGGAATTTATTTGTTTTATGGACAATTTTAGTTAGTGCACTGTTTTATTTTCTAAAGAATGTCACGGGGTTTCATGTTTGAGCCCTGGCCTTTAGCTCTAGGTATGTAGCCACAATAATCACTTGAAGGGAGTGAGGTTTCCTCATCATGGACCTACATTTTTACGAATCAAACTAGTTAGTTGCTCGTTACTCCATATACCAGTGGAAAATTCAAAAACATTAAAGTTCTTTTTTCTAATATACTCCCTCAATTCACAATATAAGTCATTTTAATGAATTCATCAAAATCAAAAAATGGTAGTCAGCTCATTAAATTTGTCATATATTGAAAGAAATTTTCAGCTTTACCCATATTAAATGAGGTATTAAAGGAAGGAGGACAATATAACGAGCCATATTTAAACATTAACTACAGAGATAAAATTTACAAATAAGGATTAATTGCTCTCCAAATAACTTTTATTGTGAATCAAGTCATTCTTTTATTGTGATCATTCTTCTTTGTCATATTGGGTAGCATCTTAAAAGTAATTTCTACATTGCATGAACTCTAACTCTAGACCGCATGCTTAAGCTTTCAAAACTCCTTCTATTAAAATCAACACCTATTCATAATTTAGGCGCTGTTTGGTGTCAGACATGGGAGGGGGTGGTATGGGGATTAATTATTTTGTCATGTTTGGAAATAGGCATTGTTTGATACTTGGGACTTGGCCCAACCCATTTAGTGGGGATGGGTCAAAACCAATGGGTGCTGGTATGGAAATTCAATCCTGAAAATGAAACTTTTTTTTTTTTTTTTCACCGAAGAGAATGAAAGTTTTCAGAACAAGACGTCCTCCCTTCAATCTTTTTCCCTAAGGTTACCCAACACCCCTTCTTCATAGCAACAGAAAATTGGATTTGGTTTCTCTCCTTTTTTTTTTTTTTCTTTCAGTTCGTTTTCATTTTTTTCTCTCAGAATACACTATTTTGGTGTAAAATACATAAACTCCTCACTTTTTTTTTTGAAAAACAATATTGATCATTCTGAAATATTTTTTAAGTACCACTCAGTACTCAGCAATATTTTTTCAGTATTATTCAGTATCCTGAACTAATTTTTTAGAATCTTGAAAAAATATTTTAAGGAACTGATTGATACTGAAAAATACTTCAGGATAGTTAATGTTATTTTTCAAAAAAAAAAAATGAGGAACTTATGTATTTTACACTAAAACAATATATTTTGAAAGAAAAGGACGGGAGCGAACCGAAAAGAAAAAGTAAAGGATCCAAATCCCATAAAATCAATGCAAAGGAAAAAGTACAGGGAGTGTTAGGTTTTCCGTTAAAAAAGTTGCACGCTACTCTAAGTGCCTATTTAGATTAACGGTGGAGAATTAGCTTTTTTTTTTTTTTTTTACATATGGGCGTTTGGAAAAGTTAAATTGTAGATGTGATTTATGTTTTGATTGACGGTGGCAGAAGTGATTTTTTTTCTAACATTAAATATGTTTTGATTAGTGTTTGAAAAGCCCGTTAAGATGGAAAATGACTGAAAAGGGTATAAATCTTATTGAATACTACCACTCTAGTTCTATTTATAAGTATTTTTTGACCAAAAAATTTGGTCATATTTATAAGTTTAGTTTTAGTGTTGTAAATGCAATTTATACTTTTTAACCCTTATTAATTGCAACAAATAAAAAGAATTTATTCATGTTGACTTTTGGAACCAATCATAGATAAGGGTGAAATTAGAAATTTAGTTCAAAGTTAATGAGTTAATTAATTCTTATTGATATGTGAGAATTAGTCAAAAGAAACTCATAAATAGGATCAGAGTGAAACATATAAATATTATTGGTATATATTTTGATAATTGAAGTCATAAAATTTAAATAAAAAAAGTTCAATTATATGTTGTGATAAATACTACATATAGGTATTAATAGCATGTCTGTTAAGGTGATTCTTGCTTCACAAAAAAAAAAAAAAAAGTTTTGCTCGTTACAAAAAAAAAAAGGATCTTGTTGCTAATGTTGCTAAAGGAGCTCCTTTTTTCCCAATCAAAAGGTCTGCTTTTTAGCTTCACGGAGAAGCTGCTTTTTTTTAATAGGCACAGCAAAACAAAACGCAGACCCAAACAGAGATAACTGGTGGCAACTAGGCTTTTGGCTACTTTTATGAGGTGATTGGGCAGATTGTTGGAGCCTTGGAGGCCATGCTCTAGCTATCATTTGTTTTTCTTTACCGTCTTTTTTCATTCTTTTTAATTATGTTCAGGCTAAAATTGCATGACTTCTCTAATTTTTTTCGAATGCAAACAAAAAGCCTTAACTAACTGCCCTCTACCTATAAAGAGCAAAGCTACAATCCATCCCGAGAAACAATCTTTTAAAGTTTAAATGTCCTTCACGTTTTAATATTTTTTTACATTAAGCCCCTACCATTAATTTTGTCGTTAAATTGATGATGAAAACTGCTACACCATATTAATGGAGATGATGACATGGCATCTTACATGACATATGAGTAACTCAATACTTTTATCATGTTAACGGGGTTTTGACTACTTAAGAATGAAATCTCAAATCCGAGCTTGTATGAATGTATAAAACATTTTTGGAACAACAAACTCTGGTTTATAGAGTGTTTGGTTGGGCTTAAAATAGCCAAATAAGCCCGTTTTATAAAGATAAGTCCGAAAAAAATAAGTGTTACAAAAGGTAGTGTTTGGATGGGCTTTTTCAAATTGGGTTTGAGGTAAAAAAAATCCCATATGGAAAAAGCTACTGGACCAAGCTTATCACAAACTCGTTTCACGTTTTATTACCGTTGTATTTACTTTCTCACCTACTATTTTTAATTTTTCACTCCCTCTTTTCCCTGCAAAGCTGCTCGACTCCTGCTGCAAACGAATCTTTTCACATGCTCTGCTTCAGTTGCCTGTTGCTGTCGCTGGTCTTCGTGTCCCTCTCGGCGGCGGTGAGGGTTGGTTAGCCAATGAAGCTGTGTAGTCCGTCTTCCCTCTCTAGCTGTCTCCGTCGTCTTCCCCCTCCTTGCTCGGTTTTCCGTCTGTGACAGATTCGATCCTAGGTCCGTCCGTGTCGTCGACTGCATTGTAGTCTCGGAGGTCACTCGTAGAATCTAAAGGGCGTGTCCATCTTTATGCGTGCTGAGCCGTCTCAGATCTGTGCTTCAACCGAGTGCTCTGCCGTCTCCGATCTGTGGTTGAAGCTGAACAGGCCGTTTTTCTTCATCTGCGATTGACACTTCAACCACGAGCTGTGCCTCAACCTTAACAGGCCCTTCTTCTTCATCTGGGATCTAGCTCATTGTATGAGTAGATCTTCAACCACAACAGGGGCGTGATCTTCATCTAAGACTTGGAGGTAATATGAACTTGAAATGTATTTTATTCCATAGATGATCCGACTGGTTTTGTTTGCGTGTGGCCTGCGTTTCTGTAGTTTGTCATGTCAGTGATAGTTTAGTTAGGGCTCTTGGGGGATTAACTTGGTTCTGTTTTCGTCCCTCTCTCTCTCTATTTCATCATCTTCATGTACCCATTCCCACCACACTACACTGTTTTGTTACCTTGCACTCACCTTCTATTTTCTTTTCTTCAAAAGTCCCGAAAACTAATAAAAGAAGAATTTAGAGCATTACACAGTTGAAGATAAGTAATGAAATTGGTAGATACCTAGGCTTTCCTTTGTCCCGAAAAAGGAAGCCCAGGAAGACTTTTCAATATATCACAGATAGAAAAAAAGAGAACATGATTTGAGACATTGTAGGAACAATATTTTGTGACATCCTTCCTTGGCAAGTTGGTCCTTAGATGCACAGTCTGCTTGTGGAACAAAAATGGGTACTAGAATATCCTAAATTTTTTTGCTCAAGTCACCAACATGATAGGAGAGCCGAAAATTTTTCATGAATGCACAAATATGTGCTGACCTTGCCAAATAGTAATTTGAAGAGGCTAAAATGGTACTCTTAGTGATATAGCATGCTTCAGAGGCAAAACTTTCAGTTTGAGTTTGGGCTTCTTTCACTGTTGCTATATACATTTTGGCTTCCATGACAACAAACCAAAAATTACTAAGAAGCGTTGATCTAAAATGTTACACACAGTACCTGAAGCAATAGCCAAGTAGCTAACTGAGTAGTAAAAATAAACAACAAACTAAATTTTTCCCAACACATAAAAATATCACCGAAAAAGGAAACACAATTTTCTGCAATATATAAAATTCCAGAGAATAAAGTAGTCTGAGACCATTGTCTAAAAGAGAAGTTATGCCAAATCAAAATCAGGCAAATGTAGTTATAAGTCATAAAATATATACTAGCTATGTAAGCAAAATGTATGTGGCTTGTTTGTGCCAATATGGCCTTTTCCAGAGGAGGAAGAGAAGCTTCAATGTTTCAGGCACGAAGCATCAACTTTGGCATTTCTTTTGTATTATTCTTAATTTGTTTGGCCTTGCCATTATTTCAGAAGAAGCCTTAATCCATATTGCCGAACTGATCTTCAACCTAAACAGGCCTTCATCTTCATCTGTGGTAAGATTATAAGTTCATCCTAAGCACAATTTCTGGTTTCATGTTATTGATTGTCACCTGCTAATGTCATTATTCAGTTGAGGCTTTTGCTAGTGTGGTCTCTGTTTCTTCAT
This sequence comes from Inga oerstediana, assembly GCA_963210345.1. Classification (NCBI taxonomy): domain Eukaryota; kingdom Viridiplantae; phylum Streptophyta; class Magnoliopsida; order Fabales; family Fabaceae; genus Inga; species Inga oerstediana. The sequence goes on from OY723409.1 coordinate 63,653,221, forward strand.
TTTTCATCTTCATTTGAGGTGTTATGAATGTTACTTGTGTTCAGTAGATTGTTTATCCCTAGTGCTTATTAATTAATTGAATGTCATCTTCGACGAACAAAAGAAGCTTCATAAATTTTGATGGATACATGTATTTTCAAAGTAAATGTTGTTGTGGAATACGCCGTTTATTGTTTTTTGTTAATCTGGTTGCTTCATGAGAAGGTAATAACTAGCCTATGTTTATAGTCCACACTATAAAGTTAAACTTTTCCATATAAAAATGAATGACAGAGCACTGTGGGATGATGAGACAACAGAAATATTTGTCCATGCAATGATAGAACAAATTTTAAAAAAAGAACGTTGAGGGTTGTCTTTCTCGAAGGATGGATGGGACAATATTGTTGCTACATTCAATGAGAAGACAAGGAAAGCATACAAGAAGAAGCAATTGAAGAATAAGTTTGATATGTTACAGAAGGACTTAAGGACTTGGGATGCCTTAACAAAAGAGACTGGTGTTGGTCGAGACCTAATAACCAGAAATGTCGAAGCGGATCCGGAGTGGTGGCAGCGGAAATGTCAGGTTAGTAATGCCTACAATTACTTATAACGTTGCATAATAGTAATTCAGTTGCCTCAATCAGCTTGTTTTGTAATATAGCAAATGATTTTGTTACACCTCTGTATGCAAGAGAAGCCGGCGTATAGGAAGTTTCGCCGTTCAAGCCTCAAGAATGAAAGATAATTGAGGCTTATATTCAAGAATGTCGTGGCAATAGGCGAGGATGAGTTTAATCCAACTTTCATAGGGACACAGATATAGGATGCAGAGGAAGAAGATATGTACCAACCTACTATGGATGAGGAGGAAGGTTCAGGGGACAGCGAGGACGAGAATTTTGGAGTTAACCCAGCAGTTAGTACAGGAGTGACAGATGAGCTAGCGAGCATTGGGTTATCAACTCAAACCCCTCCCTCTGATCCAGGCGCATCCTCTTTTCATACTAATTCTGGAAGTCAGGGAAATCGGAAACGATTTGATCCCTCCGGGAAGAAAAAGAAGCAGAAGATGCCATCCTCAAAGCAAATTGCGGATGCGGTCAGTGTCATAGCAGAAGCATCGAAGAATAGAGCTGCAACCATTAGTGAGATTTAAGCAAGGAGTGTTGATGCTGCTCTTGCAGACCTGCTTGAGCTGGAAGAAGTGCAAGAAGATGAGGACTTTTAAGTCCGATGTATCAGGTTGATTATGGACAAGACTAGTCGGGACACGTTTTGCTCACTTGTTAAGAGGAGAAACGATTCCGTAATTGCGTGGCTGTGTTATATGGTTATGACCCTTGATTGAGTCGTTACGGATTATGTTGTTGACTATCGATGCGGCTTTCATTGGATGACACCATCCTGATATGAACTTTATGACAAAATAGTTTAGTGTTTATTATATACATGCATGTTCTTTTGTTTTTACTAGATCAACAATACAAATTTCGGATATATATTATGTATGTTTTAATCCAACGTTCCTTTTATGATATATATTATACTTCGACTGAATTACCTTTATGTTATATATGTTTGAATCCAATGCATAGGTGACATCTACAATGGTAAATTGGATGGAGGAAGAAGACGATGACTCTCGGATACTAGCTCTTATCGATGAAGAGATAACAGAGTATGAACAATTGACTGCGTTGGTGTGTCAATATTGGATTCCGTTCATGTGCAAAGAACCTCGTAAAACAAGTAAACGATCCAGTCATTTTTTTGTCCAAGAAATTTTGGCAGAGCATGAAACACAATGTCATGACATGTTTAGAGTTGAAAAACATGTGTTCTACCGGCTGTGCAGTAAATTGGTCGAACATGGGTTACGAGATTCTAGGAATGTCGGAGTCGAAGAAATGGTAGCGATGTTTTTGCTCACGGTTGGCCACGGTGTAGGGAACAGGATGGTCCAAGAGTTGTTTCAGCATTCAGGGGAAACTGTCAGTCGACTATTGCACATGGTACTACAGGCTTGTATTAGCCTAGCTCAAGAATATATCAAACTCTCTGATCTCGAATTCAAAGGATGACACCCAAAAATACTCGATGATCCTCGCTATTATCCCTACTTTAAGAATGTCATTGGAGCAATAGAAGGAACTCACATCAAGTGTGTCATCACTGGTCCCAACCGGGAAAGATATATCGGGAGAAAAGGATATATAACACAGAATGTAATGGCTGTATGCGATTGGGACATGTGTTTTACATTCGTGTTGGCGGATTGGGAAGGTTCTGCACATGACACTTGTATGTTTGAAGCTGCTGTCTCAAATCCAGATCAGAATTTCCCTCATCCACCTACAGGTATATTTTCGTCCCATTCAGTTTAATTACTTTTAGTGCGCGTTTTGCTTAATCTCACACCTTCAAAATGATTTGAGACATTTATTAGGCAAATATTACTTGGTCAACGCTGGCTATCCCACACCAGTTGGGTATCTTGGTCCCTACAGATGTGAGCGTTATCACCTGCCAGAATTTCAGCGTCGACCTGGTATGGCAAATGCTAAAGAGACCTTCAATTACTATCATTCCAGTTTGAGGTCAACTATTGAAAGAACTTTTGGAGGGTGGAAGAATAGATTCAAATTATTACAAAAAATGCGCAAATACAGCTACCAAACGCAAGTCCACTTAGTTGTGGCAACTATGGCCATTCATAACTTTATTAGGAGAATTCTCGGAGTGATGTTAATTTTGACGCAGCAGAAACTGCCAATGTAGCTCATGAAGATAATGATACTGTAGACGAAGCGGCTTCCTCGTCCAATGTTGTTGCGACATCTTCAACCAGAATGAATCGCATTCGTAACATGATTAGAGATCAACTTGTACGGAATTTATGATCCCAATTTTAGTTATGTAATATTTTTATATGAAATTATGTAATTAGCCAAGTTATTTGCTTTTTTGAGCTCAACGTGACCTCGTACCACAATTGTGGCCATTGAAATTCTACTTTGGGAGTTATTTGCTCTAGTGGCATAATAGAGTGAATCACAAATGCGTTTATGTTGTTATAATTTCTGAAGTTTCATTCTTAGTTTGGGCTTCATCTCTGGAGTTACAATTTTGAATTTTCATATATCTTCCTGGGCCAGATGATATGTTACTGTTGGATATCGCATATATGATCTATCTAAAATTCGAAGAATATACAAATGCCCTTCAAGTTTTTACTTAAAATGCACTTATCAAATCGCTAATCCAAACACGTTTTGACTTATGAAAACTGACTTATTCAACCGCTCATTCAAACATAAATTTATAATAAGTCATTTTTCCTACCGCTATCCCAAACACACACTTAGCTTGACGTATTGAATCCAGATTGCTGGCCATATAAAAAACCTATTTATTACTTGTGGATCTCGACTATACATGGATTTACTAATATTTGTTTTACCTTAAAAATAAATAAAAATTAATACATATAATCTAAGTTGTGTCGACTATACGTTAATATACATTCCATTGTTTTTCATGGAAAAATAAATTATACTTTAACTTGTATACTATCTTATCAATGTTAGCTTTTGAAATCCATATTTATTTTTGCGACATATGTTTCTCTCAAGGAACCCATGTTTAATTTAGGGTTAAAGTACAAAAATACACATGAAATTTTTTCAGAAGTGCAGCCAACACCAAATATTTTTTTGAAAGGCAAAAATAACTATGAACTTTTAAAATAGTTGTAAAAATACACATTGACTGTTAGTTGACCGTTTGTTTGAATTTTTAAGGGTTAAGGTGTAAAAATACACATGAAATTTTCTCACGGTATCCTCAATGTCACCACTTTAAGTCAACAAATTCAAACAAACAGTTAACTAATGGTCAATGTGTATTTTTACACTTATTTTAGAAGTCCATAGTTACTTTTACTCCCTATAAAAACATTTGTGTTGGGTGCATTTTTGGAAAAATTTCATATGCATTTTTGCATCTTAACCCTTAAAAAATTGAAACAAACAATCAACTAACGGTTAATGTGTATTTTTGCACCTATTTTAGAAGTTTTTGTTACTTTTACCCCTAAAAAAAATATTTAGTGTTGAGCGCATTTTTGAAAAATTCTTATGTATATTTTTACACCTTACCCCTATAATTTATACGATGATATGAGAAAATAAAAATTACAAAAGCCAATATTGTCACTAAATTTATTCCTGATCTTCCTGATTTTGATTGATATAGAAAGAACGGGACGATTTATGGTATTTTGCTTGACTTTTGTTTACCATTTATTTTCTCCCACAAAGTAGTAATGTAACCTGTTAGATTAAAGACTCAACAACATGAAAGATGTGATTTATGTTACCATTATAGTATTCCTGATGCATGGAGTTTAATTTGAGTACCGTTTGCTGCACTTTTTCTCTCTCTTTTTTATGCTACTTTCATTTCTTTTCATTTATAAACGACATATGGTACAATCAATTCACTACCATTGGTCAATCAATCCGCTATTATGGTTATAAGAAAAGACACAACTTTACCGATAGGTGTTGATCTTAGAGTATGACGGCATAAACATGAAGTTTTGAGTTCGCGTAAATACAAATAGATGATTTAATTTTGAAACAACTACCCCCAATTATGTTGGACCCTGCCAATGCTTAAATCTAAATTTAACTCAAATAACCATTAAAGAAAAAGAAAGAAAAACTCAACCTTTTTGTCCTTAAAATTTTATTTAATTTGCAATTTGGTCTTCATATTTTAACCAGTATCAGTTTAGCTCTTGTGATTTTATTTAATGTATGTGTGGCATTCTATTCATTGCCTTTTTAATTAATAGGGACCAAATTGGTCCCAATTAAAACATAGGGACCAAATTGTAAATCAGGAAAGATTATGAGGACCATAAGTCCCTTTTACCCCTACTATAAACATATGAAAGTCATCATATTCTATCACTGCCTTAGTGAATTATACAGCCACAGTAATATATTTTGGGTTAATGTGCGATTTTAACAACGAAAATTTTTCATAATGGGCATCTAACACAATTAAATTTTTAAAAGTACAAAAGTATACATAATATTTTAAAAATTGTGCAATATTAGCAATTTCATTAAATAGGCACAAACGTTCATTACTTTTTATTGGATCCTACTTGTTCTCCCCTAACTTTATATCCACGTTTGAGCTACTTTAGTAGGATTGCTAAAATTACCCTTTTTTAAGATATTATGCCTATTTTTGCACCCTTCATAACTTAGTTATGCTAGACACTCATGACAAAAAACTGAGTTGTTAAAATTGCATCTTAACCCTTATATTTTTGACTCAATACTTATAAATATAATAATTTACTCATCAAACTTTCACAAAGTTATTTTCTAATTTAGAATGAGATTGGGAAACTAAAATTTATTTTAGTCAATAAAAGCTATTAAATGATAATTAAAGACATTTAATAAATTTTGCAAGAAAATCAGAGAAAATAAATTCATGTGCCTCGTTTTTATTGAACCGCGCCATAAATACAAGTTATTGATCCATTACTGCCTCAGATAGCAGCATAGGTGACGAAAGAGGCCCAGAAGTGACCTTGTTGTATTTCACAAGTTTCATGACTTTGAGTCCACCTGTTAATCGTTTTTGTATCTCTAAATAGGCTATATATGGTACGCTAACAAGATGAATGGGTAGGTTTTGTGTTTGAATCATGATTTTCATTCTAGAAAATTGAGTGTTTTTCAGAAAATGGATAAATCGACTAGTTTTAATCAGAGTGGAGGGAAGAGCTTAGATTCGTGAGAGAAGAAGAAATACTTCCTTATTCTCAATAGTCCTATCGTTATTGATAATTTGTGACAGTTATTCCGATTAACCGTACCCTCGTAAACAGAAACTCTATGTCGGTGAGGCTTTGCTTTCCCCAGATCTACAATTTGACATAGGGTTCATCAATTAATCCCTATTGCTTTCTTCATTTGGCTAAATCAATGTAAGGCTCTAACCCTTCCTCAATTTATTGTCATTTTCCATACTATTTTCTACTTTTCTTGAACTTTATTCACATATAATTGCTAAAATTTTTGTTTTGGGCCATTGACCTAAGAATACCACCCAAAAAGAAGTCGAAGTGTACTCAAATTTTAGTGTTGGCATGAGGTTTCGATTTTTTGGGGGTATTTTTAGATAAATGCGCTAAAAGCTTCACACTTGTGAACGATTGTGATTGAATTATTTTTCCCCTTTGTTGGAAAATTTGGACATCAATTTTTTTTTTTTTGGGGTGTGTAAAGTCTTGTTTTCGTTATTTTTATACAAGGACAGTTGAATAAGTGGTGCCCTTGCATAAATTCTCGAAGTATTTGTCACATAATCTGTTTTTTAAACATTTCCCCCTCAAACTCTGCTCTCCTCTCCTCATATTTCAGAAGATTTTCTCTCCCCTCTTATAAATTTTGACAAGCTAAATATGGGGAGGGAAGCAAAATCCTCTCCTCCTCCCTTCTCCTTTTCCTTTCAACCAAATAGATCTGACCAACTACTGGGTTGTATTTGAAGCAAAATGTTTTTAATTTGGATCATTAATACAAAAAACCTATGAAAATGACCAAGTGTTTGATAAAAATTGATTTTCCAACGTGACTTGTGATGTATAAAAATGTACTTTCCAACTCTAATCCAAACAAACCTAAAGGCCCCAAATAATCAACCCGTTTCCAAGAAGAGTCAACTAGCCTTTCTTTCACATTCACCTACCGATAGATCTGAAAAGAAAGAGGGGAAAAAACAAAAAAAACTCATGGCCATATCAGTCAAGATAACGCGGTATGGTCCGAAGATTGGGATCCTAGGTTCCTTTTAAGTTGAAACATGAAAAAGTTGACGAAGTCGTATGTTGTTTCCATTCTTCTCTCCTTTTTTCAAAAAAATAAAAATAAAAAAGTAGATTAAAACAAGCTATGAAAGTAATTTAGAACTTCAATTTTACCATTTCAAGAGATATCTCAATCTATCAGTATTCTCCCCTCTCTTATTATCTCTACTATCAAGATCTATTTCGCGTATTAAACGGAACTAATCTCTGTCTCACACGTGTACTTAAAAAGTGATTAGTTTACTTAATCAAATCACCACGAAAACATTTAATATGAATGTCCTCAAACACATTTCAAAATCACAACAATTACATTCCCACTTGATTTCAGACAATCAAAGGCTTAGTTACAAGTCTTTTTATAGTAATTCGCCAGAAACTTAAAAATACAACAGGGTCAAAGCTATATATTCGTGGTTTGTTCCTTTTGATTCTCTTTCTAGCTAATGGTGACGACGACTTCGCATAAACATTTCCAATCCCCTCAGCCTATGTAACTTGGCCACGCGTCAACCTTATAACAGACAAGTTCATCAGAATTAAAACGAGAAATAATATGCAGGTCTTTGTGGCAAAGGTCATTCGCCGTTGCGTTTTGATCTTCAGTCAACAGTTTCACAGACTTGCGCTGCACGTAGGCTACTGTCGTTCCTCTGTTTCTGCCATTGAAGAAAGTATCCTCGCCTGCCGACGATAAAGGTATATTGCTTAGTGTGGCCCTTTCTCTCTGCTTTCTGTTTCTGCTGTTCTTGTTTTTCTTTTGAGGTCTTCTACAGAAATTTGTCTATATGTGAATTTAGTATGCCTTTGGGAGAGAAGCAAGTAGGAAATTTCGGGGCTGTGCATTCTCCAATCTTTTCAAGAAGACATGGAATAGAATTTTCTTTGCAAGATGATTTCATAGGACGGGAAATGAGTTTATTGAGTCATTATGAGGATCCCTGTTACTTTTGTTGAACCCCATTACTGAATTGCCCACTTATGGTATGGATTCCCATTTTTTTGTCGTTTTACTATTTAGCCTTTTGCAAATGCAGAGAGAGAGAGAGAGAGAGAGAGAGAGAGAGAGCTTACTTTTATGTTCACTGTACATTCTCTTTCTGGTTTGTTTAATCATCACGAGGACTCCTCTTAATCTCATTGCTCAATTTGAATTGCCCACTTCTGGATTCCCTGCGTTCTTTTCTTTGGGTCGTGTATCATGTGGTCTTTGAAAAATGATAATAGAAGTTTTCAGGGCTTACCTTTTCTTCATCGCACTAAGTTTTTCTCTGACTGACAGATTGTATATTGGGCTCTCTTTTTGTTAATTATGTAATGAGCATGAACTTCAATTGGTTTATTTATAATGCTCTGTTCGTTGGAAGGGAAATGTTTGAAGATACATGAAAATTAATGATTTTAAATAGATTTTCACACATTATATACTGCCCCCCCCTGCCCTGGGCCCATATTTATCCTTTTCTCCTCAAAATGGAAGAACCATACTAGTTTACTAGTTTCGGTTTTCTGATATATATCTTCCTCAGCTTATAGGACAAAGAAGTACAATGCAGGATCCAGTTTGTTAGTGGAGGGTTTTTACTGATGGAAATTTACAATTTTATGCCTGGCTTGTCCTTTGTTTCCCTGACTTGACTGCATTCAATTTGAAATTTGCTACCTTGTTTGTTTGACACCGAGTTCAATGTATGTATGTGTGTCAAAATATAAAGGAGAAGGGGAAACACGTACTGTGTCCCGATCTGAGTTTGGGTCCGAGTCCAACCTCCAAGCTTTGCAAGTCAACTACTGAAACTCATGTAGGTTTTAGACTATTAGAGCGTATTGTACTACGTAAGAGATCGCCGTATAACTCAATGGTCGAAGTGAGAGACAAGTGAGGGAGACACTCTTATTTATAGGGTTAGGATAACCACTATATAGGAGGTGCTATCTCTTGTTTATTGCTGAACGCTTCTTTACTTGCCTGTAATGTTTCCTATTGCTCTAATGGCAAGCTATCTCAATCAGTAAATAAGAGAACACAAATTTAAATTTCGGGAAGTGCATTTGTTTAGAAAGATAAAAACTCTTTACGCTCTAAACTTCTGAAGGAACCCTTGATAAAATAAAAATAATATTCCAACTCAAGGGCGGCCATGAGCCTAAGTCCAACTATAAGCATGTATGTTACACATATGATAGTAATATAAAGGAATTGTTTCACCAAGAAATGCATGCGCTCTCTCTCTCTCTCTCTCTCTTCTTGTGCAGGACAAAGGGGTCTGACGCATTGATTTTTGATGATTTTGATATACTGTGATAATGTTTATTCTCATATACCTTGTTTGGTGATTTTGAGGTGCTTATGGGTGAATGTACAGGGTCAGCTTTACGAGATTGTTTGCTCGTCCGTATTGATTACCTGTAAAAAGATCCTGAGTTCAATTTATATTGTTGAATATAAATATTATTCAAAGGATTTCCCTTTTCCTGATAAAGTGCAGAATCCTGCCTAGTGGATTGTTGGTCATCCACTAGTATAGTAGATCGCTATAATTGCTCCAGCCGTCTGCATTTTTGTGCTGTCCTGTTTCATTTCTTTCAGAATGAATGATATCTCAAGAGAGTAGAAATAAATCGATCCCTATTATATCTGTCCTTACCTAATGTTTTGCGCTTAAAACAGCTTCTTCTTTGCCAGTGAGGTATATACATCGCATGTTATTTATAAATTTCTAACTAAACTTTATTTGTATTTCTTTAGCAGCAATAATTCAGAGCTCATGAATAACCAAGATTACCTGGAATCTGATACTGAAGATTTTTATGCACAGATGGCTCAAGAGGTGTACAGTTCACCATCTGATCAGGTATGTTTGAAACTAGTTGCTACTCATCTAAGAACATCTTTTGAAATATCTTTGCAAATGCTAATACATTTGTGTGACTATCATAGGCAACTCTTTCTTCCCCAATACCAATCGTTAGATGAAACTATGTCCCCGAATAAGTTTGTACCAAATAATCTTATGACCACCATCAAACACAACATTCCCATTATTGACTTTTGAGTACTCACCTGTTTTATATAAGGCTTCTAGCAAACATTATCCTCCTCATTCACATTAATGCTTTGATATTTATCCAAGTCCCAAGCTGCCAGGGTAAATATCATATAGTGGCCAGGCAATGAGGCAAACTCTTTTCCCCCAGATCTTTAATTTTAGCTTTCTTCTGAATATCAGCTTCAGTAATATTTATTAGGGAACTTGTCTTCCATGGATTCTCTATTTACATGTGGATATGTTTTTATGGAAGTGGCCTCTGGGTTGCTTCAACTAAAATGTGATTTTAATGATTTCCAACAGGAAACTAAACGCCCCCAACATTGCCCTCCCAATTTTTCAAGTGAAATGACTTTTCAAATCAACCCTTTAGTCATGGCCTGTTAATGGCAGGAGCATGGCCCCTATGTTTTCAACTTTTACTAGCATGCCTTGTGTTATATAAACAAATTTTGTATCACATAAGCTTTTCAATCCTGCCCCGTTGTAATCAAATCACATCTCCATCTCTGCCCTCCAATTCCAATTAGCATCTAACGGTTCAATCCCCTAATAGGGTTTAGGGTTATTTTTGCTCTGAAAGTATTTGTGAAGGAGTTGTGGGTATTGGAAGTTGCTTTTCTCCCTTGTTGTCACCCCAAAGTATTAAAAATGGAGTAATGTTACCCTGATAGTTAAAAAATGTTATTGGTCAATGTGCGTTTCTAAGGCTTAGCGTTAATTTTTAATAGATTAGGGCGGCATTGCTCCTTTTTTAAAACTTCTGTGGTAATTTTGAGCAAAAAAACTTCTAGATACCTATAGCTTTTTCGTGAATACTTTTAGCATAAAAATGACTCTTGACCCAAAAAAAAAATGAGCATATTTACTTGGGTAAACTCAACCATTTGTATTTATTCACACGGCAATTTGAAGCACAACCAGTGGCATAGGCGGAGTGAACCTGCTATAATTTTAGGCTCACCAATCTCTTTTACAATCTTCAATGGTTTGTTAATTATGTTGGCATAATCTTGATGTTATGTTAATTATGTTGCAGTTTCCCGAAGCTTCACATGAGAGGGTATCATGGCAAACTGCACATGACAGTTTCAACCCTGAGCTTAAGAAGGACGTGACCATTCAGGAAGCTGTGAAGAATGTTGTTCTTCCATTTCTACCTGCAAAATCACTCTGTAGGTTCAAAGCTGTCTGCAAGGATTGGAACCGATGGATAAGAACTCATTTCCTTGCTCTCCAACAAAGTCTCTACTTCCAGAAAACATGTGGTTTCTATTATCAATGCCCCGACACATTTCCTGTCTTCATATCTTTGGATTCAAGTGCTTATGGAGTTGCTTGCCCCTCTCTAAATTTCCTGCCAGAATATGTTACTGTAAGGGCTACATGCAATGGTCTGATTTGCTGCCGAGGAACTTCTGGGGACAATAGTTACTACATCTGTAACCCTTCTAACAGGGAATGGAATGTGCTTCCTGAGCCAAATCTATACCATGGACCTGATTCAGCTTTGGTACTGGCCTATGAACCAACAGTTTTGAACTTTAAAGTAGGTTATGAGCTGGTTTGCGCTGTTCCTATGATCAATGAATCAGTTGTTCGCTTTGAGATTTTCTCATCAAGGTCCAGGACTTGGAGGGTTGTGGAAGCAGAATGCTCTGATCCGATGAGCACCAAATTAAGTGGAGATGGATTTTACATGAAGGGATTTGCTTACTGGGAGACTGATTATGGTGAAGTTCTAGCCTTTGATATGAGCTGTGAAATGTATAGCATTTTCCCTCTTCCTCCTAACAGAGGACCAGAAGCTGTTTTAACTGAATGTCGTGGGGAATTAAGCTATGTTGTGCCTTATAAGCTGGAGAATGATGAATGCTTGCTTGAAGTCTATGGAGGTATGGGTATGAATCTGAAGGATTCAATTTCGTTCCCTGTTGGGAAGATGGTGAAGGAAGATGATGATGAGGATGACGATGATGATGATGATTATGATGATGACGATGATGAAGAAGAGTGTTTTCGTGCTTTGCCTTGTTTGAGTGGAGACAAATTTGCAGTTCTTGTTGGGTGGAATCTGGTGCTGTATGATGCTAAAGAGAACAGTGCTGAATCTTTGGACATAAGAAGCATTTATGGAGGAGGAAAGTTTCTGCCTTATGTGAACAGCCTCGTACCTGTGAGCCATCATGAGATGTCTAATGAGATCAGAGGTGTCTCAGCTGAAAATTGATGAAAGCAAGCTGGTTTTAAAGGATTCTGGTTATTGCCTTCTAGTTCTGGCAACCTGGAGACAGGTTAAGGTTCTCTTCAGTAGTTTGTCCAACAGTCAAAAAGGTCTTTCTTTTTCTTTCTTTTTCTTTTGGACTTGTTCTGCTTGTGTCCCAGTTTCTCTAAAGGTTGTTGTTGGCTTTATTTTCTTTTCCTTTTTTCTCCTTTTGAGTCAGAATTTCTCTTGAAGTTGTTTAATGTGGTGGTTTATTGTGGACAATGTGTTGATACCACTTTTCTATCTTTAACCCTCGGGTTTTTTTTCCCATTAGGCATAAGTTTTTTATTATTGGAGGTAATTATCTTTGAGACACTGTCAGACGTTAAATGTGAGTACATCTTTCAATAGGGATTTGAACCTTAATTTGCCACGTTTTGAGGAACTAATCCCAGTCCTCATTGATCTTGTGAAGTTACTTCTAAATGCAGTTTAGAATGACGGGTTTGAAAAAATGGGATGAGATGAAAATTTTTATAAATTGAATTTAAAAAAATGAAGAAATGAAGATATAAAGTTTTAATGAAGATAAAATGTAAGGTAAGATGTAAAAAATAATTTAAACCCCACTTTTATTTTTGAAATCTAACTTGAGAATTTTTCCTCCTCTCCTCTCACCTCCAAGTTCCTCGTACCAAACAGCATAACTAATTGGCAGACTAAAACATAAATACTATTCCCTTAAAATTGATAACATAACCAAATTAAACTTTGCTCAGGTGAAAGCCTTTAGATTAATATTTAAATCAGCAATTAAGTAATTTGTGAGAAATTAATGGCTGGATGTGGAGAGCCAATCAGGAAAATGGTAAAATCTAAATCTGACTCAAGCTAAGCAAATGCGGATGATACAAACACCTTTTCACTTTTATTTCATTTTAGAAAACATCTCTATCCTACGATGTGAATCAAATCAACATCAAGAATATTAATTGATTTGACATCGACGTATTTCAGGGATCTCTCCATCATAAAGAGATCCGGTCATGAAGTTTCCGGCATTGATGTTTTTCCGGTCATAATAACCTTCCGGCCGGAAACTACAAGGCAAGAACCATAACGACGACACAAAATGTCACAAGCAATCGGATCAGTGCTTGGCATCGGAGCACTTGTTGTTATTGCTATCGCATTTTATGTAATTTACACTACGAAGAAGAAAAGAGAGAAGGCTCCTAATCACGAAGATCCTCCTCTTGCACAACAAGGTCTCATCAACACAATCTGTTATCTTCTTGAGTTTTACATCCCATTATATCACCATCCTCTCATTTCTTTTCCAAAATAAAAGTTAAAGAGCATTAATGTATGTGGGCTCACAGGTGGTCGGAATTACAACAATGCACAGGAATCTGAGAGACAAAGCCAATTAAGCCGGGGACAAGGGTACGATGAATTGAGAGTGGTAAAAGAGGTGAGCGAGGGCACATTCTTGTACGATGAGTTGGCATTAGCAACAAACGGATTTGTGAGAGAGAATTTGATAGGAGAAGGAGGACTTGGTTACGTGCATAAAGGTGTTTTACCAAATGGAAAGGCTATTGCAGTTAAAACCTTGAAGGAAGGAGGTCCACTTGGAGTTGAGGCCTTCAAATCTGAGAGCGATGACATCGCACGTGTTCATCATCGACACCTCGTATTGCTCCTCGGATTTTGTATTTATCGTGGAAAAAGAATGCTTGTCTATGAATTTGTTCCTAATTCCAATTTGGAACATCATCTTCATGGTAACGCCGTAATTTTTGCTCTGCATGTTGCCGTTCCATTTTTATACTTCGTTAGCTAAATGCGCGCACACACATATATGCGTGTGTGTGTTTAACGTTGGTGTGACAGGAAAAGGTGTGCCTCCCCTGAGTTGGTCTCGCAGGATGCAGATTGCTATAGGAATTGCCAAAGGCCTTACCTACCTTCATGAAGATTGTAAAAAACGTTTCCTATGAATTATGATCTTCCTTTCTTTGGGGTCATATATATATATATATATCCATTAATCTTGTTTGCTTGCTTGCTTTTTGTGTGTTTTTGACAAACTATCAGGTGATCCTCCAATTGTCCATCGCAATATCAAAGCCGCTAATATCCTGATTGATGAAAGCTTTGAAGCCAAGGTACCCTTCTAAGATAGTAGTTTTACTTTATTGAAACACACACACGCACATGTTTATCACTTTCAGTTTCATTTTTCATTTTTATTATACATAGAACTTGATTGTTTGTACGTATATGTTGTTGCCGAGGCTGATTTGGTTAGACCAGCTATAATGCATTTCAATCCGCAGGTGGCAGATTTTGGTTTGTCTAAGGTAATATCTGATAATAACACTCACGTTTCAACTCGTGTTATGGGGACATTGGGGTAAGTACTTATTGTCTATATGTTCTTTGGCCGATTACTTGTAGTATGATTTTCTTCTCTTTTCCCTTTTTGATCAGTAAATAGTATGATTTGCTTCTTATTTACATGCAATTAATTAAATCTGTATATCTAAATTTAAATCGTGACTCTGAGACACATGATGGTATACATAATTGAAGATATTTGATTTTAACGCTGAACAGGTACTTGGCTCCAGAATATGCATCTAGCGGAAAATTAACAGAGAAATCTGATGTCTTCTCATTTGGGGTAATGTTATTAGAAATTTTGACCGGGAAGCGGCCCATGGATCTTTCACATGCCTTGGATGACACCTTGGTGGATTTGGTAAGTACCCACCCTCACTCTCACTTTAATTTTTTTCTGGTAAGCCCAAGGTATCCACTGTCGGTAACAATAAGTAATCCCTTGCACCATAAACTTCATGAAGGGGTTTTAGTGTTGGCCACGAGTCACGAGACCACTCTTACTTTAATTATGTTGTCTACATGTATCCCTCCTTGTTTGATGGGATCTTGTGCATTAAGCTACCCTATTTATTTTTATGATAAATTATATTGAAAACATTATATTACCAAAAAATAATAATAATGTGCATTATACACTGAATAGGCTCGACCATTACTTAATCGAGGGTTAGAAAATGGAAACTTCAGAGAGTTAGTGGACGCATTTTTAGAAGGACACTATGATAACCAAGAAGTTGCTCGCATGGCTGCTTGCGCTGCGGCCAGCATTCGTCATTCTCCCAAAAAACGTCCAACTATGAGACAGGTATTCCAGCCTTAACCTTTCAGTCAATAATTAATTATAATTTCCCTTAACAAGCATTACTTTCTGGCTCAAAATGTTTGGATGACATGAATTCTATTATGGTTGATGTATGCAGATTCTACTTGCTTTGGAAGGAAATGCTTCATCTGAGGATTTGATTGATGCGGGTATACCCCTTCATAATTTTAATTAGTCTGCGGTGCAGATGCAATACCGAGCCATCCTGCTTGTGGGCATCACTCATTTCTCAGATCATTGGTTGAATCAGATTCTGGAGCTTTTGAGAGATGTGAAACTATGATGTAAAAACTCAATTCTTACAACAGTAATATACAAAACTCTCAAAATTTTAATTTTTTCATTTATCTTAAGTTTTTATTAGCTCTTAGGCGACTTGGCCCTCAACATTTTATTATAGAAACTTGGATAAATGACATCATCATTCACAGTGACAAGTATGCAATTGGGGGTTAATCTATTTTTAATCCCTTGGAACGAGCAGATTGGGAAGTAAGAACCTGAAAGATAGCAGGAACAACAAAGCGTTGACTTAAATCTCATGTGAGCATTGTCAATTATGAAACTGATTTTTTTGAAAAAGAAAGAAACTTGACTCCACATATTTACTCCAAAATCCAAACAGAAGATGATAGATGATGCAATCAAGAATAACTACTACTCCCTAAATAGGCTCTCTATTAAGGATCAAATGGAATATTCTGTTAGATTAGTTTCCAACCAAATTAGCAACTTGTATAAGCATAGTGTGAGGTTGCTACTATAGTGCAAATGTACAATAATTAGCTACCAACTTCACCTCCTGGTATGTAATTAATAATTAACATAGTTGTAACTAATTTAGTTGGAAACTAATCTAACATAATACCTGTTTGTTTTAGTTTTTTGAAAGTGCTTTTATAATTTATGAGATAAGTATGTAAGAAAAATTTTATACCGCAAAAACAAGTGTTTTAAAAAGCATTATTTAAAAATTCCTAGATAAACACAAAATATGACAGTATATTCTTAGTCATGCCAAAAAAAAATGCTGCTTGTTCCAAGTAGTTGTCTCGATCGAACTTTCTAGTGAAAATAGTAAGGTATTAAAACCCGGACCGGGTATTGAATCGGTTGGGATACTAGGTTAAGGGTCAGTGGGTCAAACCGGGATTAAACCGGAGCTAAACCGAAACCAAACCAGTGAGAAATTGAAAATTTTAAACTCATAGTATAAAATTCTAAAGGAAAAATATAAATTTTTTTTTTTAAATTGGAACCCAGACCGGACCAGATTGGTTCACCAGTTTCTGGGCCGGATCGGCCGGTCCGGTCCAGGTTCCTGAACCTAGGAAAATAGTATTCCTTGTTCTGAAATTAATATATTCATTCTCCATGTAAAATAACGATAAAGTATGAATTAACATACATTATAAATCAAATTTAGCTGTGGCCAAATTTAATCAAAAGCATTGTCAAAATACACCCGTGCCATTCCTCGCAGGAAGCGGCAGATATGTTACCACTGAATGACCCGAATTTGGTCCATCCTCGACATAGTGCATCCATCTGTAAGTGGAATGTAATGTGCTCTTAATAATTTCTTTTTCTTTTTTGCCATAGTGCTCTTAATAATTTCAATAATCGCAACCTCTGTCACAAATGAATAGGCATAGTGTCCTAATTCAAACTTCATATGTGGATGTGATTACATTGATACTTGTCAAGCTTTTCTTTTATTCTGTGTCGTGTTTTTTTCCCCCAACAAGAAATACTTCATTCATAACTAATAATTGTCAAATAACATAATAGCAAATACATAGACAAAGAAAATAACGAGCACCAGGCTTGCTAATGTGGCTCCTCGTCCTCATTGTGGAAGTCTTCTAAGAGTAATTGCTGCAAATGTTTCGGGGGTCTATTTAGCCATTTCGGTGCACATGACCCTCTTAAAGAGGCCTTGGCTAACCAATCAGCAACCAAGTTTGTCTCTCTTGGAACATATCTAAAGGAATAGTTCCTTCCATAATTCCTATTATAACGATATTGTCCAAAAAAATATCACATCTCTAGTTCGGGGAAGATCCCCCCTCCTATAAACTTTTAATAAGAGGCTTACAATCAGACTAAAAAATAACCTCCTCCAGTTCATTATCAATGGCGTATTTTACCGCCTCTAGTATAGCTAAACATTCTCCCATAAAAGCCGATTCAGCGCTAACACAAACCGCCTTGCCATCGATCGGCCATCCGTTTGAATCACGAATGACAAATGCCACTGCTGCCCTTTCTTCTATCATATTAAAAGCACAGTCTATATTTACTTTCAGCTCATTATCTCGAGGCTGCCTCCATTTTGTTGGAGCTCTCGGCGGATCTTGTGCATTAGGACATGGCTGAGGTGTTGTCTCCATCCAACCTCTTGCCTCCCATAATTCCTTGAGTATAGATCCTGCTTGCGAAAATACAAATATAGGGTCAGGTTGCATTTGTTCATACATATATTTATTTTTGGCTTTCCATATTTGCCATAGGTTAATAGCCATCATAGCTTTTTGCCAATCATTCATCTGCAATTCTAGTAACCACTGCTTTATCCACTATCTCAAATCAAAGCTATGAATATGATCAAAGTTGAATGAAAATGGACTGCCAAACCAGACCCTTTTCACCCAGGGGAAAAGACAGAATAGGTGTTTATTGGATTCACATGCACCTCTACAAAAAAGACATATATCAATAAAGCTCACTCTCCTTTTATGCAAATTTTCCAACGTGGGTAGTGCATTAGATAATAATCTCCACATAAACAATTTAACTTTGTGAGGCGTTCGCAATCTCCATACTTCCTTCCACACCTTTTGATTCATACTTGAGGATGGTCCTGGGATATTTATTTGCTCCCCTTGTAGTATTGCGTTTGCCAGTTTATATCCCTCTTTCACTGTATATGTCCCCCTATTTCCACCAGCCCATACCCATTTATCATCTCTATTATTAAGGGCCACTATAGTGTTCATTATGGCACGTTTTTCAAATTCCTGCAGCCAGCCCTCAATTAAAGTAATATCCTAGCCATAAGGTCTTTTAAGAGTATCCACAGTCAACTTAGAAAAAGACTCATGAGGACATGGAGAGAAGATTCTCTTACCCGGGATTTCCATAAGCCAGGGGTTAGACCAGATTTTTGTGCTTCTACTATTTCCAATGCTTGAAATTATGTTGCTCTCCAAAATCTTTCTACCCTCAAGGATACTAGCCCAGTTCCATGATGCCCTACCTCCCTTTTTTGCCTCTAAGAAACCACACTTGGGGAAGTATCTTGCTTTCAGAATCCTCACCCATAATTGATCAGGCTCCGGAAAAATTCGCCAGCCAAGCTTTGCAAGTAAGGCAAGATTTAAAGCTTCAAAATTTTTAAAGCCCATCCCCCATCTAACTTGTGCTTTTTCAGCTTTTCTTTGGCTACCCAATGCACCTTTCTTTTATCTTCACTAGCTTTCCACCAAAAGTTATACACAATTTGGTCAATTCTTTTAAGCACTCCTTTAGGAAATAAAAAACATGACATAGGATACACAGAGATAGAGTTAGCCACTGAATTGATAAGTACCTCCCTTCCTGCTTCTGATAAATCATAAGATCAACATCCATTGCATTTTCTTTTAACAACACACCTCAATTTTAGGGGAAATATATTTTGGTACCATTTTAATGGGTGTTAAGTGAGTCAAATTTTTATTATAACATTTTTTTTTTAAATTTTGGGATTTAATTTTTCAAGGCCTAAATAAGTCAATGGGGGTCTATTTGACAATTTCTATTATAAATATATTTATGATTAATTATGTCGATCTAGTTATATTTTTTCCATAACAAAAAAATGGTTTATATATGAGTTAAAGGTCACTTTTGCCCCGGAAGTTTTAAATTTGGAACAATTTTGCCCTTGCGTTAATTAACCGTTAGCTGGGGCAAATTTGCTCCAAATTTGAAACTTCCGAGGCAAAACTGCATCTTAACCCAATGACCGATAGTCGGGCGCATCGAATACCACGCGACGTGCTGTGCTCTTCTAACCGCTGGACCCTATATCCGGTTGAGCTAGGGTGTGCAGGTTGTTAAACAGAAAAGAGAACTCTTCCTAAGGCCTCTGCCGACGTCTCCAGACACACTAACATTACTGTCGGCTGCCACGTCCAGGTTCAAGAATTTGACCCAATTTCCTTTCGAAGTACGCGTGCTGCATGCTATCAGACGGGCTTCCCCCGTTTCTTAGGATCGACTAACTCATGTGCAAGTACCATTCACATGGAACATTTCTCCTCTTCAGCCTTCAAAGTTCTCACTTAAATATTTGCTGCTACTACCAAGATCTGCATTGACGGCCACTCCGCTTGAGCGCTGAAGTGTGCGGCCTATACCCAGCCGTCGGGGTAAGTGCAAGGCCCTAATGAGCAAGAAGGCGCGGCGATCGCCGTAAAACTTGGGGCGCGAGCCTAGGTGGAGTAGCCGTTAATGCAAATCTTGGTGATAGTAGCAAATATTCAAGTGAGAACTTTGAAGGCCGAAGAGGGGAAATGTTCCATGTGAACGGTACTTGCACATGAGTTAGTCTATCCTAAGAGACAGGGGAAGCCCGTCTGATAGCGTGCAGCACGTGTACTTCGAAAGGGAATCGGGTCAAAATTCCTGAACCGGGACGTGGCAGCTGACAGTAACGTTAGTGAGTCCGGAGACGTCGGCGGGGGCCTCGAGAAGAGTTCTCTTTTTTGTTTAATAGCCTGCATACCCTGTTTCAGCTGGAGGTAGGGTCTAGCGGCTAGAAGAGCACAACACTTCGCGTGGTGTTCGATGTGCCGGACTAATGGTCATTGGGTTAAAGTGCAATTTTGCCCCGGCTAACGGTCAACTAACGCAGGGCAAAATTGTTCCAAATTTAAAACCTCCGGGCCAAAATTGGCCCCAAGTTAATACTTCCGGAGCAAAAGTGATCTTTAACCCTTTATATATCTATGACCACATAAGGATCAATCGCTATAGGACTTGTTTGGTATGAGGAGAGGGAAGGGGAAGTGGGCGGTGGGAAATTTTTTTTGAGTTGAATTTAAAAAAGTTAGAGAAGTGGGGTTACAAATTTTTAATTAATTTTTCTTACTCTTTTATCCTACATATTCTTTTTATTAAAATTTTATTACCTCACTTTTTCAATCTTTTAAAATTTTACTTATAAAAATTTTCCCTCCCCTCCCCTCCAAATCCCTCACACCGGGAGGGGATGAAAAATGAGCCCCTCCCCTTGTTTGGTTTGAAAAATTGGAGAGAGGGGCTTCAAAGGAGGGGCCCACAATCCCTCCCATCCCCTCATTTTTGTTCCCTCCAAATTGGGGGGTTTTGGAGGGGATGGATAATGAGCCCCTCCCATTCCATCCCCTCCCTTTAAACCAAACAAGCCCTTAGGTTCTGTTTGGTTGGAGGGGAGGGGATGAAAAATGAACCCCTCCCCTTGTTTGGTTTAAAAAATTGGAGAGATGGGTTTCAAAGGAGGGGCTCCCAATTCCTCCCATCCCCTCATTTTTGTTCCCCCTAAATTGGGGGGTTTTGGAGGGGATGGATAATGAGCCCTTCCTATTTAGAGGCTGGAATACGGGCCAGCCCGGCCCTACAGGGCTGACCCTTCACGGGCTCGGGCCTAAACGGGCCGGCCTGTTTAGACCCATTTTCTAAAAAGTATAATATTTTTTAGGCCTTCGGCCCTACAGGGCTGGCCCTTCACGAGCTCGGGCCTAAACGGGCTTAAACTCATTTTAATTCAAAAAAATTTCTTTTTCAAGTTTTACAATTTATTTATTATTTTGCTTTAAATTGAGATACATTATTTTTAAAACTCATAAATTTTTAGTTAAAATAATCATCTAATGTCCAAATTATCCTATTTTTTAAAGTTTAAATTAATAAATCATTATAGAAAATAAAATAAATCAAACCAATTAATAAGTGTTTGCCTGTTATTAATACTCTATTAGGTACTTAGGTGTCTCTCATATTGATAATTTGATATAATGATATTATATTTATTAATTTATTTTAAAAAAATATTAAACGGACCTAAAAGGGCCGGGCCTCAGGGCTGCAGGGCCAGCCCTACAAGGCTTGCGGCCCTATAGGGCCGGCCCTTTTCTCTTTTTAGCCTCTAAATCATAAGCCCGGCCCTTGAAGGGCTCGGGCTTAAACGGGCCGGCCCGAAGGGCTCGGCTCGAATTCCCGGCTCTACTCCCATTCCATCCCCTCCCTTTAAACCAAACAGGTCCTTAGGGGCTGTTTGGTTGGAGGGGAGGGGATGAAAAATGAGCCCCTCCCCTTATTTGGTTTGAAAAATTGGAGAGAGGGACTCCAAAGGAGTCTAAAGGAGGGGCTCACAATCCCTCCCATCTCCTCATTTTTGTTCCCCTCAAATTGGGGGGTTTTGGAGGGGATGGAAAATGAGCCCCTCCCATTCCATCCCCTTCCTTTAAACCAAACAGACCTTAAGGAGGGGAAAAAAAACTCGCTATATTATAATCCGAGCGAGAAAGTGATTTGGGATTAATATACTATAAGTACTTCCTACCGGGGTTCAGAATTCCTCAAGCTGCCGCGTCAAGGCTTCTAGCCTTCTACTACCTTCTATCTGCGCCTGACGGCCTCAAATTGGATCCCATCTTTTAAGCTCTGACGCGCAATTTGTCACTCTTGTATCTTGATTATCTCGCAATCTGAGCGTAACGTCGGCTGTGATCGATTCGCCATGGGAGACTACAACGATGCTTTCATGCGCAACCAAAACGCTGCCGTGCAGGCTCGTACCAAAGCTCAGAACCGTGCCAATGTCCTCCAGCTCAAGCTGGTCTGTTCTCATCATCATTCTTGTGTTTATTTTGAGATACTCGCCGTTCATTTTCTGGAAAAAGAATTAATCCATCGCCAAGGCTAGGGTTTATCGCTACCGTTTTCTCACAATCCTTGGTGTTAAACATCTTAAATGTTGTGATATGTCGATCTACTGTAATTTCTTCATGATTCGAAATTTTTTCGTGCCATTTTCAATAAGTTAATAGGTTCGTTTGTGAGAGTAGAAGAATCTTTCTATTTACTCATGTACACTGATGGCATTGACTCATGCAGGGTTTAGAGTTGATTCTCACTCCCTTTTGTTGATTATCTGTACTATAATAAAACAAAGACGCTTAGCTTGTTTCAAAAACCAGTAGTTTCCTCAATCATGTAGATAGGTTTTGATTATGTTTACTGATAGTCTGATATCTTTCTGTCTATTATTCTATTGCATCACAGATCGGACAGAGTCATCCAACTGGTCTCACGGCTAACCTTTTGAAGCTGTTTGAGCCTAGGCCTCCGTTGCAGTATAAACCACCTCCAGAAAAAAGGAAATGTCCGCCATTAACAGGTTTTTAATCATTTTGTATCTGTTTATCTTCTGTTCGGCGTCAGTTTTAGGCTTTAATTAATGATTATTGATATGCCTGCCTTCTTTATAATCCAGGGATGGCACAATTTGTGGGCAAGTTCGCAGAACCTGGAGATCCCGAATATGCCCCTCCCGTCCAAGAAGCTGAAACTCCTGTAATGTTTTCTTCTTCTGAGATTAAACACTCATGTATACAGTATTTATGTTAAATATCACTTCAATGTTGTGTGTGGATGCTGCATCTGACATCCTTTCTCTCAATAGGTTTGATGCTACACATTTCATATTCTGTAAATTTGTTGCTAATTATTTTGTAAGCAAGTTCTCTAACTGTGAAGCTTTGAATTTCCTCTAGAATCTTGAGTGACAATTTTGCTTCTCCTCTGGAGTGCTTTTCATGATTTGTCTCTTTGTTTCACTAATATTTCATTATTATAATAAATTAATGATGACTATGAATGTTAACAAGTATTGTTAAAAGAACTTTTTGTGGAGTTCGTTACTTTCAGTGTAGTTACTTACTATCAGGCTATGACATGCACTTCTGAATTCTACACTAAAGCTCTGCAAGTGTTTTGTTTGTTTGTTTATACTGTAGTAATTACTGTTTTGCTGCATAGACTTGCTCTGGAAACTTTTTTCTCAAATTGTTAGGACTTAGGGATGATACAGTGTTGTGTTTTGTAAAGCTGCTCTGTGTAATTTTTTCATCAGCTATAGGAGTTTAATTGAGCAAACCATGATCACCCTTTGCCTTACTTAAGTTTTTATCAAATATGAAATTGTTTATAAATATATGTGATAAAGACTCTTTACTTTTTAAAATGTTTAGTGAACTGACTTGGTTCTAATTTACTTATTGTTTGTTTTCTTATAGTACAGCAAATATATAACATTATGTTGTAACTTCTTCGTGTTAATGCAGCACGATGGCAAATATGAGAACAGAGAGTACTTTTTATATCTGCATATGTTGTTAATCTATTTTTTGTACTGCAGATGCAAAGAAGAGCTAGGATACACAAGCTAAGATTAGAGAAGGGGGCAGCCAAGGCTACTGAAGAGCTAGAAAAATGTGATGAATCCTACATTGATATGAAATTGCTAGTCTTTGTGGCTTTTTGTTCCTTGTGTGTTTTTCTTATATCTGCTTTTTTGCAGATGATCCTCATAATGACCCAAATGTTTCGGGAGATCCCTACAAGACCTTGTTCGTGGCCAGACTTGTAAGTTATACCCCTCAATACGGTCTTGATGCAGCACTCCCTTTTACTACATTCCTTGTCAGTTGTTGTATCTGATTGTTACTAATTCTTCCCAGAGTTATGAGAGCACTGAGAGCAGAATCAAAAGGGAGTTTGAGTCATATGGTCCAATCAAACGGGTAGGTATTTTTGAGTATTGCCAAAGGAGTTCGGTAAGAGTTTCCTACATGTTAGGCATTGTAATTGTTATTTACGTCTTAGCAGAAGTTATGAACCCTAGACGTGTGTTATGCCCATCTCAACAGTCTTGTATGCAAAAATTAATACATGCGTATTTTGCATTTTGATTATAAATAAATTGAAGCTTTTCCGTTGTAGACTTCCTTTTTTTATTAACCAATGAATAATCATAGTTGTCTTAGTCATCATGATGAAGTGCCTTGTTCACATTGTTGAAAAGAAAGGCTTTAGTATATACAACCTTCTTGCCACTAGAGTGGTTCTCAAATCTCAAGGTTTGGAACTAACCTGGTTGCTATAATGTATAATATCTTCAGAGTTTCTACTTTAGTGTTAGTTAATCAGTTACTTATAATACATAACTTCTTTACTTAACTTGCATGTAATGTTTAGAGCATTAGTTATTGATAAAAAGGTCTTCTTGGGGGTAGGGTATGTTTAGGATTATTTTAGCATTAAGTTAGCTTCTCAACGAGCATCCCTGGTAAGGGGGAGATCATCTTTTTCAACAAATGGTTAATGATTCATAAATTTCCACCAAACCCACTCAGTTTCAAGTGCTTCTTCCTGCATGGCATAGCTGAATATTTTAGTTGGACAGAGCATTGATGCGAAACTGTGCCTTTTGGCCTTGTTTTCGAGCAAGAAAAGGAGACTGACAACTTCTGTTCTTTTCCTGCACTGGGTAAAATATGTTGGGAGTATTGCCATCTCGTCCTCTGCTTTTTAAATTCTTAGCTAGCATGCTTTTGATGTTGCTAAATCTTGTCTTTGGCTCTAAAGGCTATCAAAAACAATTCAGCAGTTGAGAGGATGTCATGGTATATTTTATATTATTTGTAGTTCTTTTCCTTCTATTCATTTTAAAAAACAAACATCCCTGGTAAGGGGAGTCTAGTCAACAAGTGGTTAATTGGCCCCATATACATCGGGTTTTCCGCAACTAGTGCTGGTGGTGATGCATCTCGCGATGGGAGCTGTGTGATTTAAAGGTGAGCACGGCTAATTAGGCATAGTGCCTGTCTGCCGTGCCATTTAGGATTATACTATTAGTCATTTTCTTTTGGAGGTGTTTGAGTTAACTCTGAAGTGACAAAGTATCTTCTATTTCCCCCTGTGAGCAGAATTTTCTCTTCTGATTGCATTTTCCTTTTCCTTTTCCTTTTTTTCTTAATCATACAGGTTCGATTGGTTGCAGACAAAAACACAAATAAGCCCAAGGGTTATGCATTCATTGAGTATCTGCACACAAGGGACATGAAAGGTCTGTATGGTGGCAAAGTGATTTCTCTTTCTTTATTTTTATGTAGCCTTTCAAGCTCATCTCCTGTTCATTATGCAGCTGCTTATAAACAAGCTGATGGTAGGAAAATTGAGGGTAGAAGGGTGCTTGTAGATGTTGAACGTGGAAGGACTGTTCCCAATTGGAGGCCTCGCCGACTAGGTGGTGGGCTTGGTACTACTAGAGTAGGGGGAGAAGAAGTTAATCAGCGGAATTCTGGGAGGTGAGTGGATTGGTTGCAAATTTTTGTTATGCCTTCATTGTCAGGGTACTCCCTTGTGGAATTTATCTAACTCATTGAATGAATAATATGTGAAAAAGGTAATCGTATTGTCATTTTATTCTATGTTATGTATGAGGTTATGGGATCTTGTTTTGGTAATTAAATAAATTTATAGGTGTTGTGTTCTTCCATTAGGTAACACGCCTGATTATCTTGTTGAATGTCATATAGAGCATGCTGGATGTTTTTTCTTTTGGGTCTTGAAAGTGTATTTTTAAGTGCCTTTATTTCCCAGGGAACAACTGCAATCAGGACCCTCTCGTTCTGAAGAACCAAAAGTGCGGGAGGAACGACAGGTTGATCGGTAAGTTATTAAGTTGTAATTAATTTTTTGTGCTCAGCCACTGTCTGCTTTCACTTATTTTTTTTTTTAAAGGTAAATAAAACTGTAAGGAGCATTTAAATTTAAAGTTCTCCTGGTTGTTGTTTTAATATTGGGGACTTTGAATGATTATTTGTAAAATATTCATCATATCGGTCCTGAGCATGGGCATATACTTTGACTGATGGTACCTGAGATGATTGCAGGGATAGAGAAAAATCTCGTGAAAGAGGTAAGGACAGAGATAGAGAACGGGAACGATCACGTGAACGTTCTCACGATAGGAACCGCACTCGGGACCATAGAGAGGATAGACATCATAGAGATCGGGATAGGACTAGAGATAGGGAAAGGGAAAGAGATCGTGGTCGTGATCGCGATAGAGATCGTGGTCGTGATCGGGAGCGAGGACGTGATCGTGATAGGGAGAGGGATCGTGATAGGGACAAAGAATATGATCGCCATCGTGAAAGGGATAGGGACTATGAAGTTGGGGATCTTGAACGTGGACGCTCACATGATAGGGAGTCTGATTATGATCGTGTTGATTCCAAACGTGAGAGGGACCGACATGGTGAAAGGGAGCGAGACTATGAACCTGAGGATGATCGTGCATGGTACAATCAACCTGAGCATGGACATAGGCACGCAGACCCTGATCATGATGCTGAGGAATATGATCACTATGAGCATCATCAAGGACGAGGGCATAATGATCGTGATGATGGTGACCATTATGATCAATATCCTGACCATGATCGGCTGGAGGATGACTACCACAATGAACACACAGCATCCGAATCTCGTGACCAGGAGAGAAATCGTGATACAGAGAGGTCTCGTTCTCAAGAGTATGATTAGTAGTGCTTAAAGCATATCATCTCTGTACTTTAATGGTAAGACCCCTGATGTACATTTCAGCATTCCTCAGTTCTGTCATGATCATTTGACGTGAATCTTGGTATTAATTCTTGACATATTTGAGATTGACTTCAGGTATGGAATGATCAAATCACAACAGGAGAACTAAGTTGCTGCTATCATCTGCGTGAAATAGTTGTGGATTTCGGATGACCCATGTTAAAGGCCCTATTGCTGTAGCTTAGTGTTTCTTTGTTTCGCAATTTTCTGTGTTTCGGAGGTAGGATTGAACTGATGATGCTGTTGCTAATTTTGGGTTTTGATGTCTTTTCTGCTGACGTTTAAGAAAGAGAAGAGGGTTAAATGTATTTGTGGTGAACAATCGTCCAGAGTCTCGTATTTTCATGATGTCGTTGGTTTGTGGGTATATACCTGGATCTATCCTTTTGGTTGAAACATCAATGTTCCTTACATATAGAGCGACCAGCAAAGCAATTGGATTTGCATATGCGAACCTTGTGATTGTATTTCGTACATTGGGGCGCGGGTTAGAAAGGATTCGTTTGATGCAAGAATTCTTGAGCTATCATTTCGCTTGACTAGATTTTATCAGTTGCGCCTGTGTCATAGAGGACTGCTATTGTTGCCTTGTAGCTTACCCGGCCACTAAAATATATCATTCTGATCCTATTTATAAGTCTTTGTTAACTAATTCTCACATATCAAAGAGAGATAGTTAACTCATTAATTATGGGTTAAATTTTTAATTTCATCTTGATCTATGATTGGTTTCAAAAGTCAATATGAATATTTTTTTTTTGTTTATTGTAATTAATAGGGGTAAAAAAGTGTAAAATGTATTTATTATTCTGAAACTGGACTTATAAATAGGATCAGTTATTTTGATAAAAGAGGACTTATAAATAGGACTAGAATGGT
Source organism: Inga oerstediana (assembly GCA_963210345.1). Lineage (NCBI taxonomy): Eukaryota > Viridiplantae > Streptophyta > Magnoliopsida > Fabales > Fabaceae > Inga > Inga oerstediana. The sequence goes on from OY723409.1 coordinate 63,681,168, forward strand.
ATAACTTTTGACCTCAACTAAAATACCGGAACTGGATTGTACAACTAAACCCCAGTCGGTATTTTAAGATACGTGTCAATATTTGTAACTTGTGGATAATACAATAATATATGCACTATATTGATTATTACCTCAGGCCAAAGAAAGATTATTACCCACTTTTAGAGGGGCGTGGGAAGTATGTTGACCGTATTGCAAGTTTAGTCGGGAGGTTAGCTTAACCTAAAAATCCATTACAAAAGTAATACGCCCCTCACCACCATTTGGAGTAACTATCTAGCACAACATGTACATCACTTTGGACGCCTAATTATGACCAATTTGATCTATTAATGAATTAAGTTGAATAATACCACAAGCAGCATATATGATGCGGTGTGACTGCTACTTCCTCTGATCTTTAATATAAGACATTTATCTAGTTTGGTTAGATTAAAATTGGTTAAATTGATTAATATGATATGTATTTTTTAAAACTTCTAGTCATTTTTCTTAATTTTCTCATTTCTTACTCTTTTCTCTCAATGTCATTCAAGCCCGTGACTATGTGGCAAGGAATCCGTTCCTCTCAACCAACTAACATGACACTCTAACATTGACTTAATTTTTTCACTCTCTTCTCCTTAATTATTGTTGAAGGAGTATTAATAAAATAAATTAGGAAAATATTGACAAATATAAGAAATATGTCTTATATTTAGGATCAAAATCAACTCCCTAAATATATCTTATATCAATGATAGGAGGGAGTATAAAATAGCATACCATAGGCTATCCAAATAATCCTATATTAGTAGATACTTTGGGCGTTAAGCCTGCAAGCTCTTTGTTTTGTTAGGTGAGAAATCTTACAATAGTCACTAACACAAACAAATTACCAAATCAGGAAGTAGCCCGTGTATGTTTAGTGTCCTTTTTAGTTGGTTCTTATGAAAAAGTAAAAGAAAATCCAAAATCAGTGGAAATTGCCAAGAAATTTCACGGCTTTGCCATGTACCGGTTCAAAATCCTCTCCAACCGTCGGAATGGCATGTCCCTTAATTTATGCTAGAGAGAGAGATAATAAATGCTTGAGTTTGAAGCTTCTCACTATTCACTAATTGCTTCGAAAAAAATGCTTAACGATTCTTCTATGAAATTTCCTGGAACATACGTTGGTTTGTTTCCTGTGGTAGATCCCAGAGATGGCTCTGTTATCTTAGGTTGTCTTTTTTAAAAGAAGAGAACTTGCCTCCTGAAAAGAGCCCTTGAATACAATAACAAACACACTACATGGTGATATACAATATACACGAAAGAGGGCTGAGTTGAACCCAATCAAAATTAGGACCGTTCTTCAGCGAAACTTCATCAAGTAAGCACTGTACAATAAGACAAGCTGCGTTGCAGCTCCTCCTCCAAATATATCTGTCCCTTCATATGTTTATCCAGAATCCGAGTTAACCAAGCTAAATTTTATGCTGCTTATCATGTTATTTTTAAATAATAATAATGAGTGAGAATCAGCATAGAAAATTAAAGCTCTTATTGAGTTTCTTAAATTATATGACACTTATTGGTCATTATGTTCATATAAATCTTGATAATCTAAAAATGATTTCCCCTCCAAGAAGGAAAACCCTCGTTGCATATATTGATGCCCCATTCTCTGGAAAATTTATAATTCTTGTAATTTTTGAAATATGCATTTTATTATGTTTGTTTTAACTATCAGATAGACTGCTTATAAATTGCTTTTCACGTAAATCGAGACACAACTTCTCTCACATACTTACCTCGTATATCATAAATCACGATTGAAAAGTTGCTTTTAAACATTTCAATCGCTAATCCAAACGAGCGTGAACATTGATTGTTGGGTGCACAACTTTTGAAGCCAAGCATTTACAATTACTAGTGAGTGCTTAAATGTATAATAGAACTTAATTATAACTCACGAGCCATGGAGAGTTCAGCTCATTTGTCAGATTGAAGAAACATAACCAATTACTGTACAAGGGAATGTTAAAGCCAGTTTGATATAATAAATGAAATATAATCTATTTCTCTCACACAAAAAATTAGGACATATGTAATATTATTATTTAACAGTAGCCTTTTTATTGAACCATACAAAATACTCCTTCAGTCTTTAACATAAGATACATTTAAGGAGTCGATCTTGATCTTAAATTAAGATATAATTTTCATATTTTTCAATCTTTTTCTAATTTATTCATACTGATGCTCCCAAACAATAATAAAAAAGGGAAGATAAGAGAATGAGAGATTTAAAGAAGATAACTATGGTATTTTAGAAAATATATGTCATATTAACTAACTTAATTAACTTCCTTAATATAATTAAATTAGGCAAATATGTCTTATATTAAAAAGCCGAAGGAGTATAGTTTTTAATTATAAAATTTTTTCATTTATTTTTTTTATTTTCTTTTATGCACAAAACGGTCCTTAAGCCCCCACCCAAAAAAAAAACAAATCTTGTGGAAATCGGATAATTAAGCGATTCACTGGGGCAAGAGAAAACAAGACAGAAAGAGTGAATTTATTATTATAAAGACACTCACACACACTAGCAGAAGTACTCAAGTGCACTTCTCACATTTCGCAACTTCCTATCCTCGAAACAATGCTTATTGTAAGAGCATAAACCAGAACGAAGCTGAAAAGAAAAAAACTCAAGGGATCGAAGAAGGATATCATATTATAATTGTGGTCTAAACTCTGAGAACTTCATCAGCCATGGCTATACGGGTGAACCAGAAAACTTCAAGGGCAGCATCAAAAGCAACATGGTTTCTATTGTGGAGCATAATCATGATCTGCAACGTCACTTTAGCTGAGAGAATTATCAAAGACAAGAAATCAGACAATCTTGATGAAGTCGTCCAGAGAGACGAGGGACGTGGAGTTCTAGCTAAAGCGATTGAATTCTTGTGGCAAAATGATAAGTCTTCCTATGAACCAGTTTGGCCTGTGAGTGATCATCAGAAAATATCTTCTTATCATTTTTGTAATATTATTGATTTTTCCTTCAATTGAAGATGAATATTATTGTGGTGGTTGTTTGTTGCAGGAGATGGAGTTTGGTTGGAAAATTGTAGTAGGATCAATCATTGGGTTTTTGGGAGCAGCATTAGGCAGCGTTGGAGGCGTAGGAGGAGGAGGCATTTTCGTCCCTATGCTCACTTTGATCATTGGTTTTGACCCCAAGTCTTCCACCGCAATTTCCAAGTGTACGTTAGTATTAAATATTAATAATCTCTGGGATTTTCTTAGAGTTCTAGTGAAAAAGATCAAACACTGACCTGTTCCCATGCATGCAGGGTTGATATTTTATTACTCCATCGGGTCCTAAATATAAGACCTAGTTGATTTCTTTTGGAGAGATTAAGGAAGCTAAATAAATTATATATTTGATCATATCATATATGTTGTATATTATTAAATTATATATCAGTTTATAAGTTGGACAAAATAGTTTGGAGGAACAACCATAAATATAAATATTTTAAAGCATGTATTATAAATAGCTTTCTTAATATATATCTTCAAAAAAAGTTAACTAGATCTTATATTTAGGATCAGGTATGATTAATATTAATAGAGAAGTTAATCTGAATATGTAAATTTCTGAGGTTTGAATTTTTTTTGTGTCATTTTGTGTAATGATATATAGGTATGATCATGGGCGCTGCTGGATCAACTGTGTACTATAATCTCAGGCTAAGACACCCAACATTAGAGATGCCACTTATAGATTATGACTTGGCTTTGCTCTTCCAACCTATGTTAATGCTTGGAATAAGCATTGGTGTTGCCTTTAATGTCATGTTTGCTGATTGGATGGTCACAGTTTTGCTAATTATCCTATTCTTATGTAATATATTCTGCCCTCTTTTGTTCCTTATAATTAAATTAAACTTGTTCCTTTATGCTGTGAAATTACTTCTTTTTCATACATCTTATCGCTTTGTCCTTTTCAATCATACTCACACTTTTATAATTATTTTGTGCGTGTATATGTATAGTAATATAATGCATGCACCGTGTGCATTATATAAGTGAGCGACACAAAATATTAGAAAAAAAACACAAACACACACACAGGGTTTGTTCTTTTTAGCTCTCTCACCCCCTCTGCTCATTTTTCTCTCTCTCTTTTTATTCCTCTCGCAGTATACAAGAGTTTATTTGATATTGTATTCGTTAATTTTCATTGCTAGCATAATCTAAATGTAAAATTCGTGATCTATTAGTATTCGTGCATAGATTAGTTGATTCTCAACGTTTGTATAATTGGTTGTAGGTACATCAACAAAAGCTTTAATCAAAGGTATAGATACGTGGAAAAAGGAATCAATAATGAAAAAGGTACAGTTACTTTTCTTACACTTAAAAGCTTTAGAAGGAGTTCCTATATGGGTTCTATCGATTATAGGAATTATGTTGTTTCATTTGCAGGAAGCAGCTAAGCGGATTGAATCAGAGTCTAAACCAGGTGAAGTCCTCATCAGAAACCTGCTTATATATATATATATATAAGAGTATATATGAATACTAGAGCATAAACATGATTAATTTGTTTCCATGTTAGAAAAGAGTACAAGAGAAACCTACTACATTATAACAAGACTTCGCATATTAGAATCCATAAACACGTTTGTTTCCCTTTTTAAAAAAAAAAAATTGCACATCTTGATCGATTTCTATATCTAGTGACGGCTTCTATTTATTAACATTTGGAAGAAATTACTTTTACACACTCTCCCAATTAAACAACCAATCTCTTTGCAAGGAATCTAGCTATATATATATTAGAACTAGTCATAGAAATTTTTGCCTTTTAACTTGCTATTAAAATAACATGAAGAGAATTATCTAAAACACTTTAAGAAAAATTAGAGAAAGAAATCAATAAAGAATGATGGGTCCACTTCGGTGAGACCCACATATATGTGAAAGTCTTTCAAAGAATCCAAATTCTAAAACAGCATTCTACTGATTACCAAATATTGCAAATTAATGCTTCTCCAGAGGAATATAAATCACTACCAGCCGGCCCGGGAAATAACGCGCAAGATGAAGAGGTAATTCCAATTGACATAATTTCGGATCATTTTCATGTCAACTTCAGTTTGTTTCGACCAAAAAACAAAAACAAAAAAAAAAACTTCAGTTCGTTGTTTTCTTACTACGTAGTTTAATTTTATCAATTTGTCTTTAGGTCCCTTTAATAAAGAACATATATTGGAAAGAAGTAGCACTCCTTATGTACGTTTGGGTAGCCTTTCTCGTTGTCCAGATTGTCAAGGTAATAATTAAGATATCAATACCCTAAACAACTTTTTATCCTTCAACTTGCTGTATTGGTTTTATATTATTATATTCACTAAAACTTTACGTTCTTCCCTAAAGTTTACTGAATGTCGCGTTTTGCCCATGCAGACATACACTGAAAATTGTTCCGTCGCGTACTGGATTCTTAATGCCTTGCAGGTAATAATAAACACGCAAAAGGCAATTTGGTTTCCATGTTATTATTACTGCTAGCTCCAAGAGCTTAAACAGAGTTTGGTATCTAAAGGAATGAAAGCTTTAATTAGGTGCCTATTGCGATATCTGTGACGCTTTTTGAGGCCATAAGCCTTTACAAAGGGAAAAGAGTGATCGCTTCAAAAGGAAAAGAAATAACAGTTTGGAAGTTTCATCAGATTTGTCTCTATTGTTCTTGTGGGATTGTAGCTGGCATGGTTGGTGGATTGCTTGGTCTTGGAGGTGGTTTCATTTTGGGACCACTCTTTCTTGAAATGGGAATTCCTCCTCAGGTGCCGACTAAATTAACCATTCTTGTAAGTTTCCCAAAATTAAGGCTAACACACACACACATATATATGTCTGTTTCTTCTGTCGCAGGTAGCAAGTGCCACGTCAACCTTCGCTATGGTTTTCTCATCCTCCATGTCAGTGGTGCAGTATTACATTCTGGATCGCTTCCCAGTACCCTATGGTAAGGAAAAATAAATAAAACAAAAACTAATTCTACTAGCCAGGTTGATGAAAAAGTGAAAGCTTAGATCTCTGGCACTTTTCTTATCATGTGTATTCATTGGATTTAAAATACGTAAACAAATCATAGACTCAAAACCTTGTATTGAACTTTCATTCAAATATTTATGGGGAAAAAAAGAAATTTCATTCAGATATTAACTGAGGTGGCAAAGATAAAGTCTTAGGTTACACACTCAGGCCAAAAGAAAGAAATAAATTAAAGGAGGAAAAAAGCAACCCAGGAGCTGAAACTTTTTGGTAAAAGCTCGTATATTATATTATATATTCTGCTATAACTCGTATATACCCATTGTCGTGGCTTTTCTCTCTCTCTTTTTCCGTCAGTTTTGGAGAAGAGTGGATATTTCAGTCAACTTGTTTTCATTTAACGTCAATGAGCTATGAAACTTACTGATTATTTTAAGGGCTTAATTAATGCTCTTTTTAATTTGATGCAGCTTCATATTTTGTTCTGGTGGCGACCATTGCTGCATTTACTGGGCAGCATGTGGTGAGGAAGATCATAGCAATCTTGGGCAGAGCTTCCATAATCATCTTCATACTTGCACTCACTATTTTTGTCAGCGCAATAAGTTTAGGTACTTTAATTTTGTAATTTTCCCCTTAATATCTTTCTTAGTTTTAATTTAATTCTAACACGTGCATGCTCGTTAGTTAGCTCATCATGTAAACTTTTGGGTGTATGTGATATATGACAGGTGGAGTGGGAATAGAGAACATGGTCGAGAAGCTGGAAAACAAGGAGTATATGGGGTTTGAGAATCTCTGTCACCACACTTAGACTTATTTTGCCTTTAATTTCTATGGCTCTGGGAATATTATTCTCTGGACTACGACAATGTTTCAGACATGGTCACACGGCGTTCATCAATTTGTCTGTCTTCTTCAAGCAAAAGAAAAGGCTCCGCAATATATTTATGTAATTTACTCTTGTTTTTTATTTGTTTCCATTCCTTTTGTAGAATCTTTTTTAACGTTTGTTCATTAAATGTCAAATAAAAATATAAATAAATGGTTGTTTTAGACCTAAGGATGGACTATGGAGTCATGTTGAGCACAATATTTCCTAGGTGACAGTCACGTTGAGCACAACATCTAAGTGGAAATCAACTATAAGGCATACTATTTCCTAGGTGGCGATTTTTGTTATATATTATTCTTCCATCAGTGTTTGGGGCTGCCCTAATCATTACAAGTGTTTGATTTGAGACTCAAACTCAAGGCCCAAAAAAATTTAGAGAAGCCTTATACTGCTAGATCAATTATGTGTGAGTTCTTGGTAACAGTTTAAGTGCATGTTTGGGAACACTTATTTTTTGAATATAAGTGCTTATTACGCAAGCCGAAATAAAACTCCTCTCACATACTTACCTTGTATACCGTGAATCACAATTTATAAGCACTTATTGCCCAAAAATAAGCTATTCCAAAAGAACACTAAGAAGCGCCTAAACTTACAGAGCTTGAAAAAAAATCCCTATCTTCCAATCAAGACAGAGGAGTGTTTCTACTAATCTTTAATTTCTTCTCAATTTCCTTTCCACTTAACATTTCCACTTAACATATCAAGTATTAGATCAAATTTTAATGAGTGGGATTTAATACTATATATTAAATGATATTATAATATTAGATATAATAAAAATTTATAATTATAATATTATTATATTACATTAAATTTTATCCATTAAAACGTGATCTAATTATTAAAACATCATGTGGAAAGGGAAAATAGTTTGCCTTGGCTTACACCAAGATGAGAGGGACCACGTGGAGGCCAATGGCAAATACCAGACCCTACCGTCACTTCCGCTTGTTATTTTATTGCTGGGAAAGGACCTTACGTCCTTACCAAATACTGGTATTTATTTTTTATGTACGTGTGTGTTCGGCCACTCCAAAAACCATGGTTTCAGAATCCCGTTTTCGTAAATCGAAACAAAACTCCTCTCACATATTTACCTCATAAACTGTAAAAGCTATTCTCTAAAAGCTAATCCGAACACATCCGTAATCTTTGTAACAGATCGATGTAGGTAAGGATAACGTGATGGACCTGGCTTGTCTCCTTTACCTTTTTGAATAGGATGGAATCGCTGCCTCAGGGTATCCCAGCACAACGTGCCAGACTAATCCCTTGGTACCTCGCAGGTATCGAGCCCAGACGTGGTAGAGAAGCGTGCCTTACGCCCTCGTTTGCGACCAGTTGGACCGGACCCTTGTAGGCCTTGTCTCCTTTACCTTTCTCATTCGCTGCCCTCCTATACCTTAAAACGACGCTGTTTTGTAACTCAAAAAGAGATCTCAGCCGTCCATGCTTGTTTAATCCTACCCGTTGGTTGTGAGGGCAGTTTACTCTTCGTTTCATCGTTTGCAGAGAATAAGCCACAGATCTGGTCGAATAGCTTAATTGCTTGAAGGAGCTCTGATCTGTTATGAAATCTTGCTCTCTCTCGTCGATTAAAGCATACATTGAATATGTTAACCACAAAAAAACATTCCACACTTCTGGTGTTGCCTTATCGAGGGCTTTGCCTCCGCTGAATCGTCGCCCCCGTCGTCCAGCGCACCTCCAACTGCCACCACCGACTCCACCGTATTCATCCCAGGTTCCGTTGTCTTACCATTCTTTGTATTTCTATTAATTTTCCAAATCTGTTTAATCGTAGAGCTCGGAGAACAGTGATGAAAAGTGAACGTGTTCCTTTTCCATTTGTACGAACTCATCTTGTACTGAACTTCTTCCTTTTTTTTTTTGGGTAATATAAACTTTTTGCTCTTTACTATATGTAATCAGAGTGATGTTTTGAAACTTGGATGAAGCATGCTCATTGTTTACGCTGTATCAGTTACTAAATCAGTTATGTTCATGGATTAAATATAAGGAAAACAAGAAGGAGAACTTTACTTTTGCATAATACATTTGTCATGTGTAATATGTTTGGAATTATGTGCTATATGATAACACGGCCTCAATCCACTTATAAAATACTATAGGCATGTAAATATTTTTCCTATTTCATATTTTGAATTTAGCCTTAAGTTTCCTTGTCAACCTCTCTGTCACTAGGTTTTGTCCAACATTGTTCAAGTTGTGTTAGGAATTTCACAAATAAAATGGGGTCTCAACATCCTCTGTTTAACCTTTTTTTCAAAATAATAGAAAAATAAGAAATTTAGTATTTTAATTTTAATAATCTCTTAAAAGCAAATACTCTATACAATTCCATCTTTTCAAGTTATCTTTTAGACAGATGACAAAAAATAAAATGCAATATATCCAACAAAAAGAAGTGGTTTATTCATGATATTTTCTTGTTATTGCAGAAACCATGGCTGAGGAGGATCCCAAACCCTTGAACTATATTCCAGAGATTATCTTGAAGAAACGAAAAAGCAGCGAAGCATTGGCCTTGAGGAAAAAGGATCAACTTCAGCAGAAGAAGTTCCAAACAAAGAATTCCAAGGATTATATCAAAAAGCCTGAGGATTTCATCACTGAGTATCGAAACAAGGTCCCTCTCTTTCCATATGCATACAGGTATGTTTATGTGTGTCCATTTTTTGGATTATTACCAATATGAAATGACTTTGTGCTTCTTTTGTGAGTGAACATTTGCTGCTATGACTTGGCTGTTCTGAGTTATTTTTGCTATTACTAATTGCTCAATATAACCATTGCTCAACCAAGCCAAACATTTGCATCAATCTTAAAAACTGTTCTGATTTATTTTTGCTGTTCTGAGTTTTTTTTTTCAGTTAATATTTGCTGCTATGACTTGGCTGTTCTAAGTTATTTTTGTTGTTACTAATTGCTTAATATAACCATTGCTCAACCAAGCCAAACATTTGCATCAATCTTAAAAACTGTTCTGAGTTATTTTTTCAGTTAACATTTGCTGCAATGACTTGGCTGTTCTGAGTTATTTTTGCCGTTACTAATTGCTCAATATAACCATTGCTCAACCAAGCCAAACATTTGCATCAATCTTAAAAACTGTTCTAAGTTATTTTTGCTGTTCTGAGTTATTTTTTCAATTAACATTTGCTGCTATGACTTGTCTATTTTGCTGTTTCAAATCATTCTTGAGTGCACTAGCCTAACTGATCTGCTGGTTCTGAACAAGTGCATCGTTGCATTACTCTCGATTTCATTCTGAATATGAAATGGCTTTAGCCAAGTTGATTATTTGCTAGGATTAGATCTGTCATTCTTCCTACCATAACTCTTTAATTTTATGATATAAGAATGAAACTAGTTGTGTGACTAATTGTGGGCTTTGTTTCATAACAGATTACACAAATAATAGGCAATGTTGACCCAAAAATAGAGCCAACTTAGACTACATCAATTGAGAAGACATGAACATCCTTGACAAAAAACAACATGAAAGGCTTGCTTGACCTAAGAAAGAGAGCAGGCAGAAGAACAAAATGGTGAGCTTGCTTGACCAAAAAAGAGAGCAGCCACAAGGAAGTCATAAGCTATACAAAATAGCTGGACATAATAAGGAGGTATGGAGGCTTCATGTAGGATGATCTAAGTCAACCATTGAACCTGTAATTGTAACAGAGTGTAACTTTGTAGTATTAATGAATATAATAGCAAGAGTTTTGAAAGTTTCTACTTTCTTAAGATGAAACAATATTATGTAAGAAATTTTAGATTTTAATAAAAGTGACTAAATTGTTTTTTGCTATTATCATTTTTCTTCTTGCTTACCAGTATTATATATTTGGCTGAATTCCAGTGGTCCAAGTGATGTAATATCGCTGTCAACTGTTGCCTACGATCAAGAAATAAAAGAATGTCTTAATATATACATGTATTCTATAAACAAAGTAGTTGAGGATGCTATATGACATACCATCAATAAATTTGTAAAGTTCATTTGACTTGATTGAGAGTCACCCAACATCATATTATTATGCAGTACTTGAGTTGTTGTCTCATATTGTTGAAGTTGATTATGGTGTCCCTAAAACACATTTGGAAAGACATAAAATAAGTATATAATAATTATATGTAACAAAATTAAACCAATCAAAAGAATACCTGTGAAACTTGAGGAAGCTTTTTAGAAGTTTTCATTCTCCTTCTTCTTGGACCGAGTTCAACACAACTCTTTATCCGCTTGCTTATCTTTCTACCATATCTCTTTTTAAATCCAACAACTTTGCCTCCATCATTATTGCCATCATGGTTCCCCACACCATTCTCATCACCCTTACCATCATGTGATGGGTATTTTATGTGAAGCTTAGTCACTTTTTTACTTAGTTCCAGAACAGCTTCATGAATAAGTGAGACTGCCTCTGAACTTTCTGATGCATCATTTGCTAATTTAACAAGCAAGGGGCATAATTGTTTATATTGATTTGACCTTTGTAGTTTAGGATCAACTTCAATTTGTTTCCCCTTGATATCATACACCACACCACATCGTGCTTCTCTTGTCCACCTCTTTAATATATATCTATTGGGGAGTAATTTGACATCACGTTCATTCAATACCCTCAATGCATGACAACATAATATACCCACTCTTTCAAACTTCTTGCAACTGCAGGTAATTGTCTCTGTTGAAGGATCAAATGTCAAACTATGCTCTCGTTCACTACCATCCATTGTAATCACATAATCAAACACAATGGCACTACCATCCTCATCTATGGTGATCTTTCTTTCTTTCCTATCTTTTATACATGTAGCGTCACGAAGATCACATTGGTGCTGGAATAAGTCAAAAATAGGTCGAGTATATATATCAGAAAGCTGACGAAGCATACTTGAACTCTGCAATATCAACCTTGGCAACTTATCTAGTGCATCAAAATCACCTTTCAATTCTTTATAGCGCTTATCCTCCAGAACTTGTTCAAATTGTTGGAGGAATCGATTGACATCCAGTTTAACATGGGTACAACTTTTGACAGATGCATTGACACTTTCGCTAATTTGTGTGCTTCTTATGCCAAGTGTCTTTGAGTTTTTCATATAGCACGCTGCCCATTTCTCTTTTATTTGATACATGGACATCAACCACGAATTTTCTGTCATATCTTGCTTTGACAATAATGCTTGCCAAGCTTCTTCAAACTCAGCTTTATCCCAACAATGATACATGCAGTGATTAAAATCCCTAACCATTGAGTTTGGAAGGTGTTTCATTGCATTTTTAGAAATATGCCAAGTGCAAAGGGCATGCTTTACACCTGGCATCACTTCTTGTAATGCTCGTGACATAGCAACATCTTGATCAGTAAAAATGGTTAGTAGCCTTGCATTTTTGTGTGCGCACAAAAAAGTCTCAAAGAGCCATTTGAAGCTCTCAATAGTCTCATCATATAACAATGCCACTCCAAATATCACCCCTCCTTTGTAATGGTTGAGGCCAGAAAAAATTGCAAGAGATCTATGGTCACGATTTGTGCAATAAGTTGTATCAAGTGAGATGACTTCTCCAAAACAACCATAGTCAACTAACATGCGTGCATCAGCCCAGAATATATTTGTCACCTGCTCCTCTGAGTCCATTTGGTAAGCATGAAAAAAAGATGGATTTTCTGCTAATTGTTGCTCAAAATATTGAAATATACATCCAGCTTCACCATATTTCATGGCTCGTTGCCTTCTTGAATTAAGATAATTTTTTACATCACTTCTTGTATATCCAAAATTGGTTCAACCTCCAGCATATTGACTCTGCAAATTGAATGCTGATTTTTGACTAATCCCCACTTTTTCAGTATTTTCTAATTCATAACATTGAGTTGATGATAATCCTCAATATGATGCAAACAAGTGAACAGCTTCAAGAGGCTGAAGAGGATGATTATGATCTAGGAAAACTTCACTTATTTTGTATTTCCCCTTTACTAATTTAACTCTCATTCTAGCTTTGCATCCTGTTCTTGTCTCATCTCTAGGCTTCTTTGTTTTCACATATCAAATGTCTGGTTTTCTTACCCCTTCTTTAGAACAAACATATAGAGAAGAGGAATACTTTGACTTATCTTTTTTACTCTTGTTGAAGCTTTGTTTTCGAACACCAAAACCAGTGCTTCTACCATATGACTTCCAGAATTCATATGCTTCTTCTATATCGTTAAATTCAAGATCAAGCCTAGGAGTTAAATTTATATCCATCATATAAGCCTCCTACAAAATCAAAAAATATATACTCAATATAAACACAAATTCAGAGCTGCTAAGACATAAAAAATGTGATCTCATGGCAAACTACCCACCTTTACAAATTATACTACTCTCTCATATTAACTAGCATTTATTTATTTACTCCCTCACATCTATATCTTAATCAGAGCGTACAAACACACATATAAAAAAAAAAAACTTTTGCACATACATGACACAGTAACTTTCACGCAAATAAACATCTTGCACAAAGACATTAAAAAACACTTACAAACCAAACAAAAAAAAAATATTTATAAATAGGAATAGCCATATATACATACATACATAATATTCAGTTTCCTTTACTTTGAAGATTATCAACACAGATTATAAAAATCATAAATGCAAAAAGTAAATATGAAACATCAAAAAAATTTTGGGTATTTGATTGAAGACAATTATTTACTTATCAACCTTTGATTAAAGACAGCTCTTTAGCTCCCTTGTGGTTTCTCCTCTCAAAGAAGTCCTCCTACCAGGTGCTTTGATTTTCCCGGGCAAATGGATATTGGAGAAGGAAAAAGACGAAGCGCGCGTGAATGCTGCTGAGGCAAGTGAAAAAAGTGACATTTTAACGTGATATTACATGGATGGTTGAGATTGATTGGGAAATTCGACGGGTCAGATGCCATAATCAAAATGACGTCGTTTAAATTATTTGCTTATCATCACTGTTGAATCACTTGTTACAAATAAACGGCCCAGATTTCAATTTTTAGTAAAACGTCGTTGTTTTAAAGAAAAGAATGGTAGCGAATGGGAAAGGTAGAGGAGACAAGCTGAATCCGTATGTGATTGTTTAAAATAGTGATTTGAACATTTGAAAATTCAGTCATGATTTTAGATATACATACGAGATAGTTATGTGAAAAAAGTTTCATCTCAATTTACATAAATAAATAATTTTGAGAATTCTTTAAGTGATCCCAAACAAACTCAATTGAAAAAATTTTAACCGGTGCCGTTTTGACATATCATGAGTATAACAACATTGTGAATGCCTATCTTAGAGCTTATTATTCTAGTCTTATTTATAACTCTTTTTTGACAAAAAATCTGGTTTTATTTATAAATCTAGTTTATGGGTAATAAATATATTTTATACTTTTTTACCCCTATTAATTATAAATAAACAAAAAGAATTTATTTATGTTGACTTTTAGAATCAATCAGAGATAATGACAAAATTGGAAATTTAACCCACAGTTAATAAGTTAACTAATTCTCTTTGATATATGATAATTCGTTAAAAATGACTTATAAATAAGATTAAAGTGATAGACAGTTTGACCCATGAGTGGACTATGCAGGTAAGGATAATCTAACGGTGTTTAATTAAAAAAGGTGCATCTTATTATCTAATTCACTTTCAAGCATTTTTGTTTTTTCTTGGTTTATGGGTTTCCATTATCCTGTCCTGGCACTTCAAAAAGCTCTTTAATTAGAGAACCGATGTTTCCGGATGGGATGAAACGAATCACGAGGCAAAATAACGTCAATAGTAGTATTATTAATTGTTCGTTTAAAATAGTTTATTTTTAGGCAATAAGTGTTTATAAATCGTTATTCACGGTATACGAGGTAAGTATGTGAGAGGAGTTTTATCTCGGCTTGTGTAATAAGGATTCTACTCCAAACCTTAAATATAAGATTAAATTGATTTTTTTATAAAATTAATATAATTAAATATACTACTTAATTATAATATATATTGTGTATTATTAAATTATATATCAATTTATAATTTAAACAAATTAATTTAGAGAAAAACAATAAATATAAATACTTTAAAATATTTTATTTAAATTACTTAATCTCTTTTAAAAAATCTATGGGATCTTATATTTAAAACAGAACAAGATGTAGTATTATAAAATAAAAACTGTAAAAACCATAATAGGAGATAGATTGTATTACTATATCACTCGCAAGTGGCAATTACTAATTATGAATTAAATTAGTACTCAAACTATTTCAGGTCAAAACAAAAAATTACTCTATCTATAATCTATAATCTATAATCCATTCTATCAAGAAGCGCCCAGCCTGAAAATAGGGTCTGGTCTCAGAAAAAAAACAAAAAAACATTTTGTCTGGAAGCCCATCCCCCTCGTTGGCTTGGCCCGTCGTTTAATAAAATAAAAAGACCAGTCTATAAATGACCCTCCCTGTGAGCCGAAGAAAGCAGTCCTGGCGGTCAATATGTTTGGTTTTCCCGGTAAATAAGATGACAATACGAGGGCAATTTGTATAATACTCTTTCCCGCCCATTAAAAGCGCCTTTTCGCTTCTGACTTCACTCACTGCTGTTCTTCACTTCTTCCGCTTCTGTCGTCCATTTTCCCGTAGGGCTTCCACTTCTCTGCATTTCAGGTAAGGAAAACCCGTTCTGGTCGAATCGCACATTTTCCTTCCTTCTATTTACTTTTGCTGCTGCTCCACTATGTCTCTGTTAGGTATTTTGCCAACGCAAATGTTACCTCTAGAACTCTTGATATTGAACGGTCGAGGCGTGTGTCCTCTTTTTTCGTTGTTCTTTCTGGCTGTACTGATTTTATGTGGACATTTTCTTCTGTTTTTACTTTGATTTAGTTCTCAGAATGGAGAACGGAGTGAAGAGCAATGGAGATGCAAAGTCACCGACTTTAGTAGAAAACAATGAGGTATAGTTCGTATATAGTTCTCCTTGTTCTTTCTCTGGAGTAAATACTTGATTGGGAAGTATTTGTTTCTCGTAAGTGCTGTCTTTCTTCCCAGGTGGACTGTGTAGTAAGTCTAAAATGGAAGCCCAAATTTATCTGAACTTTTCTGCTGCTGGTGTTTCTGCTTTTCTGATAAATTGCTTACGTGGCCTTTTGTTCTCTATTTTCCCTGGTCCTTTCAAATTTGAAGATGGAGACAGAGGAAGTTGATGTTAAGAATGACGAGCCGTTTACATCAAGGTCAATGGAAGAAGAGGAAAAACTGCTTTTGGAAACTCGAATCAAGGAAGAGGAGGAGGAATCCAAGCATGAGCCAGATCCGGCAACAAAGCTTAATGAATCTCAGTTTAGCAAGTTGGATGAGCTTTTAACCCAAACCCAACTTTACTCGAAATTTCTATTCGAGAAAATGGAAGACATCACACTTGTATTTCCTTGTGCTTTTATTGTGTCAACTTTTTATGCTTTCCGACTTATCTCTTCTTGGTGCAGAATCTTATATTTGAATTTTGATTACCAGAATGGGGGCGAACAAGAGGATGAGCCGGTTGAGAAAAAGAGGGGCCGTGGCTCGAAAAGAAAAGCAAAATCAGAATATAATAGTGTGAGTTCAAAGTGTTACTGCATATATTCACTTTTTTCTTTCTTGAACTTAGTGTGTCAGGAAAAAATAAATCTTTTCGTGTTGATACCTTTCTATATCAAGCGAGTGCGGGAAGCACCAATTATTGCCTGTTTCTGCTATGTATAGATTAGGCATGCCTTAAAATTTTGCTGATTATCTTTTGCTATTTGATTTATTTGCACCTAGTTTGATGTTGTTGCAACTTGCATTCAATCATGTTATGCTGTTTGAAATTATTTCAGAAGAAAGCCAAAAGGGCAGTAGCTGCCATGCTTACAAGATCAAAAGAAAGCGAGAGTACTGAAGATATGAACCTGACAGAAGAGGAAAGAGTTCATAAGGAGCAGAAAGAGCTCATACCTCTGTTGACAGGTGGAAAGTTGAAGCAATATCAAATGAAGGGTGTCAAATGGTTGATCTCCTTGTGGCAAAATGGACTGAATGGGATTTTGGCTGATCAAATGGGTCTTGGGAAGACAATCCAAACTATTGGTTTCCTTGCACATCTGAAAGGGAATGGTTTGGATGGCCCATATTTGATAATTGCTCCTCTATCAACCCTTTCTAACTGGATGAGTGAAATTTCTCGGTAAATGTTATATAGAATTTGTTTTCCATGCAATTATATTTGTCATGGTTTTGTAGTGGAATCTTATATTTTCATTTCATGTATATAGGTTTGCTCCAACACTCACTGCTATTATTTACCATGGTGACAAGAAGGAAAGAGATGAGCTCCGAAGGAAGCATATGCCCAGAACGATTGGCCCAAAATTTCCCATAGTCATCACTTCCTATGAAGTTGCGTTAAATGATGCTAAGAGATATCTCATGTCCTACCATTGGAAATATCTTGTAATTGACGAGGTAAAAGATTCACTTTAGAGTGAGCGATTGTGGCTTTTCTTTTTAGGTGAATGTTATCAGCAAGAATTCATTTGATATCTCAAATGGTTTTGGTTATGTTATTCTAACTGTAATTTTCTTTTAATGAAGGGACACAGGCTCAAAAACTCAAAGTGCAAATTAGTCCAGATGTTGAAATATTTACCCGTTGAAAATAAACTTCTTTTAACTGGAACACCTCTTCAGAATAATTTGGCTGAGCTATGGTCATTGTTGAACTTCATTTTACCTGACATTTTCGCATCCCAAGAAGAATTTGAGTCATGGTTAGTCTGCTTTGCTTATCTGTCATTCCAAGTTCATTTCATGTTTTGTCTGTAACGACAAGTTTCTTTTGAGTTTCATCTTCAAAGGTGACTGTCGGTATATGACTTTGGCGTTGTATCAACCTTTTTATTTTTCAATTGCACAATAAATATCTGAGCATTGAAGGCAAGTGACTGCTGACCAGTTTTCCAGTAGTACCTATTTTAAAATGGAATTTTCCGTTTAATTTACTCTTCCCTGGAATTTTTGAACCAATGTTATGATGGTTTGTTATGTGATTCTATGGCCCTTTTGATGTCTTTCTTGTAAATCCTGTGGTGCTCCATTTTTACGTTTTCTGATGAAAAGTGGTTTTTATCAAATCTAATATTATGCTTTTCCATTTCTACACATGACTGTTTTATATTTTTCAGCAGTATGAGTGGTTGCTTCATTCCATTTGACAATATTAGTCTCAGTTCATTCAATAGTACCCAAAAACATCACATGTTAAGTATGTGAGGAGTTTTGTCTCAGCTTGTGGAAAAATGCTTGAAAAGGCACTTTTTCCTTGTTCCTAGATGAGCACTAATCAAGTTTCTTTATAGGTTTAATCTGTCAGGAAAGTGCAGTAATGGAGCAACAAAAGAAGAATTAGAAGAAGGAAGAAGAGCTCAGGCATGCATTGATAAGACAGCTTTTGTATAATTTATCCTTTGCATATTTGAACCAGAAGGCTTAAGGATTTTATCACATGTAGGTGGTAGCTAAGCTCCATGCTATCCTGCGCCCCTTTCTTCTCCGAAGGATGAAGAGTGATGTTGAGCAGATGTTACCACGAAAGAAAGAGATCATTATATATGCTACTATGACTGAACATCAGAAGAATTTTCAGGAACATTTAATTAACAAGACATTGGAGAAATATCTCCATGAAAAATCTGCAGGGGGTGAGATTTGTTTCATGATTCCAATCAAGAAAAAAGATATCTCGTCGTATAGTTTTCATGTGCCCCAACTATGTCTACCATTTTTTTTTTTTGAAAAAAAATCGGAAACTGTACTTTTGCTTACTGCTTAGGAATTATGCAATAAAGTGATTTTAAATTTTATGCATCTTATATGTATATAAAATCTATTTTGCTACTTGAAGTTACAATTTGGATTAAGAAAACTGTATTTATTCAATTTTGTATTATATTGCTCTATTGCAGGGCGTACTTCAAGAACTATTTGGAATGTGGTCATTCAGCTTAGAAAGAACTGTAATCATCCCGACCTGTTAGAGTCGCCCTTTGATGATTCTTGTATGTCCCTTAAAATTGATGTTATTTTTTAACTGAATTAATGATTTATGATGACCAAGATGTATTCTTGCTTTCTTGATAGTTTTCTATCCACCCATCAATGAGATAATTGAACAATGTGGAAAATTCCGTTTACTAGACCGACTGTTGGCTCATTTACTTGCGCGGAAGCACAAGGTATGTTTTAAAGTATCATATTTACATCTGTGCACCTCTTTGTTGTAGAGTTGTTATTTACTGGTAATTGCCTTTGCTGTCAGGTACTAATCTTCACCCAGTGGACCAAAATTTTGGATATAATGGATTACTATTTTAGTGAAAAGGGCCTTGAAGTTTGCAGAATTGATGGCAGCGTAAAGCTAAATGAAAGGAAAAGACTGGTTTGTGCATTTGAAATTTATGTATTCTTTATAGGTTTTGTTTTATGATATAATTTAGTTTCTATTATATTGCGTTAGTTTCCTTGCCTTTGTGCATTAGAAGCATCAAGTAGAATTGGAACATCAAATCAAACAAGTTGTTCTCTGAGAGTAATGTTTTGAAATTCAGATCACTTGTTGATTTGCATTAAGAAGTTAATTACAGTGCTATGCTTTGATCAAGGTTGAACTGCGGTTGAAACACTGTTTTTAAAAACGTATAGAAAAAAATGTAAAGAGTTATATTTTACAATAACACATATTGTAAAATAATATTGAAATAGATATAATTATTTATACTTGCACATAAATTGAATAGATTCTGTTAAATATCATAAATTTCTATTATCAAGTGCTAAATATTTTGGTTTAGACAAACAAGGAAAAGTAGTTTTTGGCAAGTCAATGTTGAAGATAAAATATATTGGAACTTAAGGTAATTCATTGGCATTTTGTCCAATTCAAGTTTTTTGTTCATGTAAAATACCGATTTGATTAGGGACCAGAATCTTGTTTGTTTGCAAGATATATATATATTGGGCTCATTTATTTTCTCTACCTGCTCATTAACAGATTCAGGAATTCAATGATGCGAATAGCAATTACAGGATCTTTCTTCTCAGTACTAGGGCTGGTGGATTGGGAATTAACCTTACTGCAGCTGACACTTGTATCATTTATGATAGTGATTGGGTATTTAAATGTTTTTTGGCTGATTTTACTGCATGTTTTATTGCATTTTACATCTTTGATCCTACATTTGCTTACACAAGTTCATTCATGGTCCAGAATCCTCAGATGGATTTACAGGCCATGGATAGATGTCACAGAATTGGTCAAACTAAGCCTGTTCATGTGTACAGGCTTGCAACAGCTCACTCTGTCGAGGTACATGGCTACTTTGTATTGTGGTTTGGTGATGTGATTGATGTTTGCCCATCAGGATATCAAGATCATGTTACATGATAACTTTTTATACATATAATGAACTCTCTTTACAGGGTCGCATGTTGAAAAGAGCTTTCAGCAAGTTGAAGCTTGAGCATGTGGTGATTGGAAAGGGGCAATTTAATCAAGAATGGATGAAGCCCAACTCTGAGGTTGTCAAAGAGGAGGTTTGTACATTAGCAGTTTCTTTTCCATTAACTTCTCAATTATGCTTTCCTATGATTTTCTGTGTATGTTTAAGCTTAAGCATACTACTTTTATGATGTTAGTAGGCATGCATTTTACTGACTAATCTTTTTAGTCTGGCAACCCTTGCTGACGTTATCATCATATTCATATAACCAGTGTATAACTAATAAGAAGAGGGATCTAATGATGTAATAAAGCATGGATATGGGATCTCTACCAGTATTAAGGTTGGAAATATGAAGAGGGCATTAGGACTGGAAAATCTGGCTATACGGTCTCTTATTATTTATTGTTGGGATTAAGATAATTTCTCAACTATTGTTGCCATGTTTTAATTTGGATATTGTGCACGATCTGATTTAAGGATGAGGAATTGTTGGAATTGCTTAAAGAGGAAGAATCTGCTGAAGACAAAGAGATCCAAACAGATATTAGTGATGAAGACTTGGAGAAGCTCTTGGACCGCAGTGATCTTATCTCTGGTAACGTTACTTGTCCGAGCAAAATTCCTCTTAAAGGGCCTGGATGGGAGGTGGTGATTCCAACTGGGAGCGTGCTTTCTACTCTTAACAGCTAAGTTCTGTTATCCATCTGCATAGCGCAAGATGCTTTTGAAAAACACTAGCTTTTGCTGTAACATTATATAACTGATTTTCAAGTTAGTCACAAGGCATAGTTATCGAATAGCACTTTCATTTTGTATATTTTTGAAATGGGCTAGAATAGGAATGATGCTTTGAAGAACATTCCGCATTCAAAGCCGCTCAATGGCTTTATTTTTGTATATGTTCCAAGCGGAATTGATTATAGGTGAAGAATGATGCTCCTGTAATCAACAATTTTTCGGTTCTTGCCCCCTTGAAACATTCTGATTAATTACCAAGTGCTTCTATGTTACTATTATACATTAGTTTGAGTTATGTCTTGAGCGGTTATGGGATTAGGTCAAATATGATTCTGAAGCTACCAGTGAGTCGGTAACTAGTCAAATGCTAGCATGTGGGGCTGATCTTCAATTGGTTCAAGTTGTCTTGTGCTCTATGCGCTATAGTCCTGATCACTCCTTTATGCATGTTTTGTTTCATTATTTTTCTTAATACTCCGTTCCTAAATATTGCCATAATCTATTTGAGCATTGGCAATACCATCAAATATATGCCCTGGCTCTTGTACGATATATATTGAACTAAAACACTATTGTTGGAGCCATACATGGGTCAAAGGAAATAGACTGTAGGTAATGGACTGACTAGTCACACAAGAGTTGGTCTCTTATCTAATAATTAAGTCCCTTGTCGGCCCTCAGCATTCTCCAAACTTGGTCTTGCGTGGGTATTTTTGGTACCAAGTACTGGCTTATGACATTAAAAACCAATATATTTGAACGAAATGAGGTAATCGTACTATATTTTCTTTACGTGAAGATAATAACTTGCATAACCTCATAATAAAACAGGGTCTAGCAGTAGCTGTATCATAACCTCACAAAATTCCTCAGTTGATTGGTCGAGAAGAATATGATGTTTCAAGTCACAGCGTAATTATTATTAACTGACTTGGGGTGCCACCATTCTCATAACCATTATTTTATTGAAATGTAAATGCTAGCTCGTTCAACTTCAAAAATGTTCAAGGTCATCCAAAAAGTTTTCGACGTGTTGTTACATCGATGATGTGAACATTTCCCACAATGGAATGTATAGTCGCTGATTGCGGTTCATTTATTCTTCTCCGTTTCATAACTTCAGCTTTGAGTCACAAACTGAAAACCTTATCTAACTCTTCTGCCCATATAGAGGTGTACCATATTAACATAATATCACCACAAATACACAAACTGATCACTTCTCTATAATACTGTTTTGTTTGGACATTATTGGACCGATTGGTTCTCATTATTATGTCTTGCGATCCCACCTGACCAAAATATAATTATTTAATTGGTGGTCCAATTTTTATGAAGTGCTGCTGAAAGCACCATGTCATATCCTCACTTTAACACGATTCATTATGGTAGCTGGAACTGAAAAGCTATCACTCAGGGTGTGAACAATATAATAAGATTCGAGTTTTTCATTTGGTTTTCTAAAGTAAAATACTACCCGATATTTAATATAATATCTACTTTGTAATTGAATTTCTTCATTAAAATGGGTTTTACTTTAACGACTGTAGGTAGGATTAAATTCGCGTTTTTTTGGCTTCTTGAAGTCAGTCTAATACTACGGAGGGATAACTTTGTTTCACACACACGTATTCAGATTCCTATTGAGCTTGTAAGTTTAGAGAAGGAGCTTCCTCAAATCATGCAATGAATATTTTCGAAAATCATTCAGTGTTCGGGGTCAGGTCTATATATAAAAGGAGCACAAGCTCATCTTATCATTGGTATAGATATTTGGGAAAATTACACCCAGGTCTCAAGAAAGAAGGAAAATGAAAAATAATCTCTTAAAATTACAAAATAATAAAATAAAATGAGAAGAAATAAGATGCAAAGACACAATAAACTTATCGGGAATGCCTTGCTTTATTTCTATCCAAGCTTAAACTGATTACAGAGCTGCCTTTTATAATACAAGGCGATAACCTTATTCCTATAATCTCTCTAGAGATTTTGCTAGCATTCCTCATTATTCTGAATAAACTTAAATCAGCGAAACAAACTGAAACTAATTTATTTGATTGTGTAACATAAGCAAACAAATAAAAAATAAAATATACACCAGGAAAATAGGAGCAAGACGTTGAAGTTGTTGCCACGTGTTGCTCATGCATACGAAGTTTGGACTAACTTTTAACAAATAAAAAAATGACATGGAGTTGTTAATGAGATCATTTTTTCATTTTACAATTTTAAAGGATCATTTCTTCATTGACCTTAGTGTAATTCTCCCTAGATATTTTGGTGCCACGTGCAAGTGAAACTAGCTTCCTTTAAGATAGTGACAGTCGACCTACTCAAAGACGAGGAAACATTAATTAAAGCAAAGCACTTCTCTTGTAAAGTTACACTGCTCTAGCTAGCTAGGTTTAGTTGTCGTGGGTTGATTCGGTTCTTCTTGTATCATTGATGATGAACCGAAAGGAGTCAATAAGCTAGGATGCTGAAAAAAGGCGATATTCTCGGCCAATAAACTAAGATATTGGTATTCCTCTCACACGAAATCTGGTGAAATACTTGGCTATGGCATCTAAAGTCACTTTTGCTTATCTCTTAAAGAAAACTTCGTCACGCATCTCTTCTTCAAGAGAACATTTTCTCAACATGGTGAGGAAAGTTGTACTTGTCAAATCAGTCATTTTTGCCCTTTCCCAGCTACACTATGTGTTTGAATACATTTGTTCACACTTATTAGGTCAGGCCCCAAGCTCAATTATATTGAGGTTAAAATTTAAATAATAAAAAAGTTTATGTGAGTGATTGTGATATTTCCCAATCATTCTAATTTATAGTTGTGTGATTAAACCCATACAACGTATTCTCTGATGAGAAAAGGTTAGACTGATTGAGGAAGAGACACGTATTATATGTATGTGGTAGCATAAGGGTTAAAGGTCACCAGACATAATATACAAACTATATGCCTATTATTTTCCTATGAAACTTATTCTCTTCTACTTCTGTCCTTTTTTATATATTTACTGCGTATTAGAGGTCCGTGTCAATGCTCTGGTTTTGATAGTGTGGGTATTTCAACAAGTCATTCGAATTCCAAGAAAGCCCAAAATTCTAGCACTATATGCAAATCATGCTCTTCCTAGCAGGTAATATGTCCTTGGAGATCTGAGAAAAGTTTAAGGGATTTCTTTAGAAAGCTGAAAAAAATCAAAATATTGCCTTCATTATGAAACCCTCCTGGGGCATTTTTACCCAATAACCTATGGATGAGGGTTTCGGACTTGGCTTGCGTCCGCTGCCTAAGCGTCTGTTGCTTGTTTTTTTCTCCCAAACTACACCGTTTTGGTGTAATTTTGGGATAAAATGTTGGGGCTGAATCTTTTTTTTTAGATGATGTCTAGTATTTTGAAGTATTTTTCTAGACTTATCTAGTATCTTAAAATATTTTTTAAGTAATGTGCAGTATCCTAAAATAATTTTTAGTGCTTTTAACCCCTTAAAATGTTTTTTTAGTTATACCCAGTCTGTTAGGAGACTGATTGTAATTTTACCTTTAATGTATTTTTCAGTTCCAAAAATTACTTTAAAATATTTTAGAGTGGGTGGAAATCAATAAATCAGCACCAAAAAAATATTTTAAAGTAATTTTTGGAGCTGAAAAAGTATATTAAAGATAAAATTACAATCAGTATGCTAACAGACTGGGTATAACTAAAAAAAAAATTAAGAGGTTAAAAGTACTAAAAATTATTTTATGATACTACACGTTACTTAAAAAATATTTTAAGATACTAGATAAATCCAGAAAACTACTTTAAAATACTAGACATCATTTAAAAAAAAAAAGATTCAGCCTCAACATTTTATCCCCAAAATGATATAGTTTGGGAGAAAAGTACAGCCAGCGGACGCAAGCCAAGTCCAAATACAACGGTGAGATAAACCTACCGTCCCAACAGTACAGATCTGCAAGGTATGGGACAGGTTCATGGCTATCGTTGGATTGAAGATCTGTAGACTTGAATGGATATGCTATTTGCGGTGGTTTCATTCGAGATTCTAAAGACTCTTGCTTAAAGGGCTTCACAAAATATCTGAGCTACTACTATCATCCAAACACTGCTGTTGAACTTCTTGGGATTCTCAAATGACTCATCAATATACACCTCATGCAACGTAAATATGACCATAATAACCCTCTCATTAGCACTTTCAAAAGGATCAAGATCCATTTTCTTGTGCGTGATCATGTTTTAATTAATGATCCATTTTGTACTCGGATTTAAGTGTAATTTGTTTGTAACCGCACGGTGTTGATGTTGACTTTTTAAAAATAAAATAAAAGGAGCTCCCACTGAGTTTAATTAATGGCGTTGTGTTTTCAGAAACTTTCATTATCTGATGCAGAATCGGTGGTTGCAATAATCCATAACTTGCTATCAGTATAATATATTCAATTGAAGCATGACCTTGTTGGTGGCGGTGGGGACTATGTGGGGCTTGGCCGAAAGCAAAAGTAAACGAGACCTTTAATATAGTCTTGGTTTCATCTCTCTCTGCTGTCAGGAGTATTTTGAAATATTGACATCAATAGAGTAGTAACGGTGTATGCATGGAACAGAACTCCGTTTTGATGATTCAGAGCACAAAGACTGATACAAGTACATAGCATTAATTATTGGCGCACTTTCGATGCTTGGGATGGAGTATTATTTGATAATTGACGAATAAGACATGTTTTATGTAATGCTTTTTTAAAGTACAAAAAGCAGGCTGAAATAACTTGAATGCAACCAGGATCGAAATTATAATCTCTTGTAAATGAAGCAAGTTTGGTGCCACTAGACAATAGTAAAAGTATTGAATTTTATATATGTCTTTTACTTAGGCCGAAAAATTCCTGATTCTCTCTCCTTATAGTCTCCTTGAGCTTTTGGTGATATCTGAGAAGTGCTGGAAGATGTTATTCTTGTATGGGGAAGCTTAATATTAAGGGGTTATGGAGAAAGAAAGAGAGGAAACGGAGGGGAACGTGGGTGGAATTGGTCAAAGATTGAGGCTTGGAAATGGCAAAACAATTAATAATAAAGCCACACTCCCGCGTGAGCAATCATTCATGAACCAGAACTTGATATTTCCCCACTTCAATTAATTAGCTTTTGCTTTCCTTTATTTGCTTTAATATTAATGACAATTTAATCGAGTGGGTTTGGTTTGGTGGCTATCTCACCTAGTCTCTAAATCAAGTGACGGGGGTTTGAATCTCGGTCTTGGGTATGAAAAGAATTCTTTAGCCAATGACAATCTTTGAATGAAGACCAGTATCATGAAGGAATTAGTCATTATTATTGATTATGGATACCTGAATGATCACCTAAAAAGTATTAATGGCGATTTAATCCCACGTAGAAAAGAGTGAAAGGGCTCGTTGAAAGAAGAGACTCATTAAAGACCATAAACTGGTTGATTTTGAGGGTGGGCCTAGGGTAGGGTGGGGCCGTGGAGGCCTTCATTGTCTTGACGCAAGAGCATATATTACCTCCACTCTTTCATATTAATCCTAGTTGATTTTTGTTGGAGATGTTGAAGAAGGTAAATAATTTAGATTAAAGTATTTATATTTTTTTTTAAATTAATTTTATTAATTTATAAACTGATATATAATATAATATTTTTTTTAGTCTTTTTTATAAGTAACTTTCTCTCTCTTAGAATTGGACATTTTTATAAATAACTTTCTCATTATCACTCTGGTCCTATTTATAAGTCATTTTTAACTAATACTCGCATACCAAGAAGAGTTAGCTAACTCATTAACCATGGGCTAAATTTCCAATTTTGTCCTTATTTATAATTGGCTCCAAAAGTCAACATAAATGGATTCTTTTTGTTTATTGCAATTAATAGGATAAAAAAGTACAAAATGCATTTACTACTCTGAAATTTGACTTATAAATAGGACCCAATTTTTTTGTCAAAAAAGACTTATAAATAGGACCACAGTTTTATGTCTTAAAATTTAAACTACTTTTTCCTTTTCTGCCCCTATTAAATACACATCTTTATATTAATTATCCTCCACTCACCACTAATTTTCTCTCATTTACTCATTTATTACACATTCTCTTTCATATTTTATACCTATACTCTCTCATATTTGTTACCCATTCTCTCTCTTATGTTCTTTTCATAAATAGAAGTATATTTGAAAGAAACATGATATTTTTGACACATTTATTATTTTTAATTAATCTTAACTTCCATTTCATTTTACGCAATAGGAATAAAAGTTGGTGCAAAACCTGAGGCTCGAGCCCGGGCGGAGCGGGCGTTGGTGCAGATCTTGGTGGTAGTAGCAAATATTTAAATGAGAATTTTAAAGGCGGGAGAGGGGAAATGTTCCATGTGAACGACACTTGCATATGGGTTAGTCGATCCTAAGAAATGGGGGAAGTCTGTCTGATAGCGTGTAGCACGCGTACTTCAAAAGGGAATTGAGTTAAAGTTCCTAAACCGGGATGTGGCGGCTGACGGCAACGTTAGGGAGTTCGGAAATGTCGGTGGGGGCCTTGGGAAAAGCTTTTTTTTTTCTATTTAACAGCCTGCTGCCCACACTAAAAATGGCTCAATCGGAGGTAGGTCTAGCAGCTGGAAGAGCACCATATATCGCATGGTGTCCAGTGAGCCCTCGACAGCCCTTGAAAATCCGAAGAATCGAGTGCCTTCCACGCACGATCATACTCATAAAAAGAATCGGAGGGAGTAATACACAATATGTGCTATAACTAAAGAACTTTATTTTACTTTCTTATTCTCTTTAAAAATGATCCACTAGCATTTATATTGAGCGGATTTAGTTCCCCTTTGTATTGTTGAGGCTTCACACAATTCAAAGTCAAAATGCAGGCTTCTTATGCAATAAATACGGTGGTACTTTGTATGATAAGCACTTAAGGAGTCAATAAATTCCAATTAGAGGATGGCGATGGGACTGAGGGCATGCGTTTGTCTTTTACGAAAGAGTGAGAGCACCGAGGACCATGATTAGTAAATAAGGTGGTTGATATTCTATTTATAAGTTTATTTTGGTAAAAAAATTTAATCTTTATTATAAATTTAGTTTTAAAGTAATAAATGAATTTTTTTATTTTTTTTATCTCTATTAATTATAATAAACAAAAAAATAATTTATTTATGTTGATTTTTAAAATCGAGTATAAATACAAAATTAAAAATTTAAATCATAATTAATGAATTAACTAACTTTTTTATATATATATATGAGAATGATAATTGATTAATTTAAACTTATAAATAAAAATGAAGTGATAAATAACAGTGCTTTTTGTTAAACTTAGCATACAGGTCTAGGTCCCCCCTCCTTCCCTTCCCAGTTCACATTCATTGCTTCTTCTCTCTAAGCCAAGTACGTGCCTGTTTGGATTCACCGTCTATTTCTTCTTGTGCCTTATAATAAGCAGACAAGGGGTATAAACTAAAGTGACAATTTAACTAGTGGCATAAGGGGTAGACATACATTAACTAGTGATTAACGACTTGATGTTACAAATAGAACTAAATCCGTAACCTCTCACTTAACAAAATAGTTCTAATGCCGCTAGGCTGTAGGGTCATTAACATGTCTAATCTTTTGATAAAACAGATAAAGGGAGTCATCCAGAGGATGTCGAATTTGAACAACGTGGCACTAGCTAGGAACCTCTCATGCACTATATACAAGGTACTGAAAATCAGATCTGACACTGAACCAGTCGGGGTACTGGGTTAAGGATTAGTAGGTTAGATAAGAATTAAACCGGGGCTAGACCGATGAGGAAGTAAATATTTCAGGCTTATTTATATGAAATCATGCGTAAAAATTAATTTAAAACGATTTAAAAAAAAAAAAGAGTAAATCGGTCTGTACGGTTCACCCACTTGACTGAATCGATTGGACCGTTGATTTGAGAGCTGAACCTACCGTCCAGTCCAGTTTTTAATAACCTGACTATATATAACGTGTATTGCTGCCCTCACTCACAGCTTCCTCCACCCAGCTGTTTCCATCAGGAAGTTTAAAACTGAGGTGAACTACCAACGTTTCACTGTGTTGGATACTTGGATCACTTTTTGTTGTCTTCCTGTTCAAACAAATACAAACAAACTTCATACGCCCTCTCACAGTTCCAACCATATATCTGCCCTGTAGGTTCTCACAATTAACCCTGTTCCAACACTTTTTTTTTTCTTTTAAAGAATTGAATATAATAGATATACATAATTTCATCACTTTGTACATTTTTTAAATATTTTAAAAAATATATATATTTTAATTAATGTTTAGAAACTTGGCCCCTGACCAAATTACGAGACCAAATACTTTTTTTTTTTGTCAATACCCAATACTTCTTCACATCACAGTTTTTTGTTAATTTTGTGTATCCCAGCGCATTACTGAATACAGATATGCCGTTAAAAATCGGAAGGACGCATCCGCACACGTGAGGTACCGCCATGTGGCGCACTCTCATTAGAGCCTTGTGGGAGCAATCACTGTCGCATAACCGTATGTTGGACACAGGTCTGCATCACGGCATACTCATCCCCCAATTTTACGGTGAGGATCATTTTTTTTTTATTTAAATTTTTTTATATATTTTTATTTATCTGGATTAAAGTGTGCGCTGCACTCTGA
This sequence comes from Inga oerstediana, assembly GCA_963210345.1. NCBI lineage: Eukaryota > Viridiplantae > Streptophyta > Magnoliopsida > Fabales > Fabaceae > Inga > Inga oerstediana. The sequence continues at coordinate 63,711,100 of OY723409.1, forward strand.
AATATTTTTATTACCCGGTTTCTCAAATTAATTAATTTCTAATTTTATATTCAGAAATATTTTTCCTGCAACACTAATATCCTGAAATATTTTTTTAATAACTCTCAATATCTAAAATATTTATTTTTAGTGTATGGAATATTCTTTCAAAAAAAATTTAAAAAAAAACCTTTTTATGTAGGGATCAACATTCCCTTCTCATCAAAAAGATGAGCAGGGAATGTGGATTCGTTAGGCACCCGCACGAGTGGCTTTGTTGTGATTTTCCAGGTCCGGTACTTCCCTTCCCTTTTGTTTTACCCGCCCAGTTGTTTTTTTTTTACCTGCCAAAGGGTGTGGCTATAAATATTTTTTTTACCAGCTAATGGTAGTATAAAAATTGTATACTAGTGTGAACTTTATAATAAAATCAATTTATATGATGAGTATATATATAACTAAACATTATGAAACTGGGGATTTTGATATGTTTATATATATGGTTATACAGCGATCTATGCATGGCACGAGTACAAAAACTCTATACTTACAGGAGTAGCCACATATACCTTTACGTAGAACAAAATGAAATACACGTTTTAGCGCTGTTAAGCCGATTTAGTTGCCACTTTCCGCTGTTATCGCTTAAAGACACATGATAAGTTTATAAAAGCAGCCTATTGGCTTCACAGTTCATTGAAACCACCTGATTTAGGCATTTCGTTACAACCAAGAAATGGAAACTCTCTGTCGGGAGCATCAAAATTAAGCCTCTTCTCAATTTATAGGAAGCCGCAAAAACGTCTTTCCGTTTCACTTTCCACCTATATATATATATATATATATTATAACTCAGAACGACACAATCAGACAAATCGAAAAAGGATCATGCAATCTGATTCATACCTCAATCTATGGCTTCTTTCTCTCATTCTAGCTCTTTCCTTTATCCTTCTCTTCTTCAAAAGAAAGCAACAACCCAAACTTAATCTTCCCCCAGGCCATATGGGATGGCCTCTTATTGGGGAAAATCTTGGTTATTTGTGGCCACACCGTGCCAGGACAATAGGAAAGTTCATGGAACAGCATATAGCAAGGTAAAATCAAAAGCAAATCCAATATTCTGTTTCACAGAAATCAAACGACTTAGAATTAAAGTGTATGTGTTTTTCTGTTGAAGGTACGGTAAAATCTTCAAGTCGTCTCTGTTTGGGCTGCCAACGATTGTTTCAGCGGATGCAGAGTTCAATAAGTTCATACTCAACAACGAAGGGAAATTGTTCGAATGTAGCTACCCAAAAAGCATAGGTGGGGTACTAGGAAAATGGTCTATGTTGGTCGTTGTGGGTGACATGCACAGAGACATGAGGGCTATAGCACTCAACTTTATGAGCAGTGCCATGCTCAAAACAGCCTTGTTAAAAGACGTGGAGAAGTATGCCCTGCTTGTTCTCAACTCGTGGAAACAGAATCATAAATTTCCTGCTCAAGAAGAAGCTAGGACGGTAAAATCTCACCAGTCTAGCTAAATGTTGTGATTTCTGGTCATGAAACAGTAACAAGGTCTCAACCCTTTTTTTTTTTTTTTTGGAAACTGCAGTTCACTTTTAACTTGATGGCGAAGAATATATTGAGCCTGGAACCTGATCATCCAGAGGCAGAGGCGTTGAAGAAAGCCTACGCCCATTTCATGAAGGGGTTGGTTGCGTTGCCTTTGGACTTCCCCGGAACGGCTTACCGGAAGGCATTACAGGTTATGATCGGTAATTAATTTAGAGAATCACGTTCAGGATACGTTAAAAATTAGTTTTGGATGTTTGTGTATTTCATGATTTTGCAGTCTAGGTTCACTATACGGGAGTTGATAGAGAAGAAGATGGAAGAAAGAAAAGGCCAAAATATCAAAGAAGGTGACGAAGGCTGGGACGATGACCTTCTAGGATGGGTTTTAAGGAATTCACATCTGACATCAGAGCAAATTCTTGACTTCATTCTGGGCTTGCTTTTTGCTGGCCATGAAACTTCATCCGTAGCCATATCTCTTGCACTTCACTTTTTACCAGGTTGCCCTCAAGCTCTCCAGCAGTTAAGGGTAAGCAAGCTAAGTGCGATAATGTCACGTGCGGCATATGAAAATCTGGGATTTTCGCTGAATTCTCTTTTATTTTCTTGGAAAAAATATAATAGGAAGAACACAGAGAAATTGCCAGAGCCAAAAGGCAAGCGGGTGAGGTGGAATTGACTTGGGATGACTACAGACGGATGGAGTTTACTCACTGTGTAAGACAAAAAAAGATGACAAAAAAAAAATGTTTTTCTTTTCCTTTGATTTCCTTTTATTTTGGAATCATGCTATATATTCTTACGTCCATTGAAATAAACTCCTCTTGGTCCCTTAAAGGTCGTCAACGAAACACTTCGGCTAGGAAATGTTGTGAGGTATCTTCACAGGAAGGTTATCAAGGATAATGTTCGGTACCAAGGTAGGAGTTAGAAAAAAATGAAAATTTTATCTCGCATAAAAATAATAGAGAAGGATTAGTACTAGAGTTGAAGAAATCAGAAAAGAAAAGTCAGGATGAATTATTGATCCCAATATATACATTTGGGTATATATACTGAAAATAATGTTTGTTCGTGTTTGAAAGGTTATGACATTCCACGTGGGTGGCAAGTCCTTCCGGTGCTTGTAGCCGTGCATCTGGATCCTTCCCATTTTGACCACCCTCATCTCTTTGATCCATGGAGATGGCAGGTGACTTCTCATATCATTTACTCCTCTTGTTCTAATTATAAGATAAAGTTGATTTTTTTAGAAAAATTAAGGAAGCCAATTAAATTACTTTAGAGTGTTTATATTTTTAGTATCCTTAGATTATATATTAGTTTATTAGTCAAATTAATTAATTTGGAGAAAAAAATATAAATATAAATATTCTAAAGTAATTTAATTGGCTTCCTTAATTTTTCCAAAAAAATCGATTTTATCTTATAATTAAGATCGAGGGAGTATTATTAATCTTTATCCGTATGCCTGATTTCTACTAATATTATTCATTATATTATCCCTTTCCACTTTTCTAAACCCCCATTCCTTAAAGCTATTAAAAGACTTTAATTACAAGTACAATACCAAGATCTTCCGGGCGTACTGAAACCTAGCGTCGTCACTCCATGCATGAATCAAATACAAATACATATATAATGGAGGTGGTGTATCTGTTGATTTAATGATTTCCCTATCTATTTATTTTTTATTCAACGTATCTACTATTAGATTCATTTTCAATGGTTAAGATTTATTATAGTAGATTTTTATTATAATAATATTTTTTAATATTATTAAATCTCAAAAATTAAAAGTTGATTTAATGATAGATACATCTAATAGAGAATAAATAGAGAAGAAAATCAATAGAGACACCCTTCTCTCCTCTCCCATGTATAATATGCTAACTCCGATTTTATGGGGTGAATAAGATCTTATACTTAAACAAAGGTAGTAACGTAATACTTCCTTCAATTCTAAATATAAGATAGAGTTAACTTTTTTGAGAGATTAAGGAAGTTAATTAAATTATTTTAGAATATTTATATTTATATTTTATTCTCAAAATTAATTAGTTTAATTAATAAACTGATATATAATTTAAAAATATATAACTTATAATATAATTATATAATTTATTTAATTTTCTTAATCTCTATAAAAAATAAATCATATCTTAGAATCGGTAGAAAAATCCAATATGTAGGAGCTTTTTCTTGGATGGGTTAATGGAAACTTACGTGTGGGTCCCAGCATCGTACCGCAGCCTCCCAGGCTGTGGGTGGTCAAACACTCAACAACAGAGTTTTTTGGTCCAATTGGGTACGGTAGTCAACAGATATTATGACATTGTAGAATAATAGAATATTGAGGATTTGGATTTCTCTAAAATTGTCGTTTAGTGTTGCATGTAATCACTAGCCCTCGTCGTCTTCCATTCTAGAGCATTGCAGGATTTTCAGTCTGCCGTTTCAGACCAACTGACTATAAACACAATATAAATGTTCAGCTTTGACCATCCGCTCGAAAGAAGCCTTGACCAACTTTCTACTCCCTCAAGTTCGTAAGGTATTAAAATTTAGATTGGGTATTAGGTTAAGGGTCAGTGGGTCAGATCGAAGTCAAACCGAAGCTCAACCCAGGTCAAACTGGTGAGAAATTGAAGATTTTAAACTTATTAATATGAAATTCTAAAAAAAAAAATTAAAAAATTGATTTTGAAAAACAAAAAAATAAAAAACTCAGATCGGACCGGACAAGTCTGACACCCATTTCGACGGTTCCCAAGCCGGATCGGCCGGTCCGGTCTGAGTCTGAGAACTATAGTCCTAAATATAAGAACCTGATTTTTTTTATAAATATTAAAGAAATTAAATAAATAAATAAATTATATTATATATTATATAACATTATAATATATATTAATTTATTAATCAAATAAATTATTTTAAACAAAAAAATAAAAATAAAAATATTTTAATTAGTTTTATTATTTTTTAAAAAAAAAATCAACTAAATCTTATATTAAAATTAATAATGAAGTATCATTCATTAGTGTGGACTTTTATCCACATATATGATATACAATACAATCCTCATTACTTCCGAAAACAAGACATTTTCATCACGGCTATACCTCTTCATTTTTTTTTTGCCAAGGCTATACCTCTTCATGATTAATTAGTGTCAGCACTTGTCGTTTTCCTCTTCGGAGCCCCTGTCCATATGTATATCAGATCCACATGATCAGGATAATGTGGAATAAGCAATGAAGTTCTTTCTCAGTTACTAATTATAAAATATATTTATCTAATTTTAGATAAATTAAGGAAAATGGTTAAATTAGTTAATCATATTTTTTTTTCTAAAATATCTTTATTTAAAATTTAAAATGGCATTCAATTACGTTGATTCTCTATTTTTTCTTGTATCTCTCCTGCCTCACACACAACTTCTCCAAGCTCTCACACAATTCGGCGTCGTCAATCTCCCTCAACAACTTCCGATATATTCTTATTAAATTATTAATGTGTTAATTATTAGTGAGAAAGTATCAATAGGGGGTATTTTGAGAATAAATTGACAAAAACTAAAACTTTATCCTATAATTAGAATCAAAATCAACTCTCAAATGTTGTCCTATAATTAGGATCGGAAAGAAGGAGTAATTAATTGTTACTTGTGAGTAGTGTGACATATATACTCAGTCAAAGAAAGAAAAGAGAGCTGCATAAAATTATTCCAAATGACACTGTATTGAACACACACAAATGCTATCACCCGAACTTGTCAAGGACGATTATGGTCCTTATATCCGGTGTGGGAAGTGTGTTCGGATTAGTTTTTGGAGAATAATTTTTATAGTTTGTGAGGTAAATATGTGAGAAAAGTTTTATCTCGATTTACAGAAAAGTGGTTCTGAAATCATTATTTTAAAAGTAGGCGAACACACACTAAATAGAGATAGACATCAATGTTGTGGCTTACGATGGATGACTGATCAGTGAACCCAACTAGTAACAGTGGACAATATCTTTTGAAGCCGTATATCTAGCATGGTAATTAAGCGTCGATAATATAGGACGTTTCATGATCAGGGAGCAAAAGAGACGGTGTCCCCCACCTGAAGCTATATATGAAGATGATGATCCGTTGGAATGCGTGGTCAGTGCCAAATATTATTAATGGCCATGTGGGAGTGGTCTTCTCTCTTTCCCGTACATCACTGTTTTTTAACTCCTGTCTGGTCCAAATCCGATTTATTACTCATAACCATTTATTTCTTTTATGTTTGTCTGAAAATAATTAAAAAAAAAAACAGATCAACTCGAGAGTTGATAGATGGCACGAGCAGCCAAGGGGAAAGGGACCCAACTATAACGAAGAGGATAACAAAATGACGGTGACAGATATCTTATACAGACACTGGCACCATAAATCAGTAATCTAGATTCCCAAACCAAATCTAACATTATCAACATGTTCCTCGGACTCAGATTGTTTGATAGTATTGCCCTTTGAGTTCTGCTTCTTCTTCCTTACGTACCATTAATTAATAGCCACATATATCTGCTGTTAAGACTTCTGGATTCTTTCTCTGTCTCTTGATCGATTGATTTTCATAATTGATACTGTGCAGAACAATGGGAATCGTGGAGGGAGCACAGGCACAAGTCATTACTTCATGCCGTTCGGGGGAGGGATGAGAAACTGCCCTGGATCAGAGTTAGCCAAACTAGAAACAGCCATATTCCTTCACCATCTCGTCCTCAACTATCAGTGGGACTTGGCTGAAGAAGATCAAGCTTTAGTGTACCCTTTCGTTGAGTTTCCTAAAGGCTTGCCCATCACTGTCCAACGCCTATCTTCGGTTTGATTGTCTGCGTGTGTTTGCCTTAATATATTTACCCATATATATCTCTGTGGACTAGCTAGTATATGGCCTAGGTCACAAGTCCGCGAGAAGTATGACAAACTTCAAAAAAAAAAAAAAAATGTTATGAACCATGTGTGAATATAATATCCCTCCCATGCATAAGCCTGCAGGACCTGCAAGCCAATGTGTTCAAGGTTAATCAATTCCACACTGTTGTAAAACTTTAAATCTGTATATGCACCTTTGGCATGTTTGTGTATATATAAGATATATTAATAGTAGTATTGGCTGGTTTATCTTTTTTGTATGGTTTTTTTACCTCTTATTATTTTCTCTTTTCAAGGCATAAAAGGCTTTGTTTTTACGGAGTAAATATAACCTGCGAGAAAATGGACATGCTACTTTATGTATTCACTTAACTACTTTCACGAACATATAATAACGAGTTTAATAATTAACAAGGAATCTACGATATCATTGTTCATCGATTTCTAGTGTTGTAACTGTGAAACATTGTTGGAGTTTAGTAACATAAACACATGAAGCGAGAAAGAAAACTCCAGTATGGATAATTGATATATTGCTTCGAACAATTAATGTACGACCTGTGTTACAAGCATTATTTTCGACCTGTTACTTTCAGTTTTTAAGGCGATCGAAGACGAAAATTATGCTCTCTCTTTTTAATTTGTTGCGCCGAAACTCCAACTCAAATTTGGCTTAACTACAAGTAATTTGTTTAAGACTACAAGTAATTATTAATATATAATATGTATTATTACCTTTACTCCTGTAAAAAGTCTAAAAGTGTGTGTTCGGATTAGTTTTTGTAAAATAGCTTTTACAGAGTACGAGGCAAGTATGCGAGAGGAGTTTTATCTCGATTTACCGAAAAGTGCTTCTGAAACCATAATTTTGAGTAGGCGAACACACACTAAAAAAACAGTTTGTAGTGCGGAGTATTATAATACATATATATATATATGTAACTATTTATTATTTTTGGTAATACCAAATGTTTATTTTATATTATTATGATGTTAACTATTATTATTTTTATATGAATTTAATGAGCCAAACGTTCGCATTTTAGATTTAACCTGTATATATATATATATATTTAAACAAGGAAAATATTATATCCTATCTCATCAATATATATTAGCATATTTTACAGAAATTAGTTCTATTATTCATAAGTGACTTGATTCTATTATTTATAAGTGATGACTAATAGTAAAGTTTTTTTTTTTCAAATTTTACAGACAAATACTCACTACCAGAAAAGAAAATTTAAGATTTGGATCAACCCGTATTATTCAAGAGTATAATTTACAATCCTGCTCCAATAAATGGAAAGACTGTAGGTTTGCGTCAGAATATCTTTCGGGTCTGGGGCAAAAGAATATTTTACCCTCTTTCCATAGTCCATGCTCTTTTATGTTTGGATGGAAAGAGAATTATGAGAGAAAAAGTACTAGGAGGAAAAACTATCAAAAATAATAAATTTTTTTTATCATTTTCAAAAGGTTTTGTTTTAATATTCCCTTTTTTCTATCTTCTCTCATTTTTCTCCTCATCCAAACATATTCTAAATTTCTCTGGATATCACAACGGCTATAACCAGATATGACCCTGCCTCCAGTTATATGGGTTTGGGCTCGACACTTAAAATTCTTCGCCCCAATGTTGTGAGTCCTAAAGTTTTGTCTACTGCTCTCAGTCTCTTCATAATTGGCCCTTAAATCATGTAGTCCTTGACTCCCTATGGAGAATTATGTTCCCATTCGGGCTAAAAAAAACAATGATGTTCCAATTCTGGCGTAAGATATTATTTACTCTCTCATACCCTTGAAATAAGACATTTATCCTCGATCAAAAAAAAAAAAAGAAGAAGGCATTTATCCAATTTGATTATATTAAAAAAATGAATCAAGTTAGTTAATATAGCATATATTTGTTAAAACACTCTAATCATCTTTCTCAATTTTCTTCTTTCCTCTTCTCCTTAATTTTAGTTGAGGAGGCATCATTAAGGGTAAATTAAGAAAATATTGAAAAATATGAAAATTATATATTATATTTATGACAAATATCAACTCCTCAAATATGTTTTATATTAAGGATTGGGGAGTATTTTTTTGAAGTTTTTTTTGTCATTTTTAAAAGTGTACATTCAACATATTGAAGTATGTTTTTAGATGTGTTTAGTTCCCTAAAGTATTTTGTGATGTGTCCAACACCCTACAGAATTTTTTAGATGTGTCCATCACACCCCAAAGTGTTTTTTAAGTTGCATCCAACACTCTGAATTATGCTTTAATGCATCCAACACAACAAAATATTTTTTCATATGCAACAAATACATGAAATTATCTAAATTGTTAAATGTAAAATTGCACAAAAAGTACTTTAAGGTTATGGACCACCTGAAAAAAATAATATAGGGTATTGGATGCACCTTAAAATATATCAGGACACGGGATATAACTCAAAAAATACTTTAGGGTGTTGGATTTGGATGCACTTTAACCCATTTTTCAAAAATTTTAAATTACTCTTTTTAGAAATTATAAAATAATTTAAATTTATAATTTTTAAGAGTATAGATAATAATTTAAAATTTTAGTTTTTGGGAAAAATTTGAAAGTTACTTAATAAATTTAAAAAGTAGGGAAAATCCCTTAAAAATGTAAAAAGATAAAAATGTGTTTTAAATATTCATAATGGCAATGAGGTGTTATGGCCTAATTTATCCTTTTCGAAACTAAAATGAAATGATAGAATTGTCTCTCAGAGTTTAATTTTCACTTTGACATAATTAATTGTGAAAATCTTATGCAAACTTGTGAAATGTTCATTAGAACTTGTGAAATCCTTATTAGATATTATTGTGAGTTTTGATTTGCAACTTGTGAAATTTTTTAAGAAAGATGTGAAATTCTTTTGAGAACATGTGAAAATCTTATCTGAACTTGTGAAACCCTTATCAAATATCGTGAATCAAAATTTGCAATTTGTAAAGTTCTTTAAAAAAATTGTGAAATTATTTTGAGAACTTGTAAAAACCTTATTCGAATTTGTGAAAACTTTATCCGAACTTGTTAAACCCTTATCAAATCTTATGAATTCAAATATGCAAATTGTGAAATTTTTTAAGGAAGTTGTGAAATTTGTTTAAGAACTTGTTAAGACTTTATCCGAACTTGTGAAACCCTTATTAAATCCTGTGAATTTTGATTTACAACTTGTGAAATTCTTATGATAAATTATGAAAACCTTGTCTAAACTTATAAAAATGTTTATTAGAATTTGTGAAATCGCGTCTTACTCTCTATTTTTAATTTTAAACTTAGAGGGATAATACTATCATTTTCTTTTAATTTTGAAAAGGACGAATCAAACCCAAACACCTATTTAATATTATGAATATTCGGAACATCTTTTTTATCTTTTAACATTTTAAAAATCCCTTTTAAGCTATCTTCCTTAAAAAGTATAGGTGATTTTTTTGATCTGAAAAATGTCATGATATTTTGAAATTCATTAGAGGCTAAATATCTCATGTGTTGGAGAAAAGATGTTGGGGCGGGGGACTTTGGAATCTTGCGGTGGTGTTGAAGGCAACGTAACCGGGGGAGCGGGGGCGCCATCGAATATGACGTGGCCGAGAGAGCGCCAAAGATTTCTCCTCTTCCCAAGCTGTTAATTCGCTCCTGCGTTGCCACGTGTCCGTCTTTTGTTATTTTACGTCATTCCTCCTTTCTGGCTTCCCCCACGGATAGCGCATACAAATCTAAAATCTTAATACAACTACTCTTAATTTCAACATTTTCATTTCTAGCCAGACTTAATTTAAAAGCAGCTGCAGATAGGAAGATAAATTATTAGACGGGTTGAAATTCACGTTCTAGTAGTTCCGATCGTCCACCATCCTTTTCAATTTGTAGACTTATTTTATAGATAGGCTCCAATATTTGT